>JALJCO010012801.1:0-600000 GCA_023101725.1 Atherinomorus stipes
ATGTGTTACTGGAGTTACAGTATGCACTCTCAAAAATAAAGGTATGAGACAGGAGCATTTCTGTACCTGTAGGTACATTTTTTACAAATGTTCTCTCAAAAGTACAATATTGGTCTTTATGAGGCCAGAAATGTACCTATATACTATGAAAAAGGGTCCAAAGTGATATAAAGTACAAATTTGTACCATTTCAACCCTAAGGGTACCTGCAGCATTGAAAAATGTGTAGCTTGTACAATAACTGTAAATAGCAGTACTTCTAAACAGTAGTATAATTATAGTTATTATATTATGATTTTCATAATAATCATAGTAATCATAGTAATAATTACATGTATAATTATATATGTGTTTGGCCTCGTATTTATACCATAAATATTCATTTATCATTAGCATCTTTGATTGTTGTCATAATCTCTATTTTATTGACTTTTATTCATCATTTTAATTGGTTTAATTGTACTTTATTGACTCTACAGCTTGATAAGGTATAAAAATGGACCAGGACCCAAGGTACAGAAATGTCTTTCAAAAAGGACCCCCCCTTTAGCGACAAGCTTTGTACCCTTTTAAGTACAAATTGGTACCTCTATTTTTGAGTGTGTATGGTTAAAAGTTGAGTCAGTAAACTGGTAAAGCAAGATCCAGGTGTTAGTCTAATCCTATTTGAAGATGCAAACACAGAGCTGCAGGGATTAGACATAATAAGTCTCTTCTTGACTCAGAATGCTGACTTTGTTGGTTTTGCAGAGGTTTTTAGTCCTTGATTCAAATGATCTGTGAACTCTGAAGTGCAGCGTGCACACCCTCCAGTTAAAGCCACCAGAACTAAGATGCTCTAATAACTCCAAACTAGCATTTTTTTCTAGGTCATGGATTAAAGAGAAATACTTTTTGACCAAATGAAGGCTCACGTAGGGCCTCGTTAACTCCTGAGAAAATGATCAATAAAACTTGAGCAGCGACTCGTCTAAAGACAAATAGCATTTTTTGCTGATACACTGCTGATTTATTGACACGTAGAGATCTTCTCTGCACAGGAGACCTTGGGAAACTAATTAATCTGCTTTGCATATTTGCAGCTTTTCATTAAGTAAAGCCAGAGGTGAAGGCGTACCAGTAACTGTAGCATAAAGTCTCTTCACCCCCCCCCGTAATCCAGATAATGTGATGTTTGCAGTTCCCTTAGTGCTGATTTTGAAATGTGTTTGAATTTTTGTACAAACTGCCATAATCCAAGATTACAACTGACTTTTATCATTCTAAACAATCATTTTCTTCTCAAAGGATGAGGCTAACTTTGCCAACAGGTTTCTAAGACAGTGTCTCTGGGAAATGTCACTCCCCATGCAGCCGAGTTAATCCCACTGTTAATGTCAGCGGCATGCGGGACAGGGATCTGGAAATAAACAGTAAGTTCAACTAATCCAGCTGTTTGATTAATAAAGCAAATCCAAATAAGATCTGTTTCTTTTCTGACTTTATCTAATCTTGTTGCAGGAAAGCTATGAAGCTGTCTTTGCATTCATACGTGACCAGCTGTGCTACATATTTAACATCAAGTCATTATTATAGATGTTATTTTGTCTGATTAAAGCAAAGCAAGCTTATCAGTACAAGCTTTAGTATCCAGATACTCAAGAATAAAATTGATAAAAATGCATTAAAGAGTTAAAGGGACTTGAGGCAGAAATAAAAAAAAACAAACATGAATGTCCCTTTTTTTCATACTAATGGGTGATGAAGCGCTAAATACCAAAAATAACGTTTCCACCCATGTTTCTCTCCGTTGCCTTGAACAGGCTCTGTGCTGCAAAATGCGCTGCAATTCGGTGTCCGAATTTCCCGCGCTGCCCTGCAGACGTGACGTCAAATGACGCTGCATCCGCAGTTTTGATGCAGGAAGAAGCCGGTCGCGTTAAATTAAAACACTGTAAGCGATAGTTATGGATTATTCTGCCGTCAGCAAATAATCCAGATGAATTGAAAGACACTAAAAAGTGTAACTACGGAGAAAAAGGTGAGTAAACAACATTATAGCTTCAGTTTGTGCTCCCGTGACGGCTTGGCTCGTGGCTGCAGCTACCTGAAGCGCCAGTCGCAAGTTTCGTTTTTTAATCTTGCCTCAAGTCCCTTTAAAGGATAGCTTTCCTTCAGAACTAAAAGCACAGCATACATGTACATAGTTATTTGCAAAAAAATAAATAAAAATAAAGTGCTGAACCTTCATTTGGAGCAGGGTTCTGCCACCGCTACAGTCCACAGAGCCAGTTTTTGCTTCAACCCTGCTAAATATTCATTCAGTCATTTACAGTGACAAATTTTCCATGGCCTTTTAAAAAAGGACCATTTTTAAATCATTAATTTTGAAGGTTTTGAAAAATAAAACACTTTTTTCAAAAAGAAACATTATCTTCTATTGAGACTGTAACTCAATGGGACTAATCTGTTTAAATAAAGGTTAAAACATTATATATATATATATATATATATGTATATATATATATATGTATGTATCAAGGGTGCAACAATACATGTATTCGCAACGAACCTAACCGTACGGGTGTGTATTGAACTGTGACCACCATGTATCAAATATCAAACAATACAGAGTTTTTAATTTATTTGATCAACTTGTGTTCTGACGATAAGCTCTGTGATGAAAACTCAGTGGATCTGTGTTTGACTAGATTCAGATTTGGTTTTGGAACTATTTTGTTTTTTTAATTAAGTATGATCCCGACGGTAAACCGTAGGGCACAAAAGCACATTGGGTTAAAAAAGGCTTGAAAATGTGCTTTTTGTATCCAAAATATATTGAACCCTGACACTAAAGTATTGAACCGAACCGTGAATTTTTTTGTATCGTTGCAGTCCTAATATATATATATATATATATATATATATATATATATATATTAAGGCTGTCAGGTGATTAAAAGAATGAAATAATTAACCACAGGATTTGTATATGATTAATCTAATTAACTACATTTTAATCTCATATCTACTAAAGCAGTTGTGGGGAACAATATCTAACATGCAAAAAGTAAGAAATCAGGAAGGGGGCAAAACCTCTTCACACAGCTGTACATAAATATATATATATATATATATATATATATATATATATATATATATATATACATTTATATATAAATGTATGACTGGCACTTTTAGTGTCATTGTGTTGTGGAAATTCAGTGCAATTATTGCATATATAACGCTGAAACTTGTTAGTATTGATATATTTGAAGATATTAATAGTTCTTTGTCATTTTATTCAATGTTATTGAGAGCCATTGTAGAACGTCCAAAGATCCAGTTGTCGCTCTGGAGCAACAGGTTGCAGACCTCTGATCCGGACTATTTACTTGCCTTTAACCCCCCCTAACTTCTGGTTATATCTGGCATCCTGAGACGAGCCTTTATTTATATGGTAAATGTGTAAACTTATCAAATCAGATTGGACTAAAGTAAGCCTTTAATGGGAAATTTTAAGCCTCTGTGAAGCCAAAATCAGAGTTTTGGTCCAAAACACAAATTATATGTTGCTGTATAAAACAAAACAAACAAGCCCCCCCTTTCATCTGTGTTGTATGGCTAACGTGGCACATTTGACTATAAAGTTGACTTTTTTTTTTGTTATACTATTTAGATCCCAGAGGGGAAATTAAGGCTCTGCCTTTTACCATCTCTGTACAGTGAGCAGTGGGCTGCTACTTAAAGCGCCCGGGGAGCAGTTGGGGAAGTTAAGGACCTTGCTCAGGGGTCCACAGTGGTTCAACCAGGAGTCGTGTCGGGGACTCGAACCAGGTCCTCCGCGCCACAGTCCACGACGCTACCACTAGGCTACCCACTCTCTTTGACTTAAAAGCTGCGTTTTTCCTTTGTAGAACTTTGAGATCGGTTTTAAAAATGTAAAGTGCTTTACAAATAAAAATTATTATTATTATTGTTATCATCATTTAGATAAACAACTATTCTTGATGTCGTTGGTGCTTTCCTATTTTATTACTTTCTCTGCATGAATCTGTCTGTCTGGAAATACAAATATCCCCCCAGCTTTTAGATATTGAAAACAACAAGACTGAAAACTACATTTTCATCAACTGTGGAATTAGAAAGGTCTTTGTGTTTAGGATCTTACCTTTTTTTATTCTATTGGCCTCAGTGACCTTTATTTGACAGTAGCTTGACAGGAAAGGGGGTCAGTGAGGTGGGGAATGACATGCAGCAAAGGACCCTCGACTGGGACTTAAACCAGGACTGGCTGCACGAGGACTTGTAGGCTCTATACTGTACATGGGGCGGAGCTCAATGTTCGGGGTGGAGCCCAGCCCCTAACCATAACCCATGACCCCGTTGTTGAGCTCCGCCTCGAACTATAGTAGCCTAATAGCACACCCACATTCAGCAGCGTTTAGATCCTCTCCTGGTCACTGCACACTGCAGTCAGGGGTACTCGACTCAACCAGGAACAGTTATGTTGGACAGAAATCTTGGATAATACTGTGGAAACTGTAAAATAATCCCCCCCCCCCCCACTATGTGATAAACAACAGAACATTTGAATGTGCCATCCACCTGTGACCAGTAACTGCTGTGAAAGTAACACACACATATTCACTCATTCTCTGCACATATTGCAGGAATTCTGCACGATTCGTGAGAAAATGGTCAACTAGTCAGATGCCTTTTGTCAAATATAAAACTTGCAGCTGCTGTTAAAGGATGAAAGCATTTTGTATTTGCAGTCTGTGCCTGTGATGACACCTTTCACCCTTTTAGCTTCTGTTAAAACAAACAGCTTCGTCTCCCCTGGTTTGTGTGCTACAGCTCATTTAAACCAGTCTGAGAGCTGTCAGTCATCGCCCTCATTAGACACACCCTTGGCATCTCCAAACAGAGGTTACTGCTTATTTCATCACAGTTTTGACGTCTAATTTCATTTATTTGGCAACTTTTTAAAATCGTCGATTTGGCTGGTCGGTTAATGTTTTCTGTGGTGTGAAACTCATTTAATGCTGCTTTAAACTAACTTAAAATGCTGAAAAGGAAGCAGGCAGTAAAGTAGTAAGTAACTGCACCAATGGGATCTCTGCAACTTTAACAGCTCTGATATTCAGCAAAGTCGTATGAAAGCACTATTTAGCAAGTATAATGAATTGCTGAGGGATAAAACAGATATATGTCCAAGCTGCTAATCTGGATTTATCCATTTACCGCCATCTTTGCAGGGTGGGGGTGAAGCTTTTACTCATTGCATTTTCATTGTTGGATTATCACAACAGCAGAACACTGGAAAAGGGACACATGCTTTCAGCTTTTATGAAAAAACTAAGCATCTATGGCCTGCTGTTGGCCTCCGAGGGGGCTTTGTGCCTTCATGACGTCAATGATCTGCACTGTTCCTTCCCTGCTGTGGCATGACAGAGGCAGAGAGAGTCGGGCAGTGCTTAGAGATGCTGGGGAAAGGCAAAAAGTTTGGACTGTATAAACAGATCAATAGTGCAGCCATGTCTCATTTCTGACAGATTTGTTCTCCCAGTCTGATAATTGGGCCAAGAACAAAGAGAGCCACACTCCTGCAGATCTGATAGTTCACGGTCAGTGGCTTCTGCTATGCTTTTTTGTTTACAGCAGAGAGGCTGCTTAGTGCCGATAGACTGAAATTGGGCAGGTGAGAGCTCAGACTGGTGGTGGCTTAATTTGGCTTAACTAGAGGCTGATTGTCAGTCATAATTTTGAAACCATCATTCAGACTGTGATGATGGGTGCGTGTGGTTTGCTCTGCCTCTAATTTCTGCTAGTTCTAACTTTGTCCTTTGTTTTTTCCCTTGAGTCAGGATAAGAAATTTTGCAATTTTATATGATAGAACTTACAGTTTTTTCTGATGGCTTAAGCACAATTTTTGTAACTTTTGGCTATTTTTGCAAAACTCTCTACACACAAATATGAAAACCTTTCACCAAATCAGCAGAACATTGTAGTTCTCTTGCAAAAGCTAATAAACCTTGCTTAACTCTTCAAACCTTCGTAAAAATGGTATTTTTCTATCAAACACTTGACACAAGCCATCAAATTATTAAGCGCACAATGTGCCAACTACACACTGGTGATATGAATAAAAAACACATCTGGCTTTTGCTTTCTCTGTGCACAAGGTGTCAGTTTGAGGTCATACTTTTGTCATAGTTCTGTAAACATACAGGGATCCAAACTTCAAGTATTGGTGTTTATTTACACACATCAAAACAAAAACAAGTGTGTTTTTTTTTTTTTAAGTCAAAACACAAAATCACTGAGAAAAAAAAAATCAGTCGGCATCGTGTCGTCTCTCTGGGTCTGGCCCCCAGACTTCATCCACATCACATGCAATGTCCTCTTGTCCAGGGCAGCGTGGAAAATATCTCCTGGAATGCCGTCTCCAGGCCTGACATGATGCCTGATCAATATCCCCACATGCCTCCTCCATCGCCTGTGAAAGGGAAATGCGTAGTTCTCACTCTTCTGCTCCCTCCATTGTACTCCACACAGCTAACCTGTGGCTTATTTATAGTGCTTAGGCTGATTGCAAAGCCAACTAATTATCTAAAACAGTTTTCACATGTGACAGTGTGCCAGACAAAATAGTGTAAATAATAACCATATATGTGTGTAGTTTTGCTAGGGGTGTGTGGATCTTTTGGAAATTAAGTGTAAAGCAATGAGTTGTGTTTACAGTTCCACTAAAAGAGTGCTGTGCACTGTTGCAAAGTGTGCTACAAAATTGCAAACTGAGTGCAAACAGTGTTTGTGCTTTTAGTTTTGCAAAAATCAGTCAGTGGTTTTGCTATAAGTATTAATAGTTTTATAAATTGTGCTATAAAAATCACAGTTAGGGTTTAAAGATTCAGAAAATACTGTGATATGTAAGAAGGTTGCTAGTTCGAGTTCCGGCTGGGGAGCGTTCAAACAGTTCCAACAAAGGCCTTCCTGCGTGGAGTTTGCATGTTCTCCCTGTGTATGCGTGGGTTCTCTCCGGGTACTCTGGCTTCATCACCACCCCAGAGACATGCACGTTAGGTTACAGGTTTAGTCAATTGCTTACACTTTTCAAAGCTCTATTTCTCAAAACTTTACACACAAATCCAGTTATTGCTCACACTAAATACAAATAGCCCCCTACTGTATCTACTGCAAAAGGAAACACAGAATTAAAAAAATTGTAAACACATCTCAAAAGCCAGAATTTGTCTCACCTCACAAACACATTTCCCATTTTAACACATACTTGTGTAAATCATTTACACACTGTTGCTCTAAATCTAAAGCTCTTTTGTTTTTATTGATATGCCCTTTAAATATGATTGCTGTAAGATAGCAAAAATAGCATGCAAATAACAGTCGACACAAGCAATAAGGGAACTAAAAATATTTTATTTCCTGAATAAATTTGTTGCTCCTGTGGATGCAGTATTGTACTGCAATGGAAACATCAACGCAAAGTACAAGTTGGGCGGGACTCTAAGTCCAGCTTCCCTTATGGTCAACCTATGATTTACCACATGATGGATTAGAGTGCCCTGATCTCATCAGGGACTATTTTTCTTGGTTCTTGATGCCTTCTTCCTCCAACTTATCCTCTTCCTCATCCTCTTCCGGCTCCCCTTCCAAAGCATCCACCACGAACCCAGACTCCACGTCCTCTGCGCCTTCCTCTGACTCCTCCAGTTCTCTCGGCATTGTTGTTATTCATTGTTCAAAGCAGATGGTTTGACCTTTGACTTATTTATAGGTCAATGTCAACGGTTGGTTGGTTGGTGTTTAGTAAAGCAGTCATTGTTTACACCTGTGAGGACAGAGTCTAAGGCGCTGACGAATAAGTGTGGCATTTTATGCTTGTGTTTAAAATGGGAAATCAAGTTACTTCATTGTAGATTTAAGTGTGTTAGGTAGAAAATTGTGTAGTTATTCGTAAAAAGTGAATACCTACATTGAAAACTGTGTCAAGGCTGATATTGTGTTTATGGTTTTGCTGATTTGAGGTGAAGTTGTGAGGTTTGAGCGAGTTTAGAAATAGTGTGATATATAAAGGTTTTGTGAGTAAACAATTGAAAAAAACTGTAATAATTACTCCATTCAGTATTTATTCTTCAGGGTTTTCTTTATTTCTTGGCAAATTGTTATCATCATGCCCAGTATGTTCTCTATTTTAACTTGTTAATTTGGCTTTTGTTTTCATTTGAATTTTCTAGACCTTTGAATACCTTCAAAGTTACTTTGACCTTCCTGAGTCCTATGTTTGTGTTTATATTGTTGCCACATTTTTGCTTTATTTCCAATATTTTTTTCTCCTTTTACCACCAAAGATCCTACTCAAATCCTGCAATCCTGCATCTACATTAGCAGTAACAGTACTGCATGTGCGCTTCAACGTGCACAGTTCTCTGAGTCTGGATGTGCAGTTGTTGCTTATCATGAGGCTGGATGTGTTCAATGAACCCGGAAGAACGAGAGAAAACAATTTCAGCTCCAGTTTTGAACCCAGATTACAAAGTGTACCATTAATGTTGCAGATTTATACACTGATCTCTTTCCTCTACCTGCGATACGTTGGGAAGAGACACACATAAACCATCAAACAGAAAAATATGAGGCTCCATCTCCTCCCAACCAGCCAAACATGATGTAACTCATGTGATCTCTGATGTAATTTTTCTGGGAGTTTGTGGGAGTTGGGTATCACATGAATCCTATTTGATAAACACTTTTCTGAGACCTATTGCATCACCATGGCAAAAACTTTGCTCCAAACCTTGTACTTTGCAATCTGATACTGTGGCAAGGTATGCGACTGAGGGCCCAGGTGGGATGTGATCCCCAGAATCTCAGGTGAGAGTCATGCACGCTAACCAGTCAGCCAAAGGGACGTTCCTGTGGCCAAGTAGCCAGGACGCATGAGCACTCGGAGGCATAGTGACAGTGTTGTATAAAGTACCCAAAACCCATACTTGAGTAAAAGTAAAAGTACCTTACTAGAAAATGACTCAATAAAAGTGAAAGTCGCCTGCTAGAATATTACTTGAGTAAAAGTAAAAAAAGTAGCTAGCATTTACTGTACTTAAGTATCAAAAGTAAAAAGTACTGTTAATAAAACGCAATCAGAAATTTGAGTTTAACATTTTCTTTATTTCTGTTTGGTTTAGTTTTTAAGTTTTTGCCAAGTGGTCTACAGTCCCGTGGGGATGTTTGGATCAGGTTGGAACATTGCGTCTACCTTGAGTCCTTCAACCGGTCTCTATGGCAACTTCAATCAGCCAAATCAGGGGTCAATTTCCACCAAGCCGAACTCTCAACTTCTCCAAGTTCAAATCCATCCGGCGGATGAGGTCCGGAACCGCACCCAGCCTGCCAAGCTGGGCCTGGATGGCATCAAGCTCGCGATTCAGCTCGTGTAACACCAGAGTCTGAGTGCTGACAGCATGACTTATCCCCCAACAAATGTAAGGCAGTTTTCCAGTTGCTGCCAACAGCTCTCCAACTTTGCGATAAACTAGAAAACCACCTGCACCAGTCAGCAGAAACCCAGCTATCATGAATCCAAATAGGTACCGTACAGATCTTCAACAACCTCGACAGACAGAAAGGACAGACGTGATCTTCCATTTGCCCCCGGAGTCGATCACACATCCCGCCGGATTTGATCATTTGCATTGAGAGACCAGTTGACCAGATCCATGGTTGTGGAGATGTAGAGTGAGACTCAGAGATGTGACAGGACAGGAGAAATGCAGGGTGAAATGGAAGCGGGAGGAAGCAGAAGAAAAAGTGTCCACCTCCGTCGAGAGCAGAAGGAGGGAAAAAAAAAAAGATTTTCATAGAATTTTTATTTATGACTTTTGTCAATTTAATTTATTTCACCGACAGCTGATTTTTTTCCTTCTTTAATTTGAGGGTATGAAGATTTTGAGGACGACTGTATATGCAAATTATCTGTAGTTTTTTGTACAATTTGTTAAACTGTCAAATAAAAACTGTATCTTGGCTTTGGTTGTTTTATTTATCTTGTTTATTTCTATGTTGTTTTTTTTCGCTGCTGTTTTGACCTTTGCCCATTCCAGAGTCAAAGTTAACTGCCTTCATGATCTTTGTAAAGAAAAACAATGTTGTCTGTTGGTCATCTCTATTTCTATTTTCCATATTTTAGGCTGGTGATGTTGGATCTGTTATACTATAATGTTTGTAATGTTTTTATGGCTGTAGATGTAATTTATGCTTTCATTGAATGATCAACATTGAGCATTCTTTGATGAGTGTTTTGTGTGTGTGTACTACCTGGATGATGCCCTTTTGATGTGCATTGATGGAGTTGTTTCCTGCCAGCAGGATAATCTCGTCTGAATTAATACTACCCCATAATTTTGTTGCCTGAAATGGTATAATTGAGGACAGTTTCTCTTCTGAGCCTCTATATTCGCCACTTTTCATGACAAAATAATGCTATTTCTTTCACACACGGCTGCATTATTGCCCCGCACGCATAATCTCACAGATGTATCTGAAATTACCAGAATGAATAAATCTGGGACAAGACAGGAAGTATATGAGGTACATTTTTGTACTAAAATTAGGTTTTGGAGCCGCAGTTTCATGTCATTATGTGAACTCCTTAATTCTTCCACCACTTTCTCTATAGCTTCACCACTCTTCAAGGTCAAGGAAAAAAACTTAGGAGAAACTAATGGAAGACAGTTTATTTATCCTGTTGCCTTCTTCAGCCATTTAAGGTTAATCCTGTCACGGCATAATGGGGCAATCATTCCCCACGTTTAGAGATCCAGAATCAGAACTTTGCTTTCTAATCCTGGTTTAAATTAGCACACCTGAAATTGAAGCAAATGATTTTGAACGTCTGCAAAATCAGAATATTATTAAAGTGTCTGAATTTAATGGAAAAATAAGATGGAGAAAAAAAATTAAAGCAAGAAAATCCCGAAACATCCAGACATGCTTTTATGTTGTAAAGCATAGATGCTTCCAGCACTCCTGAAGAGAAGGCACCAACTTTGGCAGGTAAGTTAGGTGATTCCTGTTTGCTGGAGCATCCAGAGTGAATCTGGCTCATAATGTGTTTACACTCGCTCATCTTCCTGCATGCAGCTCCGGTGTGCTGTTCAGTTTGTTTGCTCTTCAGGCCTCGATCCCATCACTCATAACGCACACACTTTCTCAATTTGATATTAGAGTGATGACAAAACTTCCCCTGGAGCCTTCAGGTGGCTGCCGGGGTGGTGGAGGGGCAGAGCAGATAGCAGCATAGTGTTTGAGCAGCTGCAGCAATAGTTGCATGAAAAGCAGGCGGACAATCGTGCTGAGAATTGTGAAGCAGCAGCAACAATGAGCATGAAGCAAACAGCAGGACAGGAAGTGTGCAGCTGGATAGACCTTCCAGATTAAACGGGTATGTTTGATATATGAAGCAGATCGGATGGAAAACAGCGGAGCAGCTCCAGTGGTCTGCCTGAACCGCCTTTGTCACGGCCTGGGTCGTAAAAATCAGAATTTCTTGTTACATTTTCTGGCTGAAAAAATATTGTGTGTTGTTGACTTTTATTTGGTATCATCAGCTCCTCTCCAGAGATTCAGTAAATGCAGGTTCTTGTAGGAAAGATAAAAAGCAACCCAACAGAACATAACGTAGGCTGATAAAAAACACCGCCTCCATTCTTTCTTTCTCCTTCCATTTAACATCTCTTCATTTTTGTACTGCAGTAAGAACAACCTGCAAGTAGAAATGACTCACGATTATCATAATAATTCATCAACCAGCCATCTACTCAAATCTTCTTACAATACTGCCGCGACTCCAGTGGTAATTTCCCACTTCTTTTCCAATATGTACACAACCTTGCACTAGCAGTGGTTTAATTACAGGTTTTCCCAGCAGGAGAATTCATTTTTATCATGTGAGAAACAATTAGGGTCAATTTCAGATGCAATGTTCGTAATTCAATAACAAAATTATTCAAGAAAATTGGTAATTTTTAAAAAATATGTTAATGTTTTAATACATATTTCAATTAATTAAATATGCATATACATTAAATAATTATTGATATATATTAATGTATATTAAATATATTTAATATATATTCAATATATTGAATATATATTGAATATATATTTTAATTTTGAAAAATTGTAATCAACCAAATTATTATATAACTAAGAGACAAATCATTTATAAGAAAATTATTTTAAAAATACAAGAATGGATTGACTTTTAAAAATAGGTAGTTTTTTTATATATAATAATATTAATAATAACAATCATTTTTAAAATAGTTAAAAATAGTAAAACATTAAATAATAATAACAAAAATAATAATACTTCCCAAAAACCCATGTTTTAAAGAATGAGATCCAGCTGAGATCAAATTTGAGTGTGTTGCTCACATCCATGAGTTTTCTGTGGTTGCCAGGCAACCAGGCCTCTGCTGCCTATGGCTTACTTATTGGTATCAGTCCTCTCATTTAAGCCAATGCCAGAAAGCAAATGAACACATTCTCGCAGATCCTAAGCGGTTTCTTTAAGAACTTTCCTCATTACACGAGCTTACAGGTGGACGCTTCTAACATTTTCCTTCACATCTAAACTTCTTTGTAATCTAAATTTTCGAACCAGATATCAATTATTCTGCAAGAGGGAGAAAAGGAAGCTGCAGAGTTTTTGTTCACCCAGACGTTTTAAGAAGAACAGACATTTGGAAAAGCCTCCTAAAAGGTGAGAGTGTGATATTTGACCTAGAGGTGTGAGCTCAGTCTGTCAGCATGAATGTGGTGTTTCAGGTGAGAATTCAGCCCGCAGCAACAAGGCCATGAATATGTTTCCTGCAAGTCTTGGCTCAAAAGAATCCACTCAAAGGCAAATTTTCACACTTGAAATGAATAATTGAATGTTATCTAATAATGAATCTGTGGTGAGTCATATATTTGTCCCATTTTGATTTAGAGAAAACCACTTAAGAAAGGGCTAGGAGGCCTTGGAGAGGAACACAGCACAGAGACTCTCCTGAAGACAAATGCAATTAAGGAAGCTGAACAGGGACCAAACACCATTTTGTAATCCAGTGCTTGATGTTTCTGAGATTGATTTCAGCATATCTGGCCGTCTGCCGCCAATTGAGTGCTGGGGTGATAGAACTCTGCCTCTAAAAATAGCCGCCGCTACATTTCAATTCACGCTTTCATGTAGAACTCCACACAGATTTCATCAAAGGGCTGGAGATATATTTTATGTATGGAAGACCAGCATCTAGTCTTGTTGTCTGCACATAAATCAGAGACTGTGTAGTAGGCTATACTTTAGGGGAATGACCCTTTTTACCTTGGGCCAAATGAAAATGTTTTTGTGGTTCTTCTGTTACCAGAAATGAAGTTAACTTGTTAACTTGGGGTTCTGCGCAAAATCTTATCCTCATCCCTCATTCCTTACACATTTCTTTTTCTTTTTTTTGCTTTTGACAGGTACCTTCCAGGGGGTTGTGGGATCCTAAGTCAACTCCCCCTGAGACGGAAAGCACCACCCTGAGTCTTCCCCTCCCAGATTTTAACAAACTGATTAATCCAGGTGTGTCTGGCCAGTTACTGAGGTCAGGCACACCTGGATTAATCAGTTTGTCCAGTAATGAAAGACAGGAAGCAAAGGTGCTGTCTGAAGTTCAGGAAGTAGTGAAGTCATGCAAATAGCCCATTGTGCGTGTGATGGGAGGAGAAAATGTAAATATATTAATTTAGCGCTGGCACAGTGATTTAACCGTGAGACGCATTGCCTTGCTGTTTTTTTTTTTTAGTACTTTATTTCAGTATGTCAGAAAAGCAGGAGCAAATTGGCAGCTCCAATGGCTTCAGCTTCTGGGGGGGGACAATCCTGAACACGCACAAATCTGGTTAAAAACAATTTTTCATGAGCAGTGAGGGCAACGTGTTTAGTTCTCATTGTTGAATGCAATGAAAATCACCACAGCAAACACCACTATTTAATACGGGAGTAAAATATTCTGGATGGACAGATGAAACAGAAAGTTTGCAGCCACTGTGGCGCTTAATCAGAACTAAATCTGCATTAATTGTATCTTTTTATTTTCCCCTTTTTCCAATGTCATATTTTAACTTGGATTTCAGCGGGTGGACAGGATCATAGTCACCTGACAGCGCAAGCCTCTGAAGCTGTTGGCATTGTGCTGTAGACTCTTTCATTTGTTCAGCAGCTCCTGATCTGTGTCATCATAAATTGGCCACTTCTGAGACTCTGCACGGATACATGTTGTATTATTTACACTACTCACAAAAGTGTGGGATATTCAACTTTCTGTTTTTGAAGAACAGAATGATGCAACATAAATATTTAACCATTGAAGAATGTACATGTGCTTTTAAAGGTTTAGAGAAAGTTTAATTCAGTTTACCTGGAAAGGTTGGAGTGGATTTTAGATTAATTCTGACATCATACAAAGAGCCAAATATCCTTAACTTTTTAAGGATAGTAGTGTACATTTCTATATATTTATCAAACTAATTTAAAATTATATTTTCATTTCCCTCCTCCACTAATGTCTCCCTCTGTGGGTCGTATTTCCTTTTTCGCTGTTGTTTCTAATTCGCCACACTGCAAACCTCCAAACATGCAAAATCTAATTTATATCGGGGCATTTCCAACACGTTTGCACACGCTGTCATTTGTGCGATCATTGTTTGCAAATCACCCGCAAAACGTGGTTCAGCCCCTCGCGCAAAATTCTAGATTGCATGTGTAAATTACAACACGCAATTTTTTTTTGCTTTGCTTTTTGGTCTATGGGGTTATTGCCATTGGGGAGCCCTCTTGTTGGGGTGGTTGAGGGGTCCTGCTGTGCAATCTGATGGTTGTGGTGTGGGCCCCGGATCTGGGGGGGTCCCTGTGGTGGCGGCTTCTGAGACTGTGATGGCTCCCAGTGTGGACGGATCCCCAAGATATCGTTTCCTCACAGCAGCACCAAGCCAGGTTATATTCATACAGTTATAATAGCGAGGGAGGGTGTGTGTATGTGTGTGTATGGGAGATAGAAAATATGTAATTATTTAATTGTCATTTTATTGAAATGTTGCTGATTTTATAAAGCACTTTGTGCTACTCTGGTATGAAAAGTGCTTTATAAATTAGTTTCCTTCATTCATTCATACCTGCATTAATCAGACATCACTCTTAGCTTAGTCAGAAGGAATCAGAATAGTAGCAGAACACCCCCACCCCCATCTAAAACTTCTCAAACCTCACAAGTCTCACAGCGGTTTGAGCGAGAGCTATATTATAGATTTTTACACTGCATCATTTTCCATCAGACAGCTACATGGATGGAGTCTGCGGCTGGAAAATGTAGTGACATAATGAATAACTGTCTGATGCAAAAAGTGAGGCGGTGTAAAAACTTACAATATTGCACTCGCTCTGTATGCAATGACATTTTGACACTTTGACAGAGCACAAGCAAAAATTCAGTTCATGCAAAATACATTTTGTTTTCAACGAATATGTCTCCATCTTTTGGGAGAAGGAGCTTTAGATATTTTAGGAGCCTTTTATTTTTGTAGAAACAGCAATATCAATGTTTAATTTTGAAGTAAATTGGCTCAAATGGAAGTAAATTAGATATTTTAATCACAAAACTGTCCGTTAAACTGATATTAAGTGGCCTTGTTTCAATTATTTCCCCCAGTGCAATGTGGATGCTACCTGACTGATGTGTGTCAGAAATGAGAGGGAATAGCATCAGACAGTTGAACCTGGCCAGCGAATATCAAATTTTCAAGATGTCATCTGAGATTACATCATGTTTATAAAGTGTGAATGCCCTTTTTTTCTGCACAACTTAAAGGCTTGATTTGAGAGGAAATGCTGGAAGGAGGGATACGATTCCATTTCTGCTTTGGCTGATGATGACTGTTCCTCTTCACACTCTGTTTTTACTCAAGACTTAGAGACTAAATAAAAGAAAGTGAGATGGGAAAAGAAACTCGAGTCTGAGAGACCTTGTGGCGATATGACACCTTTTGGTGGTTTAAAAACCCTTCACGTTACCTTTGCTCAGATCCTCTTAGAAGCAATAAAGTTCTGATGATGTGCGACCTGAAACTGAGTCGAGAGGCATTTTGTACCAAGCAATATACAGCAAGTTATGACTCTGCTTCACAAGTGAGACTCTGACATCTAATTTCAGAAATCAAGAGGGGTTGGCTTCCTCAACCATGGGAAATAAGAGCAATCTATCCGGGGTCAAAGGGATAAAGTCAGTTCAGACAGACCCCTCTCCTCGCTCGTATAGATGACACAACTTTCAGTCAACACGCTATAATGCTCGTGTTTCCATGGCAACTGAGCTGTAAGGCTGTGTGATGTTTGGTACAGTCTGTCTTTGCTGGAGCAAAGAGATCAGCGTTCACAGCCTTTGATGGAGAAACCCTCCAGTAGATGTGATATCACGGTTGTAGCTTTTGAAATGCTAATTCCCTCTCTGAGCCGCAGAAACCGATCAATGGCATTGATTTGTATGTTCATCAGAAGTCTGGAGACAATCCTGCAAGTCACGCAGATGAGGGTTATACATGTATGTTTTGGATGCCCATATATATCAAGCAAATGCTAAGTGGGCTAACAGAGGCTAGCGCAAACCGCTGCTTTGATGGTTAGGGCTGTACAGATGTTCTGGTTTAATCAAGATAAATGAGAGGTTGCTGAAAAGTCGATACGGTGGTCCTGCTGAGCTACCAGGAGGTACTCCCTGCGGAGCGCTGAGGCCTCACAGACTTTAGATTATTCAGGGGAAACAGTTCAGGAAACTCTGAACAAGCAGCAATTAGCAAGTTTTCCTGGACTGTGCTCTGACTCTGCTTTCAGCTGTGGGTGGTGATTCAGCTCCGTTTCAGAAATCTCAGCTGATTTAAAAGCATTTCATAAATCTGCCCAGATGTTTTTTCTTTTTTTTGAACACCATATAGGAAATTTTTCATCTGATCAGCACATATCCAAAGCTGATAAACATTTAGCTGAATCTGCAGTTAATTAGAATAAAGCAAACGGCACAAGTTGCTCATATGTTGGTGTTTTTATTAAAAATATAAGGCCGCTGTGAATACATCATTAAAGGTGTGAAGAGTACAACTCATTCAACAACACTCAATTCCAGCTTGTTAAAAAATCATACAGTGAAGCTGTGAGTTGAGATACTGTATGTCAATACAAAATTCTGTTGCTTATTCGGAAATCTTTTCCATTTTGGGTGTGTAAGAGACACTCACCATTTAATTTGACATGAAGAGAGCGTCACGCCATCTTTAGAAACCTAAACTAAAAAGGCCTGGATTCATGCATATACGCAATCAATGAGTGATTTATTTTTATGAAATTACCTCTTTTAACACATATTCTACCGTGTAGAAAGCATTTCTCTGAAAGAGATTAAAACAAAATCAGATACAGGGCCTTTAAATCCCCTTTCTTCCTCATTGTGATGCTCAATTTGAACTTCAGGAAGTCATCTTCCCCATATCTACATGAGTAGATGTGTTGAGGTACTGCCATGTGATTGGCTGATTAGACATCTGTACTTAATAATCCAGCTGAAATTAACTACATACATATGCATCGAGTGTAATACCACCCTGTTTTCTGATTTTTTGGTTTTAAGGCAGTCAGGATTGGTCAGCAGAATTGTAAAGCTGAGTCGAGCTACATTTACAGTCTGGCAACCATCCTCATCCCAGCATCAGAGGGGAAATGAGTTATTGACCAAAGTACAGTACCAGAGCAATGAACCAATGAATCATGATTTTCTTAGATGATGCTGCACTTACAAAATCAAGATTTCAGTAAAGCAAAGCGAAAGTTTGGGAACGCTTTACATGGCTGTGTATTACGAAAATAGCTGCATATCAGGCGCAGTATCTGATATATTCAGCTGTCTGACCAAAGAAACAAAGAATGTGATTCTGAGCAGCTTTTCTGAGAATTTGAGTGCATTAAAATACACATACACTTTACTGTTATACAAAGATGCAACTTTGGATTTTGCAAACTATAGGCCAGACTAGCATGTTTATATTAAGGCTGAAAGACTTTTATTATGCTGTCAAATGTGTGTGCATATAAACTACATTCATGTACATTTACAATAGCTTTTACATCTTTAGTAGCCATCATAGAAGCAACATGATACATTTATGTTCCCTGTTATACTCACATTTATATCACTGTCAGCTGACAAGCTGCTGTACTCACTTTCGAGACTGCAGGTAAGTCTGCTGCAACTTCTACGTGGTAAAACTGCCCACATATGTGGAGTATGCTCAGGAATGAAAGCTCTTCCTTTCTTCTGCCAGCAGCAGAAATGAGAAGCCTGATGATAGCACCTGGAAATGTGGTAACTTGAGAAAACTCCATTTTAAGGATCTGAAAAGGCTGAAGCATTCAGATTGCAAGAACGTAACACAGGGTAACTTAGTAGTTCTTTGCAAGCCTGCTGATGAGCCATTCATTTGAGTCAGGTGTGTGAAAGTATGAAAATCTCCAAAACGTGCAGGGCAGGGGTACATGGGGACCAGGATTGGGAAACACTGCCAAACATCTCCATTTTGGTGTCCTCTGTTCAGAAAGTCTCATGGTTTTCTTATGTCCCAGCTCTGCTAGGATGTTGAAACACAACAAATTAACACTGGCTTCAGGATGTAAAGGTGGAGGAAAATAGTTTTGTTGTTAAGGTGGAAATAAGGCATAAACACAAACACCAGGGGCCTGTACTACAAAGCGGGATTTTCTCTTATCGAGGTAACTTCAGGGTCTTTCGTCCTATGACGCTGGTTCACTTCTGATCGGGTTATATCTTCGCGGTAACTTATGCTGATCGCCTAACCTGGTCCTGACCAGGTTAAGTTCTGGATAAGAGATCACTAAGTATAAAAGCACCACCCCCTGACCAATCAGCGCTGTTGGAAAATGGCACTTTTAGAAGCTCCTGCCTATGCTGGTGTGTAGATCGTGAGAGGAGCTCCTAGAAGAGAAAGAATATTCAAAGATAGGTGCAACCCTTTTAGATTTGCCAGATGACACTTTATGAAAGATGGAGGTTTTCCTCTGCTGGACTCCATTACATCTGTCAGCTGTTGTAGCTGTTCATCACAAATGTAACACATCGCAGCCGCTCTGACTGCACCACAGATGCTCTGCATTGCACGAGGTTTAATTAATGTCAATAGACTAAATTAATTTTGATATAGACCAACGCCTGACATCGAGTGAAAACAAATTAGTGCTGTACTGATGTAGCTGAATAGCTTAATTTTTGTAGCTGAATTATGCTCATGGAGTTCAAATCCCACTCAGTGAAACGTCATTCATTCATGCACAGGTAGTTTCATGCACACCGTTGGCGACGCCGATTATATTTTTGTAATTGTACTTGTTCCCATGATCGTCTTATGCCGCTGGGTATGCATCTAAAATAATGTGGTTTAGAGGTCACAGATGCAGAAAACATGACTTTATGGAGCACACGCCCACCTATGCTGTCATGGTGAAGAGTTACAACGTGCACGACATGAGCCTGAAAATATCTATATGGACAGTATGAGAAGGAAATACACTGAGGAAGCGCGTGGCGTGATGGCGTGACACTAAGTGATATTGTTCCATGATTGTACACTCGTACGGACTTATGCATTAACAGAGGTGGCAATTTTCTGCCAGCATTCCCTCCTACTGTTGCTTTGGCGACTGTGTTGCTGGCCCGGATGATGTTCCTGAATTCTTCATATTTCTTAAGTATCATCGTCTGCTCCTCCATGATGAAATATGTCACTGTTTCTCCATGTCTGCGATTGGTCAGACGGGTCAAACGCCGCCCCTTTTATGTGAGCGCACACTGATTAAGATTGAACAACTCTGGGTTGAGTTACCGAGTTGATAACCAGCTTCGTAGTACCGTTCATCAAGATCGCAGATGTCTGGTTAAGTCAGCCCAGGTAACAGAGAGAAATCCCGGGTATGTTATCCAGCTTCATAGTTCAGGCCCCAGGAAACTGAAAAAGGAGATGGTGTTAGTGATACTGAAGAGAGCTAAAAGGGGAAAACCAACACAAACCTAATCTACATTTTTTTTACAAACCAAGGAGTGAAAGGAGCAGCATCAATAAAGTTAAAAACTGTAACCAAAACCCAACTATAACAAAACAAGGCTTCGCTATCCCAACTCCAAAACAAATCCAGTGTAAAACACAACACTAAGACAATGAAAGAGGACCTGGCAGCTAAAACCATTTCCCAGAAACACCTGGGGCCTGTACGCCGAAGCTGCATTAACATACCCGGGATTTCTCTCTGTTACCTGGGTTGACTTAACCAGACATCCACAGTCTTGATAAACGGTACGATGAAGCTGGTTATCAACTCGGTAACTCAACCCAGAGTTGTTCAATCTTAATCAGTGCACGCTAGCATAAAAGGGCGGCGTTGGAAGCGTCTGACCAATCACAGACATGGAGAAACAGAGAGCGACATACTTCACCATGGAGGAGCAGACGATCATATTTCAGAAGTATGAGGAATTCAGGATCATCATTCCTGAATTATAACACGACATTATTGTTCAGGAATGATAATAAATGGCTCCATTTATGCTGGCAACACAGATGCTGCAGCAAAAGCCAGGAATTAATGCTGGCTGTTAATTCGCAAGTCCAAGCGATTGTACAATCATGGAACAATATTGGACTCTGATCATTTAGTGTTCATCACACGACAGCACTTCCTCAGTGTATTTGCATTACATACTGTACATATAGATATATTTCAGGCTCATATGGTGCACGTATTGTAACCCTTCACCGCGGTGGCATGGGTGGGTGTGCGCTCCATAAATTCATGTTTTCTGCATGTGTGACCTCTTAACCACATTATTTCAATGCAGGTAAGGCATTGGTCGATATTAAAATTAATCTAATTAGTCTAACATTAATAAAACCTCAGTGTGATGCAGAGTATCTGGTGTTGTCGGTGTCCTGCTGCGATGCGTTACATTAGTGATGTACGGCTCTAACAGCTGACAGATGTAACGGAGTCCAGCAGAGGAAAACCTACATCTTTCATATAAAGTGTCATCTGGCAAATCAAAAAGGCTTGCACCATCTCTGAATATTCTTTCTTCTAAGAACTCCTCTCACAATCTGCACACCAGTGTCGACAGAATCTTCTAAAAATCACCAGCAGGCCATTTTCCAAGAGTACTGATTGGTCAGGGGGGGGGTGCTTTTATAGTCGGAGATCTCTTATCCAGAACTTAACCTGGTCCGGACCAGGTTAGGTGTTCAGCATAAGTTACCGGGGAGATATAACCCGATCTGAAGTGAACCACCGTCATAGGACGAAAAACCCAGGGTTAACCCTGAAGTTACCTCGATAGGAGAAAATCCGGCTTCGTCGCACAGGCCCCTGGAAAACCAAAACTAAACCCAAACTAAGAAACTAATGTCACCAAAAACCACAAAGGAAACAAACTAAAGACAGACTGTTCCCAGGCCAAACAGACTGAAGGTAGCTGCAAGGAAGCAGCTCCAGGTGAGAACAATTAGTCGTTAACAAGTGAGGAGGGTGGAGATGATGGTGATGTGGTGCCAGCCAATCAGACAGGAGGGTTGAAGCAGGAGGTGTGCATGTAAAATGACACAGAGGTGGTTAACAGGCGGCCGTAACAGTTAAGAGACAACTTAAGTCATGCTGGTTAGTCATAAAAACTCTGTGATTGACAAGTGGTGAAGCGTTAATGAAAGACTGAAGATGAGTCAAACCAGCGGCTCAGAACGGATGCAATTTCAGCACTGAAGATAAAAGGACGGCCTGTGAACTCTCATGAGTTCTGCTTTTACAGAAAATCACCAACTATTTTTAGCGCTGGTCTCCGTGACTGACTTTCTTTCTACGAATCTCTTGGGTACGAGATCGTGCTGCTGTTTATCATTCAGTTTTCATCATGTAAGGACCAGAGTTCATTTCACATGCCAGTGATCATGTTATCCCGGCTCTTACGCCACTATGTGAAATTGTCATTTGTAGATGTGAGCATGAGCTGCACCCACAGGGACCTTCTTTTGCAAACAAGCGGTGTAACTGCTCTGGCCTCTTGTGCCCTTATGAGGCAGTTTCATTAATTTCTCCCTCTGTGGAGATGGCACAGCGGGAGATGAACTCGGACCCCCTGTTCAACTTGGTCCATTTATGTGTCAGTCTGAGCAGAATATAAATTGCTTTCATGTAGTTTTGCTGATTTGGTTGTTATTTTTGTACGAGTTGTTATGCAGGGCAGCATTCACATAAAATCTGAATTCATGGTGAGGAGGCAATAAGTCAGTTTGGGTGCTGCATGGCACAGTATTACAAGCACAACTGACCTGGAGTCAGTTGAACACTTGGCTCAGTGAAAGGAAGTGGAACGGAAAAAAGGTCCCACAGTATCTCCTCATTCATAATTAACTATTACCTCCACATTGGAGGTGGCTGTTGAGACACGAGGAATGCATTTATGATGTTTTTTATTACATATATCAGATTTAGCTTTAATATGATATGAAGCATAAAATGACATGAACTGGATCAAAGGCCTATCTAGTACTTTTGCAGGCTAACAATGTCCAGCAAACATGGCGAACAGCTAATGTACAATAAAAATGTGAGAAATTGTCCGAGTGTAGTGTGGTGCTTCTGATAAATTTCCACAAGGCCAAGCAGGTGAAAGCTTTGGAAAGTTTGGAAGCCTATAACTTGTTGGTGAGTGCATGGGTTAAAGCAGTTGGGATTAAGACCCTTTATGACAAATCCTGCCTTGTTTCTGCTTCTATAAGCATGGCTTTTGGAGTTTCTATACAGTTGTGCTTAAAAGATTACATACCCTCCCATTCAAACCCACAATGTAACTTTTCAACCTTACAAACATGCGTTTCTGACTCATTTTAATGACACACCAACATTCATTGTGCACATTTTCGAGCTGTCCCTGTCCAGCGGCGTCCCGGGGCTGAGAACTACACTATGTAACTTCTACATCTGAGACGCGGCCGTGACTTTGCAGCAGAGTAATGAATGAACAAGGAATAAAAAAAAAATAAACACGCTATATGGCTGCCACAAATGATTATTCTGATAATCGACGCAATTCAAAAAATCAAATTTATTTAAAGCACCTGTCATACCGATCCGTTGCATAGTGCTTCACACATAAAAGAAAAAAACAAACAAACAAACAAAAAAAGATTATTTGGGTGATTAGATAACTAATCAGATCATATGAAAATGATAGCATATTTACAGTAGCAGTCAAAACTTTGGAGACTTTCTCATTGAAATTAATGGGAAAATGTCCCCAATCTTTTGATTGGTCGTGTGTGTGTTTATTTATGTCAATATACATTTCGAGAAGTGCTGACCCCAAAATACAACGATGTACGTTCATCAAGGACAGAAAGGCAGCAGAAAATACAGTGGCAATTTTAAAAGAAAAAAAAAACTTAAAACCAAAAAACGATTAGTTGGTAATAAAATAAGTCGCCGACTATTTTGATATTTGATATAATCATGATTAATCTACTAATTCTGGCAGCCCTAAAAAACACACACACACACACACACACACACACACACACACACACACACACACACACACACACACACACACACGTAAAATCCAGTATCCAGAAACAAATTTATTACTGCTGCTGTTTAAAAATCCACATTCAGCTTTATCTGGATGAGAGAAACTTATTTTGGGCATGCAGGTGTTTAGGAGATCTCTTATCCAGAACTTAACCTGGTCCGGAGCAGAATAAGGCGTTTGCTGTTATTTACAGAAAATGACATCGACTTTTAGTCCAGTGCGACTTGTATATGTTTTTTTCCTCTTCATGACTCATTTTTTGACTGGTCTGACTTGTACTCCGGAGCGACTTATAGTCCGGAAAATACGGTATATTAAGAAACCAAAAGGTGACATGAGCGGAAGTGCTTCCAGAATATACAGCCTATGGTTTTACGCCACTATATGTGATTGACTTCCCAGTCCTGAAAACCCAGACAATGCTGTCTATATGTGAGTTTACCATTGGGACTGTTTTTTTGTTTCTTTGTTTTTTTTTTTTTTATCAATGATCCACCCCATAATATGTCCAGTTGACATAAATTTATCAATGAAATTTCTGCCTGAAGATGGAAGTCCAACTTCCTCTGGGCTGTTTAAGCTTTAAAAATTTCATTTGGGTGTAAAGATTTCATTCAGTTTGTCTCTGAAAAACAAGTAGAGGAACACTTACTCTCACAGATTACATCGATACAATTGATTTTTGCCCCTTCATTTTCATCTCTCTATCCAGACAACCATTGATTTTTTTCACTCACTTCATTTCAGAAGAGGAACAGGATTATAATTACAGGTTCTCCTCTGTGTCAAACCATTTTTTCTCTCAGAGTAGTTTGCCTGAATGTGTTTATGGTGCAGTTTGACTCTATCTGTAGATAATTGTCGCCTGAATGCTGCACATTCATACTTGTTTTGTAATTGGCTCAAACATTGTCAGTACAAATGAATTCTCTGCAGCTTTTTTTCTTCTTTACACTTCAAAACAGGTTTTTCCATGAATTATTCATGAGCGTCATGTTTTTCTCCTGAATGTTTTTATATTCTCTGAATTGTCATGCCGCATATTAATTGTCCTGCAGCCCCTTGAGATGTATAGAAAAACCACAAAGTGATTTGACCTTAGCGGTGCAGTCCACTTGCCTTTTGGGATCAAAACATTCATGAGTTTCTTTATTTTTCTGGAGACTATTACTCGCAGGGTTTTGCAGGGCAGCTGAAAGGACAGATAAAGTGAAATCACATAAGAGGCTGCTCCTTTTCCTCACCGTTTCCTTTCTTTTCAGTACACACCAGTTAAGGTCAACAGTCTTTTATCAGCCTCAGCAAGAGCTGGCCCATAAATCCAAAGAGAGGCACATATTTAAGAATTTCTTACACACAATCAATACGTGCGACTGTGAATGATTCGTCCAATGCCAGAAACCAGACAGAGAAGACTCAAAAAAATGTGATAATATCAGGTATACACAGAGAGTGAATTGGAAAAGATAGTGAGGCTGACTGGTGGGGGGGTTATTTTCTGACAATATACGAGTACATTTGACAATAACACTCAGGATGAAGCAGCAGAAAGGAAGAAAAAAAAGAAAAACAGAGAAGTTCAAATTATCATTTCTTCTTCCATGCTTTCATGCAATTGTGCTTTGATTTTAAATCAAGCTTCTATTCTTTTGTTCTTTTACTTTTTAATGTCTCCTTTTCTTTTGCATCCCGCCATAATGGGTTTAATGTTTTATGTAAAGCACTTCGAATTGTGCGTGCATGAAATGTGCTATACCTATAAATAAACTTGCCTTGCGATGCAGCAGTTGTTGTTAAAGGCAGGGTGGATGATGTTTTCCAAGAGCACTTTTTCCAACATTGCTTAAAGTCTTCTTCACACCCCGATTGCAGCCAATTAATTAAATATTCTGACACAAAAAACAACAACAAAAAAATCACCTGTGGAACGGACAGGACTGAAAAAAAAACCCATCCAATGAAATTGTAACAGCCCACGCTTATTGATTGTATGATTATACGTCCATCAAACTCAACTGCCGTTTGTCGCCCTCCCACCCTCCGTGCGCGTAACTCGCCGCCAGGGGTCTCACAGTGCACACAAACGTAGCTGCTCACTGCTTTTATTTATGCAGCTGTTTGCTCTTAAAATCCACCGAAAAAAAAAAAAAAAAGAATTTGGATTAAGTCATGTTGGTGTTGATGTTTGCAGTGAGGATGTTTTACGCCGCAGAAGAAGTTGGAGGTGAGGGAATTATCACTTCCAGGAAACGTAGTCCCTCTGCTGTTTACTGGGAAGCTAACAAGCTAGCCACTCTCACTTATCAACCATCAGCACACACGTTCCTGTGCTCTGGAGGCATGGTTTGGGGTCAGTGTATTTTTTTAAATGTACCTTGCTCGAACCGTTTTTCCAGGATCCCCTACCCTGCCTTTAAATGTGGAACACCTTGTAAAATGTGAACGATATAATCACTTTGTAAGATCGACCTTCTCAATACCCGGTACATACAACGAGCTATTCAGCCAGTCACAGGGCAGCTTCAGGCATGTAAACATGGTCAAGGCGGCTCACTGAAGCTCAACTCAGATAACCATGTTTATCTCAAAATTTATTTGCCCACGCACACCCACATGCACACACACAAGGAAATATTTCTCTAATGACAAATTACATTCCATTTACTGTATATGACAATTAAAAATATCGGGAACAAGCAGGTAATCCCAATGATCCAAGCACAATAAATTCATAACATGATGTCTAAATTAGTTGAAACATTACAAGACAATGGCTCCGATTACATGTTTTTTTTAAAATTCGTAGTTCTGGATTAAAAATCCAAAATTATTCTCCTTCGTGTTTACATAGAAATAATAATGTTGAATTATGGTTTACTAGGAAAACACTTTTATTTAATTCTGCTTTAGTTTTGGGGATTGGGAAGGGTTCTGTTTGGACAGGAGGCGGACACGATGTATTTACATCCATTTATGTTGACCTGAAAGTAAAGCCCCAGTTCCTGCTCCATTTCGTTTCGGCTACAACATGGAAAACTACATAATGATACAGACTTTTACTTTGATTTTGCTTGTAGTTTAAGTAGCAGCGGCTCAACACACATTTCCGTGAGCTGGCTCGAGTCCAACGCTTCTGTTGCTTGTGCGGTTCGACCAGAAACCATAAAAAAAGGAGACGGACCTTCTGCTCACGTAACCCTTCTAAAGAGTCCAAATGAAGCCAGTTTGGCGTTCCCAAATTTTGCCATCTTCTCCATCTTTGCTGCATTGTGTGTCGTCACTCCCAGAAAACACTAAAATGGGCAAAGTGCGGCCTCAGGGCAAATGATTGACAGCTGGCATACTCTGGGCTAAACACTAACCGAGCCAACCCGAAACTAACAGGAACTAACAAAGATAAGCCCCCTAGGCAGCGGGATTAAGGTAAGACACACTTGGGGTGAATTCCAATTCCTGTCTAAATCCTCAATCTTAATCTTTAATCTCAAAAATGTGCACTCCCTCGAAGTGCAAGTGATGTCCCTAATTTTTGGAAAGTTAAGTTGAGGGGCAAGTTTGAGAGCTGAATTGCCCCCTCGATATTGAGATTCTCGGACACCACCTTGTGAGTAAGGACTACCCAGAATGCAAGCGGCAAAGAAGGCGAGCTACAAATCTTAAGTATTTTCTTTGTTAATGGAGATATAAATATTACAAAAAACATTGTATTATCTTAGTTTAGGCCCATGTTTTGGATTAGTTACCTAATTGTTGCATAATGTTTATTTTTATTTTACGATCTTTTATCAGTAGCGGCTGGTGTGGTCAAGCCATGTTGCTATCGTTTAAGTTAGTTAACGTTACAAAATGGTCATTTTTCTCAGCGCTAATGTTGTTGTTTTATCAAGATAACAGCCTGTATAACATGCTTGTTCCGATAGCGGTATAAGACAACCAGGCTGATGTCATCTCCCGTAGCCGAAGAGTTATGGAACGATAGTTCTGTTTCATTCCTTCTGTAAACAAAGCTCCTCGTGCTCTTCGTGGGTCGAGTCCTAACAACAGGTCATCCAGGAATTCACAGAACCATAGTTACCCAAGTAATTTTCGTTATAGCTGGTGTTTACCTTTCAATAAGTTGTGGTATGCAGTGACAGCTGAATATGTCCATGGTTAGGCAGGGTTAACAGTGCAAATAAATGTAAATAAAGTAAATTCTTCTTCTTTTTCTTCTTCTTCTTCTGAACTGACAGACTGAATGCCACTTTGGCGTAATGCTGCCCCCCACAGTTTGAAGATGTATCTGCATTTAAGGGGTGTCCCATTTCCAACTCACAAAATAGCCCTTAACACTTGGTTTTGAGAGCTACTAATATTGAGGGTTGAGCTTGAGGGTTAAGTTTGAGGGTTAAGATAGGAATTGGAATGGGCCCTTAGACTTGCCATCATCTGACTAAAAACCACCGTTGTGCTTCTCCGCTACAGCCTGAGACCTTACAGTATACCTTGTTTGCTAAGCAAATAGGAGCAAGCTCCCTATTACAAAATTACTGCATGGGCAATTATCTTTAAGCTGACAACAAGTTATTTAACCCCAGCTAGTGCAATGAGTTGCTTCTCATTTCCTAAACAACCATGTCATCTGTTTAAGAAGGGTCAAATCATTGGCATGCATCAAGCAGAGAAAACATCCAAGGAGACGTAGAAACTACAATAAGTGGGTTAAAGCAACTCATACCGGTCTTGCATATCAGAAAGCACAACAAAATTATTTGAATATTAACACTCCCGCCTCACTTAAAAAAACCTACCCCCCATTCCCTCCGCCTCCTAATGGGGAAGCAAAGGTTTGACAAGCAGATCCTTAGGCCAATCCGAGGCCTAGGTCCTTGGTCCTATTTTCATTGAAAATTTAGAGATTGAAATAATATATATATTAATGGTGGGTCTGTCTTGTATTTCAGAATTCCATTACCTCATTCATAGCATTTTACCCTATTAAAGAAATAGTGCAAAAACGCAACATCTGTAAGGGTTGCTTTAAGAACTATCCAATGCATTATTAAAAACTGGAAGGATAGTGGGGATCCATTGTTTTCCATGAAGAAATGTGAAGTGAGGCAACATCATGCCTAGTGCCTACTGTACAAGCTTGTGGGGGCAGTGTTATGATTTGGGGGTTGCTGCAGTTGGTCAGGTCTAGGTTCAGCAAAAGTATGTGCTCAAAGAATGAGGCCATCTGATACCTGAGTGACCAGGTGATTCCATCAATGGATTTTTGTTCGCTGATGGCCCGGCCATATTCCAAGATGACAATGCCAGAATTCATCTGGCTCAGATTGTGAAAGATGGTTCAGGGATCATGGGACATCATTTTCACACATGGATTGGCCACCACAGAGTCCAGACCTGAACCCCATTGAGAATCTATGGGCTGTGCTGGAGAAGGCTGCGGTCAGACTTTACCATCAACAATGCAAGATCTTGGTGAAAAATTAATGCAACACTGGATGGGCATAAATCTTGTGACATTGCAGAAGCTCATCGAAACAATGTCACAGTGAATGCTGCCGCAATCAAAGCTACAGGCGGTCCATCGAAATATTAGAGTGTGTGACCTTTGTTGGCAGGGTGGTGATTTTTTTTTTTTTTTTTTGGCCAGGCAGTGTATATCCCTGTTTTTGTGTGCCGATGAATTTTCAGCTATCACAATAAAACAAAGGCTGGAATTCCACAATTTGATATATGGATCATGAAATAAAGATGACAGCTGGGTCAATTCACTAAGCAAACTATGAAATATGAATTTCAAACAAATTTTCTGCAAAGTTTCTTCTAATAAAGCCTGCTTTAGGAAAAAAGCCCTTTAGTGGATTCCTGTGACAATATCATCTCTTTTTAGCATAGAGTGGTGAGCGTCACTGGACTCTGACCATAAACACACAACATTTACGTCATAACAAAGTCACGCTTTCTCTTGGCTTTAAGTAGCTTGTGCAATGTCAGATAAACTCAACGGTCTTTCCACATGACATAGGGGAAAATGCTGCTCATTAGTTTGGCAGTTCACCTGTTTTCCACAACACAGAGCTGAATGCTGCATTTATCATTTAGGAATTCATGAAGTCTTATTGTGCATCTCTGTGATCAGTTTACACTCAGTGTTTGAATTTTTCATGGGATGTGACCCTGTTTTCATGCCCTAAATTTTGACCGTTGAGCTATCCCCAATGGCTGTTACCCCAAAGATGAGAAATCTTCTTCAGGACTGAAAAGATATTAAGCTGACTTTTTAAATCTCAATGTCTGGGAAAGAAATAATTAATGTAGACAGTAAAGAACGATTTACTGAAAAAAAGTAGTCCACTGCAGTCTTTTGAACGGACATTGAGTAGTAAGAGGTATAACCATATTGATTGACTGATTATTTTGGGAAATCAAAACATTACAATACCAGAAACAAAAAGAACATTACAAACCAATAATTTACCAAAAAAGGTATAGGCTGAAGCCAAGGCTTATACTTGCCTACCCTATTCATTGACTCAGCAGTCTACAAAAAATATATATCTTCTGTCAGTTTACATAGATACATATATATGTACACATATACACATTCATATTCAAATATTCTTACATATTCACTCTACATATTCTCATGGAAACACAATATAGCTACACAACAGAATATCTTTTATAATTTTACATTTTAAGGCTCTTTTAAAGTTGACTAAAAAAGCACATAAGATGAGTTTATCATTCAGTTCATTCCACAGTTTCACTCTATAAAATGATAACAGTGATCATTTTGGTCACAATAACCGTGATATAAAATTTTCATATCGCCACATCCCTAGTTAACCTCAATAACTGCAAAGTGCTCTGCTGCTTCCACACCACCTCCCATGCTAAGTAGGCTGCACCAGATCACCCTACTTAAACACAAGGTTTGGATTTTCCTTCAGGCTTAATGTAATAAATAAGAGCTCTGTAGGTTTAGGAATCAAGGTCATACTGTGTCTTTTAAATCTAGGACAGTTCCCATCATGATACAAGCTGTTCATCCACCTCATGTTTAAAAAGAACTGCAGCACAACGACAAATGACTCTGCACAGCTGGACCCGTACATGGCAGAAGATTTAAACAAGTTGGTGTAAAAGAAAAAGGAAATGCAGACATTTCTGCACAAAAAGGACCAATATGAGTGATCCACTGGAGGAGCCTGGGTCTCATGTTGCACCCACTGCAGTATCAGTGCTTTTGATTGATGAATATGGGATGTGAACTCTTGAACAGCCACCCCACTGGAGGCATTTGAGAGCTGTTTACTGCAGTGAAATTAATGGACCATTGAGAATATTTTTCTTTCTTTTGTGTGCTCACTTTGTGCCCCTCCAGTAAATTCCTCAGAGAGACCTCATCCTAGTTACCCAGATTACATCTCTGACTGCAAGTGGTTGATTTAAGCTCACGTGCAACTTTCAGGGAAGAGAATTTCCCTCTCTGCAGACAAATTTAAGAATATAAAACTTTTATAAAGATTAAATGCTTTTAAACTATTTAAACTGAAGGGACCAGTGTGTGAGAAATGTCCCCGACACACAAATGAGCACAGTGAATGCATGTAGCACTCAGAAAACATCTCTGTAAACAAGCGCTGGTCTCTGTTGGTGGCCTTCTCTGTCAGATACTGCTCAGCAGGGTACAGTCAGATCAGCAGCATCTCGCTGTTGGCTTGTGAACATCCTCGTTTCATCGTGTTCAAACAGTGGGAAGCCTAGCATCTTACCTCAGAGAAAACAGGAAGTCGCACAAGCTGCTGCGTTGCCACCAGAAAGCAAACTGAGACCATGAAATGTATCACAGGCTTAATGTGGATTGTTCCTCCAGCCATGTCTCATGAAAAATCTCCTCATCGGTACATTTGTCCATATATCCTCAAAGTAGTGCATCAATCCATGCCAGAAATTCAAGATTGCAAAGTTAAATGCGGTGGGTCTGGAATCAGGCTGGGACGGTCAATCAAATTTTATTTACACAGCACTTTTCATTACAAAGTGCTTTACTTAAAAAGAATGACTGTCAATTCAGAATAATTTCCACATCATGTTAGAAATAGAAAAATATGAAACCAAACCAAAGTAAAAACACGCATAAACATTCCTAATCTCTTTTAATTCATAAAGTATCTTGGGGATCCGTCCTTACCAGGAGCCCCCCACCCATGACCAGAGAAGCCACCACCATAGAAACCACACAGACTACAGCTGGCTGGGTCCCACACATAGACTGTTGATAGAGAGGGACGGACCTTCTGCTCACGTCACCCGTTGGTTTCTGAAGAGCTAAAAGTGAAGCCAGGTGGGCGTGTCCCACCGTTGCCATCTTCCCGTGTCACGCGTGTCATCACTCCCAGGAAATACTAATATGGGCAAAGGCAAGGCTGCTCCAAGCTGCGGGCCAAATGTCAAATGTCAATGTCAGGTTTATTTATATAGCACATTTCTAAAAGGCCAGTGGCCAACCAAAGTGCTTTACAGAATAAAAGACAGCAATGAATAAAGTAAATGCAACACAATAAAAACAGTAAAAATAAACCAATAAAAGTAAATTTAAAAAAGTATAAAAATAAAAACAGTGACTCTACTCAGCTGTAGGCCAGGGTGAACAAGTGGGTCTTAAGGCGTGATTTAATGATTGACAGCTGACGTACTCTGGGCTAAATGCTAACCGAGCTAACACTAAACTAACAGGAGCTAATGAAGATTAGCCCCCTAAGTGGCAGGGTAAAGGTAAGACATGCTTAGAGTTGCTATTATCTGACTAAAAACTGCCATTGTGCTGCTCTGCTACAAACTGAGCTACCGAGAGCAAACAAGGAGCTAATAGGAGCCATCGGTCAGAGGCTGGGTTCCGGTCTGCCGACTGTCCATCAAAAGGACACGCCCTTAATTATGTGTTATTTCAAGATAAAATAACATCTAAATGGATGAGTTATAAAAAAATTCACCCCCTCACAGCTGACAGGTGAACTTGACTTATTAAACCTTAAAATTATTTTTTTAACCAGGTTGTAAACATGCTTATTTCTGCTGTGAAGTTGTCCTTTTTTACATGAGAGTCTATGGGGATTTGCTCTGTCTTGCAGCCCCTAGCGAACAAGGGAGAACTACAAATAATGACTTCTTCGAGGTAGACTCATAGTTGGCCACCGGAGGTTGCAGCTTGGTCCCACATCACAAGGCTGCAGTGCAGGACTCCCCCTCATCCACCCAGACCAAGGTGATTGCATCCCTGCAGACTGAGCGGGCATAGCCACAAGCGTGGGGGATCCCGATGAAAAAAACACTGGAAAGCACTGGGGTTCAACTGAAAAAAAAAAGATCAAAATTTAAAAAATAGATCAAACTAGAAAAGCACTCGAAGAGCACAGGCCTCCGCCAAGCAGCTCATTTCCCCCCATATGATCCTATCTGCAATGATTAATCCTGAAAGAAATTTCTGCAACCAGACAGCAATCTGGATCAAGACCAAAGTTCAATCAGTTCTTCTTTTTGTTGTTATCAACAATATTTACTGAAATCTTCATCCAAATCTGTTCATAACTTTTGGGGATTTGTTGCTATTTAATTTCCAGAAAGACAAACAAATAACATTACAAGTTATAAACAAGATTATTACTTGTAATATTGTTGTTTTTAACATAACTAAAAGCTTCTACTTACTTAAAAGTGCATGCAGTGTAATCTCCCTGTTATATCTACCCACTGCACAACTATAAACACATGGGCCCTGATGTACAAAGAATCCAAATAAAGACCGCTAATTTCTTTGCTGCGCTGATAAATACCGTGCGCTGTCTCTTCAGCTTTTGCGGGTGATCTACAAAGATTACACACGCAATCTGTAACAGGCGCAAACAGCAGCATTTAAGGCGAGACACCACAGGCAAATAGGGTAAAAAATGTAACTCACTGGTAGCACCATTAAACTTACCTGGTTCCTCACATTAGTGCAATCATTTTTTGTATTGTATGTTTTCTGAAATTTTATGTCTAAATATGCAAATGAGGTGTTATAACGCCAAAAATGGGATAATTTGCATACATTTTTAGTAAAAAAAAAAAATCTAAACACTGGATTAAACCAGGTTCAAAGTTCCTTTTGAATTTTGTTTACATATTAAAGCCAAAAGTTTTTACAGAGTTGATTTTAGATATCTCTAGTTATTATTTCACAATTTAGAATATACTGTCAACAACCAGAAAAAAGTAATTTTTTGGTAAAAAAAAAAATAGGAAATCTCAAAATTGACAAGGTGATGAAATAACAGAGTTTTTGCCTGTAGTGTCTCCCCTTGAATGAGGATTTAGCTGCGCTATTGCTTTTCCATGGAAAGCTCAGAAGAGCATTTGGTAAACCCAAAACGAAATTCAAACTGATAGAGAGATATTAGTTCCTGAGATATAATATGTGGCAAATAAAGCTCGGCTGCTATCTCGTTTTGTGACCAGTGAACTGGAACGCAATTTGTTTGGGTGTGATGTCATTCCCTTCCCACTTCCCAGTTCTGAGGTAAATGGAACGCAACATTAAGCCAGCTCCTATGTTTCCTGTCTTTCATTTCTGGACAAACTGATTAATCCAGGTGACTCTTGCCATTGTTGTAATAGTTACTTAGGTCAGGCACACCTGGATTATTTTGTTCAGTATTGAAATACAGAAAACAAAGGAGCTAGCTTAAGTTCAGGAGTGGAGTTGGGCATTAGCCCATTAAATATTGATTTGTCAAATCCTCTGAATTGATTCACCTCCAAACCTGTAGGGGGTGCTGTGGGTGTTATTTGCATTGTATGGACAGAGGCTGCATTAGATCATACATCAACAAAATGACAACCATTTACAGACATGAACATAAGTATTTAAAAACTGACAACAGAAACTCTGATTACTTGTGTGTTTCTACTTACTGAATCAACATCGGAGCATTTAAATTGAATCAAATCATGACCCAAAGAATCTAAATTAAACTGAAATGTGTGGTTCTTAATAATACCCAGCTCTATAAAGAGGTAAAAAAAAAAAAAAAAAATGGAGGAAATGACTCATGTTGTCATGAATTAAAGTTGTAACATTTAATATAAAACCAGAGTGAAAATATGATAAAATCTTTAAAAGCCTAAATGAAAAATGAAAGCTTCTCTGAACCCATATGCTGCTCAAACAGTCTGTTTAAAATGAGGTGGGGGAGACCGGGGAGGTCTCATATATGTTGAAGTTATTCGTATCTGTCATTAGAGCTGTATAATGACTGATGTTTGAACCGGTAATTCATTAAACCACCAGCAGCTGTAATCTAGTTTTTATCAGAGCAGTCTGATGAAGGCTGAAAACGACTGAGGCTGAACTGAAGGTTTGACATGACGAATGTTCCCATTCACATTATATTTTCCCAGTTCAGTGTAAACACCAAACATAATGATTAGATCTTGGGTTTTTGCTCCGTTATAGAGAAAAATTTAACTCTAGCAGTTATATTTCAGTCCCACTAACAAGACCTGTGAGTGAAAATTTAAGGTGCGTGTCGGTTTAACCTTCGACCATCTGTCGATTGGTTTCAGCTCTTCAACATCAAGCTCGTGTTTTGACAGAAAATAAACCGTGGGCACTTTTATAAACCCCTGGGTGCTTTCATTTGCCCACGAGGTTTGAAAGGCGTTCTCCAGATTATTCTTCATTTTTTTTCTTCTGGCTTTCCATCAAGTGGACATATGAGCCGGACTAAGACTCTGGAGAGGGTCTGATCTCTGGTGAGCTGCAGCCTGATCTGCTCTGTGACCCGAACTGTATGAAACCTCTTCATTTAAAGTGCAGACTGGGGAAAGAAAAAAAAAAAGAGAGATAACCAAAACCCATTGAAGTGAGTTTCACCGTAAAATGGGAAAAAAGGAAAAAGGGATAAAAAAAAAAAATCTAGCAAAGCAATGCTATTGTTATCTTGGTAGCGCATGAAGAATGAATGGTGTGTATGGTTTGTGATTAATGGAGGTGGTTGTCAATAAGACAATACAGGTGGGATATTAATTCATCAGTCTGACAGAAAGCTCTCTCTGTAATTGGAGGATGCTCTATCAGGATGTGGCACACGTACAAATAGCTGGAAATAAAGCTAAGAGTTATGTTCAATGTCACAGCACAAGAGAGGAAATTAAGTTTTACATAAATATCTTGAGGTGAGTTTAGCTGGTTTTGAAATGGGATTTCCTGGCCTTCAGAATCTCTTCTTGCTAAGCGGTTATTACACCACAATTATCTGCTTTTGCTCAACATGCACGTCACAAATTATCTGCAGTGTTCATGTGATAAATCATCCGTTGTTAAAATGTGAGAAGAATCAGGTTCAAACAAGAATCCTGCAGTCTAATTTTCCTCCTGTCTTTGTGTTGTTTCCACCACTTTGCTTCCATGAGAGTGTTCGGCCTTGTGATTTTCCTCTGTCATGTCTGTGCACCCTGCACACCCTGATCCCACAGAAAGGTGAAATAACTACAACCTCTTTAACTCCACAATACGTGATGGTGAAGCAGAAGATGTGGAAGAGCAGAAGCAATGTCAGTGGAAAGTCAGTTAGCGGCTCATTCCTCTTGAGTGCAACACAAATGCATGAAACCAAGAGACTGGCTTGAGTCACCATCGCAGCTATTATTCCATTTCCTGTTGGGAGTGTTGGGATAATGTTGTACTGCATTAGAATGCCCAGTTTTTTTGTTTTGTTTTGATGTGATGTGGAACATAATTCGTACGTTTCATTAGCACATCATGCTAATGAGTCCTGGTGCAAAAATGTATTCATGCCCCCACTTCTGCCCTTAAAGGATAACTTTCTTCTTTTCATTTTTTCAACCTAGACCTTATTTCTAGGAGTTTATACGTGCATTTACTCACCGGTAAAATTTCAGTATCACTTTGACTCCTTCTGAAGATATTTTGTTGAGTCGCCCTTCAGCATACATCCATATAACGGGAGAGACGGGGCAGCCTCTATATAAGGCATTATCTGCAGCAAAAACTCTCATTTCATTAATGCTTTAAAGGGTTACGACAACCTCCGAATGATGTGACTTCATTTTTGACTCACCCTCATGCTGAGCAAGACTGGAGCACTTTTTTAATATCTCAAATGTAGCCGGAGATCTCAGGGGGCTTTTCGTTATCTGCTCAGTTTCATAAAATGGGCAACTTTGGTCAACTGTGTTGCTTTTAAAGTGCAATATAAATAAAGTGGAGTTGGAGAGTTGGAGTTGGGTTCACTGGCACTTGAAACAAAAAGGTCCATAAAAGTCCACAAAATCTAAGCAATATTCCTTCGTACTGTTTGTCCAATGAAATCCAAGTGTCCTGAGTGGGTAGCGTCCAGAATTTACTGGAAACCACATCATTTAGTAGATTTTTATAGCCTGAACAGTAGAACATTGTACTTCCCCGATCCGCGTCCATGTGAGTTAACAACACTACAGAGGCCACGGCAGACCAAACCAGACGAGATTGTGTTCTCTCTCTCTCTTTTTCTCTCTCCTTCTTTCTTTCTCTCTTTCAGTAGCCAACCCCTCTTGTGTTTGTCTGCAGCTCAATCGCTCTTAGTACAATGTAAACGGCGAATTTCTTCTTCTACGCTTGCGTTATCAGCAGAGTAGGCTCTGAACGCCGTGGCTTTCATAGAGTTGTGAACTTGCATGAACATGCAAATAGAAAGTGCAATGTACTATTTAGGCTATAAAAAATATGACAAGTTCATTTGCAAAAACAGACAAACATCATTGTGGAAAAACAGAGTTAACTGCTTTTCGTCGCTGTCGAGTACAAACCTCCTATCTCCATTTTACATCATTAAAACCCTCTACTTCAGGAGTGCCCAAGTCCAGTCCTTGAGAGCTATTATCCTGAACATTTTGGTTGCAGCCTTTCTCCAACACACCTGCATCAAATGAATGACTTGTTACCAGCCTCTACAGAGCAGAATGACATGTGCATGAGGTAATTAGCCATATGATTTAGTTGTGTTGGAGAGGGTATGTTCTAAGAAATGCAGGATAGTAGCTCTCGAGGACCAGACTCGGGCACCCCTGCTCTACTTCATGAGAGCTTGATTTGGTGAAAATATTCAAAAAGTAAATGAGTTTATTTGCAACAACAGTTAACTCCGTTTTTTCTAAATGGTGTTTGTCTGTTTTTGCAAATGAACTCTTCATATACTAAATGATGTTGTTTGGAGTAAATTATGGACGCTACCCACTCAGGACACTTGGATTACATTGGACGAGCAATATGGAGGAATATTGCCAAGTCTTTGTGAACTTCTATTTCAAGCGCCGGTGACCACCATTATATGAAAGTCGGCAGATAACAAAAAACCCCCAGATCTCCGGCTGCATTTGAGATATTAAAGAAGTGCGTCAGAGTCTTGCTCAGTATGAGGGTGAGTAGAAAATGAAGGCACATCATTCTGTGGGTGTTGTGTCCCTTTAATTGGAATGAATGAATGAGTACTGTTGTCCTGTGAGTTCAAGTTTCATGGATTGCAGTTTGTTGGTGTCTGGATAGCAAGCTGCTCTTCTCAGCTGTTCTGCAGTAGCGCGCATCTCCAAAGCGCGCGGCCTGTGGAGCGAAGAAAAAACCCCAAATACTAAACCCAAAAAGCAAAAGCAACATTTACGCCACATGCAGTGATTGACAGGAGTCATGCTTTTACATGGATATTACAAGGATACTTTGCAGAAAGGCTACTTCTTACAGAGGGTCTTTGTCAACCCACGGGCAGAAAAGACATAAAAACAGAAGAAAATCCAACTGATTCTTTTTGTGACTTGCTCCTTGGCAGGAAGCCGGCTTTCAGTGATGAACTTTCTTACTCTGAACTGGTGGGGAAGAGGAGGACCAGGACAGCATCACTGGGTGGTGTGGGTTTTTGCCTGGCTGATAATTAGTGTCAGAAAAATGTAAGGACCACGAAGAAGTCCCTGATTTGAAGAGACATGCAGTCTAAGCTCAGCTCCTCAGCACCTGTGATACTGCAGCACCAAAACAACAACAGCTCATTTTTAACTTGGGAGAGCTGCTTCTTGGAAGGAATTAATGATCATGCTGCAAACTGTGGAGAAGATGCTACAGGAACATGAGCTGAGTCTCCATCTGTCCATTAGATCAACTTGTTAGACATAATCAGACTCTTAATTTGATGTTTACTTATAGGCCAGACAGTAGACTGTGTAATGAGGGAAGTTCATTAAGGTGCAGGAGTTTCACCATAGAGGCTGAAAAATGATCCTTCGGTATGTTTGGCTCTAAAGTATTCTTTTATGACACGGCTTGCGTCGTATTACTGTTGTTTCAACACATCATGTTTGCAGTGAGATGACACCATCCTCAAAGAACTGAGATTCAGGAAGTCCTGACCTTTTCTCACTCCGATGACAAAATCCCAGCAGGATAAACTTGGTCCTATGGTGCATCACATGTCCAGCTCTTTATCCTCTATCCTTCAATCAACCAAACTGTTGTTTTCATTCTGTACCAAGATGAGCTGGAGTTCAGCAAAATGGGACCCAGACATATTATACCAGAGACAAAGATAATAAACTAAAGTAAACTTTAATAAACACAATATAAGAAGCTGGTGAGAAGAGACAAACAAAAGGTGGCTGATAAATCCAGGAGGAAATGAAAGAAATCTAAATTCAGTGAAAGAAGAAAATAATGACAGAATTTAAAGAGATCAATATGCTGGAAAGTCTGAGGGAATAAACATAAAAGCAGGTGGAGGAATGCAGGAAAAAGCCTGATACAGTCACACAAAGTTTAGGTTCAAACTATTTAACCACAAGTATTTCTATTCAGCCACTTTTTAAAATGTGATTTAAATTTATGTTTTTATTATGTACTAGTCCTACATTGAATATTTTCTATCTGTGAAGACAAATTAAAAGTTGAATATTGAATACTGACAGAACAGCGACATCACGAGTGTCTAGGTTGTAGTTGCAATGGCAGAAAAACAACTCCAGCCTTTTGGTTACCAGGCTCGCTGCCGATACAGCAAGTGACCAGCAGCCTGCAGCATGTCCAGCATGTAATGCAGACGATTTTATAACTGACAGCTAACGTTAGCCAGTTAGCAAACAAGTTAGCTTACTGATCCAGGAGGAAAGTTGCCATTTCCGTGTTTTGATGCCGTGGAAAACGTTTATGTGGGTCAATCTATTATAGTCTTCACCTAAATTTACTCCAGTTTTTGCTCTTCTCAGGTCACTCCTCTTCTGAGATGGACGACAACACCTCCGGGGCTCAAAAGCAGCTGCTTGACTTGCCGACTCCACTGCGTCCCCCTGTGCCAGCCTAACTGTGCCCAGCATGCTATTACGACACAGAGATCGTATTTGGTAACCTGCAATGGCGGCGTGTATTTGCTTGTAGATGTAAACATAATGCCACTGTCAAACCCATAAAAATTTATATTTATTTTCAGTCTAAATATAATTTTTAAAGGAAATGTATTTTCATTCTGTACCCCTCCAAATGCCTTGTGGAGGTATTTTATTTTATTTTTCTTAAATAAAGCTTTAATAAAAATGTTCCATATTCAACCTTTAAATGAAACATCTAAAAACAGACAAACCAAAAAAAAAAAAAACCTTGATAAGAATCTTAAAAGTCTATGTATTGCCCCTTTGGTTGAAAATTCAAAGCCTAACAACCACCTCTGGTTATTAATTAGCTTCAGAAGTCAAATAAGTAATTCATTTCAGTCCACTGATGTTTGGTCCGTCAGATATCAGAATATATTTACTCCTGCTTTGAAAGGCACAGAATGCTGGTGTATGTCGATGCAGTACGTATTTCTATTCTTGCTTTTCCTGAGAATTTTCTTTTAAAAATTTACAGACCCTGAATTCAAACTTCTTCATGCTGAAACTGTAGAAACAACCTGCAACTAGGAAAAAAATGCTGTTCCTCCAGAACAGCCATGTGCAGAGCAAAAGGCAGTGCAAACTGTGCATCCACACAGGGCCTCGAGTCTGTAACGCTGTTTGTTTTTTTTGTTTTTTCCTCCACTGCTGATCCAGGGGCTGGTCTAAATGATGTTCTTGGTAAGGTGGGTGGTGCAGATGGCCTTGGTGTTGCCACTAAAATTTCAGACCGTCCTGGTTTCCTGATTCCTGATCCAACACTACCAAGGCGCCCTTCACACTGTGCCTTTACTGCCACTGGCGCTTTTGTCTTTGTCAGTTTGGATGTTAGACTTGAAAATTGTTCCATAGAGTCATAAAGTTCAATCCAGGTCCTCTACACCAAAGGCCATCCTCCTAACAGCCTGAGCTATTCTGGCTCCTTTAAAAAATGAGAAACTTGTTTGAGTAAAGTTAAACTGATCACCTCCATCCTTCCAGGGAGCTGAACCGTCAGCTTAATGATATTCAGTCCTATCTCTATCACCTCAAGCCATCCTCTCACACACCTCAACAGACTTTAGGGCATTTCTTACTCTTTCATTTGGTGTCCAGAGTTCAAAGTCTTACCATTTAGAAGGTTCGATCCCACTTTCTCTGAGAGCAGGGAGTCACTTATCAAGGTGAGCTATTCTAACAGACACACTAACAGACTTTCTGACAGTTTTTCATATTTCATGTTTGGCTGCTGGTCTAAAAAAAACCCAGAGCTCTTCATCTAGCTTTCCATTAGCTTGCCATTGTGAGGAGTTGACTGGATCCTTGTGCTTGCAGCAACAGCACATCATTGTGCAGATGCCAAGAAAATCTCCCCCACACCCGGTGTGGTCTTCTGCTGCTGGAGCCCACCTGCTTCAAGGTAGGATATGTTGTGTATTCAAAGATGCTATACAGTGGGTATGGAAAGTATTCAGACCCCTTTAAACTTTTTACTATTTGTTTTATTGCAGCCATTTGCCAAAATAAAAAAAAGTTCATTTCATTTTTTTTACTGTCACTCAGCACCCCATCTTGACAGAAAAAAACAGAAATGTAGAAATTTTTGCAAATTTACTAAAAAAGAAAAAAATGAAATATCACATGGTCAAAAGTATTCAAACCATTTGCAGTGACACTCATATTTAACTCATATTCTGTCCATTTCTTCTGATCCTCCTTAAGATGGTTCTACTCCTTCATTGGAGTCCAGCTGTGTTTAATTAAACTGATTGGACTTGATTAGGGAAAGACACACACCTGTCTATATAAGAGCTTCCAGCTCACAGAGCATGTTAGAGCAAATGAGGATCATGAGGTGGAAGGAACTGTCCAAGGAGCTCAGAGACAGAATTGTGGTGAGACACAGATCTGGACAAGGTTACAAAAGAGTTTCTGCAGCACTAAAGGTTCCCTAAGAGCACGGTGGCCTCCATAGTCCTTACATGGAAGAAGTTTGGGACGACCAGAACTCTTCCTAGACCCGGCCGTCCAGCCAAACTGAGCAATGGTGGGAGAAGAGCCTTGGTGAGAGAGTAAAGAAGAAGCCAAAGATCACTGTGGCTGAGCTCCAGAGATGCAGTAGGGAGATGGGAGAAAGTTCCACAAAGTCAGTATCACTGCAGCCTCCACCAGTCGGGGCTTTATGGCAGAGTGGCCCGATGGAAGCCTCTCCTCAGTGCAGACATATGAAAGCCCGCATAGAGTTTACCAAAAAACACATGAAGGACTCCCAGACTGTGAGAAATAAGATTCTCTGGTCTGATGAGACCAAGATTGAACTTTTTGGAGTTAATTCTAAGCGGTATGTGTGGAGAAAACCAAGCACTGCTCATCACCTGCCCAATACCATCCCAACAGTGAAACATGGTGGTGGCAGCATCATGCTATGGGGGTGTTTTTCAGCTGCAGGGACAGGATGACTGGTTGCAGTTGAAGGAAAGATGAATGCGGCCAAGTACAGAGATCCTGGAAGAAAAGCTCTTCCAGAGTTCAGAACCTCAGACTGGGCCGAAGGTTCACCTTCCAACAAGACAACGACCCTCAGCACACAGCTGAAATAACAAAGGAGCGGATCAGAACAACTCTGGACCATTCTGGACCGGCTCAGCCAGAACCCTGACTTAAACCCAACTGAGCATCTCTGGAGAGACCTGAAAATGGCTGAACACCACCGTTCACCATCCAACCTGACAGAACTGGAGAGGATCTGCAAGGAAGAATGCAGAAGATCCCAAATCCAGGTGTGAAACACTTGCAAACGGCTGCAATGAATCAAAGTTTGAAAAATTTATAGGGGTCTGCATACTTTCCGTACCCGCTGTACCTTGGTTGAAACCAGTGCTTATCTGACTTCCTGTTGCCTTTCTATCATAGCAGAGAGTAGAGTTCAGGACCTCATAAGGTTCATCCTCTTTCTCCTCTTTGACTTTCCCTCTCTTGCTTTTAGCCAAATGAAACTACATTCAATCATTCAAAAATGCCTGTAAACATCAGTAATGGAGGACTGTTCCTTCAAGATACTGTCCTCATCCCAGCATGCAACACGATTCTCACATTTACTGCATGGTAACAGAAAAACCCTGCAGATGAAAAGCAAGCCAGTAGACCTCTTAGACCAGGCAGCAAGTGTATTTATAAAAGACCGAAGGTCATTCTAAAGGAACCGTAAAGTGCTTGTCCTGATGACAGCTTTGAACTTATTGAAAAACGGGGAAGGAAAAAGTGGTTGCTTAAGAAAAAAAAAAGAAAAGAAAGCATCTAAAGGTGTTTTGTATACCCTGCTGTAGATGCCTTAGGATGAGATTAGAACAGTGATCTTTTTTTTTTTTTTACAAGTAAACACAATATGGATAAAATAATGAACAGTTTGATGCATACAGCAATAATGTTTATAACCTGCTTTGATTGGCTGTAAAACTCTGCAGCTGCTGCAGTAAACATAAGGCTTTCTATAAATATACTTTTCCCTGATGAAAATGATTCCCTGATATTTGAGGAGGGGCTTTATAATAACTCTCATAATTGTTGCGATTACTGTTATGATGGTAATTATCATCATCATCATCATTTTGTGGACAGAGTCCGCTTCCCTGATGCGCTGCGTGGCTCAGCGGCCCGTTACCATCACTTGTGAGTAAAATGGAAGGAGGTGATGAGGTCTAAGCACTTTCAGGCATCTGTGACCCAGTGGTGCTTTGCTAAGCTTCATTACAAAATTATTCTAATCAAATTCAAGTTATGGATTATTACCTACAGGTAGCCTCTTTCTAATTATTCGCTGCTTGATTGGTTAATGTTGTGGGTCAGAGCAACAGGAAGGTTGTGGACAGTTCATGTTAAAAACTCTCCTCAAAGACCAGAAGCATACAAACCACGAAAAGAGGCTCTCGTTACCACTGTGATCAGTGCAGATCTCATTAGTTTGTCCTAGAATTTAACATTAATTATTATTATGGATGTTCAATATTGTTTTTTATAAATTTGCCAATACACGATATACCAATATTGTCCAATGTTTAATTTCCAATTCCAATATCAGCCAACACCGATCTATTCAGACAACTACAAGGTTGTATCTATGATATTTTATGAGAGATACAACTATATTCTTCTTCGATAACAAAGATCCTGATATAACCTTAACTCAGTCAGAGGAGTTCATTTTGGACATCTGGCTGCCAGATATCAGATACGAGCAGGTATTAGCCAACCCATTGAAAAATAGAGGTACCAATTTGTACTTAAAAGGGTACAAAGCTTGTTGCTGGGGGTGTTCCTTTCTGAAAGACATTTCTGTACCCTTCGGTCCTGTTCCATTTTTGTACCTTATCAAGCTGTATGAGCTAATAAAGTACATTTAAATCAATTAAAAATTATGAATAAAAGTCAATAAAATAGAGATTATGACAACAATCAATGATGCTAATAATAAATGAATAATTATTATATAAATATTAGGCCAAACATATATAATTATACATATAATTATTACTATGATTATTATGAAAAAATAATATAATAATTATACTACTTTTTAGAAGGACTGCTATTTAAAGTTATTGTACAAGCTACACACATTTTTTTAATTCTGCAGGTACACTTAGGGTTGAAATGGTACAAATTTGTACTTTATTTTACTTTGGACCCTTTTTCATAAGTATATAGGTAAACTTCTGGCCTCATAAAGACCAATATTGTACTTTTGAGAGAACATTCCTGTCTACTTTAATCGATGAGGGGAGAACTCTCCTAGATGGGGAATAAGTTTTTACTGGTTTCTCATGAAGAAACACCAGTGATCGGACTGGATTTGTACAGTCACAATGTTAAAACACCTGCTCAGCAGCCACATCGGCGTCTGATGACCATGTTTCTTCACGGGAAACCAGTAAAAACTTATTCCCCGTCTGGGAGAGTTCTCCCCTCGTCCATTAAAGCAGTCAAAAATACAAAAAGAGTCCGACATTGTTGTGATTAACTCCGTAAAGACCAGTATTTATTCTATTCTAAAGGGACCTTCAGCGGCAGTTGCGAGCATGTGTGAGTGACGTATGCATAAATTACGGTCAATAACAGGGACATGCTGGACCAAAGCTACACTGTAAAATGTAACATCGGTTTTAATAGAATATATCTGCTAGATGTAATTTAATTTTAGTTTAGTTGTTAGTAATACTAATCTTAAAGAAGGTGTAAGAACTTTGGAGGGCAAAATGCTTGATAACTTAATTTACTTGAGTTGAGTCGGTGTAAATAAAATAGTAAGGGAAATTAATATGGGGAGGGGGAAAATTCCAAAAAAAAATTTAATTCTAAAAAAATTAAAAATAATTAAAAAAAAAAAATTTATAAAAAAAATGGGGGTGTGTTATTTGATTTTTAAAAAATTATTTTTTTTTTTTATATATAAAAAATATACAGGGGGGAGCTACAACAATAAAAAAGAGAGTTTGGTGTGAAAAAATTAGTTAAAAAAAAAACCCAAAAAAAATTTATTATAAGGGGAAAGGAAAAATTAGGAGATTAAATATTTTTAAAAAAAAAAAGAAAAATTTGGGCGGGGGGTTTCTGGGGGGGGTTTTTTTAAATAAGGAAAGTTCCCCTCCCCCCCCCCACAAAAGAAAATATTTTCTTTCTTCTATTCTGATAATTGAATATATCTCTAATACTTTATTGTGATCTAGGTTCAATGTGGGGGAGGAGCTGCTCTGCGCAGACAAAGCAGAGTGGAGGTGTCTGGGGGAGGAATTGTCATAATTTGGAAAAGAAGGTAAGGATGATATTTTTTTATGTTGGGGGGGGGGGGGGAAAAAAAAAAATATTAATTTTTATTTTGTGAGAAAGGATGTGAATTATCCGCGGGGGGGGGCGTGAGCTCCGCCGGGGAGAAAAGAGAGAGAACATATCACCTGAACAGGGTGGGGGGAGGGGGAGAGGGGGGGGGGAAGAAGAATAATTGGAACGAAGTGGTGTGCCGTACAGCGGTTTCTGTTGTCACAAAATCTGTGTCGGGTCTGCTCAGGTAGACTTGCAAGTGCCGCTTACAGTCCAGAGACACCGGGGGAGGCAACATAGAAACATAGAATCCCTTGTTCGTTTAGCACAGGGATTCTGAAAAGCACAGAGATGAAAACGGTACTTAGTCTGCTTTAAATAGGTTGAAATTGAAATCATCATGTTAGTACAACGTAAAATTAAATGAAGTATCTCTGTCAAGTGGTCTTGTGACAATCCCGTCTAATTCAAATTAATCCCAAGTTTCTCCTACAACCTCATTCACTTAGAATCATATTTATCAAGTTCAAAAAAGTTTTGCGAACTTAAACCATTCTAGTTGGTTCTACTTAATCCCTCCCATTAATATAGATTATTCTTTTCCAAGGCAGCAAGTTTGCATAATTTTTCTAAGTAAAGCCAAAAAGTTTTAATTTAACAGTGTAACAGAAACAAGATTTGGTAATGGAACATTTAATTCCTGCGAGATATTGTCAGTAAAAATACCACTACGATAAAACCGATACCTACATTTTCCGATGCCACATTTTATTGCAGATATCGGCTGATGAAATTGGACATCAATAATGGGTATTACAGTGGGGCAAAAAGTATTTAGTCAGCCACCAATTGTACAAGTTCTCCCACTTAAAAATATGAGAGAGGCCTGTAATTGTCATCATAGGTATACCTTAACTGTGAGAGACAGAATGAGAAAAAAAAAAAAAAAAAAAAATCCAGAAAATCGCATTGTCTGATTTTTAAAGAAATTTTTGGCAAATTATGGTGGAAAATAAGTATTTGGTCAATAACAAAAGTTCACCTCAATACTTTGTTATATACCCTTTGTTGGCAATGACAGAGGTCAAACGTTATCTGTAAGTCTTAACCAGGTTTTCACACACTGTTGCTGGTATTTTGGCCCGTTCTTCCATGCAGATCTGCTCTAGAGCAGTGATGTTTTGGGGCTGTCGTTGGGCAACACGGACTTTCAACTCCCTCCAAATATTTTCTATGGGGTTGAGATCTGGAGACTGGCTAGGCCACTCCAGGACCTTGAAATGCTTCTTACGAAGCCACTCCTTTGTTGCCCGGGCAGTGTGTTTGGGATCATTGTCATGCTGAAAGACCCAGCCACGTTTCATCTTCAATGCTCTTGCTGATGGAAGGAGGTTTTCACTCAAAATCTCACCATACATCGCCCCATTCATTCTTTCCTTTACTCGGATCAGTCGTCCTGGTCCCCTTGCAGAAAAACAGCCCCAAAGCATGATGCTTCCACCCCCATGCTTCACAGTAGGTATGGTGTTCTTTGGATGCGATTCAGCATTCTTTCTCCTCCAAACACCAGAAGTTGCGTTTCTACCAAAAAGTTCTATTTTGGTTTCATCTGACCATATTACATTCTCCCAGTCCTCTTCTGGATCATCCAAATGCTCTCTAGCAAACTTCAGACGGGCCTGGATGTGTCCTGGCTTAAGCAGGGGGACACGTCTGGCACTGCAAGATTTGAGTCCCTGGCGGCGTCGTGTGTTACTGAGAGTAGCTTTGTTACTTTGGTCCCAGCTCTCTGCAGGTCATTCACTAGGCCCCCCCGTGTGGTTCTGGGATTTTTGCTCACCGTTTTTGTGATCATTTTGACCCCACGGGGTGAGATCTTGCGTGGAGCCCCAGATCGAGGGAGATTCTCAATGGTCTTGTAAGTTTTCCATTTTCTAATAATTGCTCCCAAAGTTGATTTCTTCACACCAAGCTGCTTACCTATTGCAGATTCAGTCTTCCCAGCCTGGTGCAGGTCTACAATTTTGTTTCTGGTTCCTTTGACAGCTCTTTGGTTTTGGCCATAATGGAGTTTGGAGTGTGACTGTTTGAGGTTGTGGACAGGTGTCTTTTATACTGATATGAGTTCAAACAGGTGCAATTAATACAGGTAATGAGTGGAGGACAGAGGAGCCTCTTAAAGAAGAAGTTACAGCTCTGTGAGAGCCAGAAATCTTGCATGTTTGAAGGTGACCAAATACTTATTTTCCACCATAATCTGCAAAAAAATTCTTTAAAAATCAGACAATGTGATTTTCTGGATGTTTTTTTTCTCATTCTGTCTCTCGCAGTTGAGGTATACATATGATGACAATTACAGGCCTCTCTCATCTTTGTAAGTGGGAGAACTTGTACAATTGGTGGCTGACTAAATACTTTTTTGCCCCACTGTAACTATTGCAACTGGCCTTGGATTCAGTCTTTTAAGAAGTAAACAGTGTTTAGCTGAAAGGCTGAAAGCTTGTTTAAGTCGAAGTGCAGCAAAAACAAGTTTTCATCACACAGAGATGGAAAGGTAAACTAGATAATGAGATGAACACTTTCTCCATCAGAAAGCAGATTTCTGTCCAGTGTAAATCCTGTCTTCGCAAGGCAAAACAAAGCTGCAGGACCAACAGAGATACTGTCAGGCAGATTCACTATCTGATCATTTTCATTCACATCCATCTTCATATAAATGCAATGATACATATTAATGCGAAGGTTAAGTTTCATCTGGGAGTAAAGCCAGACAGATTGCACACATATTGTGTGTTTATGAAGACTCTGCAGAACCCAGTCTGACTCAAGATGAAGGTTACAGACTACTTTGAACTGTTTTCATGCATGCGCTGTCCACATGCTCGGTACTAGCAAGGATTGGCTGAGAGGGGTAAATATATAACACTTCTAGTGAAAGAATAAGTTGTAAACAACTTCTGCAGACTTTTGTACTCGGGTGAATCTGTTTTCCCACTGCAGCATAACAGAGGACAAGAAAATCAACTGGAGCTTTATGGATTTATTTCTCACCAATGGTTTTATGGAAGAATTTCCATGATGATACCAACTCAAACAAGAGTAACAATAAAACCCTCCAACAGCCAGAGGTGCGTTGGCAAAGCTCTATTTTCAGAGAAACTTAGCAGTACCACCAGAAATCATGAGGGCAGTGACGTGCACCTATGAGGCACCATCTCTTCCCAGCATGGATCCTTTACTGGAAAACTGTACCTTATTTGGGACCAATCCATGCACCCCTTTTCTCTTCTTAATGTGTGTGGAATTTCTCCAGGTGCTCCTCCAGTGGACCAACGTGTCATTTGAACGTTCGTCCACGTGTCCACAGTGTTGTGGTCAGGCTGTTTTTTCATATAGGGCTAGTGAAAACGTGCGCCCTTGCCAGTTGTAACTATGTATTTTAAGCAAGGGATAACATATGGAATGCAGGTCATTATCGGGAAATACGGGCCGACAGGGCAAATGCAGACCCTGACGCGTTCCATACATGTTCCATACATTATCCCGCTTATAATATGGCTACTTGCAAAACATAAAATTCAAATTAAGTCTTCTTTTTTTGTGAGGGTCAAAAAACTTTGATGTTTTAGGCTAAGAATAAAATAATTCCCCACAGTCGCAGCACTTGTTGCTTAGCAACTTTCTTAGTTGAGTCATAGCGGCTGGAATTCGGGCTAGCACTGGCTATTTCTGTATGTTGAACTGGACATTTCCTCCCATGCTGTTAGCCGTATGCCTCTTGCCACTGGTCTTCTAGTGGTCTTCTTTTTGGCTTTTTGGTTTTGAAGAGGGAGAATCCTTAAACTCGGCCTGGTCCCAGTGTTTAAAATCCCCACACTCACCAAAGATGTTTAAATTAATTGGCAAGTCAACCATTGTTCTACCACTAGGTGTCGCTAAGTGCTCCCTCAGTCTTGTTTGTTGTTGTTTTGTTCCGTTGAGGTCTTGGTTGAGATAGGTGACTACTTGCAATGTGGAGTAATATTAGGTTAACCGTAAGACCACAGATTAAAAAGAGGAAAAAAGATCTGTTATATTGTTTCAGCATTCATTGTATAATGACCGCTGGAACGTTGGGAAAACCCATTCAAGTCAGCGGAGGATTCTTCTGCATTTTAAAGAGCTGTATTGAGCAACATTAAACAACCCCAATTCCAAAAAGTTTGGATGCTGTGGAGAATGTAAATAAAACCATAAAGATATTTTATTCTCTGTTGAACATAATATATCAGATGATGCAACATGTCTGCAAAAAGTAGTTCCAGTTTGATGTTTACCATTGTGTATCCCTTTTTCTTTTAATAACTGTCTGTAAACACCTGGGAAATGAGGAGACCAGTTTTGGGAGAGGAATGTTGTCCCATTCTGGTCTGATGCAGGATTCTAGCTGCTAAACAGTCCTGGACCTTGGTTTCTGGATTTCTGCTCCCATTATGCTTGAAATGTTTTCTATTGGTGAAAGGTCTGGACTGCAGGCAGACCAGTTCAGCAGCAGGACTCTTCCAGCTATGCTGCTGTGATGGATTCAGTATGTGGTCCAGGTCTTGCTGAAACCTGCAAGGCCTTCCCTGAAAGAGACGCTGTCTGGATGGGAGCAGATGTTGCTCTAAAACCTCCATGTACCAAGGTTATTATAGTTAACTAAAACTAACAAAAAGACAAAAACTACAAATGAAAAAACATTTTTGTTAACCGAAATAAGAATAAAAATGACATTTTTTTCAAAAAATAACTGAAACTGCATTGTGTTTTTTTAAAAAAAACTAAAACTAACTGAAATTATTGTAAAAACATCCTTAGTTTTAGTTTTTGTTTGTTTATTTAATACATAAGCTTTTTGGGTTGATATGAAATCTATTTCTATTGAATCAATTTACTTTGCTTTTATTTCGAGTGACTTTTTGATGATTGTGAATGTCATGCCAGACAAATGCCTATAATTTACCAAAAGAAATTCCCAAAAACTAAAACTATGTCAGGCTGAAGCAGAGGCTGGATGCAATCGCATGTTTATGTAGTTTAAAGGTGTCATAACCTGCTGTTTTAGATACACAATCCTTCTTAAATTATCTTCAAATGAATTCTTAATTCTAGTTGGGGAGGAAAAAATTTAATGAGTTAATTTTAACCTCTTTTAATCCCCAACTATTGTTTGTCGCGAGAATACGTACGAGAGTTAGACCTGTCCGTAAGCACGTTCAGGAGGCAAACGTCAAAGCCAAAACAAAGTTTTATCAGGACAGAGCAGGTGAAGGAAATGATGTCCCAACAGAGAAAAACGTGATAATACGTAACGGTGCGGTTGATGGTGAGGATCCGCGGAGTAAAAGGGCTGGACTCTGATGAATATAAGATGCGGACGTCTGACGTGAAGTTAACCAAACAGTGTTAGCTTCTGTAGCTACATTAGCAGCTTGTCCGCTCGTCAACCACCGTTTACTGGTCTCTGACATAAAAGATAATAAGTTACACAAGCAGCAACACTTACCGACTGCACATCCTCACTGATAAATATAATTCACTCCTCACTGGTAAAGGTGTCCGTCCTGTTAGAGCACTGAAAACTGCTGAATTTCTGTCGAGGCAACTCAGCACGGCATTCTCCCCCCTCCTCCTTGTCGCCGGCGTCCTTTCTGACAAAGCTGGTCTACTCCGTGGCAGGTAATCAGCTGCCTTCAGGTAGTGCTAAAGACGCTAGCTTAGCAGCTCGCTCACAGCCTCTCTAGATCACGTCATAACAGCTGATCATAACGACTCCACGGCAGGTAATCAGCTGCTTTTAGGTGGCGCTAAAGAGGCTAGCTTAGCAGCTAGCAACCTCTCTCGTTCACGTCAATGGGAGAAAGAAATCCAATTCGCGTACTGTGGAGAGCGCGTGCTTGTGGCCGATCCTGGTGAGAAGACATCCCGCACTCAAAGACAAAGTTACTTTCACTTTCAGGAGTACGTGAAAAAGTGGGATTTCCAGGCGATGACACCTTTAATAAAGAGCAGGGTGACACAAAAAACGACACGCGGGGAGGAGCTAGCGCTGGGTTAAGGGATAAACAGGTGTGACTGATGAAGGTAATGAGGACCAGGTGGAATCCATAATGAACAGGACAGAGGGATTGTGGGAGTTGTAGTGAGAATTGGTGATCAGTAAGCAAGTGCAGCTGAACACAGAAGTAGAGGAGGAGCAGGCACGATAAACTAAGACTGAAACTAATAAAAACTAAACTAAAAGTAAGCATTTTCTAAAAAATAAAAACTAGCAAATCTGCTCAATAAACTAACTAAAACTAACTGAATTGAAAAACAGTAAGTCAAAACTAAATAAAAACTGAAACTAATTAAAAAACCAGAACTATTATAACCTTGCCATGTACTTTTTTAGCATTGATGGAGCTTCACAGATGTGTTGCTACCATCGACTTCGAAATGAGCTATTTTCCATAAAATAGTAAATTGTCTCAGTTTGAGTATCAGATATGTTGTTTATGCTCCATTGTGAATTAAAATGTGGCTTTATTAAACTTGGAATCTGATATTGTTGTTCTCAGATTTATGTCACTCACCAAGTTTTTATTTGTTGGAAAACAAGTCAGTAAAACTTCACATCTGTGCATTTTTGAGCAATCTAATGGTTGTTTTTCTATTTTTTGTAAAGATAATGCTGACTGCTGTTCAAAGATGTGCATCTGATTTATTCGTGACTCTAAATTGTCCATACTGCATGCGTGTGTCATTTACTTATGATAACCTCAGAGGATGGCATTCTAAATCATTGAGAGCATTTCACTGATCTGACTTGTCTGTGATTAAAGGTATTATTTAACACCATCTATTCAGACAACTACTGCCTGTTGTTGAAACTCATAAAAATTCAAAGTGCTGAGAAAAATAAATGGAAAAGGAAAAATCAGACATTCAGAATGTCTGAACAGACAATTGATTTTTGTGGCTTTTTCTCTCCCTGCTTTAGTTACAAAATTTCCTTTGAAAAAAAATCTTTCTTTCCCTCATTCAACAAATATCCATTCCTCTGCAGAAACACTCAGGGCTCTTTCAGACACAGCTCTGCTATTGACCGCTACCATTTAAGCAATGGTGAAGAGGCATGTCGGAGGGATCGATACCAGCCCACCACGCATTCACATGTGTGTGTGTGCTAGAAAAACCCCAGCCTATTAGCTGCATCCATCATCAGGCTCCCATGGAGGTACGGTCGCCGGTGAATGCCGCGGTGTTTACCCAGTCTGCTTAAGCACCCTGCTCTATTAACTCTCTGCATTTACCTGATGCTCACATCCCTTCATTTTTCTCTGGAGGTGAGAGCTCTCGCAGTGAACCATAGATTACATGAATTGTCCAATTTCTGCTCAGGCTGGATGCCACTGGTGTAATTGCAGCTCAGATAATGGCTCTTATTTTCACCAAGGTGGTTGGTCAGCCGCAAAAAGGAACTGAGTGTGCTTATTATTGTTTGACTATTTCTTTTTTCATGCTTCTGCACCAAAAGTAATTACAGGCTACTTTATATTTGCAAGTACTGCAAGTTGTGTAGATCATACATTATCATATAAAGATCTTATATCGTATCATAGATATACCTGAATCTAATTTGATGGTGAAAAATGCAGATAGTTTGTAGAAATCTGAGACGGTGGAATTAAAATCTAGGGCAGGTGTAGTCTTGGTGATTTTCATTTCCCTTGATCATGTGTGGAAGTGCCCTTGAAAAATAGCCCTGGCATGGCCTCAGATTCAATCATCAGTGTATGAATGCACAGCATAAGAAGTGCTGTGCATGTGTGTGTGTGAATGGGTAAATGTGTCTTGTGGCAGGAAATAATTGTCTTCATCATGGCTGCTTCACATATTTTGCATTTATTTGAAGCATTGGCTATATCCAAATTCAAGGGCTATAGTCCCACAAAAGATACATCCTACCCGGTCTATGTAGGCTGGATCCTCGTAAGACCGCATAAGGTGGAACGAGGCTGTTAAATTCTGATGGTCAAGCCTCCTCGGCATATCTGTTGTTGCCTAGCAACTGTAACGGCACTAAATCGAAGCAAAATGGAGCTTCAAAATATCAGCCTTACCATTGTTCTGATAATTCAGCAGCTTTCCTGTAGTCGGCGGCATTTTTTAAATTCATTTTGTGAAGTTTACAAGATTTCAAGAGTCTCATATTAACTTTAGCTAATTTCATTGACAATAGCAAGTGAAAGACCGTAATATTAACTTGCATACAATCATGAAATCATACATTAAATTGAATGAAAATGTCTCTTAAATTGAGACACCTCTGCTGTAGAATTTTCAGCTTGCAATGCATCTTGGGGGATTAGCCGTGAAGGACACATTGGACTGTCTTTAAAATCTGGGGAAAATAAGGCCATTGTTGGCTGCTGAAGGAGCCTTTGAGTCTGAACAGCTTTGGCTGCATCGCTGTGACGTAAGTGGTCTTCAAATCCAGTCTTTGAAGGACGTAGCCCCCAAATTTGGACACAGCCATTGTTTGTACTTGTCTGAAGATATTAAAGCTACGCTTCACAAGCTTCAACAGGTGTGTAGGGGCAGTACGGTCCAGTTTGTCCAGAAGCACTAAAAATGAAATAAGTTCCTAGTGTAGGAGCCTTACATACTGTACCATCTACAATACCACTGCTGGCATTTTTCTGCCGACATCTCAAAATTGATCAACAACTAACCCCGTCTGTTGTGACCATGTTTGGCATTTTCTTTACACCCATCACTCTCAAAAATAGAGATACGAGACATTTTTTTAAAAATGTTCTCTCAAAAGTACAATATTGGTCTTTATGAGGCCAGAAGTTTACCTATCAACTATGAAAAAAGGGCCCAAAGTAATATAAAGTACACATTTGTACCATTTCAACCCTAAAGGTACCTGGAGCACTGAAAAATCTGTGTAGCTTGTACAGTAACTATAATTAGCAGTACTTCTAAACAGTAGTATAATTATAGTTATTATATAATGATTTTCTTACTATGACTATTATTAGTCATAGTAATCATAGTAATAATTATATGTAGAATTATATATGGGTTTGGCCTAAAATTTATATAATAATTATTCATTTATTATTAGCATCTTTGATTGTTGTCATAATCCCTATTTTATTGACTTTTATTCATCATTTTTAATTGGTTTAATTGTACTTTCACTGGCACAGCTTTATAAGGTACAAAAATGGACCAGGACCGAAGGGTCCCCCCCACCCCCTGCAACAAGCTTTGTACCCTTTTAAGTACAAACTGGTACCTCTATTTTTGAGTGTGTTCAAATTTGGCAGCTTAGGCCCATTTCCAATTCTCCCCCTTAGCCATTCCCTTTAGCCCTTCCCCTCTGTTTTGCTCGTTCACGTGCAGGGGTAGGGCTGTCTGGATCCTGTTAGGACAGAGGGATAGGGGTAAGTGTTGGGATATTTAACCCTTCAACAGAAGGGTTTTCAGATGCACACTTGACAAATTTGTGAATCACCGGCATGATGGCTGCTACCAAGTCCCAAAAAGATCCACAAATTTAAATATTTTATCTCTAGATTTACAGTATATATCGCTTTATAATGTATGATGGGATGCCCAAGTCCAGTTCTTGAGGGCTACTATCCTGGACTTTTAGTTGCGTCCCTTCTTCAACACACCTGAATCAAATGAATGGCCTCTGCAGAGCTGAATGCCGTCCATGAGGGAATTAGCCATTTGATTCAGATATGTTGGAGGGAGCATGCTCTAAAAATTGCAGGATTGTAGCTCTCAAGGATCAGACTTGACTCAAATTAATGAGTCCCCGTTCTGAACATCATGGCCTGTTGGATCTGTTAAATTTGAGACAGGTGTGTTTGAACAGGGACACATTAAAAACCTGCAGAGTTACGCCTCTTGTAGGACTGGATTGGGGAACCCTGATCTACAGTGATACACTATATAGGGGATTATCACGCTTCCTTGTTCCGATTACCGGAAGTTGAAACATTTGGCACTTCCTCTTCCGGGCCATGTTAACGACAGCCGTTCTTGCTCTGTTATACTGTTTAAATCGTATAAACTCCAAACATACTTAAGTTTTCATTCCAGACCGAAGTGATACTGGATCAAAAGCTGGATCAAAGCGATCGATTCGCCGCGGTGAAGGGCCGAACTTTATAATAAAACACACGTTTGTTTGTCGCCGGTGGGGCACAACACCGGCACTTCACAGCATGCTAGCATTAGCCAGCTAGCGTTTACTGACGTGCTTAACATTGTGCGTCTTAAAACACACAAACATCTGAAAATCGGGTCTGTACCTCCCCGTTTCCAGTGGAAGAACTGGGGACTGCCAAGAAAGGAGACGCTTTCAGATGCTTGTGTGTTTTCAGCCGCACAAAGTTAGGCATGTTATCGAGCTGGCTAATGCTAACCTGCTAACACGACTGTATAGCCTGCCGGCCACAAACAAACGTGTGTCGTTTTATTATAAAGTTCGGTCCTTCACCGCGGCGAATCGGTCGTTTTAATCCACTTCTTCCTCAGCATCACTTCAGTCTGGAATGAAAACTTGGCACTGGCGTTTATCCGATTTACAAAGTTTAACAGAGTAGTAGCTGGCGGACTATTGTTAGCAGGTTAGCATTAGCCACCTCGATAACGTGCCTAACTTTGTGCGGCTGAAAACACACAATCATCTGAAAGCGTCTGCTTTCTTGGCAGTCCCCAGTTGTTCCACTGCAAACGGGGAAGGTACAGACCCGATTTTCAGATGTTTGTGTGTTTTAAGACGCACAATGTTAAGCACGTCAGTAAACGCTAGCTGGCTAATGCTAGCATGCTGTGAAGTGCCGGTGTTGTGCCCCACCGGCGACAAACAAACGTGTGTTTCATTATAAAGTTCGGCCCTTCACCGCGGCAAATCGATCGCTTTGATCCAGCTTTTGATCCAGTATCACTTCAGTCTAGAATGAAAACTTAAATATGTTTGGAGTTTATCCGATTTAAACAGTATAACAGAGCAGGAACAGCTGTCGTTTACATGGCCCGGAAGAGGAAGTGTCCAAAATCCGTGAACTTCCGGTAAGCGTGATAATCCCCTATTGCCAAAAGTATTTGCTCACTCATCCAAATGATGGGAATCAGGTGTTCCAATCACTTCCATGGCCACAGGTGTATAAATGAAGCAGCTCGGCATGCAGGCTGTTTTTACAAACATTTGTGAAAGAATGTGTCGCTCTCAGGAGCTCAGTAAATTCCAGCGTGGAACTGTGATAGGATGCCACCTGTGCAACAAATCCAGTCATGAAATTTCCTCGCTCCTAAATATTCCACTGTCAACTGTCAGCTGTATTATAAGAAAATGGAAGTGTTTGGGAATGAAAGCAACTCGGCCACGAAGTCGTCGGCCACCTAAACTGACAGAGCTGACGCATCTTCTTGTAAAGATGTGTCCGATGAGTTGCTTATTCAACCCCGTTAAAAACATACAGATCAAAAACAAATGTATAGTTGCTCGGCGCTGCAGAGACACCTGATGATTTTCTCTTCACTTTGACAAAACTCCAGCCATGCCCTCATTCTGTGTCCTAACTTCTGATTGAATCACGCAGCTGGTAATACATAAATAAAGATGCAGTATTTAAAGTTCACTCTAAGAAAGACAGTTTTTGACATGGGTAAATTTGAAACACTAATTAAATAACTATCACTTAGTTTGAGCAATGCCCAAACCAAGTATTAAAGATGAAACAGGCAGGTTTATTTTCACAAATTTGAAATAAAAGTTATTATAGTCACTGAAAATTTTGCTCTACAAAATGGTAGGATAGGCTGTTGAAGGGTTACAATCTCAGTCAATTTAGCTTCGTATTCTAAATGAAATCTCTGGCTTCATATCGAAGGTCTGCATGTTTATTAGTTTGCATTTTTAACTAAAAGGAAAGGTCATCCTCTCAGTAACAGACGTCAGGGTGAGAGATTCAAAATAACCGGAGGATTTAGAAGCAGATGTGGCTACTTCATATTATTAAAGCGGCATTTAGTCTAAATAGACACAGTTTATTTCCCGAAGGCAGACATGAATCCTTCTTATTGTCCAATCCCGTAACAATACACACAACATAACCTCTTTGGTTGGTGAAATGTTCAGCTCATGATTGAGACCATTCAAGCAAACCCAGAATTAATTGATATGATGAAGAACACCAGGAGATCAAGATTAAATTAATGGCAAAACATTTACTCTATTTGAGCCACAGATGTCCAAATAACCTTGTTTCTTTTTCCATCTAAATGCAAATAGATGGGTGTTGAAGAAAGTGGAAACCACAGCTATTTGCCTCCTGCCCATTTGTGCACGCACTGTTGTGACCATAAGGTTTTGTTCTGGTAGTGGAAGAAATGCATTGCTTAGGCACTCTTCTATGAATTTCAAGAAGGTTTCAAATGGCCTAAAACATGATGGGAACAGTGGGTTTTAATACATGTACACAAAAGTAATACAGTAAGCTGCCTTTTGCTGGCAGTTTAGAAACCAGATGTATGACCTACTGAGGTTTTAAGTCTGTTAAGTTTTATTTGCATGTCTAGAAAAAAGACAAAGGAAATACTTCTGAGGTCTGAGGTGAGGTTGAGAAGGACTCGCGTGCTGAAATGCAGAAGAAAGCAGGATAAAGGAGGGGAAAAACACATTTTACAGAACATGGGAAACAGGGTGTTGCAGGGAAAAAAAAAAAGAGAGAAAAGAACACAACCCATACGGAAGACTGAATCCGAGAACAAATAAGCAGGATAAACATGAGGAAACAGTTTGTTTGTTGGACAATAATGTGGCGATGAGGATGATCACAAATGAACAACAGCTGGTAACAATCAGCAAACTGGAAACAGGTGAGAAATGAGCCGGGCAGCAGAAATTGCTTTAAAATAAAATGTAATTAATGCAAAACAGTGGAAGGTCATTCTAGAGCTTAAGCGTGTGTTGTTTATGTCATCATCTACAGGCATGTGCCCCCTCAGTAATGGAGATGCCTGAGCAAACTGTTCAAACAAAACTATAGTTTTGTAGCTTTTTGCTACTTTAAAATAAATCTATAATGTTTCAATCAAGTTCATCCATTCAGGTGACAGACAACACAAGCTAGCCCTTCCTAGGTCTACCCCGACTGTTGCTGATTGTCTCATAGCATGCTAGCAAGAGTCTCAGTTCACACTAGTCTGTTTATAAAAGTGGTAAATATGACTTCAAACTTCAAATTATGGGTGTTCCTTTGCTAAGAAAAGCAGTTAATTCACGGGCTGGTAAATGTCGATGTTAAAACTCTGTGCCTCTGGCTCTGTCTGATGGCATAGCCTACTGACAGTCCTGGAGACACTGTTGCCCTGCAGCATCCTGAGCCTGAGAAACTGCACTGCATGACTTTCCTCCAGCCCCGGGCATCATGTTGCAGCTGCTCCGCCTCACACACTAGATATCAACACAATGGCTGTTTTGAGCACACACCAGGACTGAAGAGGACATTATTAGAGGAAGAGATGAAAAGGCAAAGAAAAACCAATGAAGCAAGACATAAAACTATAGTCAGCATAGACCGGCTGAGATATCTGAGAAGAGATGGGATGGATGATGCATGCAGAGGTAGCCTTCAGGTAGAGGCGCTAAAATCATCTGTGATCTTAACATTCTCCAGGGCTAAACCAACAGCTAACTTCCTCTGTTGTCTTCAGGTTCAGATGCATTGTCATTGCAACAAGTACAACAAAAAGTAAGATTTTAGAAAACCTTTCAGTGCACTTCGTAAACACTATAAAATACTTTGTAACACTGAATATCACACAATATAGAAATATAAAAACTCTGATACATCTTCTATTACTATTGCACTATAGGCCTACTTTACATATACGATTGCACAGATTGAATATGTTCATGTTCATGAGATCCAGAAACCTTTTCTGGTGTCTGTCCTTGTAGAATCCAGTGCAGTCTGCATGCATGAACAACTACACTTCAAACGGGCTTGGTAACCTGCGATAGCAAGAAATTAAAGGCAAACAAGTTCATGGCCTTCTCGATACTCTAACTGTACGTTCAGACCTAAAGCGAAAAAAAGCAGCAAGGACGCCGGAAGTTCATACGTTTTCAATGAGAGCAGGCGTCCTGAGCGGCAAAAGCGTCTGCCACCGTCTGCCGCGCACCCAGAGCGACAAAAGCGGCTAAAGAGTCCAAAGCGGCACCAGATTAGAAGCTGAACTTCGATTAACTTTATGCTAATTAGCTATGACGCGATTCAGTGGCAGTAAATTTCAATTTATTAATGGAAAACCCCTTGAGATGCAACATCTCGTTTTCAAGGGGGACCACATCAGAATAGAGGTGTCCTTCGATTGAGCGGGCCCCAAAGAAATGATTCCGACAACAACACACTCGTTCTGTCATGGATGCCGAAAGGCTGATAACCTGTGTTCAGGCTCAACCTTGGTAATGTTCTTCTCTTTGGCTACCGGGTCTAAAGTTAAAAAGAAAAAACCTCCTGGACGTTCAACCTGAAGCCCCGCTGGAACAATCTCTGTCCAGCCGCAGCTCCAGCACCGGCCGAGGAAACCTCCTGCACCCAAACCCGGAGAGAGGGACCCGGCGACGCCGTCTTCTTCAGGTGTACAGCAGCAGCACAGTGATGTCATCCACATCCATGATGAGTCCAGATGATTTTAAGGGTTAAACGCGCGTATTTATAGTCCTGGCAGACCATGTTAATGATAAAATAATAACAATTATCAACGTGAATTCATTTCATTTACTGACAGCCTCACCCCTTTCCCCGTTCTTCCAAAACGTTTTCCGCCTCCCGCTCCTCGCTATTTTTCTTCAGGCATATTGAACACCCTCACACACCCCCACACACCCACACACGCACACACACACACGCTTGCGTGCGCGCACTCCTCACTGTGTCTCGCCTGCGCTGCGGTGTTCTCTGCTTGTCTTTTGTTTCGTGTCATACAGGACTTCGTTCCTGCGCAGTGTTTTATGCATTTCTGTGATAAACGTATAAACTGAAAATATCTGAAATCATTATCAACATGTGTTAAAACGCACCGGCTCTGCATAATTGTGAGAAAATGACCAGGATGCAGACGCACGTTCTGCTCATATTGAGTGCAGCTCGTGAATTTGTGCTGAGTTTGTGTGCAGCGAGTTTAAATGTCAGTGTTGGGCAGCTTGGAGAATAATGTGAAGTTGTTCTACATTAAATGAAGCCGCTTCATCAAACTAGCAGACGAACTGTGGCTGGATTGATTCTACTGGGCTGAACGGGCTGGGTGATGCGCGGAGATTCTTCTGTTTCTTCTATAGTCTAAACAAAGAGCACAGAAACAGCTGCTGCAGTGCTGACTCCGTCTTTTCTCTATTGCAAAGTTTGAAGCTGTATTCTGACTTTATTGTCATTACTGCTTTTTTGTTTCAGTCATATTTTAGTGGATTTCAAAGTTGTAAAAGATTGATGATCCTCTGGTGGATCAATCATAACGCCACTTGTTAGTAGTTTTCTGCTCAATACTGCAGAAAACAACTCAATCTGCTTGTGACTAATTAGAAAATGATTTTAATTTATGTTAATGCTCTGCTATTTTTTTCCTGTATTTAATTACCACACAAAACGTCCTCCACCTCTGCTCTGCTTTAACGGAGTGGGAGGTGAGCAACAGCAACGATGCTGTCCAGAAGTCGCTGTGCGGCTCCTTAAAATGATTAGTGCGATTTAACTTTGACATCAGTCACGTGATGAGCGACCAAAGCAGCAAAAACATCTTGCAGCTTTGGAAGCTGTCCTGTTTGTTGCCCAGCCTCCGGCGTCTTTGCCGCTTTTGGTCTGAACGTACAGTCAGGAACTTTTGCAGATTTTCTCAGCCTCTAACGTCAGCTAATTCAGCATTCATCTTACATCCTGCCTGCACTCTGAGATCCCTCCAGGCAGTAAAAGTCAGTCTGATGCTGATTCGTCTCATCATTAGCTCTGTAGCCTTTTCTCTTTCTTTTCCTCTCTTCTTCCAATAATATCCTCGTTTTTTTTTTTTTTGATGAATCAGCCACGTTTCTCATTCTAAACAACCAGTTATCTGTTTGCTAGTGTGTGACGTGGTGCTGGGAAACTTTGTAAAGTCGTGTGATTTCCTGGAAGAGAAAGTTGTAAATGCAGTTTCTCAGGCTCAGGTTTCAACAGCTCCAGAATTGCACATAATAAATGTGACTGTGCCATCAAATAAGCCAAGAAAGTGGAGCTTTAAGGTCAGAAAGTTACGTAGTGTGTCTCAGTCTAAATGTGGTTAATAACAGAGCGGCTACCACAAACTCCAGAGAATCCAAATGACTTAAAAATAGAGAAATGGAGGAGAGAAGATGCCTCAGGAGTTAAAGGTGAAAAATGCAAAAGAACTTTCACAAATTAGAAGAGGAAAGTCAAGAAATAAAGTAAATATCTAAAACTGAAACTCTGGTGTGGTGACACAAGTAACTGTAATTTCTGATGCAGGTGGACGTTTCTTAATGCAATCCAGGAGTTTAGGTGCCGCAAAAAAATGCAGGAAATTGGTTTTGGATTGCTTCCTCCCTCCCCCAAGACCCACAGACCCTCACAAATGATATATCTCTCCATGTTTTCACTCCCACACATGACCCTGCATCCTCTAAAACTTATACACCTGAAGTTACATTCAGATAACTTCGATATTGCCTGCTTCCATTACTGAAAAAGGCAGCTTGACAACTGTAATTCCCCCCAAATAGGATCTAAATACAGGTCGCGCTGGAGCTGAAGTAAACAGCGATCATGTTGGGCAAGACTAATGATGAACTCGGTGAAGTGTCAAGACAAGATAATGCAATGACAACAGATAAACCAGAGTGGTGAAGAGGCGAGATGTGGTAAGCAGGAATGACAAGTATTAAGGGTAAAAGAGGGCCTTAGTCCGTCTCACTGTAAAAGGTTTGTCCTCTCCAAACAGCTTTCTGCTCAGGTTAATATTTTCCACAAGGTCACAAGTATCGACTTGCATTTCCAGACATAATGATCCCAAATGGAACCGAAACAGAGCAACAGCAAACCAAACAAACAGGGAAAATAGAAGTGGCCCCACTTTAATCTAACAGATAATCTAGATTAAAAGGTCACCATTACCTTTAGTAAATGTTTGTTCAATCATGTTCTGAGATTGCTCTTTTAGGTCGTTTTCACACATCTGGGTCGATCCAGGCACTGCTGTAGCAGCAAAAAGTTAGTGTTTCAATTTTCAACTAATACGGCTCCATTTCACAAATGCTTTTTAATCACTGCGCCCAGCAGTTGCTCTACAGACTGGAGGATTGTGTATCCATGGCAACCAGACAGAAGTAGATGCATTCCAGCTTTAAAGCGAGGCTGTGTTGTGAACAAAACACACGTGAATGACAGTGTGTTGAAGACGAGACACAGTTGCGTGTGAAAAACAATGTTGGTGGATTTCCAGACAAACCAGAGCAAGACGCAGATTGATTCTGTTGAACCGTCACTATGCCTCCGTTTGATCACGGGCTACTTAGCCACAGGGATATCCCTTTGGCTGACTGGTTAAAGGTAGGGTGGATGATGTTTTCCTGGAGCATTTTTTTACTATATTTCTTAAAACCTTCTTCACACTGCAGCCAATTGATGGTCGGACACAAAAATAAAAAATAAAATAGTCACCTGTGGAACGGACAGGACTGAAAAATCCCCATCTAATGGTCTTGAACTGCCCGTTCTTATTGGTTGAATGATATGTCCATCAAACTGAACTGCCGTTTGTCTCTCCTTCTCCATGGATCAAATCCCACCCGGGCCCTTCTGTCACATGAAGAATGAAAATTCATGCAATTCATAAGAACAGCTGGAGAGATGTGCATCTTCAATATGATGACAGCAGGTAAATATTTTCTAATTGTATTTCTAAAATGAAGGAATATGTAAAATGCATGTTTCTTATGAACTTTTCACTTCTTTAAAGTGAAAAGTTTTCTTTTTCATTTCTGTCTTAGATTAACAAGTGTATATTCTGAAGTTCTTAGCTTATTGTCTGGGTAAAACCTTTAAATTCAGTTCTTGTTTTTCTTTACTTCTTGTGTTTACTTCACTTGTTTGACCTGTGATGCCACATTTCCTCTCTTTTTTTAGTTTCCCTGCTGTCTTGAATATTTTTATTTTAACGATCTTGGTTAGTTTTTAAAAATCAATTATGTGAAAAGGGCAGGGTAGAAAGAACAAGGGCTGGGTCATATCATGCTGTTCCCGGTAACACCGGTGTAATGCGTGAAACGTGCATGCGCACTGCCGTTGTTTGGATACTGTCAAATGCATGCAGCCAGTCTGACAACGACCGAGGAGGAGTACGGTCGAAGCAGGGCATTGCCCTAAAGCTTGTTCCATCCTCCATGAGAAGCCAAAACGTTCTCACGACCGCAAGGATGAGAAAAAGGTTTGTTTTGTTCATTTCATCCTCCACGAGAAGCTTCTTCTACGGCGGGGTGGTTATTAAAGGGACATTGCGTAACAATGGAAACTCGTTCGTACTTTTCATGCTGCATTCACGTGGAACTGGGCAGACAGCAGACGGATGACAGCCGCTGCATGTGAAGGCATAAACAGCCTCCCTGTGAAGACGTGGTCTGTCACTTACAGAGACTTCAGTCTACATCTCTGATATGTTGTCATGGCGATGTCGTTTTGCTTTCCCTGACCCATGTTTTACCGTCTTTCTCTCGGCTTCTGTGATTAAAATGACATCTGGTTTGTTACCGACGGCCGTCTGCCCGACTGCACATGAACGCAGCATCAGTGTAACGCTCGGTTCCTCCTCACTGCAACACGGTGACTTTTCAGAAGCATCACCTCGACCTAAACTGACAACTCTGGTGTCTCCGGTGAGTTTCTGTGGTTTCCTCCTGTCACGCTTCAACTGAACGTAAAAACATGGCAACACCACATGGTAGCCCCCACCGAGCCGACCCGTTCCATGTATATATGAATGATACGAACTGCAAATTCAGAGCTTACAGGAGCTCTTCAGTTTGTTGATGGGAGTGATTTCTGATTAATGGAAAAACACTTTAAATGAAATAATCAATTTTTGTGAATATATCACTCAGTACTTCTCATAGCCCCATGAGATGAACACTGCTGATATAAATGTAATCACGTTCTGCTCAGAGACTGATTGTGTTAAATAAGGTGTGCTACAACAAGGAAACAATGAATAAATGCAGGACAAGGGCCAAAGTTCTCCAGCTCTGCTTTACATGGTTCTGCTCAGGATATGCAGCCCATTTCCATCGGAAACACTTTTTGCTTAAACTAACTGACAGGAAGGGATTTGCAACATCTGCACTGCTGATTTCATAAAAAGTTATAACTTAAATGCACATCAGAAACAGCTGCTTGTGAAAATGAAAAGAAATTGTAAATTTTCATTTGCACAAATAAAGTTGTGCAGTTTTCAAGTATTTTGTCTCGTGTCAGTCATATCGACAGTTATATCGTCATCACAAATTTGATAATTCATATTGTGATAAATGTTTTCGGGCATATCACTCTGCCCTAGAAAGAACATTTAGGTAAGTTTATACATTTTTGTTGCTGAGAATTCTAAATGTTAAACATGTTTATATTTAAAAAATGTAAAGGGACAACGTCTGACTGTCACTTTCAACCCATCACATATCGCTTGGTCAATACATCACTTTTAGATGTGCAGGGCTCCACAGACCATGCTTCGTTCAGGGAGTTCTCTTCAACTTAACCAACTTTAATTGGTTGCAGAAGTTTGGAGAAGAGGATCACTGGAATAAAGGTGGACATTTTACACGAAACAGAAGAAAACATAACAATGGAAGGCAGTGAAAGTCAGCACTCTTCTTTTACTTCTGCCGACAGATAAGTGGCGTTGTTCCTCGTGGTTTGGAGGGGGATGGTAAATGGATAATCAATGCATTGAGGGGCTGTTGACCAAGCGTCAGAATCTGACAGTTTGGGAATGAGAATATGTTGGATGCTCTGTGGAACAAAGCCAAACTGGTGGAGACTATCAAATTCTAATGTTGTGCATGGAAATTTTGGTTCCTTTGGATTTAACTTTGACTCTATGTAAATATTGCTTCCGACTGTTTGGTAATGATGTGCCCTGATGCCAGTGGACTCTTTTATCCACACAGCAACAAACACAAAAGTTTGACAATAATGAGAAATAGTTCAAGATGCTGAAATCCCCAGGATATCGCATTATAAAGCCCATGCCTGCCCAGTAAGAGCGATTTTAGGCATCACAACTGGGAGCACGAGCAAGCAGGTGGTTTTAATGTTGTGGCTGAGATGTGTATATTCTTTTTCCACAGCACATTGTTATTTTAACACACCATAATTAAATGGAACAAAGATAATCAGAGCATGCCAGCTGAGAAAATTAGGTCTTACCCCATGAAACTAGGCCTATTGCCAATTTGTTTTTCATATCATCCACTAATCTGGGTCACTAGTGAGAGCAATGCTGCATGATGTTGCTACATGTTCAAGCAATAGCAAGATGAACTGTTGATGTTGCCTTGAACTTTTTTGAGAAAAAAGTGCAGTGAATCACAAAACGAGTCCAGTCCCTGTAAAAACTACCCTTTTAATCACCATCACAGATGGACTGTCACGTTTCATGAGATCGTCGTGTGTAGGTCATCACGGGTTCTTCTGCTGAGTAAATCTTACCTTACCAGCTATTACAAATGACATAAGGGATTGAATCAGTATGTACAACACCCATGATGTGCTTTAATAATTTGTAAACAAACAAAAATGCACAAGAACAGTCATATTTTGGAGTTTTGAAGCCTTACAATCTCCAGTTATTTGTGCAGTTACACCAAAACCTTTTCCATTCATACCACATCTATCAGTTTTATAATTAAAAAAAACAAAACAACAACAAAAAACCCTCTGACTATGAAAGACAGCACAGTCCTAAATCAAAAGGACAACAAGCTTTCATGGCAGCTTACATCCTTTTAAAAAGAGTAAGTGGCTATAGAGTTATACAGCGTGAACAGGAAATATTGCACATAGAGAAAAAGGCTCTTGGGATGACATCATTATTAATTAAGTGAAAAGAAGAAGTTTGTGAGATTAGTTGCGTGAAGTGGATGGACACATATTTGTCAAAAGCGGTCTACTCAGCTGTTAACCCCCCCCTCCCCCCCCCCCCCCCAAAACCTACAGCATTCAAGTGTTTATTTTTTCTGCAAGCATTCTGAATAAAGAAAGGAAGAGTCGTATGTACAAAGACAAGAATTTAGGAAAAAAAACTACCTCTAACTGACATCATTGAATGCAGACCTGGCATCATAAAGTAAAGTGGCACATCAAGTAGAAGAAATACATTTCTCGAACTGAAGGTACATTTGGCCAACTTTTCGTTTCCCTACAATGTCATTTAAAAAAAAAAGATGAAGCCAACTTAAGAAAAAACGTGCAACAAGACATGAGCGGCTTTTAATATGCCGTTAGATTTATCTATCGTGAGATACTGCTCTCCTGCCACTGAAATAACACAGTTCATAGCACAAAAACATTGTATTCAAGTATATACAGTAGCTGACAAATCAGATGTTTGAAGAAACAGCAGTTTGCTGATGGTTCGCTGCGACAGTAAGGTCAATCTGTAGAGCCTGTCTTCAATAAGAGAACCACAATTTCACAATTTTTTCGCATTTTGTGGACAGTGCAAATCCCCAGGTTCTGAATGGATTTGTTTCTGATCACTGTTTCTGACCTTTAAGCACACCCACAGTGAAGGCTGCAGAGTTTATGGGTCGTAAATTTAAAATCCGACAAAATTGTCTGTCTCCATTAGATTGTGAAGGAGGATTTCTTTCATGGGTTTCCAGTTTAAGCATTGAACCCCTGACAGTGTTTTTGCTGTTTTTGCATTGCTATCATCTGTCTAATACAGGATTTCTGACCACTTGCTGCCAAAATACCAAAATGTGCATGTTTTAAATGAGTTATTTCTTTTGTTTTACATGGAATGGGATGTTAAAAAAAAAAAAGGCTGAGGTCGTCAGTTGTCGGCTTTGATAGCAACAGGTGGAATATACATGTAAGGAAACATCTTCCTTATGGTTTACATGTGTCACTGTTGTGGCACAGCATCTGCACCACTCAGGCTCTAAGGGTTAACAATTTAATTTTGTCACTTTTTTTAAAGCCAGAAATTATGTACATTTATAATTGAGTGAGAACTTGGGGAACATTTAGTCTATGAGAGAGGCTCGCCCAAAGTGGCCCCTTCTTGAATAATGCATCATGAGTTTCCTGGACAGGAGTTCTAAGAAAGGCTGCAAAACATTTACATGTTAGATCTGCAGTCTTTACAACAGCGTTCTTACACTTAGATGTTTGTAAATGTGTGACTCGTCCCCAACCTTCTGCCTATCGTACAGTCCAGAATGAGGTTTTTCTGCATTTGATGTCAGTATAATACATGAGGCGCATTCGGAGGTTCTAGGAACACAGTTCCTATAACTACCCAGCTGGAGTTTAGTTATCAAAACTACCCTTCCTCATCAGTTTGCGTTCGCACATGAGGGAGGACCTTGATAGGGACCATGTTTGATGCAATCGTCTGCGTCAGTGACAAATTTATGCCCCAGCAGATCTGATACAAAACTGAGGTTTCTCATCTTTTATTCAACGCTATTATAAAAGCTAGCTTAACAGCTTAACAGCCATCATCACGCTCCTTTGTATGACGCAACGGAACAGCTCTTTGATGGAAAGCTGTCCTGCTAACATCTTGTTTACCTTTCGTTGAAGTACGCCCGGACACAGATCGTACTGACACAATTTGCAACTGTATTTGGGTTTTCTGTCTCTTTTATTCAAACTCATTATAAAAGCTAGCTTACCAGCTTTCCTGCATCACGGTCATATGTATCACCTTTCATTGAAGTGCGCCCGGACACTTTAGGGGACAGACAGTCCACTAAAGTGTCGAGGGGGCTGGCGCAGATTCTACTGCCGCACTTAGCAGCTTAATTTGGGTCATTAAATTAGTATGAAAATAATTGCTTTTGGACATTTCAAAATAGTTATGGATTCGGGACGTGTACCATTGGTATGCATTGAATTGATAATGAATTGGTACACTCCTATTGTAATTGCTGTTGTTGTTATTACGATCTCAGTAAACAGTTGTAACAGCTGTGGGACTTTTTAAATATGGCAGGGTTGGAAGAACCGGAGATCGCGCACGGGGCGCGGTTTGCCAGTTCTACCAATCACCAAGCATGTACGTATTTCAGTTCCTATGGAACCCCGAAAAGACCCTGCCTCGGAGTATAGGAACTGAGGTCCGAGGTCCTTAGTTCCTATATGTCCGAATGCACAAAAAAACGGCCTGGTTCCCGAAAAGGTTCTAGGAACTCCAAAAGGTTCCTACAGTCCGAAATCGCCTATTGTTTCCTCTGTTTGAGGGACAGTAGCTAAAACTCAGCTTGTGCAAATCTCATTGAAGTCATGTACATGAGGGTTGCTGCATTTTGAAACCTTCAGAATGATAACAGATGAAAAGCTTTTTTTTCACTTTTGCATCATTCCTTTGCTTTGTATGTTTTAAAATCTTTAATCAGTAGATAAGTTACTACAAGTTTCATCTGATGCTCAGTAGTCATGACATGTTAAATCAGCTGCAGAGACCTAAGCTAATTTTTCTTCCCAGATATGAACATATCTATAATCATCTGTAATATACAGTCATTTTGTTTATACAGAAAATAAACTATTTTTTAAGCTAACATTACAGTAAGTGATTGTTAAAGGAACTGCAGTTTTTGGCACGTCCAACATGGCTTCAAATTTATTCCACGGAGGTTGCCGCTTCTTCTCTCTTTGGCAATGATTAGGGTCCACTGTGCGTTAGTCCATCCGGGACAACATTGGATTACACACAGGGACACAAACTGAGACCTTTTGGATTAAAACAAAGTACTGCCAACCTGATTAAAGCCTCCTTGGCTCAATTCGGGATCCAAATCTTTGTTACAGACCAGAAGCCTTGAAAACCTCCATGCTCCCTTTCACCTGACTGAACAGCCAGTACCGTGCATTTATGCAACATATTCACGCATAAGCCTTTAACATAGCTATTGCACATAGTTGGGCCAATTTCTGAAAAAGGTGTGTTCACACTTGCAAGGTTTAGTTAGATTAAAATGAACTGTGGTGTGACTGTTCTCGCAAAGATCATTTGAAAGAGCGTGAATACGTCATGATTGAAGTAATTTGGCTTCATTCTGCATACAAACAAAATCATTTGACTGTAAAACCAAAACTAAACAAACACGACCTATAGTACCTGATTTATTACTTTAAATTGAGCTCATTCTTCTGATGTAATTTCAGCTGTTATTACAGCTATAGGCACCAGCACTTTTTAATTTTATCTTGGTGTTATCCTTAAATACCACACTGTATCGCTTACCTGAATCCAAAGGATAAAAATTATATAAATCCCAACATGCAGGATATTTTGAACATTTGGCCACACAAAGATCGGTTTGGGTACATCTGTAAGTTTTATCTATGGGGAATCTGTGTTTTAAGAGCATGAAAATGTTCATGTTTAAAAATGGGTTCCAAAGTAAATACGTCTTCATTTCCATGTGTACAGCCCACGTGCATCTTTCCTAAACCAACACCCTGCCTCTTCCTTAACTGGAGACTGGCGATACCAATCTTTTCCTGTCGATACGATGCGAGGAGGTACTTTTTCATTGACAATATTGATACCGATACTTTTTGTCCCTTCAAAGAAAATCACATGATTGTACAGTTTGCATTCATATCTTGAATGATGAAGTAAATGTGCAATTTATGCACATGCTCTTGTCTTTTTCTACGCATTTGGTGCATTTCTACAACAGCAATAAGGCGCCACCTACAGGCCTGGCTTATGTACTACAGCATTTCAGTCGATTTGTATGGATGCACACATTTCTTGAAACTATTCAGTCTTTTTGGAAAACATTTTTCAAATGAAATGAATTCCATCTCTGTGTGGATGAAGCCTCAGTTTACATAGTAGTCATAAAAGAACCAGCTCAGTGAGGCAGTGACTGTATCAGCAGCTATTTTTTTCTGGCAGTTGTTTCACAAAGGAAAAACACCAAAACAAAGCAGAATGGCAAAGTGGAGCAGGACTCATTTCTGATTAGGTTAGGACCAGGGACAGGACAGGTGTGAACACACCCTAAAAGTAAGAACAGTTTTATACCTAATGATTGTTTTGCTTTTAAAGTTTGAGACTTCTTCAACTGAATTTGATCTTTTTGAGGTATATGCACTGTATCATCCATCACTTTTTTACTGCTGGTTCTGCTCATAAGCCAGCATCAATAATGCACAAAAACCTATGATTAGACATGAGAAATGCATGATTGTTCATTTAAGAGCATCTGGGATCCTATCCATAAGGCATTGATTTAATGAAAACATCCGCACAAACATTTCACAGTTTAATTGATGCTTGATCGACATGTGATAATGTTGTCTTCTTTAATACTGATTGATTCAGTCAGCATCGTACCAGAACTAGCCCACTACTTGGCCATTTTGCTCCATGACAACGAGTACCTGATATGTAAGATGATAGGAGCAAGAAACCAGAAGGATCGTCTTCATGGATAAAGCACAAGAAAATAGGCAAAAGCTACGAATGGAAATAAAACTAATTCAAATGACCATGAGCTTCTGTTTTCACCGGTAAATTCATAAATGCAGACCAAAGCTGCCAGTCAACATTGGTTAGAGGTTGTTTCACACACAATCATTTTATGCCACAAGCACAATTTAAAAAAGAAAAAATACTCCCAACACACATACATATTAGATCCACAAAAATTTGCAGACATCAGTGGAAATAATACTAATTTGGGAACTCTGCCTTATCTAAAAAAAACAAAAACAAAAAACAATTATCAAATGGAAATCTATGATAGATTCCACCTGGGAGAAAAGACAAAAACAGAGGGCCCGCTTTTCTTGTTTAATGCTGCTAATATAGCTTATTTACAATCATCTATTGTATGCAACAGAAACAGCCTTTCACTAACAGCATAAGCTGATATGTTCTGGCCGGTCACCAAAGAAGAAAAAGAAAACTTAATCCAAAAGAATGGGAATTCATTAATTGTGCTTTTTAACCCACAAATCCACTTCATTGTTGAAATGGGACAGTTTCAAGAGGCACCACTTGAAGTGCTTCAATCAGTTAATGAGAATCTCTAAAGCTATAACAAGGACTGAAAATACAAATAGTAAATATAGTTTATTTATATATTTATAAAGTTAATACAATTCCTTCGAGTCTCATGTCCAGTTTAAAAAATATTTCCGTCATGTTGTCAAAAGTCTGACATAAAGGTCTTTGTGTCGACGCGCAAAGCCCTTAAGATGCTCTAAGAGAGAAATGTTGTTGCCGGGGTGGATCCTAGTTATCCAAAATGTGGATGACACAGAAAGCTTGTGCTAAAAAGCAGGAAGTTTTAATGTAGGAAGTAGTTTTAACAGAAGACTGAAATGCTCTGCTGAAACTTGTTGAAACTGTGGGTGTCTGCTGACGTTGGTAGTGTGTTTCAGAGATCCGGCCATGCTGCCATTAAACAGTTACCTCGTTCTTACTGGCAGTGCGGTATGTGTGGTGGTGGCCAGGAATGTACTGTAGGTGGTCTACCGTGTGTGTTCGTCGGGAAGCAAACGCCTGCCTCTTGGATGTGGATGCGTGATGGTTGACCATCAGCGTGTTGTAGGAGTCATTAGAGGCACTGGGTTGAGAGTGCATCTTGGTCATCTTGTGGCGGTCCATAACAGGTGTCGTTGGAAGCAACATGTCTGCGTGAGACATCGCCCGTGCCATGGCCTTCTCACGGAACTTGTCGCGCCTCATCGCCGGAGAAAGCAAGGGATCCTGGGAGTGTAGGCGGTCTGCCGAGAGTAGCTGCTCATTCGACAGGTTTCGACTGCTTCCGTACGCCGCAGCTGCCATGGCACCGTACGATGATAAGCCGTAGTCTCCGCGTCGCGGCGTCCTGGGAGGAGACAGGACGTGGTCCTGGGACATGGCCCTCTGGACCCGACGGGGACGCTGTCGTTGCTGGTGCTGCTGGGGTTCTGCATTCAGCTTCACCATGTGCGTAGGTCCTCGGCCACCAAAGTCAGGATGATGATGCTTTCTTGGGTAGTAGTCATCTATGTCTTTATCGCCTGCAGAGTCAGAGAAGACGAGGCATCAGAAAGAGATAGCAATATCAAGACTTAGGGTGTGTCCCAATACACCCACTAGCCCTACTTCTTAGCCCTACCCCTAAATTTACTCACTTCCACTAGCCATCGCCCACTATCTACACCCTCCAATTGAAGCCACAAGGGGTGGGGCTTTGTAATCTTCCCTAGGAATTGGGACACCACTTGCTGCATTTACGTTCAGGCATGTAAGCGACTGCGTGGTAACGTTTGCACATACGTGTCACCATAACAACACACACAGCAACAACACAGAGTTAACAGTTGCAGTCGTTTTTCTTTTTTCCATCATTCATCATGCTTCAGTTGATTCTTAAACAAAACAACCACATGGAAAGGAAGTTGCCATAGATGACTGTTGTCTCTTGTAAACTGCCGAAAAGCCTTCGCAGAGCTTTTCATCAGTATTTTAGTCTAGCTAGCGTGGCTAGTCCAGCTAATGTTACGAGCAACTGTGTAATATGTAAATTTGTGAGTTTCCTTCTCCGAGTTCCGTCGCTCTCCGGAGGTCGCTGTTGTTCCCTTTTCTCTGTCCCTTCCTCAGTAAGTCAGCATCTGACGTCCCTCGCTCTGAAGGGCTAGATTCATACCCCCTACCCCTCGTTATGTCCACTTTCCCTACATGCAAATAGGAATTGGGACAGCTCTACCTTCACGGGAACGCACAAAATTTAGGGGTAGGGCTAAAAAGTAGGGCTAGTGGGTGTATTGTGTAGTGGGTGTACCATGCCTCAGTAAAAATGGCTACTACTTCCCAACCCTGATTTCTGAGTCAATTCAAATGCGCCAATATTTTAGCTTCCCAAATAGCCACAACCACCTTAGCTAAAGGATTTGATCAACAATTCTCTTTAATCCCTCCACATATGACCACCTTTTACAACAAAATAGAGGTGCAGGGTCAAGAGAATGTTGAGATACATCATTATGGGGAGTATTTTCTTTCTTTCAGTGACAACTTTGTTCTTTTTTTTTTTTTTTTTTTACAGAAAAAAAGGACTAAACCGAATTTTACCAGGTTGGAGTAGAAAAGAATGATAGGGACTATTTAGATGCTTGCATTTCTCAGAGGGATGTCATGTTGAGGTAATAGAAGGTCACCAACCCCCCTCCAATGCTGATTGCTGTGTGCATTCATAATGACGATGGGCCAGCTCTAGCCTGTGGCGATGTGTTCCAGCCTTTTTCCCCCGCAGGGTCGGTTGAGATGGGTCATTATGGCAGAAAATGCCAACCAAATTCAACCAGAGTTGCAATTCTGACCACCAACAAAGCTCGTAGCTCCATTGTGAGATAATGAGACTAAAAACATGAAGTCCACAGATTCTTTATTCTGCTTCTGTATTTAACGCAACAGCACCAACATGAAGGTATTAAGTTTTAAACAACCAACAGTAGCCAGCAGATGTTTAGGGCTCTTATCAATTTTGAATGAAGATGAATGACTTCAATATATATTACTTAGAATACACTTTTCTTTCCCTCATAAATGCCTCTGCTGCCATTGGTTTAAATACAACTTTTTATGAGGATACACACACGACACAGTTTACAAGACAGAAGGATTTAAGATTACCTGTGTCCAGCTCAGATAAAACACGGCACTTTACTGTCGACGTGATTGCACAGGGCTGACGGGTCTCCAACGTACAGAGAAGCCGCAGGCACAGTAAATTCCTAACAACGGCTAATTAAACTCCAGCTCCCACTTTGCTCGATTGCATTCAGTACAACCACTATATTTATGTGTCAGCTATTGATCACAGTGGGCTGTAATCATGTAATGCACTAACACTCATGAAACTGCTGGAACATCAATTATAAAGCGATCTTTAGGGGTTTGGAGCAGGAGAGGTGGAATTTAAAAGTGTGTGTGTGTGTGTGTGTGAGGTGGGGTCTTGCAGTATAATTTAGATTTTTCTTTCTGGGAGGATTAAAGACTCGGCTTGTATGTTCTGAATGGTGTTTTAATCCTTTTTCGGGTGATTAAGGTGAAAGACAACAGAGCCTCCTTTTTGCTGCCTCCTTGGAGGAGTTAAGCAGGTTATTTTAAGCAGCGCCCTCAATCTCTGCCTCGTTGACGTTGATGAAGGACAGATGGGGTTCAAAGTTTCTCTCTCTCCCAAATGCTAAATTATATTTGCAAATTTTCTGATGACAAAAAAGTGAACTAATTTAATTTAGTCATGATGATCTCTCCAGATGGTTAAATTAAATTAGCAAGTAATTATATAACTTTTAGGCATGTTTCCAAATACCTCACTCATGCTTGAACCCTCACTTTTAACCTTTTTTCTCTCTCTCTTTTTGTTTTGAAGGGGGCTTCAGCAAAGGACAACCTTACCCCACTTGTTTGACAAATTCTGTTGGGCATCCTGACTCAAACTAGAAAAGCTCCTTTGTAGTTCTGCATGATTTTTCTCTGTGATTTCCTGTGTGTGGACAAGGTTTCAGCAAGATAAGAGCAAAGCCCTGAGTTGATAAGAGACAAAAAAGGCAAAGCTTTGACAGAAAATTGTACTGACGCATGTTTTTCACTCGCATAACCAGGCTGTGAAAAGGGACCAGTGACACATTTAAATGCCTTTCTCCTTGTACATTTTCTCTTAACATTCAAGGACTTTTTGGTTGCAGTGATTTAAAGCCTGGCTATGCTTTCATTCCTGAAAAATAAGCTTCTGAGAATAAGTACAGCATGACTACTTGATGCCGAAGGGAAAGTTTTTAAAAAGAATTACAGTAAATTAATCTGTTAAAGGCAACTGTGTAACTTTTGGCTCTAATTATTGCCTAATGAGAGTAATATTAAATGATTTTGGGGTCAGTGTAGCGTGCTTAACGTGTGTCAGCGCTTCCCTCTACATTGCTACTTTCAGGAGCGGATCCATCTCTCAACAGGTCACGCGATCTGGAATGTGTTGCTGAGAGCGCTGCATTGTGCTACTTTTTCTCGTCTACAGTTGAAAGATGTAAGAAGATGTCAAAAGCGATAGGAGGCAAGAAAGAGAAAGCGAGAAAGATTGTGCCAGAGCAAAAACATGAGAGGACCTGGGAAAAGAATTTGCACATTGGGGTCTGATGAAAGAGCGATCTGGCTGCAAAACCCACTCTGTTTGCATCATTATCATCAGACTAGTAAGCTGCTCCTGTTGTGCAGATGTTTTTAAATGTGATGTACTTTTTTACATCTGAGGCCATGTGAGGGCCCATTCACAAAGCTTTTTACATTCGAATCAGAGTCTATTTGCTCGGAAAGTCCGCTTCGTCTGGGGGAGTTGTGCCTACAAACACAGGTCTCGGTCCGCTTCAAGTGGACCAAATGAAGGAAGTGGACTACAAACTGCTGCTTCCTACATTTGATTTAGCATGGCATTGTGGGTAAAACGTTGGGCACTGTGGGAAAACACTACTACAACAAACACACGAGTGAGACTGCAGTACTTTTAAAAATGGCTCGTGGTCAGACGTGTTCATACTGGGCCCATTGTTACAACGTATAAATGCAGCATGCTTCCACAAGATAGAATGAAAACAAAATCGTGACCGTTTCATGCTCCATGTTTGCGCGCATGTAGAAGAAATAGAAGTTGTGAGAACGTTTTTGTTCGTTGTATGTCTTGTCCTTGCCTACGTGAATCCAAATGGAGCGCCACCTCTGGAGAAATTGGGAACATTTTTCAAAAGGTTTGGCCCGTTGCTATGGTGCAACGTGAACGCAATCTCAGTCCGGAAGACCACCCCCGCCCCCAGACGAGCAGAGTCCCCAATCAGACTGAGTCTAGCAGTCAATGCTTTGTGAATGCACCCTGAATGTGAAGAGTGAGTGTCGAAGTTCGTGATTTAGTCAGTAGAGTCAGTAGAATAAAACTGCTCTGGGTTTGGAAAAATTTAGATTAACTTCAACTGGAAAGACAGCTTTTAGACCATGCAGTCAAACATTCAATTTTTCTTTAATGAAGAATGCAACAACTTTAAAAAGTCAAGCCTTCTGTTGGGCCTCAAGTCCTTTCCAGCTGAGCTCGATGCTAGTGCTAATTAAGAACTGCAACTGTTACTGTCCTGTGCAGCCATTTTGCCTGGGTCTGTCCTATAAACGATGATGCATATCAAAAGACTTCCTGCTTCAATAAAGAATGAAATCAATGACAGAAAACTTGGATAAGTAGAAGAAACATGCAGCCAGTCTCCAGCCAATAAGGCATGCATCAGGCATCATAACCAAAGTGAAAATGTCATAGCCAGGAAAATGAGCTGGAGTGCACCATCCTGTTTGCGTAAAGAAGCCAATCTGCAGAACATTCTGCAAAAAAGCTCTTAATATGTCATTAAGAGACATTAGCAACATGACACGGACTGCAGATGGAGCCAAATTACACACCAATTAAATGTCAGTCGATGAGCTGCTAGATGAGTCGATGGGGATGGATGTGGAGGCTTAAATGTGTTGTCATGCATTCTAAGTTTATTTCCCTAAAAAGGTGAAAAAGTGGGAGGAGTATATGCATGATGAGCCACCAGACACCTGGAGATACTTATCATGATGCATGTCTCTGTAATGGACATTTAGCTTCATCAGGCCGGTGAATGTGGCAACCCTTTAATGCACGGGGCATGAGACTGACGTCATTCCCAGTCGAGTTGTTTTTTTTTCAGGCAAAACACGGCGACAGAGGGCAAATAAAGGACCACCTACTTAATCTGTGGAGAGAGTATTTACTTAAGTCAGGCTTGAGGGCCAGCTCGTAGGAGGGCGGCAGATGGCTCAGGTTCTGGAAGGATCTGGAGAGGGACAGGTCGTAGGCCTCCGTCGCCGAGGTCAGGATGTTGTTCATCCGCTGGGGTCTCTCTGCAGGGGACAAGGGAGGAAGTGATGCACTGCAGTCAGCACACAGAGGGACTGGGTTATTCAGGGAGTCTTTATTGAGGAGGGAAGGATAGGAGGGCAAAGTGATGCAGCAGGAAATGTGCAAGTCTAGAGTACTTTCTAATCTTTGAACCCTTGTGCTGGAAAACAACTGAGCGACTCCCTCTTGGCATATTTGCTCCAAATTAAACATTAAGATAGAGTTTGAAGATCATGAGTGCAGGCAAGGAGCCACATGGGGTAATTTAACTTCCAATGATGTTTTGCTCAAGTCTTGTTACAAATAAGCAGTGCATTGGCAGATGGCAACAGGCCACTGTATGGAGAACAAGTTTTCATGTGCAAGGTGTAGGGCTGATAAAAAACCCCAAAATCAACCAAAAAAACAGAAAAGAGAGATGCATCTAACTGCATCTTTCTGTTTTTCTCTGCTGTTACTTTTTTCAGCTTGCGTTGGGTTTATCTTTGTTTACCACTGACAAGATTCTCTGCATTGACCCTGTCAGATATTTACTGTATAACTGGGTTCTGAGTTACCACAAAAGCCCTTCAAATCCAGGGCCAGAGGCATTGCCACCAAGCTGTCCTCAGGTGAATATCACAGCTGTGTTTGTCTTTCCTTTATTCACCTTTCCTACTGTGACTGGAGCGGTCTGAATAACAGCCCCGAGGCATCTGTGCATATCTCAACCTCATGCCATCAAGCAAAACCTGTCTAACATTCTACAGGGTTGCATGCTTGTAAGAAAAGTATACGGGGCCATTCTTACAGTTTAGTGTTGACTATGCGCAGTAAATCTGACACCATTTCCTCTTGGAAAGGCTGAACTACCTGAAATTGGGACAATATATCCATTGAACTTTTCAGCTAATCATTAATACGACTAATATCAAAGCTTCTGAACCAAAAACATGTTTCATATCATCTTTTTAGATGCGTGCACATCAGTGTCTCAGCCTATGAGCCATACTGATGAGAAAGGGACTGCTGGAACAAGACATTTGTGGCTAGAGAAAAGTCATGAATAGCCACACTGATGGAGTGCTACTTCACCAGCCAAAGGAGATGCTTATAGAGGATGTGGATACATTGGATACTTAGAAACCCAACATCCTCGCAAACAATTTTTGACCGTGTGTTCTGGCATCAGGAATTATAATCTTCTAAAAAGTGAGAGATCAATAAGCTACAACTAAGGTGCCATTTAAATTGAGTTTTATTCAGAAGTATAAAATTATGTGAGGTTTTTATGGGAAGAGGAAGCATTGAAGGTCAGGGCCAAGCTCAGCTTTGTGTAAAAGTTTGGTGCACCTACCCATTTATTTTGAAAGATGCACCCAAACGTCTGACTCACACTATTCATAGACAAGGCTAAGAACAGGGCCAGGTCTTGTTAAGAACTTCATGATTCAATTCGGTTTTGGTTCTTTGGGTTGTGATTCAATATTGAGTTGATACTATATTGATTTAAATGCTTTGACTCCAATTCAGTAAGAAGTAGAAAATGCACAAATAATTAGTTTCTGTGCTCAGTTTTTGAATATTTGTTTTCACGTCCATGTGAACATGTGGTGGGGGTGTAACAATAAATAAATCTATATTGTTGCATAGATATGAATCAATGTATCAATCCTAAATCCAAAAATGCAAAAATGTCAAAAATCAATTTTGAACCCACTTTTTTTTTGAAAATGGCTTTATTTTGAAGTTCATCTGACAAACCATCTTCCACTTGAGTAGGGATTTACATGTTGATGTTTTTTGGAAAATACATATTTATTGTTGTGCAGTGGGTAGATATGACACAGGGAGATTGTGTACTGTAAGTACTTTCAAGTAAGTAGGAGCTTACAGTTATGTTTAAAAAACAAAACAAAAAAACAATAACCTTGTTTATTGCTGGTTATATTGTTTCATATTATTTCATATCAATCTGTGGATGCTAAATCAAATTGAATCAAAATCATATCATGACTGAATTTGAGATATCAACAAGCATCTAACCGCAATCCACTGTTTAACATTGTATCATAATCAAACCAGTGATTTCCACCCCCAATTTTTACCCACCACTATATCCATTTTCAACTTGTTTAATTATGTACATATTACATTAGACCAAGTTTCAAACTCCACTGGGAAAAGTGTGAAACCAAGAAGGGAGGGGGGGTGAATTTTTTTTATAACTCGTCTGATTAGATGTTATTTAATCTTGAAATAACACATAATTAGGGGCGTGTCCTTTTGATTGACATGCGGCAGACTGGAGGCTGGCCTGCCGGCCGGTGGCTGGCTATTGGCTCCTTGTTTACTCTCCGTAAGGTCTCAGTCTGCAGCAGAGTGGTTTTTAGTCAGCTAGCAGCAAGTCCAAACATGCCACCTTTATCGCGCCGCCTGGGAGGCTTATCTTCGTTAGCTCCTGTTAGTTTGCAGTTAGCTCGGTTTGCTTTTAGCCCAGAGTACGTTGGCTGTCAATCTTTTGCCCCGTGGCTGCGCTGTGCTCATTTTGGTATTTTCCGGGAGTGATGACGCACATGGCACGGCAAGATGGCGACGGTGGGACACGCCCAACTGGCTTCACTTTCCTCTATTCAGACGTAACCAGATACTACGTCCATCTCTATTAACGGGCGATGATTTTGACACAACCCATTTTTTACCTTTCTCTACTCTTTTGGTTTTGTTTTATAAACTGTTTTACAAAAACTTTTATACTTGTTGTTTTTGTTAATTCATTTGTTTTGGATTGTTTAAAATTTATTTAATCTCCCAAGGCAGTTGTGTAATTGGTGTTTGTCTGTCTGGCAATTAAATCGCAACATAACTCGAAAAGTTATGAACAGACTTGGATTAAATTTTCAAGGAATGATAACGACACCGGGAAGAACTGATTAAAATTTGGTCTTGATCGGGATCACTGTCTGGGTGCATGTATCATGACTGAATTTGAGATATTAACAAACATCAAATTGCCATCCACTGCATCAATATAATATTGTAACACGTTCACATTTGTGAGCAATAAAAATATCTGACAATGAAAAATGGGTGCAAATTTGATCTAATGTGGCCTTCATCGATACATGCACAGTGCCCCCCATGGGCCAGGAGGTGAATCGACTGAGCATTTGCCAAATCGATGTTAAACTGCGCAGGGAAATATTACGATGCATCAATTAATCAATATTTTTACCCACTCCGAATTAAGAATATTCAACTCGGGCACCCAGGTAAACTCAGATACATCATAGAGCCAAGAGCAGGAAGTTTGCTAAGGATATAGAGTAGAAACCCGTCACTAGAAGAACCACTGACCAATAAAATCCTGATGATGACAATGATGCTACACCTTTGTTAAAATGTTTTGGTTCAGAAGTGATGACATCCACAACTCTGGTTTTTAGTCACAGAAAGTAAAACTGGGCTGTTTTTAAAGGGGCTCTGTGTGTGTTGACAAGTTATTGCATCAACAAAACTGACTAATCTCACAAAGCTCAAGGCTGAAAGCCTTCAGCGGTTCAGTTCGGGATATCAGTGTGTGACACTATTAAAGCTCCCTGCGCCGCGAGGAGCTCCCGTGGCTTCAGTATTTGGGACGCCCAGTCATGGGTCAGGAAGCGCAGCGGGTGGGTAGGGCTGGGATGTGAGCAGGGACTCTGGTGCTGGATTTAAAAATAGGACTGGGTGACTACTGCAGCAAGGAGGACGGAGAAACACGACACTGAGGAACATATGGTGCAGAGGAGAAACACTGCAAGTCAGAAAGTGTGTGTGGTTTTGTGGGCGAGATAATGTGGAAAGGAGGAAAAATAATGCGTGAAGAGGAGATTTTGAGATTGGGCTAAAGGTCATGGATTGTGATGCAGCAGTGTGAGGTTTTGTGACTGCAAAGAATACAAAAGCACCAGACAAATAAAGGAAAGGAGAATAAAAATGACCTTCAGTGTGCAGAAAAATCAATTTTGATCCGTACTGTACATGATACATGTTTAAGAAAAGGTGATGGAAAAATACACATAAACACCACGTGTATGTGTATCACTTACCGTATCTCATATCTCTGTGGGCTAACAAATCCAAGTGAGAAAGAAAGGATCAATAACAGGAATGTGTACAGGATGTTTCAACCAAAGCTAAGAAACATGAGGTTGTCCCTGGATTATGCTAACATTGTTGCTAAGGGTTAACTCAAAGTCCAAAAGAGCAACTTTTGAATTATGCATGCAGGCTATGATCCTCGTCCAAAGCTAAACAGACTTCAAAAGTGCTGTTTGAAGAGTTTCATTTAGTTCTGAAAGCACTTTTGAAAGCCATTTTCCTGTGAAAGGCTGTCCTGGTTAAGAGGTAGCCGAGCACAGGCACGACGAACTGCAGCCCTACATTAATGATGAAATTTGTTATAATGACTCAATGACAATCTCTTAGCTTTAGCACAAAACATTTCCAGGTTTAGAACATCACATATTAGATTTTTTTCTGCATTAAATGAATCCTGATCTACTCTTTATAATGGCACAATGTTGCATTTCACTGCCATTGAAATGCAGGAGCAGTGACGCATTGAAATATTCACTTTCACAGAAAATCACATTTAGAGAAATAGATGGGAAGCCATGACAGTAATTTGGTTTTTAATAACTTGAACAAACTGCACAGACAATCTGTTGGTTATCGTATACTTTCTTAATTTCCCTGTGAGAGATATCTTTTGTCTCTGCAATTGGAAACAGTCTGTCAAGACATTTCTTTGGCTTTTGAGGGAGATAATAACGAATGCGCTTTGGAGAGTCAGCTCAGGTCAATCATCACCATGAAATCTTGCAATAACTGAGCTTATTGCATTTTCCTTAAAGGAATTCATGGATTATTTTGCACCGCATTGCTTTAACTGTCACTTGTGCAGGACCATATTGGTGAGTTTTCTTACCCAGTTTAGGTGTGAGTGCAGTCAGGTCCAGGTGGCTGTGCTGGTAGTCAAGGTGGTGGTTTCCTATCAAAACAAGAACAAATATACAAATCAAGTCATAAAAAATTTTGAAATTATACATGAAACATTGATTATTGAAGAAAAAACATTGAGTGTCAGAAGTTAGAAGCTGTAAGCTTCTACTTTGTGTTGATTTTCAAAACTAACAGGCCCTTAGCAAAATAAACTTCCAATAGACCTTAGATCATAATCATATAAATACCAGATCAACTCGTGGCTCTCAGGTTTTGACCTCAGGTTGATGTGAGATTTGTTTTTGGGCAGTGTGGGCTGTTCATTACAGCCCTTTCCATCTGCTTGCTTCTCCTTATGTTCACTGCAGACTTATACAGTAAATCAATACAGCCAAACCCCCAATAAAGCTGCTCTCAATCACAAACTCTCATGTTTTTGTTCTAAACAGCAAAAAGAGAAAATGTGCAGCCTGTTTAAGCACCGCTACAAGCTTACAGCCCTAAAACTTTGTTCTTGATTCGATGGCACAGTAACATTCCTTATGTACATTTCTGGAGCTGTCGTTGCCTAACAGCGTCCTGAGCCGGACAAACTGGACTTCACAACTTTTTTCACACCCCGAGAGTCACGTGACTGCTGTATTCTGCTTTCCGGCGCTACGTGACACATCAGAAACCAGATATCAGCACAATAAACTCGGACCATGACTGCTTCAGCAAAGACATGCAAAATGACATTTTCAGAGGAAAGGAAGAAAATGAAGAGAGAAGGTGACAGTATAAAGATAAGACATATACTGGCTGGAGAGATCCCAGAGAACAGACAGGATGCAGGAAGGATGCTGAATTAGCTGTTGTTTGGGAAAAAATGTTCAACAGTGCAACTTTAAGATGATATGTTTACTTTTCATTATTATTTCAAGGACTTTTAGATGGCCGTGGCCATCGATTACCCTGAAGTTTAAACGTGAAGTATATTACCCCCCGCTGTTTGATATACTCCAACTATGCCAAGTGTGACTGGCCTCATAGGCCACGTTTACACGATAACGCTCCGCTTCAAGAATGCAAAAGTAGGGTTTTGTTTTCTCTGACAGCTACACGTTTACACGGGTATTTTGAGGAGATATTCTGCATCATACAGGCATGCAAATGTGCATGGAATATCATGTTTTTTATGCAGTATGCCGGCAGGTCACTGGATGGCATACTGTATATATATATATATATATATATATATATATATATATATATATATATAATTTTTTTTCGAAATTTTTAATTTTGCCTTTTTTTTTAATTGTTACAAAAAAGGAGAAACAATAACACACAATTTAAACGTGCAAAACCTGACAGTTTTGCAGCATTAAAGTACTCAAAGAAAAGAAAAGACAAGGGATTAGATAAAGCTGTATACTAGCCAAAATAATCTAATATCATCTATCCCATGATACCATTAGGAAGCCAGCAACTGCAGTTATGGTATAACAAAACAAAACAAAATAATAAATAAATAAGCAAACATACATCCAAGAAAAAACAAACGGTAAATAAAAAAATAAATAAAAAGGCCTTGAGAGGAGAATCAAAACCCTTGGGCAGTACAGAAAGAATATGACAAGAAAAGCCAAACAGCACAAAGCAGCCTACTTATCAGGCATTTAGGCCTCGTCTATTAAGGCCAAGAACGGGTTCCACATTTTTTCAGAAGAGTTCAGTGTGTTCCCATTATTAAGACGAATCTGCTCCATTCTGGAAACGAAGGCCATTTCAATGAGCCATCTCCTAAAACAAGGGGGTGATGAAGACTTCCAGTTGAGTAAAATAATTTTTTTTGGCTGCCACCATGCCTGTATGGAGGACCTGCTTACGGAATATAAAAAAAAAAAAAACAGTGGGAGGGAGGGGCTGATGTCTTTTCAGAGGAGCCGAAAATTGCCAAAGTACGTCTGGTTGAAAGTTTATTTTACATCGCTTAGAAAACCAATTGAATATGTCGCGCCAAAAACTGTCCAGTACTGTGCATGAATATTTCTCTTGAATGCTCATTAAAGTGGTCAGGGCAAGTCCAAGATTCGTTGCTGAGTGATAATCCAACATGTTTGTTGATGTTTTCCTGCACTGGCGCCAGTTTGTGACCTTATCATTATGTGATGACAAACACATTTTTAAATTTCAAAATAAACTTTTGCGTTTTCAACGATTTCCACTTTGGAAGGTGGTTTCATTTTTTTTTTTTTTTTTTTTTTGCATTTTTGACTTTCCAAAATTCTGGCACCATCTAAACCAGGGGTTCTCAACCCTTTTCATGATGGGGCCAAATTTTGCAGTCCATACTTGTCCATGGCCAATTCACATTTTAACACTGTGTTACTGTAATGATCCCATTTTAGGTTTATTTATTTAATAACTAAACTGAACTTAGTAAAATGTGGCGTGATAAACATTAATCACATAATTTAAAAATATATTATGAGATCGTCACAAACACATTTGTATCACACGCATAATTCATGGAATAAAATCAGACTCCTACAAGAACAAATCAGAATTAGGCTATAAACACAAAATCTACAACATTTTACTACAAAAAGAGGAACAACGGAAAAAAATGATGGAAACTGATTTTAAAAGAGAGATAAAATGGCGCAGTAACGGATCACATTAAAAAAGAAAAAGGCAAATCTTAAATAATCTGTAAAAAACTGTATTTTCTTTTTTAGACAGGCCTCTAAAGCACAAAATTTCATTGAAAAATTTATTTAGTTAAACTTAGAAATTTTTACAGAACTTCCAAACATAACAGACATTTTCTGCATCAATAGCTGATTTTCTTTTTTTTTCTTAAAAGATGTTTCTTTCCAACAAATGTTAGATCTTTGCTTTCTAGATGAAGCTTGCAGATAGCATTAGCCTAATGTTAGCATTAGCTGGTGCTTCATCCAGACTTCTCAGCTCTGCTTTGTTACCTCCACTTACCAATCCATATTTAGTAAATTGGAGTGGATTTTTGTCTCTTTAGGGGCGGTTTGGGACCATTTTTATCTTCATTATTTAGTTTTAATACTTATTTACAACGGCTACAGGCTAGCGGCTAGCTAAGTGTCTCCTTCTGCTTGTTTGTCGAAGTCTGAAAAATTACCGCCACCAGGTGGGCGGAAGCTGTATTGTAACTCATCCAGTCATAAATAACAGTGAAAATATATGGCCCTCACGCCCCACATGTGAAAAAGGAACGTTTTTTGCGGCGCTTCAGGCCCGAGCTTAGGCCGCTGCCCTACGGTTAAGAATCACTTATCTAAACAATAGCACATATGGAAAAATATGTTACGTTTTCCACCCTGTAGCGTCACAGTGTAAACGGGGCATTAGTTCGTGGCGTAAGAGCCACCATCCTGCAGGTTTTAGATGTTCCCCACCTACAGACCCAGCTCAAACTAAATGGAAGTTATGTCCAGCTGTGCGAATAAACTGTCAGTCAGAGTTAGCAGGATGCAGGAAACATCTAAAATCTGCAGGACAATGGAGCCCAAGCACTAGAACTGGTCTTCCCTGACATGTCAAGCTGGAAAATTTATCTTTTTAAAATACAACATAAACAATGTTTTCTTGACATTTGAGAAACTAAATGACCTGACGCTGACTTAATCAGCCACAATATTTTATGAAACCTGCATCCTGACAATCACATGGATGACCCTTTGCAACACCAACTCATTTTTTTCCCCAATCCAGCCATGTTCCCTCAGCTTCCTCCAGCAGGAGAAAGGCAAAGAGAACCCCCCCCCCCCCCCCCCCCTAACTCCCCAGATCCCAGTCTGATTGGAACCCAAGCATCTCTTCAAATTACAAATGTCCTGGTAGTAAAAACTCCAGAACCCCCTCAGATCTGCTTTGCCCATGCTCTTCAGTCACCATGGGGAGGCAGAGAAGTGCTGACCCTTAAATAATCTCTTTATGAGTTCAGTAAAACAGGCTGCGCTATGACAGAATCAACTTTTCTGTCCACTCAAGTGAGAGCTCGCTGCATCTCTGGAAATGAAAGCTTTTATTTGTTCTGCGTCTCAAGTGGACTGTAAACTTCTCCCTCTCAGTTATAAGACCGTTCCTTCCATTAGACAGTCCACACTCTTGAGCTTTAGCAAAATGATTGATTATAGCCTCTTTAAACAGGAGCACAGAAGCAGAGCACCTTGCAGTGATCCATCTCTGCTGTGACTCATTTGATGTTGCAGTAATACACTTATGTGTTGTTTGGCTGGTTGAAGAACAAAGACCTCCATCACTGAGCTGCAGTGGGAGTTCACACAACTCAACAGAGTGAAAATATTGCCTTTATTCCATTATGGCTGCTCTTTTTGAACAGTATACAAAGAACGTAATAGATGTGCCCAATTTGCATTTAAATATGTTCATTTTTCATCCAATAAGAACAATAAACACAATAAGAAGAGCGCACTGATGGCCCAAAACGATTTGTATGAGCTCTTTAGAGAGCTTTGAACTGACAGCTGGGTGATTGAGTTCTACTTAAGCTGAAGATCAGTGTTTGGATGATGATGATGATAATGACACTTAAAAGTAATGTTCAGTTCTGCAAAAATCCAGATGCAAATATGAGGTTTTGGGAATTCCTTCATGTTCTGGAATATAAATACTTATGAAGTTAAGAAGAAAGAAGCAGAAATGTTGCTTTTGTCCACTGTCCCTGCAGCTGCACCATGCTTTCCAATCACACAGGTTGGATTAAGGGACCAATTATAGCCACAACACAAAACTTGTCTCAATTACCGCTGTGTGTAATTGCAGAAACTGCTTCTCCCTGCAGCACAGACACAGAAACCAACAGAAAATCCACACTTTGAGATGTATTACACAAGTGTTAAAGTTCAAAAGTGTATCTCCCAGTGAGGATGCTTTTCTTTGGGGTAATCTCTGGTTCACAGCTTACATGTGTGTGATCCAATTATCTCTTTTATGCCATTTATTTGAAAGTTGTTGGTCTCGTGCTGCAGCACTGACACTCAGCTGAGCGTGCGCAGGAATAAAACATGGATTTGCTTGTGAAGAAGATAAATTAAGAGGAAAGAATCTGGCCCTGCAGCTCAGCGATGTAGGCAGGAATGATTTAGCCACGGGACAGAGAGCAGTCACAACCTAAATCAGTCACAGCAGATACAGTTATTTCCCAGGCTGGGGTGTTTATCGCTGCAGTTCTGTTTGGTCAGTGGAAGATGATGTCATCCTGAGCTCTAGAGCAATCAAAGAGAAAAATGTTTGGAAGTGTTAAGAAAAAGGAAGTGCCATATGGTGAGTTGGAGGGATGGAAACCACATTGTATGCATTTTGATGCATATATTCAACAATACACACATTGTGACTCTCTTTAACGCTGAAGAATTGGCAGTAAAGTCAAGCAGAAGGTGAGAGCAGGAGGTTTCCCAAAGACCGGTTAGCAGAAAATTGATCAGGTCTTAGCTTGGTGTGCAGACAGTGGACACACTGAGGACAAATAGGTGAGGGGACTAAGGAAACCTGTATCAGTTGACGAGAAACTGAAAGTCATTGGTACGGCCGCCACTTACTAACTTCATCGGTTTAATTTTACATGCAAACCCTCTTGCTTCACCCCTCCATTCTGATTGGACTGGCACCACCACCACCATCGTCTCCTCCCTCTTCACCTGCTAACAGTCACACCTGGAGCTGCTGGCAGCTACAAAAGAGCCCAGCAGATCTCTGTCAGTGGCAACTTTTGGCCTGGCAACAGTTGTTCTTTTTAGTTTGGGTAACTTTTCTTCAGGTTTGCTTTCCAGGTGTTTTTGTAGGTTTTAGTTGTTAGATCCCCTTTAGTTGTGTGACAGTGTGGGGTCCTGTCACCATGCCTCCTATAGATCATACGCCCTGGCTACTTGGCCACAGGGATGTCCCTTTGGCTGACTGGTTAGCATGCATGACTCCCACCTGGGAGTCTGGGGATCAAATTCTGCCGGAGCCCTCCGTTGCATACCTTGCCACATTCGTCTTTGAGTTTTACACTGGTAGCTTTGGAGTTGGGATTGCTAGGCCTGGTTTTGGTTTCAGTCGTTCACTTATCGGTGCTGCTCCTTTCCCTTTTTGGTTTGTGGACTTTGGGGAAAACCAAACACACCTAAACTACATTTGGCCCTGCTTTAGTTTAGGCTTTGTCTGTCTTTAGATTTCATCTGTTTGGGCAGCATCTCTTATCCCATCTCCTTTTCAGTTTACAGTTTTTTCCAGGTTTTATTTACAGATGCGGGCATGAAATACGACTGCCGACTGCCTGCCAACTGCCAGCCACTTACCAGCGACTTGTCTGCTAATTTGAATGCACAGAGAAACACCCACGTTCCCAGGGGGGAATGATTGCAGAGCATAAATGGAAGCCCGGAACAAGGACGTTTCCACACGCCAAGTTTGGACACCGTGCGTGATGACGTATTCGCGCGAGAAATCGTTCAGCCAGTCATAGTGCAGTAATAGTGCACTGTTTCTGCACCACTTCTGGCAGAAAAAGGCTGAACTTTTTCATGCCCGCTTCTGTATGCCTTTATTTACCTAAAAAAAAAAAAACTTCTTTACTCCACCTTTACCATCCTCAACCAATCTTTTTGTTACGTTTCTACACCCCTGGCAGAGCTGGGACGCAACATATGTTTGAAAGAGAAAGGAAGAAATAGAGGGGACCTGAAACAGGACCCGAGATGCATCTGGACTGTAAGTTCATAATTCAACTATTTCTATTAGATTACTGTGAGATAAATTAAATTTATCTAAGCCATTTCTCTCTAGTGCTGCATGTTGGGAGATGTACAGTAGCTCTCCTTTAAAAGATGTTATCCTGCTCAGTGATGACTGTTCAGTTTGACTGATTTAGTCGGACACTGTTGCAAACATCTGTCCATGATTTCCCATAACTGAGAACAATGTCACGATTGAGAGAAATAATTACACATCAAGAAATATTCATTAAAAGACTTTTACAAGTACTTTTGATACCTCATAGAAGAGAACATCCATTTTACAGTTCTTGTTTCATTTGTTAAAGGCGCTATAGATGATGTTTCGACATTTCAGAAAGCAGACTGTTAGCAAGTTTTGAATAATGTACATGCGCAAGACCAACCTGTTAGGTTCACAGCTCCCTCCCCCGGCACAGCACAACGTGCACGAGCCACTCCGGTGTTTAGCAGACAGCAGGTACAGATTCTCCAACATGTCACAAACGCAAGTAAAACGGATGTCGTTGTCTGAATGTCTCTAACTGCTAGCAGCATGATTGTTAGCAGCTTCCAGTTCGCAGTTTTTACTGTCGCCAATCAATCACTCTCATTGATCAATCTTGCCCCATTGAATTGACTGTCAATCACTCTGCAGAGATGATTGGATGTTTATTCAGTCTCATTACTTTCACAGCTGATGTATAATATTTATATATTTAAAGTTTTTTATTAATATAAGCGTATGGGGTAGTGAACCCAGTTTCATCAAATATTGCAAAAATTGTTGAAAGAAACATTTATAATGCCTTTAACATTAAACAATAAATAGAAAACAGGAAAGGTCCATCATATTGATAATAGTGCAGGATACATAGATCTTATCCTAAAAACAACTTCTGAAATTTGAATATTAGGGCTAAAATCATAAAACCTTTTTTACAGATAAATTAAAGCAAATTAAAAACATCTTCCAGTTGAAATATACAACTTTTAAATAGATATAAGCTTGGAGAACAGCAGGATAATGACAGTGTTGTGGAGAAATTTGCTATTTTTAAAACTGAGAAAGGGATATGAAACTGAGTGACATTCATACATCTGCATATTCTTTCTGACATGATGAAATATAAATATAAAGGTGTAATTATTGTTGCAACATGTTTAAATTAAAATAATATCTGGTGCACATCTGGCAGCGGTATCTGTTATCAAAGCTCATAGTGTTATATCTATAGTATCATATCCAGAAGGTTGGATGGTAAAGTGCATCTTCAGTGAAAAATAAATAGATGCTGTAATTACTACCAGTTACGTGTGTGTGTAGTTTACATTATGTTTTTTATCATCCATGGATTCAGATCTATCTTCTTTTAAATAATCAATGCTAGACCAACTTTTCTCATACGTTTCTTCCCTCTCTTCAGGAATGGCACATTGAGAGAATGCGTTTCTAAACCAAGTACAAGTATTTGCATTTGAGTACATGTCAATACAGAGTACCAGTATGAGTAATAATAAATCCCATTACAGTTCACTGGAAAGGAGTGTGTACCAGAATGTCAGATGTGGTAAATTGTGTGATATATCACACGGGTCATCCTGGGGCCATCCTTGGGATATAAGGCTGGACGACACATTACCAAAATGAGTTTTTCTTTTATTTTTTACTGAGTTAATGCCAAATTTGGATTTTTAATATGGCATGGGTAACAAGTTGGCTGTTTATGCCATTAAATAAATAAATAAACATGTTAAGTCCACATTGTAATGCATTTGTTTTGGCTGCTCGTTTTTTTCACATTGGTATCAGGTTCTGTAGTATTGCAGCACCTTTATGAATACTGAGCATGAGTACGCTTGCATACTATTGGGCCAGTACCCAAAACTGGTATCGGTGCATATACTGTATGTGGCTTTCACTGCAAGTTGAGGCCACAGCATGGACATGCTGTTTAAAACTGAGCGCACACTCCACTCATTTGGCGTGCACTTGCATAATAATGGCGCATACTTGCACTTACGTTTTACACAGACTTTCATGTGGAAATTTTTGCTTTGATTCTCTGCAGATCTGCAGCAAAACCTTGTACCAGAACCATGCCATCAGCTGCTTCATGACACATTATATGAGATCAAGGGGTTTACATACTGATGTAATTTCATTTTCAATGTTAAAGCTGGGTTCCAATTTGTCATATCTACACCTCTAGCTGTATGCCATGACAGCATGAAAGGGCAAATGTAATTATATCAGTAATTGGTCGCTTGCTTTTACATGTACTTTGCATGAATTATGCATTGCTGTTTGCATGCTGATGTGTTTATTTCCTTGTGCTGAGCAGCAAAGGAATTATTAGCCATGTGCAAAAAAGGTTGATTATGAAACTGCCGTTTAGTTATTGCATTTTGTATCTTATCATATTAACAGTAAAACTGTGGGGTTCTGAGGGCTCAAGTTAAAGGTTAAACTTTTGCTGCTGCAGCCAAACATGCCCTGACTATGAGGTGAAGTCATTCGTTTTTCTTCCTCTCGGTATCGGTTTCATCATCCATATCAAGAAGTCTGCATTCTGAATCTGCCTGACAGTAAGTGAGCTGTGAGAAAGCGCACACACACTACCTGAGTGTTAAAACATAATGCAGCAACACTCGCTGGCAGCAAAGTGTGCCCCTCGGATCGACGTTGCCAATGCAGGCAACTCTGTCACAAATGAATCGAATGCTTCCAGGTTCCAGCCGGTGGACAGAGGGGATCCCACTGTGACCCAGATCCATTTTAAATGCTTCGCTCTGGGGAAGCTGATGGACAGACGCTGGCTCTGGAGAGAGCCCATGCTATGTCATTATGCTGGCAGAGTTTTGAGGTACCATGTGGGCATGGTGGGACAGATCACCTCATTTTGCCCTTGTGCATACATTATATGCGAGTGTGACGGAGAGGCCAAGCTGGAACCTTTAGACTTCTTTCACTTCTGAGTTTCTTCTGAGACAGGCAGCGAGTCACGGTAGCAGAACATCTTAGACCGCTAGCTGAAGTAATTATTCATCAGTCTGACACATGGGCAGGTAAACTTGGTGCTTTTGGCTCCTACTACATTTGATTATCCAGGAGAAAATATTCTGGAACGACGTAGAAAATTAAAGTTCCTTTGATTTTGTATTTGCTTTTGAACTCCCACTGCTTCCTCAGAACAGTCCAGAGTCCCCTGCTGACATTTGTGGAAAAAAATATTACTGCGTACCCAAGAGTTTGAAATGCATGACCACAAGATCAATAGCTCATAGCTACAACTTAATAAGGTGTGGGAATGAGATATTAAGTCATGGCTGTAACTTTATTGTCGCATGACCACAGCTTTCAATATACAGCGAGATCAAACAGCATGACGGGGACAGGGAGGCGGGTGTCCATAATGCTGTTGCAATGAATAAAGCAAGCTGTGCATTTCTACTGTATGTCTTTGTTAGCGCTTCACAGCTAATGCATGCTCACAGTGAGCTTGGAAATTTTATTTGTGTCATTTAATGGTTTAAATTACATGAATTTAAAATGCTATCACACATAAAGACCAGAAAATGTGGAGAGAATTTAGATCTGGGTTCTCTTGTTCACACGTGTACATCTCAGCAGGAGGCTCTCTGCTGGAGAAGAATCTCAGGCACAAGCATGCTGACACATGAAGATGATGCTTCCTTCCTTCCCATCTTTTATTATAGCAGTTTTTATCAAGTCAAAGTTGATTTTTTAAAGCACATTTAACCCTGAGGGGTCTGAAACCATTTTGTCCATTTTAGAAATACTTTTGCTCATCATATGTTTGGTTGCAATTTTCACTTTATCCTCCTTTAAGTTTAAATATGGGGCCAAAGAAAAGCAAATCTGAATGAAAAAAAAAAAATCACATTAAAGACCTCAAACATGTTTTTCTGTTTTGTAAAAGGACAGGAAAAGATGGCTGTGTTTAAAGAAATGCACCTAAAACAAAGACCTACCCTTCTCCACCCACTTTTACACTTGGATATCTTTTATCAAATTGAAACCATCAAACATCCGCTTTTATATGATTTATCAGTCTTAAACAATCTAGGAAAGAGTTTCAAATGTGCGATTTTAAGTGAAGTTGACAACAGCGCTCCAGGTGAGCCTTTTGGATACATTGCTCTGATCACTCGGGTAAGATCATTGACCTATGAAGGTTTAAAACAATCATTTTGACCAGCGTGCTGCATCGGCTGAATGAATATAAATGCAACTGACGGCACCAATATCAAGTCACCAACAAGAAAAAGAAAGTGCTGCAAGCAAAATTTTCAAATGATTAAAAGTTTGAGCTGCTGTGACATGAAAAAGGTTGGCTGTTACAGAGATTATGATCCACGACTTAAAGGAATGACACAAACTATTTCATGTGGTTAATATAGCTGCATATGTCACTTTTTACAGTGGGGGCTGTTTTGTCAGATTTTGATAGTCACTAGAAGGGTTGGGCACAGTAATGATGTGATCTGCCTGGAGACCAGGTTCTTCACTTTGATTGGCTACAACCTTAGTTAGAGAAACTAGGTCACTCTAGCTAGCGGTGAGAGGCTGTTAGCATCATGGCTACTTCAGACAGTGAGCTGTGTTCATCAGATAAGACAGCATTTAGAAAATAAATAATCTTACAGGTAATGACAACGTTGTGGTCGCCTCCTTCAGTGTTGCTACAAAAGTATTTTTTTTTCTTTTCAAAAACCTTGAGCTAAATTCATCCATGTTCAGCAGTCAGACTTGATCAACTCCGTGTGTGTGTCATTAGCGTGGAATGATAAGCTACTGTCGGATTCAACCGTTTTTGAACAAAGACACAAAGCTGGCTGCATGAGCACGGACTTTTACTTGCTCTTGACATTCACGTGACCTTATCAGTGCACAACAGATCATATTATACCCCCCCCCCCCCCAAAACCACAGAAGAGTGAAATTTGTTGTCATTTCACCTTTAAAGGCTGGATAACTGCTACTGTTTGCCTGGATTTAAGAATATCCAAGAGGAATTAAATCATAGAGGTCACTGCTTTGGATGGAAAATGAAATTGTAAAAGTTCAGACAGGTAACGAGGTGCCATGCCTTTGAGACTCTAAAAAACAAATGTATGTTTGAAAGCCCTGCAGGCTACAATCCGTTAGCATCTGTGCTATGGGAAGTAAAAATCCATCAAGTTATGTATTTGTTGGCAAAAAAACCAAAAAGAAACATTCAGACGCATCAGCGTTCTTCTCAAAATCATGTATTATATCAGATTTGAAACATTTTCTACACATTTGTCACCACTTAATGAAAAGTTCTCTTTGCGCGCTGCATGTGGTCTTCGTCATCCAGACAAGCGCATGGCACGGTGCATGAGTTGCTCTGAACGAGATGAAAGGAGTCAACTATGAGAGGATAAACCCATTTTTTTGTTACACCTTTCTGTGACACAATGCTAACCAGCTAATTTTAACTAAATAATTTCCTTTGTGTATTATGTCATGTAAGAGCTGATTGGTGAGCCAGATGTTGGCCGACACCAACAGATGGAATACGCATATAAGCAGATATTTCCCTCATGTACCAATGGAAAATAACATTTTCCATTAAACCTTTTTCGCCCTGTAAACAAAACATGGGACAAGAACTGATGAGAAAGTTTAAACCTGTTTATTCAAAATAAATAGAATCTTCACCTGATGTTTGATTTTTAATATATTCGTGTTGAAAATGTTGATGCAATGCTCTTGTTTTTGTCTCCAAGTAAACAACTTTTTTCCTTTTTTTTTGCTGATGATGAATGAGTTTACTCTCTCCAGCTTGTAAACTGCATCAATGGAGGAGACAGGTCATCCCCACCTCCGGAAAATCAGCCGTCTGACATCAGCTCATACATTATCAACAGAGAGAGAAGTCATCCACACCAACAGAGTCTCTGAGCTTTACCAAAGCGCTGTCACGAACGTCATCAGTAAACCGACTGGTGGAGAACAGCTTCTCGGAGTCTGTGAATTACTAACAAGGATAAGCACAGATTTATCTGATGTCTTCTTCGATATGTCAGAAGTAACATCACACAAAGCTGCCGTTATCCTCGCCGTGGAACATCCAACTCCATCAACCAGCAGGTGGAAAACTTGAAGAGGAGCTGAAGAGTCGGCAGATGAGGGAACCAGGTAGGGAGAAGAAAAATCTGTCCTACCCCCCCCCCCCAAAAAAAAATAATAGAAAACGGAAAAATATATATCCAAACACATAAAACACTCATTGTATGTACATATTCATTATGGGTCTGATTTTCCTGGTTCAGGCTCCTTTTAATAAACATTGTTTGCTATGATCATTTTTATGACAAGACAAGACAAAGTATGAATATGAAATGCAGCTGCCAATAATACAAAATGTCAGGTGGGATAATTTTAGCAGGAATGTACTGATTTAGAGGGTTTATTTGACGGTAAAGTCCATCTATGTAGACACACGTATCAGCAGCCACCCTGTTCGCAAGTATGTGCAATGTTTTGATATGTGACCTTTTCAGGCCCCACAAGTGCCAAAGATGGAGATCAACCCTGCAGTGAGTCATCGTGCAACTTCCACGAGACAGATTCAGAGCCTACAGGTAACAGTGAAGGCTTCATCCCACTAAAATTAACAAGTATGAGAGCTTGAGGTCAATATTTTCTATTTAGCGCTGTTGTATGGTCTTGATTGCACCACTGTGGTGTCCTAATAGTCCTAAAAGAAAATAGATTTTGTGGTGTTATGGCAACAATGGTTTCAACCCAGGCCCATCACCCAGCATCTGTGCTCTGCTGTTTTGCTGGATAGGAGCAAATCCCAGATAATGACTTCACAAAATCTGCTTTAGTATGATTTATTAACAGCAGATTAATGATCGTGTCCTTGGAACAACAGTTATTTCCATGTGAAGGTTGGTTTCTGTATCCTCATGCCTTTCATACATAAAGTATGTCAGTTAAAACATTATGTTTCAGTCTCATTGGAAAATACAGCATGTCTAATTTTTAAGAAAATATTTACAGCTTGTATCCATCATTTTAATATGTGAAGAATTATTTACAGAAAGGTCTTGCTGGAGGCAGATAATGATAAAAATGCGGGTGTAATAAGGCTCGTGAACAAACGCAACACAATGTGCATCAGAGGCGATTACGTAAAGACACATCAAGCATTTCAGGAGCATCTTCTCATGTTTGGTGTGAAGAAAAGGCATCCAAGTATTCCAAAATGAATTATCCAGCAAGCTATTTTCTATAATTACACTGTGTTTTCCCGTAATTACATTGGTTGGATAGCATAAAGCAACTGTTGATAAGCAGGCTGATGAAGCGATTAAATGGAAGAGAAAAGGCAAGCTTCGTCAAGACACCGCAAACTGGAAAATTACAACCAAGATCTTTTAATGACTTTGTAATTGCGAGTCAGGCTCAGCTGCTCGTTGGCATTTAACAGAGAGCGCCGCGAATGCTAAAGTCTAATGTTTACATCGTTTACATCGTTCACTCCAATTTGGAGATGAACTGCACTTTAGATGCAGCCAATTTACGTTGAAGACTTCCATCAGACGCGACTGATCTTTATGTAAAATTCATCGTGAACTATGAATTTACCCCGAACAAATGCTTCTCATTAAGCCGCCAATGTGCACTCTGACACCTATAAATTGGATGAAACAGAAAGACGTGTCCGGCTCAGTGATTCAGTGCGTCTTTCAGGTGTTGGTCACTCTTGCCGACATCCTGTCAGTTACTGGCAGGTCTTTGTGTGTTTGTGTGAGCTCAGAGAGCTTTCCCCCTCCTCTTACCAAACCGGGGCAGGAGGACGGAGGCAACTGTCTCGGCATTACATGCCGGCTTCCCACTCGGGGCCCCTGAGGCAGAGGATCTTTGTTTCTCTCGTATTGATTAGGGATTGTGTGTCGCAGCTCCTGCACCCGTCATGCACGCCTGACATGCTTTTTCCAGTCAAGAGAGGGCTCGGCCCGTTTTCCCCTCCGAGGATGACCTTGTGACTTCCTAACAGAAATAAGTAAATACCCAGCAGTCCAAAAGAGCATAAATGAATGTGGAGGCAACAAGAACTGAAATATTTCAGATACTTTTCTATTTCCTTAACCAGTGAGAATATTTTAGGGGAGTGAATTGGATGTTTGATCACAATAAAATATCAGTTCAATTCAGTGGACAACATTGTGATATCGGCCAGTGCGACAATTTTCATTTTGATTTAATTCAGAATCAATAACACATGACATTCCACTCTGTTTAAACACAATCACTTCCATTCATATCACAAAAAAAGCAACTTCAGTATCAAAGTATGATTTTCTTTCTGAGCTCCATCAGGCATTTAAATGAATAAAAAGCTCAAAACAAATGAATTCCACCACATTCTGGGTATTTACCTTCAAAATATTCACATAATGAAGAAAACTGGGAGAAGACGATAAAGCAGGATATAGTGTAAACCTTTCTATTTACCATCTCAAGCCGAATAACCCAGGTATAATTCAGTCTAGTCTATCATAATTACCACATTCTCTCCATCAAACTAAAATAACAATATTCAGCTGTTAGGCTGACTGCGTCAATGTTTGATAGTGTCGATTCAAATCGAACATATTTATCAGCTTATTGAACACTGAATCAGTGTGGATGTAGATCAGTTCTTGCAACACTGCATAACTTTCCAGCTTTGAAACACTCTGCCTCTGACTCCGTTTCTGGAGTCGCATTGTTCTCGCATCCAGAGGTTGAAAAACTTTACAACTTTTTTTCTCAGCTGCATTTTACTGTAGGGTACCAGAAATCAACACACTGGCCATGATTAATCCACACCATAGCTGAGCAAAGAAATGCAGAAGAACATTATTTGACAAAGCAAGGAAATTAGAAAGAAAGGGGACAGAGCAAGAGACAAGATGAGTCAACAAGACTGATTTTTAAGGTCAAAAAGTTATGTCGTGGGTCTTTAAATATGCTAATTTGGCCACTTGGAATAATTTAAAAAGCAATCTGAAAAAAACAAGGTGATTTCTTTGGGAGAATTTAAGTTGATTATGAGGACTTGAGGGGAAAACTCCTGGTCAGCAGCAGTCTTGCAGCACTGACCTCACGCTGTATCCCATTGGCTGTTATACATGTTTACTTGTTGTGTTTGGCAGTTTATATGTTTATTATGTGGTATTTTGTATAATAGATGTGGTTGTGCTTGGTGAGGTCATTCTTCAAAAAGAGATTTTTAATCTCAATTAGATTTTATCTGGTTAAATAAAGAAGAAATAAAATAAACAAATACAGTTGAACTGACCAATCAGAGAAGAGTGAGCTGTTTGGGGGAGGGTTATTCTGTCTTATTGCTTTTAATTTTCTTAATCTCTCAGAGGCTATTAGCTGGTAAGGAGTGGAATTACTGTACAGAAATATGAACATAAACTTCACAAGTTCAGTTTCTCTTTAATATTTCATCTGAAGCTGTGATGAGTAAGAACTGCGATCATGAGGCTTTTATGTCCTTTATTCCAAGAGTGCCAAACCTAACCTTCTGGAAGGAGACTAAAACGGGACTTGCATCAATCTTTCAGCATTTACTGATAATCAGAGAACCTTATCAGGGAGCTTTTGGCTAAGTGGGTGTTATTTTACAGCTGTTTCCGCCAGCCGGAGCGTCTCTTGGCTCAGTGCTGCACGCCTTTGAGAGGCTTTGTCTCCTTCACACCACTGACACTTTCACAGAATTAAAGCAACAAGCATGCCTTACTTCCCTGCCTCATGAGTAATGTGTGATGATTACAACAGATAATTACATCTATTTACATATAAATGTGATTGATACTTGTCCTACAGTTAAGCTTCCTTAAGCTGCTGTCGGAGCTGTTTGCCTCTGATCTTGTTATGATCTATCCATAATATTTGGATCCTCATTCTGAAGTTACCTAATTAAATGATCATTCGTGACAAGTAAACAATTGCTGATGATTCTAATTAACGGCGGCTGAACACTGTGAGGCGTTAGATGCTGCCGCTGCATCTTAGTGTTTATTAGAAGATGTGATTAATGCAGCATCTTAAAGGAGTGATGACATAGCAGTTAAAAACTAGTTTATGTTGTTGGTATACTGTTGTAAATACCCAAAGAAAAAACGGCATTTTTTACAGCGGAGTATTGTTTTGAAACGCCAGACCTCACTTCCTCAGTAATACAGTTGGGTCCGGTGATGATTGGAGCTTCCGGAGACCACGTTGACTTCATTTTGATTGGCTACCTTTTTCGCTATGACCTTATTTGGAGAATTAGGTCAAGCTGCGACGGAGTTTGCTAAGGCTAACGCTAGCAACATGGGACTTAGACAGTGTGAGCTACGTTTATAGACAAGACAGCATTTAGAAAATAAATAAACTTACAGGTAATGACAGGTGGGCCCCTCCCAGTGTTGCTGCAGAGGTTTTCTTTAAATCCATTTGTTTGAAAATCCAGACCTGACTGCACAGAAGTTCTACTGCTCTTACACGAAGCTGAATAGAAGGGAGGGGGGGGGGAGCGGACGGGCATAGGCGTTAGGAGAGAGGGGGGGGGGGGGGCTGTTTACTTGATAGTGTGCTCTTATTGGAGCAATTAAATTACGTAGAATGATAGAACTACGTAGAATGATAGCCTGCTGTCTGATTCAACTGTTTCTGAGCAGAGACAAAGCTGACAGACCATAAACAGGAACTGATTCTCACTCTGGACATTCACATGGCCTCATCAGTGCACAACAGATCATATTATACACCCAAAACCCCAGAAAAGGAAATTGATGTCATGGCACCTTTAAGGAGTGAGTTTAGATCTGTTTTTTTCCCAAAGGCAGACTCTGAATGACTGCAGCACAACATGCAAAGAGGCCGCAGGCTTAATTGATTAGGTGCTGTCATCCACAATATCGACCGCTCGCATAAGAATCTCAAATGAACACTCGAATGATAATGCCAGCACTCGTTAAAGCCTGAGCGCTGTGGGACTTTTCGAAATGTCAAGACAAACCCAAATGATTTGAAAACAGGGGGACCTTTGTAAATACATGGAACAAACCCCATTTTTATTCCAACCAGCAGCAATATCTTGATTATGTATTTGTTATTCAAATATATAATCAAGATTCTGCTCCTTTTCCCTGCTGTGCTTTTTAATTTCCACAGGCCCTGCCTGAAGCCACAGGGTGGAGTGTTGAGAACATTTGCTCACCCTGTGTGGCCTCGTGTCAAACATGCCCTGCAGTCAGGTTGCGCCTCAACAGGTACGCAGTCAGACTGCTTATTAAAAGTTCGGCTCCGAGCCCACAGAGCTCCAGGATTTAACGTGCCTGCAGCTTGCCAGTGAGCTGCAGGTGCAAAGTGTTTGCCAAACACGTCTGGTTGGAGGTTTGACCTCCGGTCAGAGTGAGCCTTCATTTCCTTTGACATACTCTAATAATCTTGACTCACATGGGAAGTTTGGCTCTAGTACTGTGGTACACTGTGACCTTTGAAGAAATACCAAATGTCCAGAAGATGATTTTATATACTGTATGTCAGTTTCAGGCTCAAAGCTTGGGTATAGGACATATTTTTCACAAAAGGTAGACTACTTATATTGGTGAAATAAGTATGCTTGTTAAAACAAGCCAATCAAATCCTTTGCCATTGCTAATAGTTAAGTTTTTATCCTCAGAGCTCCGGGGACAACAGTATACGCATACAAGTTATTTCCAGTAACTACCACCAACTCTCAGGGGGCAAAACCTACAAGCTACAACAACATAAGGTGACAGTATTGTGCCCCGTGCCTTGCATGCTGTGTTGTACCACATTTTCTGATATCACAACTTTCTGAGATAATTGAGCTAGCTCATTATTTTCGGCTGAGCCACAGACATCAGCCCACACAATGACTCTTGCAGTGAGCTTAAGCCTGCATGACAGCTAGCTTAACCTGCCAGCTGTCATGCAGGCAGGTGAAATTCATCAGTCTTATCTCTTTTTGTTCTTTCTTTGCTACTAAAAGGTTAAGAGCTCGCAGGCGAGATGTTATGGCCAATAAAAGTGAGTTTGTGTTTGGGTTCTCACCAAGGTTGCAGCCAGAGCTAATAAATATCTGGAACTACCGATATAATTTTATGCAAGATTGAATACTGATAAACATTGTAATATATACTCACCGGCCACTTTATTAGGTACACCTTGCTAATACCGGGTTGGACCCCTTTTGCCTTCAGAACTGCCTTAATCCTTTGTGGCATAGATTCAACAAGGTACTGGAAACATTCCTCAGAGATTTTGCTCCATATTGACATGACATCATCACGCAGTTGCTGCAAATTTGTCGGCTGCACATCCATAATGAGAACCTCCCGTTCCACCACATCCCAAAGCTGCTCTGTTGGATTGAGATCTGGCGACTGTGGAGGCCATTTGAGTACAATGAACTCATTGTCATGTTCAGAAAACCAGTCTGGGATGATTCCCGCTTTATGACATGGAGCGTTCTCCTGCTGGAAGTAGCATCAGAGGATGCTACACTGTCGTTATAAAGAAATGGACATAGTCAGCAACAATACTCAGGTAGGCTGTGGTGGTTAAACTGCCATGTTGGTACTAAGGGGCCCAAAGTGGGCTAAGAAAATCTCTCCCATACCATTACACCACCACCACCAACCTGAACCGTTGATACAAGGCAGGATGGATCCATGCTTTCATGTTGTTGACACCATTTTTCTCAGAAAATATATTTCTAGTAGAGCTATTGACATGGAATTTTCACCAGATATCGGCAACAACCCAAGTAATGCACACATACAAAGAAATCTGAACTCTGTGTCCATGAATTAAGTTATTTCTAATACAGTATAATGAAATGAAACAGGGAATAAGTATTGAACACGCTTACTGAAATTAATTTAATACTTAGATTTTTGCACTTTGTTTGTGATTTACAGCCTCAAGTCGCCGCCTGTTTGGAGAAACCAGTCCAACATATTGCTCAGGTATGATTTTGGCCCATTCTTCGACACAAATGCCTTCAAATCTTCTGTGAACTTGGATCTTCAGTTCTTTCCAAATATTTTCAGTTGGATTCAAATGGGTGATTAACTGGGCCGTTCTAGCAGCTTTATTTCCTTTTTCTTAAACCAGGTGAGTGTTTCTTGGCTGTGTGGTGGGACGGTCGTCTTGCTGAAAGATCCAGCCTCTTTTCATCTTCAGCAGCTGCAGATGGGAGCAGATTTTGGTCCAGAGTGTCTCTCTACTTTTCTCCATTCATTCTTCCTTCAATGATAAGAAGTCTGCCAGTACCACATGCTGAAAAACAGCCCCCCCCCCCATGATGTTCCTACCTCCAAACTTCACTGCTGCTATGGTGTTTTTGGGGCTCAAGTGTAGTGCCATTTCTCCTCCAAACATGTTGTGTCTTGTGAAATTTGAATTGTTCAGTTTTGGTCTCATCTGACCAGACTATGTTTCCCAGAATGTCATGGGTTTGTCCAGATGTTGTCCAAACTTCAAACGAGCATCAACATGGTTTTTCTTCAGAAATGGAGTCTTGCGTGGTGTGCATGAATGAAGGCCATGGCAGTTGAGTGCATTCCTTCTTGTTTTCTCTGAAACAACTGTAGCTGCTGGTTCCAGGTCTTTCTGAAGCTCTCCACGAGTGGTCCTGGGCTGCTGGAGAAACTTTCTGATTTTTGTTCTGACTCCTCTGTCTGAAATCTTGTGAGGAGCACCTGGCCGTGGCCGCTTTATGACCATGCCGTGTTCTTTCCACTTCCGGATGATGGTCCCAACGGTGCTCACTGGAACTTTCAGAAGTTTAGAAACGCACCTGGAACCAATGCCTTCAGTGTGTTTGCAAATATAAGGTTGCGCAGATCATTAGACAGCTCTTTGCTTTTACCCATCATGCAATGCTTCTTGTCTGACACCTTGATGATGAGAAACCTTTTTAAAAGCATCAATCAGGACTGAACCAGCTGATATTACTTTGCTCTGATAAGGGACAGGATTACTTTCTAAATACTGAAAGACTCCAGCTGTTTTCTTGGCTTTCCAGATCTTTTTGCCCATCCATTTCTTCATGTGTTACATACTTATTCCCTGTGTCATTTCACTGTATCAGATATAACTTAATTTATAAACACAAATGTTAGGATTTCGTTGTATGTGTGCATTAGTTGAGTTATTGCCGTCTTCTGGGGAAAATTTCATGTCAATAGCTCGACTAGAAATATATTTTGAGAAAAAATGTTGACGTGTTCAATACTTTTTTTCCCTGCTGTATGTATATATATATATATATATATATATATATATATTGATATTTGTCAGCAATTATATTTGCTGGGTTAAAAGCTACTGCACATGCACCCTGCTGTGGAAGGCATTTTTCACAATGGTCTGATTACAGTAATTTACGTCTTTTAGAGGTAAACATATGTATAAAGGATATTAACAACTGTACACCTACAGGGACAATTAACAACGCTGCAGCCCTTTTATGGAGCAGGTTAATTGATTTATTTCTCAGGGAGGTCATTTTATACTCTGTGTGTCCACAGTAGTTGGTTGCCTTCACCACACTCAAAGCAACCCCCATGGTCCTGACTACAGGAGCCACTGCTAATTATACAACTGAACAGGAGAACTGCTCAACAGATAACTAGAAAAATAACATTTAAATACTCATTTCAGCTGGTTTTCTCATACATTACGTTTTGATATTACATCGCCTTGAGGCGTATGGGTGTGAAAGATAACATGAATAAAGACTGATGCAGTTTCACAGCAAAATGAAGAGTGAAATAACATCCCTGTTGAAAAGATTAATTCTGATGGATACAAGTGAGAACATGCTTTGGGAACATCTTTGAGGGATAAAGAAAAGACTTCTTTATCAAAATGTGAAAGACTGAGATAAGATAAGGCATAAAGAAAACAATATTAAGGCAGTGAGGGGAGCAGACATGAAAGGGAGGCCTCGGAGAACAAATGTGTATGAGATGCTGAAGTGATTGTCAGGTTTTCTATCGGAGCTTTTGAAGACCTGTGTGGTTTGTACAAAAAGAAGGGTCAGTGAAGAGATAAGGGTAGAATAGGTGATCTGTCAGAACACACACACGGAGAAATCCCACTATGCCGAACAAAGAGAATGAAAAACACAGGAGAGAGTAGAGGTTGCATGGATGCAACCACCCTCAGATCCTCCAAGACATTTTCTGAGCGAGGCCTCATCAGAGAGGTGAAGATGATGAGCAGATAAAAAGAGGGAACCTTATCTTCGAGGATTTGGTCTTTCATTATCCTTTCATAGCCTAACTGGAGGCTACTCTGTCTGCAGGGTCTTAGAGGAGGCATGAGTTTGCCCGACCAGTCTACGTTTGCATTATGAGCTTAGAGAAGGCATTCAGGAAGTCCTATGGGGGGTGTTCTGGTGTCAGCTGTTCTGGTGTCAGAGCTTGGTCTGCATTGCTTTCAGTGAGGGTTGGACTCCACGAAAGTTGCTCTTTGTCACACATTGCGAGGGAAAAAAGACCAATTTTAGCCTTTTTGCATTTTGAAAAGGTAATCATCCTCAGCAGCTCTGAGTGCAGCATGCAGATGCTGATGGATGCGATCTGGTGGGCAAACACGCTAAATTGTAAATGTTTTCTTTGTTTTTCCTTCACAATGACTCGCTGAAGTAACCTGACAGACTAACCTCATCGAAACATGAAAATCTTTATCAAAATTTGTCATTTTTGGTGTTGCTGGAAAAGTTGTTTCCATCTATCTGAGTGAAGGTAACAAGCATTTCCACCATCAAACTAGCATCATTTTCAACTGATTTTCAATCAGTTCACAAATGTCAGATGTGTTCATGGTAAGAGAAACCATGTGCTTAATTTATGTGACATCATTGTGGACTTATTTTTAAAGAATATGAGCAGAAGAAGAAATGGTAATTTTGGTGAATAGTGGTTTTCTCCATGTTAAATTTGTTGGCTCTTAATGTATTAGTACCACCGTACAAGATTCTTACTTATTTGTTCGGAACAAACAAAGTATTTATGTTGTTGCTGCTGGGAAAAAAAAAAAAAAAAAAAAAGAACTGAAAATTTGTAGACATTCCTCTGTTGATTTTCTATCACCCTTCATGTGCATTTTCAGTTTGCTGGGTTTGTAACTGGTGGCAACCTGTGTGAAGCATGAGGATGTGCTTTGGGAAGAGGTGACAGTTTGGGGTCCTGTCACGATATGCTTCTGGTTGATCATGCGCCGTGGCTACTTGGTCACAAGGAAATTCCTTTGGCTGACTGGTAAGTGCACATGACTCACACCCAGGAGTCTGGGGATTAAATCCTGCCCTGGCCCTCCTTTGTCCTGCCACACATGGACTCTGGAACATTTCTAGAAACTATTGTCTGTGAGCTGGACCACCTTCTTTGCTTCTTATCAGTGGACAGTTGAAAAGCTGCATCTCTGATGGGGTGGGGTTGTATTAGTGTCTATGGCGTGGGCAGCTTCCACATCTAAGAAGCTTCATCAATGCTTAAAAGTACATGGAGGTTTAAGAGCAACATCTGCTTCCATCCAGACGACGTCTCTTTCAGGAAAGGACAAGCAGATTTCAGCAAGACAATGCTGACGAAGGGATAAACAAATCCTTGCATCATATTCTTAATCTACATTACACACAGCATCCTGACTTTTTTGGAATTAAGGTGTACTTGCACATCAATTCAAGTTTTGGTTCTGTTTCCATTCACACCGACCAATGATAACTGTTGCAGGAGACTGAAGGAGACATATTTATCTTATATCTATCATAGATTTTAATTTTTTTTTGTTTTTTTTAAAGGGACAATATACATCAGCATTGATCGCAATGGACAATATTCTTTGTACCAGCTGTAGCATATATGTGTATATATATATATATATATATATATATATATATATATATATATATATATACACACACACACACACACACATACTGTATATAGATAATAGCAGTTGAAAGCTTTAACAGAATAAAATGATAAAAGTAATGACAGAAATAAACATGAGTTTACCCTTTCTGACCCCCACCCCTCGTATTCTCCTCAGCGTCCCATTAAGTAAAGATACAAACAAAATCACATACTGGGACATTGACACTTTTAAATACACTTTGCGCCTATGGTAAAAATGAATGCTGGCATAGCTGTTCTTTTAGAGGATTTTTTTTTGGTTTCTATGCAGAATATTTTGAACTGTCTGCATTTGTTTTTAGTTCTGCTGGAAGTTTGTTCCATTCTGTTATTGTTGAAAGTGAGAATGTTGATGGTCTTAATGCCGTTTTTCTTCTGGGTATGGCTCATTGACCTGGGTATTGCTCAGACGAACTCAAGAAGCTCCAGGTTGTCCAGAACAGAGCAGCCCGGTTGGTACTGGGCTGCCCTGTTAGATCTAATGTCAACCAGATGCATGCCTCCCTTTCCTGGCTTACATTTGAGAAAAAAGCTGCTTTTTAATACACTTATGCTGTTCAAGTCAGTCACGAGCAGTAATGTTCCAGCTTTTATATATTTAAAAATTGTTTTTAGTTATTCTGTTCATGATCATAACACTAGAGGTTCTAGTAATGGGCAGCTTGTTTTACCAGACCCAAGAACCAGTGCTCTAAAGAGATCTTTTATACAGTAAATAGATCATTGACTTTATGTAATAACCTGCCAAAAAACCTTTGCTGCATTCACAGCAACTTATCTTTCACAAGGAATCTGAGACTTCATCTGATGCCTTGAAGTGTTTTTGTTTTATTGATTGTTTTATTTTATTAGATTTTATTTCATTTTTCTGTGCATTCTCTGATAATTTATGAACTATTGTGTTAAAAAATGCCACTTTTTGAAAATTTTGTATTTGTGACTGTTCTTTTTACTGTATGTTTTTGATTTGGACCCCAGCAGGACTAGCTGCTTGCCATGGCAACAGCTAATGGGGATCCTTAATAAAATTACAAATTACAACTGTTGATCGTGTTGCTATGATCATCTGTTCAGATGTTAGGTTAATAAACTTTTTAAGTGGTGGAGGGGGCATATCATTGATTATCTTTAAAAGTAAGTATAAATTTGTGCATTTATTATAACTTTAAAAGATTAACATTCCATATTTAGAGTATTTCACATAAGATGTAAAGACATTTGCTTACACCCCTACTGTAATTTAAGATATTCTTATACCAATTATTGTCTGTAAACTTCATATTTTCTTTAATAGCTGAGGAGGAAGTCTTCATATTGCAGCTTGTTTTCTTCAACTAACAGACCAGAAACGTCCACATTCACAACACACTGATTCAGAACATTGAAGTTTTCACTTGACCAGAGTAGTAAACCTCAAGCAGAGAAGAAATACTCCACATTTAGTTGCTCAGACGATCGATTGGACACCAAATCTCCCTGTGAGGGGTTTGTTTTCCTGAGCAGCAGTGAATAAAAAGCATCTACGCCTCCCACTGTAGTGACATTTGTAAAACCATCACTAAGCCCCATTACCTGCTCCCTCCTCTCGCACACAGCCACTCTGGTAAGGTTTCAGCTTTAAAAGCAGTAAAACACGCCCTTCCAGTACAGATGAAACCATACGCCCTGCACTCATCACGGTTCCTGAACAGGAAAACATGGCGTACACCAGAAGTCCTCTGGGTGTTCATTTGGGGTCAGAAATGAAGACGAGAAAGCAAACAACAATTTGTAAGACTGATTTGCATCATGGCTTCAAGCGGAGTAAATGAAGTTCCTCTGAGCTTCTTCCTGAAGACTCCTGCTGTCAGCGAGCCTCCACCAGTCACAGTTTGATCTTTGCTTTCATGTCTCGCGCTCCTTTCTCTCCCCCCCTGAACCAGACACATCTCCTTTTAATTAGACACAGGAAGAAGCTGCTTGACTTTTTTCTTCATCTGCATGTTTTTTTTTTAAAGCTTGAATTTGAAATATATTATTTAACGTGGAGGAAGGTTGCATCAGCAGGGGTGAGAAATCTGTGTTTACTGTAAATATTGGCCTGTGGCTAATGCACCGTGACAACCACATAGACAGCAATTTATATATTAAAGAAAAAGAAAAACAGGAAATTGCTCTGTGAGGATCTTATAGATGGAAAAAAAGAAATAAAACTGAATGATATCAACAAGTGAGAGATGAACAAGCTTGAGGATATGTGGTCGGAGAGTTTAGAAAAAACAGCACATTTGAGCAACAGCAACAAACAGCATCCATGTTCTTCTCAGGAGACAAACTGATGCACGAACAAGCCCTGAGAGGGGCTCCATTTTCCACCCTCGCTGTTGGAGTTCATTTTGGGTGCCAGACGCAGCTGTCTGAGGGTTCATGGAGGTTAGAACTGCTGGAGATGGAATCCTAGAGAACACTGCATGACTTGAATTCCTGTGATTTAGGCATCTGTCAGCCATTTTGACTTCACCAGAGAAGCTGAAGATGAAAGCAAGTGTTTTCAGATTGGGGGTACAGACACTGGCTGTCTGGTGACTTGATACTAATGAATTGTCACCAGTGCCTGCATATTTAGCTCCTTAAAGGTGTATTGCGCAAGTTTAAATGTTAAATACTATTCTTTTCTTTCCTCCACATGAGCTAATCACTGTGGTGGTCTCTGAGACTGTTTCTGCTCAATGCGACAGTTTCGGATACGAAGCCTCAAGGGGGCGCTTGTGGGAGAGACGAGCTGCGCGTTCTCGTTCGTCTGGCTGCACCGGTGTCGTCCGCCACTGCAGGTCCGCGCATGTTGAGACAACACTGACTGCTGCTAAAAGATGGAGAGCAGGTGCCTCTCAAACCCCAACTCAGACTCCAGTGAGACAAAGAAGAAAAGTTTTGTCTTGTGAGACGAAGAGAACCAAACTGGAGTCTGACCCGTCCCCACAGCAGGGCACCGGAGTAAGATGGGAGTAAACAACCAAGCAGCTTTTCTTTCTTTCTTTTTTTAATTGGAGGGAGCTCCGATCCAGTCTGGGAATAATACGGGACACACAGTTGGTTTTCTTCTCACTAACAAGGTAAATGTGATGCATGATGGAAATAAGAACGCATAATATTGCAATGCTAAGTTTTTAGCATGTAAATGTACTGTAGCAATATGACAGCTACATGACTGTTCCTGGGGAAGAGATACACTCTAGCTACTTGTTAAATTTAGTTGATGCAGTGATTTTATGGGGTAATCGTGGTCTCAGCCTGTGAATTTAGATATTTGATCTATAAGCCAGCGTTAGCCTGTTGTTTCCGTTAGCATAAAGTCCATCAGTTTACTCAACCATCAAACCTTAAACAACTTGCAGATTTATAACTTTATTACCTCAGTAGACATCATGACTCTAGCTCTGGGCTCAGGCTGAGTGTAATTTGGGTTGAATTAGAGACCAATGCAGTCGAAGCAGCTCATGCGTGTGCACGACATTAGCGTCACTTCTACTTGTCGCCAGAGGGGGCGAACTTCTGGAAAAAAGCTGGAACTTGTTCCTCCTTTAATGATGTTGAGTGAAGTGAGGTGCTTTGGTTTAGCCCCCCCCCCAAAAAAAACAAACAAACAAAAAAAAACCTCAAACCAACTTATATGGTTTTGCTCTGTATTTCCTGGTTTGGAAATAAAGAATTTTAATGAAGCCACACTTTTCTATTTATTTATTTATTTTTTATTCAACCTTGTCTATACAGGTAATAGAAGCATTATTTGAAATTAAAAACAAAAGAGAGCTGTGCAGATTTTTAATTTTTGAATAAAATTGATGTAAATGCAGCTGGAAACAGGTGGGTCTTTTACCTGGATGTGAATTAATTGAGCGTTTCAGCTGATCCGAGACTTTCTGGGAGTTTGTTCCAGACATGTGGAGCATAGAGGCTGAACGCAGCTTCTCCATGTCTGGTTCTGACTCTGGTAACTGATAAGAGACTGGATCCAGATGACCTGAGGGGTCTAGTAGGTTCATACTGCTTCAAGAAGTCACTGATGTATTTTGGGCCTAAACCATTCAGAGCTTTAAAGACCAGCAACAGGACTTAGTCTATTCTCTGACTGAGCAGCAGCCAGTGTAAAGACCTCAGAACAGATTTAGATTTATTCAGTAAAAATGTTGAAATATAAAATATAATAGTAATATAAATTTCACAAAACAATCTGTGCAACAACCCTCATTAAAGCACAGAAAAATAAAACAATCATCACTAACATTAGCAGCATCATCACGACATCTGATACTACCACCACACAGAAGCTAGAATCTGGATGGTTTCAAACATTATTTCATTGCATAATAATCTCAGAAGTGAAAACAAATTGCATGTTTTGTATCTATACAGTGGTATCTTCATACTCCAAAAAAAAGTATCAAATCCAATATTTTGTCTGGCTGATATTGAAGTATCGACACCAGGGTGTGATATGCTCATCCTGAGTATATGTGTTTAGATCAGAGGAAGCCAGAGCACCGGGAGTAAACCCACGCATGCACGAGGAGAACAGATTAACTCCACACAGGAAGGCCTCTGTTAGGGTTATTATTAAAGGTACAGTGTGTGAGAATTACTGACATCTACAGGCAAAGAAGACCATAGAAATAACGTAAAACACAGCATAGTCAATGTGGAATCAACGGAGACTGTCAGTGGCCCAAGTTCTTCCTCAAAACATGTTTTTATTTTTTGTAAATGTTGAACCATGTTTTTGGGGGTTTTTTTGTTACCAAATCAGTTTTTTTAACCCTTTATGCATTTTTAACTATAAACTCTAACTGTTCGCCAGTAAGCAAGACATAAAGGAAGGAGAAAAGTGGAAACATTCTGCAGGATGCATCTTGAACTTATCATTTACATTAGGGTTCATGATTTATCATCTTCCACCATCTCTACCTTCCTACTTATTAGCATTTTTGGGTAAATGAGGAGCAACAAATCATTCGTTTGGCCACTAGAAAAGCATAGGAACACAGCAAATTTACCTGCTGACAAATAAAAAACATAAAACGTCATTTATTTTCTATAGCAGACAGAGCCATCTGTCTGTTCTTTGTGTCTTTTACAGACTTATGTCCATCCATTTTCGGAGCTTGCAGAAGAAAAAGACAGATGGTGAAAAATTATGATCTCCACCATCATCACCATGTTTGCTAGCGTCTGAAACTGATGGCAGAAGTCAGAAGTGAACTCACTCTGCGCTGCCTTGTAGTGGATGTATTGTCTCACAGCCATGCCAATGTAAAGCATGAAAGGAAAATGTTTGCAGAGAAGTTAGATAAAATTGAACACACATTTACAGATGTAAAGGCAGCAAAAATCAGGCTTGAACTGCATCTCTGTGAGGAACCGAGAAGTTGTTGTGAGTTTCCAGAAACTATTGTAGCAGCTAGCACCAGGGCTGGCAAGTGTAGTCCACAGTCCTGCAGGTTTCCCTGCGCACCTGATTCAAATTCACCGGATCCAACAACTTATCAAGTTCTTCTCAGTGGCTCATTCGTTTAAATCAGATGTGTTAAAACAGCAAAACATTTTGCTGCAGGAGACTCCGCTGACTCTTGAGGCCTAAACAAGCCTGAGCCTCTGAGCTAGCAGCTGGAAAACTTGCTCCTATAACTTGTCTCAGCTTTTTTACTGATTCTTCACAACACATGCATCAACTATAGATGTCGACCCCACAAATAATGATTTGTTCCTGTACTTTTCCGATGCAGTGATTTAACCTTTCTGAGAACGAAGGTGGTTGTTTGCAGACTCACAAGGGCAAGCTCCAACTTTCACTGATGGCTGTTTTTGTTGATTGTACTGCAAGTCTTTTAAACACACACAGAAAAATATTTTCAGTGATTATATTACCCTTGTTACGGTTATTTTCCTTACCACATTAAATATTGCACAACAGACTAACCTACACACCAGCCACTAAACTGCCTTACTGGATTGTTTCAACAGTCTGTTTCCTGAGAGAAAACGGTAAAAAACTTAAGCCTGCAGTGAAAAACAAACAGCCCTTTGGTTAGCAACTGCTCCAACACACCACTACATGTCTGCATTAGCAAGAGAGCAAACAGGGAATATAAATGTGTTTTTGCCTTCCAGCGTAACTTGTTTTTCTTACATGTCATCTTCCACCAATTGCTTTTTGTCTGACAGCAATCCCAGAGTTCTTGCACATTCATGCACATCATGTTTGCATTGATTAGCAAAATGTGCAGCAGATTTATATTGAAAACATATTTTTTTGGATTATTTCTTTATTCTTTTTCAAGGGTCGTGTTTGCTTTGGCTAGCTGTACCAGATATGTGCTGACTCCCAATGCTTGCCTTACAGGTTTATGGCTAACTTTTAAAATGATTAACCTACAAATCAATGCCTGCTTTATTCCAGTAACTGAGAGTAGAGGTTCAAATTTGATTATAATCAGAAAAGTTGATTAGGAGTTGTGAAATAATGAGCCTCCATTATGGACTTGCTGGCATCTCCTTTACGCCTGATGGTTGGAAACCTATTATCACCCCAGCAGATTAAAACAATGCAACACATTTCACATTCATATTTCATTTCCAGTGTGCAGAGTGTGATGAATGAAACCCGACTGGAGATCATCGTCTGACAGAATCCAGTCCGGGGAGGGAGAAGAGGGTGTTACATCGGGGATAAAAACAGAGACATAAATAACGCAACGCAGAGGGAAAGACGATTTGAAATGATTCTGCTAATTAAATTTTTCCAAAAGCCATTAAAATGGTTTTAGTGCTGTTTGAGCAAAGTGTTATTGTAATTGCATTCATCTGAAGCACATCAAATGATGAACATGGTGCAGAGTGGAAGAAAGATGGAGCCACTGCTGGGTCACATCATTATATCAGTGTTTCACTGTCTATATTCATTTTACACAGCACGACGTTTAATAACCAAGTCCTCATTTCTTTATTCTTTATTTATATATGGTTCATGATCTCAGCCATAGGTTTGATGTAGAGGGGACAGATGTATAATGCATGAAACTGTGCTTGCTGCTGCACGTTTTTCCATGCAGAAAGTGATGTATTTAGTGGTTATTAAAGCAGAATGCAGGAGAACCCTGCTGGTCTGAGAATCCAGGCCTTGTTTCATGTTTCTACTTAATTAATGTATTTCTATGTTATCTTTGATTCTATGACGGCTGGAAAAAAAACTCATTTGAAAACATTATCCAAACAGAAAGTACAAGGAAAGCAATGTGGATTAATAACTTACCCCTTCCTAGCATGCAAAAGAAAAGGTACATGTGGTTGGTAGGGAACCAAACCAAAAATAGAAAAAAAAATGTTGGAGCAAAAGACTAAAAACTGCTATCAACTGTCCTAATGAACATCAAAATTTAGTGACTGCTGCCTTTTATACATAAAGGGTTAAGTCCAGAACAGTATTGGGACAGTATTTTTGAAACTTTGACAGTTTTATTTTGTGAATTAAATAATCACTTTTTGTTCGAAACTATAAATATGTAAATAAATTAAATGTATCTGCAAAAAAAAAAAAAAGTTGAAAATCTCTGGCAAGTTATAGAAGCATTTAATATTGCCAACAAACAAACAGACATTACATGTGCAAAATCTACAGGATTACATCTTTGTTTCAAAGTGAATTTAAGAGTTTGTGCTAAAAAATTGGTACCCTACAAATTGTAAATTTTTTGTGGCACCAAAGAAAACTGTAACTATTGAACTATGAGGTGAATATTTGATTTGGTCATGCAGAGCACTGCCGTGCAGTCATGTTTTGTCTGTTGGACATTTTGCACCTGAAACTGTATCAGATATTTGAAGTCAGCCACCCTATGATTGTAGCCTAGAATGACACACATTCACTGCGGAATGTTAAGTTTAAAATGGTTATAATATGAACCATCTGAAAGTTGATTTTAATTAAATTTAACAAAAGTTCAAATTGAAACAAGTTAGCCTTTACACAAACCTGCACCTGCTACAATGGGGAAACCACAACTCACTGACAGGTAGGGAAAAAAATGTCAACGAAACTTCACTGTTGGTCACTTTTTGCAGGAGGGCTTTCAGTCAAGATTCTCTGCGTTTTAAATCTTGTTTGTGTACAGCAGCCTACATCCTTTCTAGTTAAGGGAATAAATGGGGGGGGGGGGGGGGGGGGTGGAGGAGTGCAGAATAAAAGAACTAATTTTACAAAAATATATATATTTATGTTATAGCATATTAATAACTGTCATCAATTTTGACAGGTCCAAAATTGGCAAACATCACCATGCCAATGTTAAAACTGAAGGATTTTGCGCTGTTAGCATTAGCTCTGAAGTTGCTAGCTCAATTACCTTATGTAGAAATAGCGTCCTTCTTGCAAAAAGACAAAGTAGGATGAGGGTGAAGGTAGCAAAGGGGCTAAAAACCCCCTTGGAGGTTGCTGCTTTCCTCCTGGACATGCAAATTAAACATTTGCTGATGCTAATGAATGGTAAGCCGGTTCAATAACATTGCTAATGCTAATTGAGTAGGTGAGTGTGACACATACTGGCAAGGAGGAACTAAACTTGTAGATTTCACCTTTAAATGGTTATCCCCCCTTAAAGGTCCAGTATGTAAAAACAAAAAGGCATCTAGCAGCTCAAATTTATTACAACAGTAGGCCTATACAGCACATACAGTATGGATTATGCTTTCTATAAAGAAAGGAAAAAGACCAGAACTTTAAAATGAATTGCTCAGTCTAAGGGAATGTACAATCATAATCCTTATTTCCATGAGTCTGAGCTAATTGTTTGATCCTACAGTCAAGTTGAGAAGAAATTGGGCATACAGTAGCTTTTATGCAATAACTGATCTGTCATCCATCTTTGCTAAACCTGACTGTAGAATTAGTTCCCAGCTTTAAATCCATCTAGTCTTCACCCATGTAAGTTAAATGACCTTTTGTCCTTAAATAAACTGTAGAGAAGTCATGACTGCAACACGTAGAGCTTTTACTGTAACAATGGCGCAACTGGTTTTGCCTCCTTTCTGTGTTCTGACAGTTACCAGTGCTTCAAGAGGAAAACAGCTGAACTTGAGAAGATAAGGGCAAATGAACCCGTGTGGGAAGTCTTAAAATACTCCCTTAACTAGGGCAGCGCTCGAGGCTCGGGGTGTAGCACGCTGCACGGAGAACCTGTCCACGCAGACGGGGACACGAGTTACATAAACCAACACGAGGCATCGCGGGATCCCTCTAACTGGAGCTTCTGATAATGAAAAGGCCTGTTGAGGGCCTTGGAGTGATCAGAACTGAAATGTCATCATCTTACCTGCTGCAAGGCGACCCAGATGACTGAGCAGGTGCAGCATTGAGCCAAGGATTAACTCCAGAGCCTCAACTTTGAATTTCTGCCCCTGCCAGCGAAGCAACTTTACAGCTGGGGTGTTTTAAAACAACTGAAAGGAGCAGGGATGGTTAAAGATTCATGGGCTGTATTTCCACAGCCATCCGTTTCACTGATGAGGTCTACAGTGAGGGATTAGGGAACCTTGCATATTGTTAAAAGTAAATTGGTGCCTTTCAAATCTTGCAGCGGTCTGTCCTGCACATATAATGAATTCCAGTAATGAACTGGCCTTATACAGGGAAGCACACTATAAGCTGTAAAGTGTTGTACTATGCAGACCACATTTGTCACCATTACAGTCAATATTTGGTGACTGCCACAAGATGAATGTGGCCCTGGGGAGCAATGAAAGAAGCTTGGTCTAATCTAATGTGAGTCATGATAGTCTCGGTGGCTCCTGTTGGCCCAGGTAATGGTCTGCATTATACAACGCAACACCAGCTATTCTGTCACCTCCTCGTGATGCTCATTTGTATATATTATACAGTAAAAACATTAGTTTGAGAACAAAAAGCGTGCGAGGATTCCAGCAACAGAACAGCGAAAGGTGTAGAGTTACAGCTGAAAGTGAAATGGAAACGCTGGCTTTTATTTCTGAGGCAGAGTTGACCCAAATACCTCCTTTTCCATTTGTACTGGTTGTCTCTGGTGACCAAGCTTAACGTGGAATCAATTCAACTAATTGGGAGACTTTAAATGGAATTGTTCTTGCCCTGTAAATGAATCGTTGCCAAACTGCTTTGTTCAGCCAGCGGTGAACAAATGATTGTGTTTGTCCATTAGCACGTCTTCTATTCGCTTCTTAAACACATTTCTCGGTTATTCTTTAAAAACATGCTGGAGTGAAAGTCTAGTTCTGTTAGAATGTTTGTTTTTATTGTGCTACAAGGCTTGTAATGGAAAGAGAGTCAACAGCAGAACAATAACTGTAGCTGGCCATTAAGAATGTTAGCAAGTTAATGTTAGCACCGAAGAAGCTGCATGCTAACACAGTCCAGCTGTGTTTACGAGTGTCACTTCATCTTAGTGTGACTTTCAATGGTTTTCCAGCTTTGTTTCTTGTGTGTTTGTGCTTGTAAACTGAAGGCTCAGCATCCATGCTGTGTCTGACCTCCACCCCCCCCTCTACGATACACCAGCAGAGCAGCGACTGTGATGGGGGAAAATGAAATAAAATAAAACTCTTGGCTCTGCTCTGCTGTGATGTGATGTATGGAAAAAGAAACGCAAAGCTGAATTGACCAAAGCAGACATGCACACTGCAACCCAACTGCTTTAAAAGCTGACGGGCTAAAACAGAGCTCTCTGTGCTCTGTAACCTCGTAATTAGAACAAAATAAGCTCTGGGTTTTCTCTTCTGCTTAAAAACAAAATCACAATTTACACCCAAGACCAAAGACTGCAGTTCCATCAAAGCCATTTTAAGGTATGAAGGGTTATTTTCACAGATTTTTAGGACCAAAGAAAACACTTTAAATTGAATCAATTCACAGCAAAGTAATCCCGAGGCACTTTTACAGAAAGCCTAATTCAGTCTAGTCCACTTATAATCCATTACACAATGCACAGTTTAATCTATAATAACTGTTATAATAACCATTTCATTAAAAAAATAAATAATTGCCCAAGCAACTGCATTGCCATTATTTTATTTTCATTGTTTTTCAAAGAGCTGCATCATTTTATAATGTGGGCTGACCCCAGAATGAATAACTGCAGCCATGATGTAGCTAATGAGGATCCTAAACAATAAACTATAAAAATCTTCATTCTCATTAATCCCAGAGGGAAAGAATGTTGTCATAATTTCATCTTGTGTGAGTGAAATTATGTGAACAAAGAAAAAAAGAGATGAAAAAAAAAATCAAATATTTAATTATAGTTTTCTATTTTTTTTTAATAAGTATTAATAAAAATGAAAACAGTGTAAATGCATGGTGGTTTGGTGGTTAGCACCACTGCCTCACAGCAAGAAGCTTCCTGGTTTTTGGGGGGTCGGGTGGGGGGTGTTGAACAGAACAGAGATACACCAGCTTCCTACCACAGTTCAGAGACATGCATAATGTAGGAACATGACGCAAAGCATGCATCATGTTGCTTGCATGTCATGCATCATTATGCAAACCCCCCCCCCACACACACACACACACACACACACAGCCCTGCATTTCAAGGGATACCGTGTAACTTTTGATGCAAATATTGGCCTAATGTAAGTCATGATAGTTGATCTGGGGTCGATAAACTGCACTTGACACATGTCGGTGCACCGAGGGGGCTGCCCTCCCCAAAAACCAGACACTGAAACTTTGCAGTAGTAGATCCGCCTCTTATTGGATCATGTGACCTGGAGCGCTTTCAATGGTGCCCCCAAGGGGTGGCCATGGCCACCCTGAACAAAAAACTGGCCACCCCAGTGCTCATCCCAGCAAAAATTAAATTTTTTTCATTAATATCAAGTTTTATATACTATTAACACACTGCCGCATGCTTTATTTGAATGTCAAAATCTTTATTAGTTAATAAAAATAAAATAGACAAAAAAATATTACACTGGAACTACCATTTTTGTCATTGCTCTTTTGCCGTAGTCCCCCACGGGTCTGCCTCACCTAATTAACTTGGACTTTCTTATGCAAATTCATCCATGAAGGTGCCACCCAGAACTGCCCCAACCAGTTTCTAAAGCCCCTTTCACATCAGCACCTACTTAGCCCGGCCCTCGTTGGGCAGACACCACAATACCCACATTTAGTTTGCTCACATTATAAATGAGGGCAGTTGAGGCGGTCTTCAGCTGTGGTTTTCAGTGTGGGCGAGGTCGTCATTGCAAAGTTTTCTGAAGTCATTTTTTTGCAACACAAATGATTTGCAACACACACACTGAACTGCTTATTACAAAAAAATCTTGCACTCTTAAAATAATTTAAAAAAAATATTTTTTGCTTGCTATTTAGAAAAATATACTTGGTAAGATATTAGTTTTTGCAGTGTATTGGTGAAATTGAGGCATTCTTGCTCTTTTAATTGTTTTGACACTAAGGACCATGCTGGAAATAAGTTTCATACTTTTGCACCTTTGTACTACCCTTCCTGTGTTCCAGAAATCAGTCAATCAAGGACGTTTTCTGCAGATAATGCCTTATATAGAGGCCCGTTCATTCTGCCCCCTTCACTGCTATTATATGGATACTGTATACGCGGATCTACGACTGATCTAAATAGTGTCCAAAGGAGTCAGAGTGATGCAGAAATGTTACTGGTGAGTAAATGTGAGTAAATTCCGGAAATAAGGTCCAGGTTGAAAGAAACAAAAGTTATCCCTTAATAACCCTTGGCCACCCTGATATTTTCTCTTGCCACCCTGTGGCCACTGCTAAAAAAAATCTCTGACGCCCTTGAGCACTTTGCTTTATGGCTTGATGACCTCAAATCTGCTTTTCAAACTGGTCTGCAAACATGATTCCAAATCACGCATAGACACCGTTTCGTTTTGCTACAGAAGTGTGTCGTAAGTTCCAGGTTTAGTGCCCCTAGTGGCCAAAAGTTACACAGTATCCCTTTAAATAAGCTGATACAGAAAGTGGATGAAATGATAAATAAAAGTCGATAAAATCAATATTAAAAGATGCTTATATAAAAAAATATCATATATTGACTGTCTATTAACCAGAATATCAGAGGTTACTACAGAAACTTTACTGGGCGTTAAAGCAACTCATGAAACTTCCTTCATATGCAGGGTGCACTGTAACCAGCTCCTCTAGGAGGGGCTTTTACAAAGTTATTTTTATGGTGACTGTTTGCCAAAATGTTAAATAATGGCTGACTTATCAAGGACAAAAATCCCTTCATCTTAGGAGCGATTGATGGCGAGACTCATCAACAAAAACCATAGTACTCAATTGTGTACCAGCTTGTTTCAGACAGCTCAAGGATCTCTATTCGACACACTGCACCCAGATTAAGGTCGTACTGGATTAAAGGCATCAACCAATATGAGCTTTTTCAAAAACATGTTTGACAAGCCAAACCCTTCCAGCTAGAAAGAGTCTCCTCAGAGGCTTGCTCAGTGAGTCGGCTGACCAGGTAAATCCAGTCACACACAACCTGAAACCATCTGACCATGAAGCTTTTATTTTTCCAGCAGTGTTGGGGGAGCCGTCCTCGCCTCCCGACTGTTGTTTTACACTCCTGGATCCTTCAGCTTCAGAAGAATCAAGCAGCCACTGCTGACGGGAAGCTTGTCAACAGACAAAGAGAACGCCTCGGGCCGCTCGGCTGGTCATCAACACGAGCGCGCAGTATGAGGTTTATGTCCATATCGCTCCCCGTGTGCACATCATATCCAACCTCCTCCTCCACGTCTACACACTGCAGGCGACTCCATCTACAAAAGCAGGTGTTATGCTTACAGGATACAGAGCACGCTGATGTTTCTCATGAATTACAATGAAGCATTTGAATATTTTATATTTTGCTGTTGTTAACGGTTTTCCCTTTGCATGACAGATTTTGTGGATGTTCTAAGCTAATTAATAAAACTTCAATTGTTTTTGTTCCTACAAGCTTAAAGGTTGTTAGGTCGCTCCACAAAGAAAAAATAAGTTTAACTGATTTCAACAGCATGCATGAACTTTATCATCGCACATATAAAACAAAACGTTGTATTTTGGATAATTGGGGCTTGATTTCCTCTGCAAGCAGCTTTGCAATGATCCAAACTGGCACCAGAAACAAGAGGCTAAGAAAGCAAATGCTGTCAAGCAGCAATGATGCAAAGGCTTTATAGCCAAAGAAACTGTCACAATTTGTGTTTTCTACGTCACTAATGAAGTGTTATAAACGTTACTTTGAAATGTAATTGATTAAAGTTACTCATTACTGCAAAAAGTAAGGGTGTTAACAGAGTTACAGCTTTGTGAAAGTAACTTGATGCTTGGAAAAGTATCCATTCCGTTAATGTAATATTCCCTTTGAGGTCATTTTAAAATAATCTCTATGTTGAATTGTTCATGATAAAAGTGAATATTAGATCTGAATAATGAATTAAATGGAAACTTAACAGGAGAAATTACAGACAGTAAAATCATGGAAACTAGACTGATGGATGTCGTGACTCCGCTTCTCAGGCGGGAGCTTCAAGCCTGCGTAGTTAGAACGGCTTCCAGCCGACAGGAAGGAACACGGTTTCTTTTGTTTTACATTTATTTTCTTATTCAATTTTTAAATTCTTTTTTTCCTTAGTTTTTCATTATTTATATATATATATATATATATATATATATACATATACATATATATATATACATACATACATACGCCTGATAATAGCTGGGATAGGCTCCAGCAAGCCCCGCGACCCTGAACTGGATAAGCGGGACAGAAAATGAATGAATGAATGAATAAATACATACATACATGTATTTTTTTAAAGAAACAGTTTGGAATGAACATTTCTCATCATGTTCATGTATCTCTGAGAGGAAACTAATGTTTGTGATTCTGATTTAAAATTCTTCCTGATTTCTCTGGACTTACAGTTTCTGCGCACATTGATTTAGTTTGTCATGACAGTTTATCAGTCAATCATCATCATCTCTTGTTTCTCCTCCGCTCCGAGCCAGAGAATAGTAACAGTAAGTAAGAGAAATAATTTGGGGAAACTTCTGGTTCGAATATGTGCTCTTTTATACTTTGCGGCATCTTGTTTCACACCGTCAGAAGCTCGACAAGCACCTCTTTAAACCTGACATGCAGCCGGCCTGAACAGATATTAGCTGTAGCCTATCTCATGTTGTCTCATGTCTGCACACTGCCAAGTGCAAATTCATCGGCTGCATACGTCACAGCGGCACGCCGAGTACTGTCCCATTTCAGAAATGTCTGAAGGAGCCTCCGAATGCTCCCCACAAACCTGCATTCAGTTTGGCCTGAAATGAAACATACTGGTGATGAATCTTTCATGGCCCCACCTTTCCCAGAATTCATTGTGCACAAGATGGGAGGGAATGAGCAGCAGAGTTATGAGATATATATAGCTCTTTAGATATGGATTTTTAAGTGTTAAATAAGTGTTTACTGGTTAGAAACAACAGTCTTAATGGGGTCTTAACGTTCAGGTAGCAACAAATAAATGAAAAGGAATAAAATGCACAGCTCCAATTTGGTTTGTATGCCGCCAGCTGTGGAGTCTGCAGTTGCTATGCAACGGGACATGAGCGTTATGGGGAATTTTCGTTGGCTAGGCTTCCCCATTTCAGCAGCCTGTTTCAGGAGGCTGCTTCGGAGTGCACGGACTATGTAGGCTACTGTAGCACACTCCACAGCCTACATAGTCTGCGCACTTCGCAGTGTGCAGACAGCAACACGAGACGCAGCTGTTGCAAGCAGCCAGCAACTCTAGAGCGCACAGACGAGTGTTTGCAGCTTTAAGCGTATCACTCCGCCTCCTTTCCGCTAGAGCAGCAGAACAATATAGTTCCTACAAATGTGAACAAAAATGAATCTGACATTACAATAGTAACGTGCTGCCAATAACGGTAACAGTGTAAGGATGGACTAAGTAACTATTTAGATTACTCTGTTACTGAAAAAAGTAGTGCTGTTGGTAACACAGTTTCTTCCAACGGCGTTTTTCCCATCACTGCTAACAAATCTGCTTTCAGCAGTTTGTCCTTACAGAGTTAAGACAACTCGCCATGCTGCAGAGCTGACTGCTTTTAGCCCACAAGTCTTCTCCACATCCACTAAACAGACTCCAAAATACAAACTGAAATGATAGTGACAGCGTTGCAGATTCTTGCAGTATTCCTTTAAAACAAGTTGTGTTTACTTAAACGGATGCAGAGAAACTTCAGTCTGGGTATTATTAACTCCCCGGTGCAGAAGTTATGTACAACACAACACCTGGGGGAGAACTGAAGGGCTCAACAGGGGCCCAAAATAAAACAGGGGGGGAAGGAGGTTCCAAGCAGCACGCAGCATGAAAACATCAACATTTATCTCAGAGGAAGATATCTGGATGAATGCCCATCATTTTATCTTAAAGAGATGCTTCTTAAAGTCCCTGAGGTGTCCTGGACGACGAGTTGTGTTTGGAAGACGACTACTGTGCTGAGGTTTCATTTGGAATAAAGAACAAAGGATGAAATAATGTGTGGAAGGTAGCAGAGAGCTGAAGACAGAGTAATAAGAACATAAGTTATTAATTCGGTGTCTGATCTTGACAGTGCGGGTATTAAAGCAGAAAGTAGGCCACCGGTCCCAACCAAAGATCATGCAGTTTTTCTGAAATGAACATTGTCGGTGCAAAGGCCAATAAAGCAGAGATGCATCACCCTGCACATTCTCCATAATGGGGCCAAATGTTAAATACGCCGCCTCTCTGAGTGAATTCCACCTTCGCTCTGGTTGCTCTCTGCTCTGTTGTTACCGCACGCCTGTAAACCTGCTCACATTTTAATTGTAGCTGCTGAAGTATCACCTGCAACATCGTTTAATAAACTTCACGACATGAGAACATGGAAGCCATCAGCAGACGAAATGAACAAAAAGCGACGTTACAACAGGACAGTGTTTGATATTCTAATAAAGGAGAGACAACCAGAGTGTGTCTGATACTGAATGGAGTGTTTGAGCCCGTAAAACCAACAAAGCATCACTTAACCTTCTCTGATCCTTCCTCAAATAAATTTTAATCGGCCTGTGGTGGATTTGTTTTGTCAGGCTGCTTGTTCACCGGTTCTCTGCAGATGTCTGCCTCTGCGAGCCCGGCACATTCCCCCTGAAATCTAATGAACTCATCGGAAATGTGACGTTTCATTTATAATCTCCGCTGACTGCTCAGCTAATTGCATTTCCTCATGAAAAAACGACATGTGCACACCGTGGCTCAAGTGAAACACTAATGAACGTCAGAAATGCCAAATATTTATCTGAATTTCATTAAGACTTGTGGAGATGCATTCGAGGTGCTCATCTAGAAGCAGGAGGGGACTTGGTGTGAATCTGATGAATAGCAGAGAGGTTCAGCAGATGTAAGACAACTGATCTGAGTGCAAATGAGGCGTGTTATTTTCAGTTTGATTAGATGCTCTTCAGCACTTTACCAAGATGAACCATTAACTATGTGAATAAATGAATGAAGCTACAGAGTCTGAGTCATCGGGGGTTTCCTGTTGAATTAATTCATCTCATGCCATTCTAATAACTGAACATGTTGTTCAACTTCACAAATAACAGCGGTGCTTAAATCCAGTAAAATGTGGTCTAAAATTCATTTTTAATTCATTGTATATTGCGGTTTATGCTGTTGTATTTCACGGCATCAAATACTCTACACATTTGGGGCGGGGGGGGCGGGGGGGGCGTGGCGGGGGGGGGGACGCCCGAGGGGTGGGGCGCCTCCACCCGCGGGGGGGCAGGGGGGCTGGCCCCCCCCCGGCCCCCGCCGGGCAGGGGGGGCCGGACCCCCCCCCCCACCACGCTCCGGGCACAACTCAAGAGGCCGGGGAGGGGACACGGGGGGGGGGGGGGCCCCCGGAGGAGGGAGGAAACAAGCAGAACCCACCCAACAAAAAACACAATCATACATTTTGAACAACAAGGTTTTAGAAACAGTTGCAAAATTTAACTTAATGTTTCATAAAACCATCACAGAAGAGGTGATTTCCAGTTAAACAGATTCACATGAAGTGGATGCAAGAATTTAATCACACAAGATGATAATCCATCAAATCATGGATTAGATTTATATCGTGCTTTTCAAAGCACTCAAAGCACTTACAGTAGGTCCATTATTCATTCACTCCTCATTCATACTTGGTGATGGTAAACTACGTATGTAGCCACAGCTGCCCTGGGGCTGACTGACAGAAGCGCGGCAGCCATTTTGCGCCTACGGCCCCTCCGACCCCTCCGACCACCACCAGAACATTCACACACATTCATATACGAGTGGTGCCCCCACTGGAGGCAAGGATGGTGAAGTGTCTTGCCCAAGAACACGACAGATGTCTGGGGGATCAGGATTTGAACCGCTGACCTGCTCTACCACCTGAGCCACTGCCACCCTCAAATCTGGGGTTGTCCGATACCATCGGCCGATATTGGCATTGAAATATGATATCGGAAAATATTAGTATCAGTTTATCCAATATCAGATATTGTCCAACTCTTAAAGCTATGGTCTACAATTTGAAAGTTTGATCATTATTAAAAAGCTCATTTAGATGGTGGGAATGGTCCTATAGTACAATCTACACAATGTGAAGAGCAGAAAAAATGAAAGAATCCATCCACTCTAGTGGCTGCTGGGCTACAAAAACGTTAACCAATACGAGCCATCCGGCCGCATGGCTTACATTGGTCAACGTAGCTGCTCGTCTCGCTTCTCTCTGCTCTCATTCAATCCCTGTGTTCCGCGTTCCGCCTCGGCCCCGCCCTCTTCCGCGTTTAAACATTTTATTCATATATTTAATTTATTTTGCATTTGAAGCTTTCCGCAACAAGTAAGTAGCAGCTTAACAACAAGAGGAGAATGAGACAGAAAGGCAGCAGCAGCAGGAAGCGCCACTGCTCACCAGCAGAAGTTTGGAGAACAAGAGAGGCAGACTGATTAGCAACAGGATGGAAGGAAGGCCGCGGTCGGGTGTTACGTTTGCCGCTGGAGGAAACTACAGGTGGATGAAGTGTGAAAGATTCGCAGACGAAGAGGAAACTGGACCAAAGCTGGACGGAAGGATGCGGAAGAAAACAGGAGGGAAAATCTGCAGAAGCAGAGACACGAACGGACTGAAAGCAGAGTATAACCATCGGGTAACCGGCTGGAGGCAGCTCCGGGAGGATTTTGGGAGTAAAACTGGTAACAGGTAAGCATTTTGTTTTTTACTTTTATGTGTGAGTTATACATAAATGTATAAATCTATGACGATGCTGCTGATGACTGGAAACGCTGCTGCTGTTTTGTTCTGTGTGGACAAACGGCGTCGGAGCGTCAGCTGGTTATTTTCAGTATTGTAAGCTAGCTTGTTGTCATTGGTGTCATCACTGGAACATCGTGGTCTCTTACTGATGCAGAAACTGCAGCTTAAACACACCGTAAACATCCCGGTGGTTGAGAAAGGCAAATATGTGAGCAGATGTTCTTGTTGTTCATTTATGTGGGATAAATAGTACACTGTGAAGCTGCTGTGATGAGGCTGGCTGTGGTTGAGAAGGAGGGCCGTTTGTACTCGGTGGGAGGGAACAACGAGCAGAGAGGGGAGGGCTGTGTGGGTTGGCAGGTTGCTTTTTTTCAAAATTTCTCAACTGATTCTGAAATCGTAGTCCAAAGCTTTAAGTTCCGATATCTGATATCAACCGAAACCGATTTATGCAGAGAACTGTGATTTCACTAAAATCTTGCGAGGGAATAAGCAATGTTTCTGAAAATGGAAAAAGTATGTTTATGAAATAATTTAGACAGAATTACTGATGTTTGTAGCATGCTACCAAGCTGTTCACTCTCTGATGACAGCTATGATCTTGTCATGTGTTTGATGCTGCAGTAAAACCTGCTCAGTAGAGTTAGCTCACGTTAGCGGGCAATGCTAGTTCATCCCTTCCTGTAAGTGCAGTGCTCCATTCAGGTCAGCATTTAGCAACAATAGTGTGCACTACAGATGAAGTACACAGTGCGCACTACACACTAAATTCCAGCGTGGTTATCCCAGCATTCCTTTCAGAGTAAGGGGTAAATAATCGAAAAATGAAATATCGAATATTAAGTAGCTCACCGGGCGAAGAAGGGCACCGGAAACACCGGAAAGGAAAAAAGTAGAAAGGAAAAAAAGAGGGAGGGAAAAAAAAAAAATTAACCGCCTAGGGGAAAATTTAAAAAAAAAGGGGGAGGAGAAAAAAAAAAAGGGGAAAAAAAAAAAACGGTGTGGTAAAAAAGGAAAAAAAAAGTTTTTTAAAAAAATTAAAAAACACGAAAGAAAGAAAAATGAAAGAAAAAAAAAAAAAAGAAAAAAGAGGGGGGGGGAAAATAACAAAAGCGCCTACCAGGGGCCCCCCATGTGACTACAATGCAGCTGCTGCTGCTACAGACTGACTTGCTTTGAAGCTGCTGATAATATGTCTGGTTTTAACTTGTTGGTTAAAGACACACCTTAGACCCTAAAAATCTGTGTTTATGACTCGTTTTGATGGAACACCAACATTCATTATGTGAATTTTTGAGCCGTCTCTGTCCAGAGGCGTCACGGGGCTCAGAAACAGCAGTATTTAAGATTCCCATCTGAGACGCAACAGTGATGTTGCAACTGTTGGTTGTGCACCGCATCACTTACTAGCAAACGGAGATGAACTGGATATGAACACCGTGGGTGTTTTGAACGTGCATCATGTCAGATTCTGTAAAGAAAGGAAACATTATCGGAGGAAGAGTGGAAAAGAAAGAGAGGAAGCAACAGAACAAGAGACAAGATAAGACTTACTGGCTGGAGGGAATCACAGTACGATGAAGATGGATGCTAGTTTAGCCGCCGATAGGAGCGCGTCACTGAGAAAACTGTTAAAAGTTTCATTGTTTGTCTTTAAGTTACCAAGTTGTCAGAAACATTATAATTAGCCACATGTTGGCTAATACCTGCTAATGTCTGATATCTGGCAGCCAGATGTCCAAAATGAACTCCTCTGGTGCAGTTAAAGCTATTTTGGGATCTTTGTACTCAGAGCAGAGTATAGTTGTAATTCTCACAATATGAGAGACACAACCTCACCTTTGTCTGCATATATTGGTATTGGTTGATATTGAATTCTGGAATTTAAGACCTGGACATATCAGATCTCAGTAAAAAAAGCCAATATCGAACATCACTAATCAAATCCAATACACTTTATTTCCAATTCCCCTTCTTTTTTTCTAGTCATTTACTTTTATTTAGTCTGTTTAATTCCCAGAATTTGGGCTAGAGTCATTAACATGCCTTGCTGTAACATAAACTCCATTGCCTCCACTGCATGGTAAACATAAAAGCAAACTCAATAAAATAATAAGACAAATTGGTCATTATTGAGAAAAAAAACTGCAGTTTTTTTCAATTAAAAAAGAAAAAAATCATGCCTTTGTTAAACTGCTGTGCTTTTGTCTGCAATGGCATACCATCAGGGTCATACTTAACATGAAGACCTTTTTAAAATGTGTGCTGCTGCTGGGGACCACTCACAATTTAATTGCTCTTCATGAGCAATTACAATAAAGTTTATTCTATTCTACTCTATTTTAAACGATGAAGGAATGACCTCACCTGCTGCCAAGATGTAAATTAACTACCTGGAGACAATAATTTTACAGTCAAAAAAAAAAAAAAACAGTGATCACTCTAAATGATAAATGTCATTATGGATCTGTTCATTAATCAATTTATCCAAAGTTTAGTGGATTATCAGAACAACTCTTTCACCAAGTTTGATCAAATGAATATTTTTTACTTTTCCTTCATTATTTACTTATTAGAAATGTTTTCAGTCATGTTCCTGTTCTTTTTGTCCTTGGGGAGACTTTCCAGAGATGATAAATGTCACGTCTCAGGTTGCAAATGAAGAATGATGAATATATAATATCAGGTAAAATGATGAAACATGGCTCTCTCTTAATTATGCTGCAGCGTTATTTAATAATTTCATTCTCTGCTTTCCATTCATACACTTTAAAGATTCACATTTTCATTCTCATGTATTTTTATCACCTCCATTTTATTTTTTTTTCCATTATAAGCTGCACTTTTGAATATATGTTTACTGTTGTATGTGGAAACTTTTGCAAACCAAACACAAATGTCAACAATTCTGTCTGAAGCGGACAGAAGCTTGAAATTTCAGCTTTCATTGTAAGTTTGTGTCTCCCTGAATGTCCATTAAAATTGAAAAAAGGACCAAGTTTTTTGCACAAGTCCTAAAAAGAGAAATATAAAACTAAAAGAAGTGTAAAAGCAGTCATTTCTGTCTGAGAGGGAGATGTGCACGTTTCCAGCTGGTGAAACCAGGATTTCATGCTGAGTCTGAACACCGGAAACAAAACTTGTGTATGTGATTGTGAGAAGAAAAGCGAGCAGATCTGCGGCTGTAATAACCACAAACTCACCTGACATTTCCGATGACGGAGTGCAACTGTCTCACACATGGCTGCCGGTTACACAAAACATTCATCCCTTTCTGCAATTTGTAATAAAGCTGGGAGGAAATAATTACACGGAAGCCGTGAAAATAGAACCAGATGCATTATTGTGTTTCTTTTTCCAACATGCAGTTTACAGAAAAATTATTTCCTCAGCAGAAAAACACCACAGGCACGATGATATACTGTGTGCTCTCCTCCCTGGAAACTCCTCAGGGAATTACAAGTGTTTTCCTAAACTCATAAAATAAACTTTGCTGCAGTGCGCCTCCCTGGTTTTGGGTTTTCTGTGTTTACTGGTGTTGAATTCTGTTTCATAAATAGCAGATAAAGTCATTTCAACAAAGTTCCTGCAGATCAAAGCAGCACGTAAACTTAGACATCACGTAATGCTTCTTCAGAAAACACTCATTAGGCGGCGGGTCTCCTTTTCATGACTGAAGAGGATTTTAGAGCCGAGGTTAATGCAGAGTTCACATGCATTCAGCGAGGCTGCAACACAAAGAGCAGGTGGGGCTTATATTATCTAGCATTGCACAAACAAAGCCCTTTCTGGAGCCAAGAGGATCCCCGAAGGTGTCGGAGAGGAAACACCATCTGTGTGCAGCAGAGGAAGCCGACAGGACGACTGCCGCGCTCAGAAAGATCGGGATTACATTTAAATTCTGTAACCACAGCAACAATAGACACAGCAGAGGAAGATCTCATTAAATACCAGCCAGACTGTGTGTGTCTGTGTGTTTTCATTTCCCTCAGGAATATGCAGCTGTTTTATCAAAAGACATCGATCTGAAACATTTTTCCTACAACACTTTAAATGTGATGCTGTGCAGAGCGTCACAGTCAAGCAGTGATGATTTTTATGGTTGTTAAATGGGAGGTGAGGTTCAAACAGCTTTTCAGAGGATCCTGCCTCATTTATTTATCCAAATCTGAGCAGAACCTGGAATTTCTGTATGGGATATTTCCTCCATTAAGGCTGGAGATGTGGATGTACGTGGACGCTTGATGGGAGAACCTCTGCAAAGACAAATTCCATAATACTTGAGGGAAATTTGTGGCATAATAAAAGGAGCAAAAGCTAAAAGCGAAAATATTTTACAATGACTTTTCTTACTCTGCCTGCTATATAAATGATTGAAGTTTCATACCAGAAGAAATAAATAGTGTTTGAACTTTTACCCTCAGGAAAAAGATGCAAGTCCATCACAGTGTGCACAAGACTGATGAGCAGTTTTCATCCTCCTGCCATCACTTTGAACTTTAATGAGTGCAATGCAAAGCTGCTTCTGCACTTACAAGTATTTGCATCTGCACAATGTTTGATTTTTTTCAGCCTTGTTTTATGGACATATTGTTTAGTTGTAAGATTTATGCGTGTTAATTGTCTCTCATTGTCTTTATCTTGAGCTTTGGTTTCAGGTAGTGCATGTAAATTCATCCGATCTACAGCAGTTTCACAAAATTACCCCAAACTGTAACGTTACGGCATTTTCTGGTAAAAACATGGATGCTCTGTTTCAGAACACTGCTGCAAAGATATTATGTGGTTGTTTTTCTTCATGATGGCGAGACATATTCTTATGGTAAAACTGTTACAAATGTGATGAATCACATCAAGTCCAAAGCTGCTCGAGTAGTGATGTGCTGTCCGCTCCAAGGGCCGATACTTTGTAGTGAACAATAAGAGTCGACTGTCATTGGGGAAGCAAATCTTCTGAAGGGGCGGGACTAATTTGATGGGTTCACCATGCAGCCAATCACAAACTAGGGAAGACTAAAATCATAGGCAATTTTAGCCCACTTCTGGGGGTGCTGAAGCATCTCTGAATTGAATCACAGCATCCCAAAAATTTGAGAGATTTTTCAAAATACATTTCAACTGTATATGCTTTTTTTTTTCTTTTTTTTTTTTTTTTTTACAAACTTGAAAAGTATCAAAAAAACATACCTGAATTTGTTTAAATGTTTACAACAAAAATACCGTAATCCCCACCACTCAAAAATAGTTCGATCCCACCCACCTCACATATTTCAAATAGCAGCAGTAACAGCCTAACTTTGTTTTTATGATAAATCTTCTAAATGTATGTTTGGAAAACTGTCAGAATCTCCATAAATAAGGAGGATAAGTGGGGTTGTGATGGATCTGGTTCACTGCTTAGATACAACACCTGCAGCCCAAATAAGCTTCTCTCACCCAGATAAAGCTGAATCTTTTTTTTAAATAGCAGCAGTAATAACTTTGTTTATGGATGCTGGATGATAAACACTTAAATCTAAGGCTTGAAAATGATCAGAAACTTTGTAAATGAGGAGGAAAAAGTGGGTTTTGGTGGATCTGGTTCACCATTGGAACAAGACACCAGTATGCTGGAAATGAGCTTCTACAGCTTCTTCTTTATAAGTCACAGACTTTCCCAGATAGTGCTTTGCTGATCTTTTGTGGGAATGAAATTGTGTTAAACTAAACAAAACTATGCAAAACCTCTGATCCTGGAATTGCCTCTGACTGGGATCGTTCGGGGGATACTGGGGAATAAGAGAAAATAGAAATTTTGAAAAAAAAAAAAATTAGGGAAAAAAAGAACTAGATTGGGGTGGGGGTTGTTTGTAGGAGATTATTTTGTGATTAATATTTATCATATTATTAAAATTTTTATTTTCTTTGGAGAGAAAGGGGCGCATTTTATGATTCTGTGTTCAGTTTTTCAGTTAAAGTTGTTTTTTTAAAAAACATATTAATGAAAACAAGGCTTTTAAGTAAGCATGATGAAAAATGTCAAACCAACATTCAGAGCTGCTTAAAAGGTGGATTTTTTTTTTTTTTTTTTTACAGTAAGTGAAATCATACCAGTGCAAAAGTCTGCATAAAAACTTTTGTCTCCATTCTGTTGGTACTAAGCACATGAATGCCTGCAGAAAATTCACTAATTTGAAGACAGTTTAGCCAAATTTTCTTCCTATGAGGCATGATGGCTGCAAAATAATCTCCAGGAATGCAAGATTAAGAGTTAGATAATTGGAAATGGATATTCCAGGTCTACTTCAACGTTGGAGGTATCTAGTTGGATGCATGGGTCATAGTTCTGCAGAGAATAACAGAAAACTCCCATCTCACAACAATGCAGATTACAATTTTTTTTCATTTGTATTTTATTTTAAACTAAAATTTCATGCAAAAAAAGTTAACATTCAACACATTTGCATCAGGAAAAGAGCAAATGTGGAAAAAACAATCAGTGCAGTGAGAAAATGTGCCAGCCCTGTATTTTCTTATTTAATGGAAGCAGAAAGTTAACATCTTTAAATATGTGAACATTTGGTTCGGAGTCTCTTTTCCCCTGTTTTTTTCTTTTTATGTTCCTGTTTGACATTCAGCCTGTTTGCATGAGAGAAACTAAAAAATGTGTGAGTCAGTTATCTGCAAAATGCCTTCAAATGAATGTTCACAGCATATTCAACAGGACATTATTGCTGCATAAACAGTTGGCTTTCTGTTACCGTTTTTGTGCTGAAATCTGGACAGACATCTCTGCTAAAAAACACAAGCAAGCCAAACACTGAGCAGCGCCACGGCCGTGCAGCCTTCACTGCCACCTTCCAATTACCAGACAAACAGGGAGATTGTCCTTTAACAGATCACGCACACACTGAAACCTTGACAGCAGAGAAAGATCTTGAAAATGGAGTCGAAGGACACGAGCAGATTGAAAAAGAACACATCTGAGGTCTGTTCTCTCCTCAAAAAGGTCACTTTTTTTCCTCATTTTGTCTAAAGGTTGTGGACTATGTGCTTCCATGTAGGATGCCTTTGAAAAATTGGCCTTTTTTTTCCCCTCCCTTGCACCTTTCTGTTGATGATAGTACAGATGCCACGTACGGGTGGATGCGTGCTCGTAGCCGGTTCAGTTTCACGCCGTATCTGGTTTCTGTCTCCTCTCACCATTTGTTTCTTTCCCTCTTCGCCCGTCTGACGGATAAATTACAAATGATAAAAGCGTGTTTTGCATCCAATCCCTGCAACACAAAGCCAACGTGTCCAGTAATGAGCTCATTATTATGCATATCACAGATATCAAGAGGAATGGGCTTAAAAGCTTACACGTTTAATTGATTAAGGCAAGCGGGCAGAGACGGTGCTTCGTAACAAAGACGGCTCTTTTTTTTTTTTTTTTTTTTTTTTTTTTTCTTTTATTTGAAGGTCATGATATTTGAATGGCACATCCGATGCGTTCTTATTAAATACAACAATAGTTGGACTTGTGTTAATGGATGAGTGCCACGCTGGGGTTCATCGCTGAAGAGCAAACTGCTCCGTGTTGGTCACAGCTGTTTGGACGACTTAATGGAAAAAACAGTGTCTGATTGATGCAGCAGTCGTGCTTCGAGATAGTGAGGAAGGTCCTCAATCTGACCCAGATATCATAAAATCTGTCATCCATTTCTGGATGCACTGACTTCAAGTATGATGGTAAATTTCTGCTATTATTTTCTTTATACTGATGATTGTTCTGGTCTGATTAGTTGGATTTGTGACATGTTTGAGAGCTCAAATTATTGCTTAAAACCTGTTTTCAAAGTTGTAAACACTAATTCCAAACTGATTTTTCATATATACAAGTGAAGCTGTTTTTTGTGCTTCTTCACTGTTTGGTTTATTGTTTAATCTGCAGATTCAGTCATGCTTTTTGGCTTCAGTCTCCTCAAACATCAACCTGTTCTTGTTTTCCCAAACTGTTTGTATCTCTCTTCTGGTCCGTGACTATTTCTAAAAGAAAACAACTCGACTTTCAAGAGTACTGGCATTTTAAGTAAGAAAGAATAGCCTAGCATATAGGTCAGCCGATATTTTACGTCAGTATTTGTGTTTTTAATGGCATCAGCATCAGCCGATACGTTGGGTCTGTTGGGCGATACTAGGGGTAGGAAAAAATATTGATAAACTGAAATATTGCGATATGTTCATATGCCAATCTCATGTCAGAAACATTAGAATTAGCCACATGTTAGCTAATACCTGCTAGTATCTGATATCTGGCAGCCAGATGTCCAAAATGAACTCCTCTGGCTGAGTTAAGGATATTTTGGGATCTTTGCTCTCTGAGCAGAATATAGTTGTATTTCTCAAAATATGAGAAAAACAACCTCACAGTGTTCTGCATATATCGGTATTGGTCTCTATCGGATATCGGAATTTAAGAGTCGGACAATATTGGATATCGGTAAAAAAGCCAATGTCGAACATCCCTAATTTCAACACACAAAGCTTTCGGTCTTTCTCCAAGAATCTCCAACCCCGTTTCTCCCGATAGAAAACAAATCATTAGAAAATTCTTTGGGTTTGGAAATAATCTAGAGGCAAGGAAATCCAGAGGAGAAACAAATTCTAGATTCCAGAAAAACAAAGAGGTAATCGTCATCTCATAACCCAAAACACACAAAAACAGCCCCCCAGCCCCCCCCCTAAGAGAAACTCGGCGGATAAACAAAATAAAACAACCAAGGGGGGACTTATTTTACCAACCTCAAAAAGAAAGGAAAAAAAAAAGGGGGAACAACCCCAGAGAGTTAAAAATACAAAATTTTATAACAAAAAAAAATTACTTTCCTCTTTAAAACAATCTGTTTTAATTAAAAACCTGAGGATGCAACTTGTAAATGCATGTTTAACAAATGCAGGCAAAAATCTGCATCAGCCACATAAACTGTCAGAAAACGAGCCTGGACAGTCACATACGAGCTCTCCATGGATGAACTGGTGGGAGGAGAGCAGGAGCTAACCTGGATTGTGTCATTATCTCCTCCTCAGCAGCAGGTTGTGGAAGTTGCGCAGCACTGAGTGGTGCAGTGTGACCTGGATGAGAGTTGGAGGACACTTATCTAATGTGGGGCAGTGCAGATTGCATTGTATCCACGGGGCCAGGTAACTTCAGGGACACAACGTGCTTAAAGAGATGGCCTCTTCCATCACAGCCTGAAAGCCTCCGGTCCACGCAGCTCAGTCTCTGGCCGTGCGCCAAGAAGGAAAGCTGGAGAAATTTAATTGATCTGTTTACTCCATAATGATTACAGTTCAACAGAAGAGGGCTTGGAGACTACAGCAGTTTGAAGCATGGAGGCAGATGCTGCTTAACCCGCATATTTGGATGTTTTTAGTGATTCATTTCACCCTTTGGGCAACAATTATGCTGGGAGCAAATTATGTCCAACTTCAGCGTTTAATCCTGCAGCTATATTGGCTTTAATAGTTAATCTTACAAGCATTCAGGAAACAAAATAAATATTTGTTTTACTCTGAAGTAGTGAACTAAGTTAAATGAGATGAATTACTTGCACCTGCATTTGTCCTTAGTGTGCAAACTGGCCTCAGGTTACTCATAAGAGCTGAAAATGAGAAAAGCTCATCGTTTGGGGGAGGTGGAAGACTAATAAAGGCTAAATCCCACAAACTCTGGTAATCAGTGGGCGAACAGTAAACAAGAGATTCATCTGGTTCGACTCCGTTTGTCTATGAGGAAATAAGATTACTTGAGTTCAGTCTCAGTATGGTGACATCATATATGTTTTTAAACTTGCATTTACTGAAATGAAGAGAAAATGTGTCACACTGAGAAGTGCACCAGCAGGGGACATGCTGTTACAGGCGTCTGTTGCGTTGCACTTGTTTGTGCTCATAAGTGTTGAATTTTATCAGCTGGATGCAACAAGTTGCATTCCTCCTGATAAGAAATAGGAGAAAGTGATACAAAAGTTTCACACCACCTTCTTGAAGCCAAATGATCAGATTCAGAATGAAAAAACCACAAAAACAGTTTAAAATGAGTTAAATTCTCCGGTTTTACTGAAGGAGCAAACAGCAGAGGTGAGTTTTACAGAGAGGTTGGATGTAAATGGAAGATGTAAATGGATATGACAGTCACTCTTCTGTCAACATGAGTGTTTTATAAAACAAAGCAAATATACACAGCCATGGAAAAAATTAAGAGACCATCCTTGTTTTTTTCATATTTCTTGCTCATTTTAATGCCCGGTACTGCTAAAGGTACATTTGTCTGGACAAATGTAATGAAAACAACAAAAATAGCTTATAAGAGTTTAATTTAAGAACTGCTATCAGCCATTTTCCATGCTTTTCTTGATAAATAATTTTGGTTAAGTTCTTACATCAGTAACTATGGCAGTATCTATGCTGCCAAAAACAGCTTTTAGGCTTTCTATATTTTCTTTTCTCTTTCAGTCACATGATTCACACCACAGTTGGTACTTGATTGCATAGCCATTAATTTTGATGACAAGGGTGGTCTCTTAATTTTTCCCATGGTTATATTCATTTCATGTTGTACATTTCTATCATGAAATTTGTTTTGAATATTGTGTTTTGTATTTTTATGGATGGAGATGGAGATGTTAACAATAGTGGAAAAAATACCAGAGATGTCTGATAAAATCGGCTTACCAATATCATCGGCTGACATCGGCACCTAAATGTGATTTTCGGAACAGTATTTTTACTTATAAAATCTCACAAGATCGTTCAGCACCGGTTCAGCTTGTAGAAAAGCCCCTGTTATTTAGAAGAACTTCACATCCCAGCATTCCTTTCAGTCATGTGACTACGGTGCAGCTGCTGCTGTTACAGACTGACTTGCTTTGAAGCTGCTTATAATATGTCTGGTTTTAAATTGTTGGTTAAGTAACCAAGTTGTCAGAAACATTATAACTAGCCACATGTTGGCTAATACCTGCGTGTATCTGATATCTGGCAGCCAGATGTCCAACATTAACTCCTCTGGCTGAGTTGAGGATATTTGGGGATCTTTGTTCTTGGAGCAGAATATAGTTGCATCTCTCAAAATATGAGAAATACAACCTCACTGTTATCTGCAGAGATGGGTATCAGTTGATATCGGAAATTAAGAGTTCAATATCGGTATATCGGATGTTGGTAAAAAAAAAAAAAAAAAAAAAAAAAAAAGCCAACAACCCTGGAAAAGACTTTTTTTAAACACCTCTAAATGTTCAAAATAAGTCTAAAGTTTTTATCAAAAATGGTAATTTTTGTAAAATCTTCAAACTGAATGTGATTTTTCCTGAAGAATTAAACAAAAAATATTATGAAATAATTATCTGGTGCGGTATGTTTTTCATCCATTTTTTTCAACTGGCCATGATTTTCAATGTGAAGTGGTTGGGATGAGGATCAGAATCTCCAAATCTGAGATTATGGTCCTCATCCACAGCCAAAGACGGGTGGAGTGTCCTCCCCGGATCAGGAAGGAGATCCGGTTCTAAGTGCAGGAGTTAAGTATCTTGGGGTCTTGTTGAAGAGCGAGGGAAGGATGATGGAGACAGTGATGCGATCAGTGATGTAATGTGTACTCTGCATTGGTCCGTCCTGGTGAGAACGGAGCTGGAATGAAAGTAGACGTCTAGATTTACTGGTCCATCTACGTTTCCACCCTCATCTACGGTGAGTTTTCTCTGCAGGTCTGGGCCCTCCCTGTGAGATCTGGTGAGAAGCTCAGTCATCCAGAGTAAAGCCAGATGAGGTGGCTCAGGCTCGAGTGGGAGGGACTATTGAGAAGAACCAGGACATGAGGGACATCAAGATTCCCCCAGATGAGCTGGAAGAAGCAGCTGGAGGAAGAAAATGCTGCTGCACTGCGACCGGACCTTGCAGAAGAAGCAAGAACTATTTTTTATTTCTATAAAAATCTTTTTTTAAAAAAAAAATCATGTTAACATAGTCAAGAAGAGGTGGTCAAGTATTTTGAATTTGTAACAGCCAGCCTGGATCTGTTTTGCATCTCTCCCTCTCCTGCATCTTTATGAATGTGTTTTATGGCATAGTTTAGATAATCAGGATGATATTTGGGACCTTTTTTTCCTCTCAAAAGCAAAAAAGCAGGACAGAAGTGAAAACTCTGCACATCTACATTCACATGCAAGCACACAGAGGGCATGACCTCAGAGTTGGTCTCTTCTTAAAGGGACACCATGTAACTTTTGACCCAAACATTGCCTTATGTAAGTAATAACAGATGCAGCACTTGTGCTCTGAGGGGGGCTGCCCTCCTCAAAAAACAGACACTGTAACTTTGCAGGAGCGGATCTGTCTCTCATTGGATCATGTGACCTGGAGCGCTTTGCTTTATGACTCAGTGACTTGGCTACCAGCTGATCAAAGTGGTCTGCAAACACGATTGCAAAATACGGATAGAGACTGTTTGAATTTGCGACAGTTGCGTGGACAGAGGGAAGTTGCAGGTTTAGTGCCCCTAGTGGCCAAAAGTTACACGGTAACACTTTTTGTCAAGTTCACTGCAGTTTTTAAGATGATAGTAAACCTAAAATTTGGATTAATTATAACTTTAGGTAGGTGCTTAAGACCTTTAGGTAGGTCTTTATTCTTCTGGTTTTCACCCTGTTTAAAAAAAAAACACATTGTGCAGAATGTCTCGCTGTACAGGAAAAACAATGCAGAAGAAGTATCAGAAAGTAAACAAACTCTCAAAACAAATCGCTTGCCTGTTTACAACCTTATTGTCCTGGTCAGAAATGAGCAGCTCCATCATTACAGGCAGAAACAGAAGCCTGAAAGATTAAACTAATCATCTAAACCAGTGCTGGATCTGGGCAAACTGGGCTCGGTCTATGGCCTGAAAGTCTGTCCTCCACTCAGAATCATTATCATCAGTTTGACATGGTGGATCTGAACAAATCCAATTGCTCTCCAAAATAATGCCTCTAACATGAGCCAGCAGCGCGACGGCACGCCTCACACAATCAGCTGCAATGTCACACAAGTCAAGTGAAGCTGAGCCACGTCCGGAGACATCTTGTTGAGGAAACTGACCACAGATCCAGTCAGCGCCTCCGGGCCTGGTTGTTCCTTTGTCACGGGCAAATGTAAGCACGGATGCACACTTGCCTCCTCGGGCCGGATGCTGGTCTCTACCCTTTGGATCGCAAGTTCAATTAATTTCACAGTTGGCAGCACCCGCAGTCATTTCGCCAGGGCCTGTTGTCTGGAAGTGGAGCGAAATGGGAAGAATAGGATGCTCCTGGAGCTGCACCCGGCCCCTCCTCCTCTTCATGAAGGCTCCAATCGCCCGGAGCCACATCTGATCTGATAGGGCCACAGCGCTGCTGCATATTAAAGCTCATATCAGGACGATAAGGGGAGATGAGACAGATGCATGCATCATTACTGCTCTGCAAAAACGTCCCTCTTCCATCTCATGCAACACAAATGCGGGAGTTTGGCAGAAAGTGCAGGTCATTGAGGAGCTAATACACAGGCTGCAGGTAAGTTATGGAGCTTGGATGTTATCTCAGATAAATAAAACAGCGAGTGCTTTAAAACACAAGCTGATGTCAAGTTCAGGTCAACATTAAATGGGGAACATGTTCAGGCACATGACTCAATATTCAGCCTCAGTTATTTACACCAGCTGAAGTATTTTCGCTTCAGAATGAGCCTGAGCTGCTCTTTTTGCATTTCTGTGTCTTTATAGTCTCTGTAAAGTGTGCTTGATCACCATCCTAAACTACTGCTTTAAAGTAAAGTAGCTCCAGATGACATCTTATTTCCTGCATCATGTTGTTGAGCATCAGGCTCTGATTAGGCAGCCATCTGCAGGTGTGAAGAGGAAGAACCGACCAATCGTACGAGAGAAAGAAAATCACTGCATCTGTAATTTAACTAAAAAATGCATCATTTATGATAAAACTGCTCTGATCTCCTGTGTCTTGTTTCATGTGCATAAAAACAGAGCAGCACGAAGCAGCAGAAGAACAAACGTTTTGCTTTTCCGTAATGATAGATAATATTTGGAGTTTTGGATCTTTGCGTTTTTAGACAATAAAGATCAACGTCCTTTTCAGATAGGAGATACAGACCATCAACGGCTTCATGAAAATGTGAAATTAATGCAAAAAATATCAATTTTCAGCATCTTGGAGTTTTTCTAACATTTAGTTTTTGGACACAAAGATCTTTTACTTCACCCGAGAAGCTTGTCTCCCATCATCACTTCTGTTTGTCAGAGGAGAATCGAACTCTGCACGTCTCCTTACAGTTTTCTTGGGAGCTGTTGCCCCGCTGAGGCCCCTGACTGGGGCCTCTGGCTGGGGCCTTTGTCTGCTGCATGCATGCTTGTCCATCTCTGTGGGGTGGGGCTCAGGTCCGCGCCCCAGGGCTGCTGCTGCTGGCCTGGGTCTGGGGCCCTGTGGTCTTCCTCTGGCCTTTGGACCATCACACTCACCTTAGAACACCTTTTTCATTCCTCATTTTGATGTGGACGACGTTGCCGTGCTTTCCGTTGGGTCTTCTCTTGTTTCTGTGCAGGTGCAGCAGTCGGCTGATTCAGTTTCTTTTCTTCCTTTTACTTCTTCTCATTTTTGTTCACTCTTTATCCTTCCTTTTCGTAGCTTCTTCTGTCCTCTTGTCATATCTCTTGCACTGCAAGCGGCGTACAGCAAACCAGATTAACCAGTCTTCTCCAGCCTGGTCTATCTTGGGAAGGTGTCAGGCTTCATCCAGGGACAAATTACTGGCCATCAGGTCCTGGGCCAGTGGGTGTGGGGGCCACCTCTTGAGCATTTCCAGCCAACCTCACAGGGGTCAAAGTCCAGGAAGGCATGTGTTAGGTGTCCTGGTGGTAAGCAGGTAACGTGTCCGAACCAGCGCACTCCAACGTATTGCTGCAGTACAGGATGCAGGCAGTTGTTGTGTCCGCTTTCGGATCTCCTGGTTGGTGGTGTGATGGAACCGCTGCACTCCTTCAGTTCTCCAGAGAGCTCTGATGTTGAAGCCGGGCTGCCAGGGTGGGGTTCAGGGGCCAGGTTTCTGCACCGTATAGGAGGACCGATAAAACCGATGCATGGTTTACCCGGAGCTTATTGTGGTAGCCAGAGATGGAGGTTACTGCATCTGTTGATTTCTGGTTTCATATCACCAGTTTTGGATATTTTAGATCCCAAAAATTTGAATGTTGGAACAAAAGTGGGGTGTCATCAAACTGAAAAGGTCACGGACATCTTGTCAGGTCAGTACTATTATGTAAACTACAATTATAAACAATCATTTTTAAAGGAAACATGAAGTAATATAAAATAAACTAATGAAATAATTAAAGTAAAACCATCAAGAGGAGCGCTTTGGACGTAAAGCTCCTCTTGGCAAAGCAAATCTATGCAGCACCACAAAGCAACCAGATCATCATTCTGCTGTTCTATAATGCTGGAAGGGATACATAAAAAAAAAAAAAAACTGTAGCCAAAAACAAATTTTGGTGAAACATCGGACTGCAGGATAATGAAAAATAAACTGGTCATAGCTGAGACTGCAGCTGCATCTCAAAGACTATTTAATTTTTTTTTCCTCATTCATTTGGTTCAGATGCTGCAAAAACAACCAACAGGTTCCTTTAGGTACCTCTGAATCCATGGAGACGGGAAGTTAACAGTTAATTTACATCATCAGTCAAATTCCTCTGAACAGATCAGACGTCACATTAAGCCATGTGGTGATGGTAATGTGAGCCATTCACTCACATTAACAGAAAGGGATTGTACATCTTAAGTCCATCCTACTCAAAGAAAAAATTCCTAAAAGGAACAGGAAGGTGTTCAAACAAACAATGGATTAAAGACCCACAATGCAACTTTTCAACCGTGGAAATATGCGTTTGACTCTTTTTGATGGCACACCAACATTAATTATACTCAGTTCTTGAGCTGTCACTGCCCAGCAAAAACCCATGTGGACGGAAATAAACACACTGGGGGTTTTGAACGTGCAGGAAGAGAGGAAAAGAAAAGAGGAAAGAACAGAACATAAGAGTAAAAATAAGAGCTGACTCTAGAGGTAGGATGCCAGTTTAGCCATCAATACGGGTCAGAAAGGTCTATAGCGCGTCTTTAGTGGAAACCAGTACAGATCTGAGAGGGGACTTCTGTCATTTTCAGGCCTGTAAAACCTTTAATATGACTTGTTTGGTTGAAACAATGAGCAGATTGATAATTACATAAAACATCTGGCAAATTAATTTTCATGAGTGCAAATAAATCAAACATTTACAGCTAATTGTTGTTTGGTCTCCTTGGGGATCAGTTTATTCAACAAAATTTGTTCTTATTGGTTTTTAATTCTTTGAAAAACATTTGGATTTTGTTTGCACCATTAATCACTGTTTGCCTTGTAAAAGACAAAAGTTTCAGATGTGGAGGTATGCAAATGTACGACAGAAAGCCATTTCCTATCTGTGGTTAAATTTCTTGAAAAAAAAAATCAGAAATGAGTCGGAATGAGACGCACTCGTACCGCTGGCCTTCAACTTGAGGCTGACTTTGTTTCAAGGGTGACCTGGTTTCACTTCAGCATGGCACATCCTCGCTGCTGGTTGGTGAGAGAATGCAGAAAAAACCCTCAGAACGTCAGCTGTCTATCCATCCATCTCCTTCTACACTGCTTATCCCATTCTGCCTTACTGGAGCCTGACCGTGAAGGCACAAGAGCACAAACTGACCAAACTGTAAAATCACCCGGCCTGCATCGGGGATGAAGTATGTCACGGCAAAACGTGCCGTGCAGAAATGACAAGGCTCTAAAAAAACCACATCACACACAAAGATGAATCAGGTTAATATTCAAATGAACCATCATGCAGTTATTTTGCACGGCTCATATGTGGCCACACAGGCTGAAACATCCTTCACAGAAGTCTCACATAACAGGTAAAAATAGTTGCCTGCAGAATATTCAAGTCCACCGCTTCCCTCTGCTCCCCTTTGGTTTTCCATCTTAAATGTTCCCCTTCCCGTGTTCTCCGACATGCGGGGCCGTGTGCACTGGTTGCCTTTTCAGGACGACACACAGGGGAGGACGCTAATCACAGCCCCACTCTCAGCTCTCACACCTCTGCCTTCCTCAGATTTGCTCTGCAGCAAGTCTGCAGTCACTGATCTTACTGTCACAGCGTATTACTGTACGGATGTGGAATTTTTCATCGTCAGGCTCCCGCATATGTGCTTCTTTTAAAAGAGCTGGATCTGTGAATGAAGCCCGGTGTGTGTAGGATGCCGGTGATTGCGGGTCTTCCTGAAGGGTCACAGGAAGTCTGTGGGCGACTCAGCTTTCCCCATTCACAGAAAGCACTCAGAGGCACTGAGCAATGACGCATTTTCAGAAGACTCCACTGCTGTAAGCCTGCAGATGAGCTGCAGTCGTCATTTCTGAAGCTATTTTACATACAATTATCATCCATTTGTGGCCATGGTGAGACCTCGGCACTGTTTGCAATTTGACTACTGAGCAGGATAAATGTTTGGGGGGGGGGGGGGGGGGGGGGGGGGGGATTAGGTAGAGGAGGAAGAAAAAAACCCACTCTGCCCAGCCAGGCCTTGATTTGTTTGCTCTGATAAGCTCACCATTCTTTGAGCGAACCCTCTGTGTATTGTTTGTGATGGACTCTGGCTGCATTGTGGAAGCGGTCCACATTAGATCACCGTGCATTCAAAAAGATGCTGCAGTCAACAAAAGTTACTCTGTCCTGGGAAAACAGGTAGAGAAGAAATACAAGCAAAACAAGGAGAAATGCTTTTTCCAGACGACCCAGTGGTTTAAACACCGGCTCGTTTGAACAGATGAAGACAGATTGTCTCAGCCCATTAAGGATATTCAATATGTGAGAAATCCAAATTTGCCGAATCTACTTTTGGTTTAATGCCTTTTTTTTCCCTTCAGCAAGAAAATCTGAAATATTTTGGAGGTTAAAAGCTGAATGTATGAAGCACTTTGCAGCATAAAAGTGGAAACAATAATTTCACCTTGAACGTGAACCGCATAAAAGGATTATTTTGTGTTTTAGGAGAACCAGAAACTAGCCAAACACTTTCTGCATCCTGCATCAGGACACAGAGTCAATCTGTATGAAAGGACAAATCAGACTGAGTGTTTGCATTAAAATGTTAGATTTTCTGAGTCTGTGTGCAGCAGTCAGTAGCGATAAAGCTGCTTAACGGACAACGCTGCACACCCTCTCTGTCAAAATTTCTCAGTCCCGGTCCGCAGGACTCATTGCCCTGCATGTTTTAAATGCTTCCCAGCACTAATGCACCTGAATCAGATTCATTCAAGTCCATATTAAGCTCTTTGCAAACCTTTTAATGAGCCACTCATTTCAGCAAGATGAGCTAAAATATGGAAACAACTAAAACATGCAGCTCGTCGTCCTGACGACCAGGAGCGAGGAGAATGTCTCAGACAGAGGCTTCTTCAACTGCTGCAATAAATTCTGAGGCAAGACGTCGTTTTGACATCAGCACAGTGATTTTTGTCCCTTTCTGCATTTTAATTTCTGTTTTTTGTTGTTTTTCTTTACTGGAAAATTTCGATTTCTTTTACATGAATATCATTATATACATTTTTTTGTCCATTTGAGGGCATTTCCATTAATTTTTAATATTTTCCATTTTTTAATAAGATGACAGAAAATGAGTAAATTTAGACTGGGAAGTTAGCTGGGGATCAAACACCTTTTGAAAATCACAATAATTTCCCAATATATGGTTTTGCATTGAAACATCACTTATGTTGGTCCTCACTTGTTTGAAAAATAAGAAACTGAAATTGTAAAATGGAAATAAATATGCACATGCAGCTCGTTTATGAAGCAACAAATTCCTTATTCTTCCAGTTACATGCACTAAGTTGATTATAAGACAATGCAAATTATGTATAAAGCAAATAATCAATCGCCACTCAGTATCCAGAAGCTGTTCAAAGAGAGGGAAAAGTGTTATAAACTCAGAGGAAAATGATGTTTAGTAAACTCAAGGTCCGGACAAACAGAGATTCACTGTATTTCTGTCAAACTGTGGAACTGGTGTCCTGTGATCACATTAAAACGAGCTATACTTTGAAAATGTTTAAAAGAATGTATAAAAATGAAAAAAAAATAATGAAGTATTATGATAAATGATACTATGACATGTGTTTATTTAGTTTGTGTTTTTTCATGATTGGTGGTATGTTATTGATGCTAATTTTTTTCTGAATATAAATTTACTCCATTTTATTTTATTTTGTATATTATTCTTGCATGTCAGTGATGGGTAGGCACTATACAAGCTTTAGCTTCTGCCTACACCCTTTCAGTATTCTTTTACTATTTTTGTCAGTGATTTTTTTCATATTTGCTTTTGTTAACGGAATAAAATTGATTGATTGATTGAAACCATTGTTTCAGATATGATCGCCCCTGTAACCCAACTTTACTTACTTGTCAGGGGTCTCTGTGGTACCGCATGTACTTCAGACTCCATGTCAGACTATGGGTTGAGTGCAGCTCTCATAACAGGGTGTAAAACATGTCGAGATTGGTTCAGTGCAGTCAGCAGTTTTCCTTCCGTGTTGGAAATTAGACACATAAAAAAATCTAATATTTAACACCAGATTAGGATCTATGGTGGTGAGGGGAACATATTTAGCTCATATATGTCTGTAGTTGACTTTTGGAATGTTTGAAAAGCATGATAAAGCTCCTTTCAATAATAGAAAAAATAATAAATAATTTAAAAATAATTTCTGACGGGGAAAATCAGGGAGTCTCTTCACTTTACGAATGCTGGAATATGAAGTTCTTCCAGAATAATTAGTACCGGTCAGAAAGCCCCTAAGGAACAAAGAGATCTCACGAGATGTCAGTCAAAGAATCGGTTTGATAAAGCTGATATTTTCCAATGTCCCATTTTAATGCTGTAAAGAGGGCTGCTAAGATCGGTACGCCGGTAATATCAGACATCTCTACATTTTTATCTTCATATTAACAGAAGGATACATATCAATGTTCAGATTAAAGGTAGAATCTGGACTTTACGCCCGTTTCCGCATCGCTCTTCAGTCCAAGCCAAAGCTCTGAAGCGGGTGAAAGCCAAACCAACACTGACTCTGGTTTTTGAGTGTGCACATCTTTTTTTGTTGTTTTTGCTTTTGTTCTTCGAGAATTCGAGTGACTGGTTTCTACTCCAGTTGATGAGTTTATCCCACAGAGCGCTACACCTTTAGCTGTGTCATTGGCTGGAGACGAATTTGCAAATCTCCGCCCAGAAACGTCACGATGCACCAAAACAAAGAGATAAAAACAAAAAAAGAGTCAAGGGGGGAGGAGTTGCAATCAAAATCACGCCACATGAGAGTAGAGGCCCAACGGTGCAGATTGAGATGGATTCCATTTGCACACGTCTAGCGTTTATTTTCACGGGGAAAACTACAGATTCTATCTCTAAGTCAGAGGGTCGTGGCAGACAGCACTCATATCATACGTAAGAGAGAGCACAAAACCCCATCCTGGCCTTCCGCCACTGGCTGCCGCTGCATTTTACAGTTCATTTTAAGATTTTTTCATTTGTTTTTGAATCTTTAAATCGTCTGGCCCCTCCTTACCGCTCCGAGCTTCTCCTTCCCTACGCTCCTGCTCGGTGCCCCAGGTCAGCTGACCTGCTGCTCCTGGAGGTACCGACGGGAAACAGCTTTTTCAGTTGCTGCTCTCCCCCATCATGTTGGTTCTCTTTGTTTTAAATTATTTTTACTTATTTCTGATTGTTTTATTCTTTTACCTATTTGCTTGGTGTGTACATCACTTTGTTCCAACTGTGGTTCTTTTTAAGGGCTTTATGAATAAAGTTTAGTTGAGTTTGTTTGTTTTTGAAGACGCTGCAGAACCCATGGTGACTCCAGGCGAAGGTTAGATCAGGGAATGGTCCGATTCCTGCTTCTTATTCAGGTTAGAATAGTTTCGACCTCCTCAAATTGTTTTCATACACTGTCCGCTCAACACGTGCAGGGATTGGCTGAGACTGCTTTTTTATGGCAGTATCTCCATCTACCACATGATTTCACCCCTCGTGTTCACCACCAGGCCTGATTGGAGTGATGATACACACACTCAAAAATAGAGGTACTAATTTGAACTTAAAAGGGTACAAAGCTTGTCGCTCATTTTGCAATGCTGCAGGTACGCTTAGGGTTGAAATGATACACATTTGTACTTTATATTATTTTGGACACTTTTTCATAGTATATAGGTACTTCTGGCCTCAAAGACCAATATTGTACTTTTGAGAGAACATTTGTAAAAAAAAAAGTACCTACAGGTACAGAAATGTTCCCGTCTCGTACCTCTATTTTTGAGTGTGCAGAGCACCCGTCAGAGTATGGGCCATGTTTTGGGGGTTGGTGGCCCGTTTGGCCCCATGTGGGCACCCGTAGTGTACACAACATGCAGCAGCGGTACCAACAGTGTATGTGATCTGCTCTACAGGATGTGCAGGCAGTCGATTGAGTTGTGTGTTTCCAAGCTGCTCAGAGGCCAACACACAGTCACTGATACCTGCTTAAAACACTTGACATAGACTTGAAGGGTAATGGTAGGATGTCTTGTGTCAGGCGTGCAGCACAAGTAAAACACGGGTCATTACACTGCATGTGCAGACAGCCAAATTGATTAAAATAGCAGAGTATCTGTTCCATCAGGCACACACAAGACTAATTTAAAACATGGCTGACAGGTTTTCAGCTTTATGTACGGCCATGTCTGTCAGGTGTAATATCTTAGCATTAACATGCCTGAAAACAGCCTAAGGTGGGTGGATGGGGGTCATCCTGGAAAAATAAGCTGTTCGGTTAGCTTTTCTTTACTCGGTTGTGATTCTTCATCTAAAATCTTTGGAAACAGATCCCGATTTGTTTTCCAAACGAGAGAATTGTCCATCATAACAAACCTGTTATTGCTCTTTCTGTCCTTGGCCGTCTCCTCTTCTTTCATTAATTATTCCATCTTTCTAGCAGTTTTGTTGCTCCTCATCGTAAAGACAGAATTTTCCCTGCATGATAAGCAGCTCAGGCTTGCCTAGCGGACTGCATCAGAGCTAATTCTCCGCATACCCACAGTAACCGCCCTGTCTCCAGTATTGCCGTTTGTGGCGGCTGTGCTGACCGAGGCATTTCCACGTCCAGCCCTGCCTCCTCTTTGCCCTCCATTGATAATATATATTGACAGATGCAGTGCCGACAACGCTAATCTGCATCCCAACAGGGTTTTACATGTTATACTGGGCTTTCTTGCGGCTGCAGCATTTAATTCGCCACTTTGTTATGCTGCTAATACTATTTCATGGTGGCACAGCCAGCAGCCTTTAGAGGGGATGATGTGAGAGCGGAGTCTGACTCATTCATGTGTTGACTCTTTCAGATGAGGCTAAGCAGGTGAACAGATGCTTACTGAACTCAAAGTGGTTCATTCACAGAATTGATATAAATATACAAATATTTCTTAAACAGATCATTTTCTCTAACATGCTGTGTCTCAATGATCAGTTTCAGAGCCTGTTCTTTCAGAAAAATAATGAAATTCTTCAGGTTCCCACCTTTCCACAGCACCTGACCTCCAGCTGCTTCATTGTGTTTACAGTTCATCCATCCTTCAACCAGAGTCGGATTAAATGTAGCACGCCTGCTTTTCACTCCTCTCATTTCTCTATGTGACCTTTTACCTTCCTGGTTTTTCTCCTTGGACTCGGCTGCCTTTATTTACAGCTATCAAACTCTGCTAGGAGCAACAAATCAAGAACAAGTCCACTTTCCTGTGCCACTTATGATCAAAGTGAGCCGCACTCGTGTGCTGGGACTGGAGACTGGTGTGGCTGCACCCATCATTATTTCTGGCTCAGAGAGATAAAATAAAATAAACACCTGGGCTCATTTACGATTGGTTTAAAGAATTACAACCTTGGTGCCACTGAGCTCAGGATGAGCAGGAGAAATGGGTCATCTCCCGTTTTGGGGAAATGATGAAGCAAACAACCAAGAATGATGTAAACATGATCATAGTGGAGTTATTTGAAGTGCTATCCATGAGTTGTAAAGTCATTTCTACACATTAAGCAGATATATAGACTAGTCTGGCTGAACGCCACAACTAGACCATCCGCCATTGCCTGGGGAGCCTTCCTGTACATGTGTAATGAGAACAGATGAGAATCTGACTTTTTTCTGAACAACATGGAGGAAATCTGGAAGAACTGTCACATTCCTGGTTGGAACATTAAGAGGAAAACTTTAATGTGGTAATAAGTGAATAAAAGATCACAGACGTTTATGTCATGAAGATTTCTGCCGTCTGTGATAAAAGTGGACGGTGCTGCTCAGTCCACTGATGTGTGTTCATATCGGGGATGGGAGGAATATCGGACACACAGGGAGCAGAGGAGGAATGATGCTGCCACGACAGAGAAAACACTGGATTTAATCCCCAAAAACACGGTAAATTTTGGTGAACACTCATTAATCTGACACCATATTTCACGTGTCTATGCTGCTGAAAATTAGGCACCACATAATGTTATCATGCTAGCTAATGCTAACAGAGACAGCTGTGGTGTTGCTGAGAGTTAATGACTAATCTGGGAGATATTGTGAAATATAACGTGTTTGCTCTGATCAGGGAAACGTTGGGACCAGAAAATAAAAATAGTTCAGTCGCAAAACACAAACAGATCAGGAAGACGGCGTCCTGCAGCCTTTAGTTTCATCTGTAGGACACGTGAAGGCTACGTGGTCTGTAGCTGCAGTCCTTAAAAAAATACTTAAAACCAAATATGACAAAATAGAAAATTAGTGACCTTTGAAAGAGTTCATTTTTTTCAACTTTGATAAATAATCACGAAATGTGCGTGTTATTCCAATGTGGCTTGTCATTGAATCCAGTTTCTGGAGATGAATAATAGTTTAAATTAATGTTCCGATGTAAAAAAATATATATAAAACATATATATATATATATATATATATATATATATATATATATATATATATATATATATATATATACATATATATATACACTGACTGACTGACGAAAACTATATATATATATATATATATATTCAAGCTGCTTTCCATGTTGGCAGATATGAGGTAATGGAGACTCGTTCCCTAGGCAACGGTGGAGTGCAAGATGGCGCAACACACAAAACGCTCGTCGGATTTGTCTATAGATTGAGAAGCTGCATGAATGTCTGTGGTGAAGGCTCAGAGAAGCAAGAATTGTGAAGGTCTTTTTGATGGTCAAGACCAGAAAAGCACTAAAAATACAGTTTCTTAGCTACAAAATCAAAATGTTTGTGGAAATCACTAATTAAAAATCACAAAAGTATTGATTTATGCGCAGAGGCCATATTTTTTCATTACTGCATCTTTAGTGAAACTGTTGTACGCTAGTGAAAACCAGTTCCAAGATGGATGTTGTTGTGCGTACATGACTTTAAAGGCCCACAACGGAACTTTAGCAGTTTTCTCATTGAGGTACCTCCTATGAGAAAACGGCTAAACTAGCATCCATCTTCATCGTATCTGTACTGTGAGCTCAGGGGGAAAGAGAAGTCCAATCCGCTGCTAGAAGCTGGATCTGATCGTGGAATTTTAGCTCTTTAAGATGAGGATTGCAGCATCATTGTGCATATTCATATTTAGAACTTTGAAAGTGTGTTGGTATTTTCTCTAAATGTGTTTTACTTCGTGGAGCAGACATTCATCCAGCTCCGTGTTTTAAAAGCATAAATAACTATTAGAAGCAGCAAATGAACCAAAATTACAGTATAAAAAACCCAAAACTATGTAGAGTGGATCTTGCAGACTAAAATATTAAATATTGCGAAATAAGATCATTCTTACACACCAGATTTCTTTTTCAACTTAATTGAAAATGAAATTAGATTTGATGATTGTCATATTTCAGGGCTTTTTTAATGTAAAAATTTTTATATTTATATAAAAATAATTCTATTGTTATTTTTTCCACTTTTCCATTTTTTCTCTTTTATTTCAATACATTTTCTAAATTGTCTAATCTGGTTGTCGTTATTACTGTACACTCTTGCTGTTCTTTTATTTTTGAATATTTTAGAGTTTTTGCATTTTTTTGAAGCACTGAGCATCTTTAGTTGGAAAGATGTGCTACTGTATGTAAATAAAACTTGAACTATATAATATTTCTGAGAAAAAACGTTTAAGAACAGATGTATGAAGGCTGTAATATGAAAAGACTGTATAAACGTCCAGTTTATGTTAGCTAACAGGTTGACCTTCCTTCCAGCAAGCTCTTTTGGAAGAGAATTTTCTAACAAATATGCACTACATAATGCATGACTAAATCCTGATCCGACAAGGTGTTAAGAGGCTATCGCTGTGTGTGTCAGGATACGATGAATGAATTTCAATTTTGGGTCTTGACTTTGTGATCAGGACTTGTGGGATTCTCAGCATGTCAGAATCATGTAACCAGTCTAATCAGCTTCATTAGCCTGCTATTTAATGGACAGGGGAGCCGAGGAGACGAATCAGTTCATATTGTGCATTTGGCAGGCACAGATCTGAGCACGTCTCCCTGCTGGTCTGAATCAAGCTCACTGAGAAAGAGCCGGAAATTGCCACTTTGGCAAGCACTGTTCTGACTTAAAATGACCTGATAAAGGCCAATCAAAATCCTGACAAAGAGGTTACGCAGATTATTTGCAGAGCAAAACAGTCGCACCTTATGAGGACTTGCAGCTGGCTTTAAGATAAACACTTCAAAATAACATTATTTATTGTGTGATAACACTTGGATCAGTACGTCAATGCACTGATGGCTGAAGGTACTTAAAGGTGTCTGAAGGTGAATGAAGTTAGCCTGACATTTCTGCCACAAAAATGGGGTAAAATTTGTTTTATCATCAATAATAGCATTTTGAGGGTTTTTTTTTTTAATTTCCTGGAAAATTGTGTAAAATGTATAAAATTAATCCTGCAGTTGGGGGAGTACACCCATTCAACTCCATTTCAAAACTGTTAATAGTAGGCGGGGCATAATCAGGTCACTGGAGCTGACCAATCAGGAGACATTTTTCATGTTCAGGAAGATACCTTCCCCTCCCCAATTTATGTTTTCACAAGAAATGTCTCAAAAAGCAGAAGCAGGGCCAGCGTGAGCCTTTACAGAGCCCCAAGCAGAATCAGATTGGACCTCTGTTACCTCATCTCTCTCTTTTCCTTCCTTCTTGTCTTCTTGGGTTCCTTTACTGGACCAGCCACGGTGCACGTCCCAAATCTGCTGGTGTTGATGCAAGCGTGTGATGCGGTGCTGTAAAGCCAAATCCAGCAGCAACGTTAGGAAGCTGGTGGGCAGCGACGGCTCTAGAAATGTGCCTACACTGTAAAATCTATATAAGTGGATATGCAAACTGCAAAATTTAGGAAAGAAAGGAGGAAAAAAAAAAAAGGAGAGAGAAAAAAAAAAAAAAGAAAAAAGAAGAAGGAAAGAGAAAAAAACAAAAAGGGAGAACCGCCAAAGAAAAAGAACCGTCGGGGACAAACGCAAAGACTTAATGTGAATGACGAAGTACAATCAGATGGTTTAGATTCGTAGAACTTATTTGAACTTGATAAATCTGATTAAGTTGCAAGTAATTGAGGTTATGGAAGACACTTCGTATGATTTCATATAAATTAGATAAGATACTTCCCACAATCTTAGTTTTATTTTGTACCATATGATTTCAAGTTAATCTTACTTAAAGTATTTAATGAACTCAATTAATGTTCTTGCTTTGCAGCAGGAATTAATGGTATAGTATGTAAGAGTTACTGACAGTTCGTTGTAAAGATGGGTATTTGATAGATGTTTTCTTTCAAATAACTTCATCTTGCAAGCACTGTTCTGAATGTACGGTGGCCGTTAGAGGCCAAAATTCTCCCCGACAAAAAATGTTTTCATCTGTAAGTGGATCAAGTGGTCTCAGGTGTAGCTATGAGTAACTATTTTTTATGTCTTTGAAGGCATTATTGATCCCAAACAGTCTCTAACTCCAATTAAACAAAGCTGGTACAGCAGTTTTAAAGTTCAGAGGGTTCTCACTTCACACACATTTTGTCCAGTCAGGGACACCATAGTGAAAATGGTTCAACAAATATGGCAGCCTCCATGTATGTGCACCCCCCAGCAAGTGGATATAAATGACTCATTCTGAGAAAATAAGCACATAACAGTTATTCTTGTGCAGTAATTACACATCAAGAGAAACATAGTTTTGAGTTACATGTCACATTTTTCTGCCCATGACCTATGTTTTTTTTTTTTTTTTTTTTTACACACTGTTTTGACTAAACCATTAAAGTTACAGACGTCTCTGATGTTGCAGCAGTTGTCTCGATAACAGGTATTAAATTCGTGAATGAACAAACTTGAGAGCAGTCACATTTTAATCATTAATCAACTAACAGATAAACTGGATTTCTTTTAGAACATGTAAATACACTGAAACTGTGGCTAAAAGAGGATTATTGTTGATATGAGGACAATATGGAGACCAGAAGATAAAAGAAAACTAAGCAAGCAAAAACTTGACATTTCAGCTTGGATGATGGCAAATAAACTTTTTTTTTTTTTTTTTTTTTCATTTTTATATCTTTCTTCAATCAATCCAAACCTTTTTTTTTTTGCAACATTTGAATTATAAGTCAATCAAATAAACAAAAAATAAAAACTGGATAATTGTATAATTTTAACTGTCAAAGTCCAAAGTTTCAGAGTGAATTATGCCTAATTTGTTAAGTGAATTGTATTGTGGGAAACAGTGTTTCCTCACCATCTTTCCCTGTACTCGTTTTATAGTGCTTTAATTACACTTTTGCCCTCCAAAGTTCTTATAACTTGTTTAAGATTGCCAACAACTAGTTTAAAATTAATTTATATCCACTAGATATAATCTATTTAAATCAGTAACATTTTACAGCGCAATTAATGTCACTGCACGACCAAAAGGAGTCAAAAACATCATTTTTAAGTAAAAAAAGTGGCAGAGTGTGCGTTTAATGGAGTTCAAATTTTAATGTGTATTGGATGTATGTGTGCAGTGTACTGAATTTGCATTTAAAAGTAAGAGAAAATGCAATCTTTCACCACAAAATAGCTGTAACCCTCATCAACTCACCGTTAAATTCTCACATTAATAAACCTCTAGTATTCTACAACACTACTGCACAAAAAACAGCGTGCACCGCACAACAGATATCACAGGAAGGGCTATAGTATTTGCTTGCCGACGATGAAAACATCATGAATGGCATGGATTTTTGTATGCATTACCATTTTTACCTGAATTATTCACTGATATGTTTTTTTTTTTTTAAATCATTAATTTATCTTTTTTAAATCAATATGTCTTGATAATTCACGCACACTTGGGAAGGTCCCCGCTGTTGTGGCCCCAAGCAGCAGCTTAGTTCGCCAACGCCTTGGATCTCTGCTGGCCTTTTCATGGAGACTAACAATGCCCTACACCTTATCTAGTTTTTTTTCCACATCACAACCCCTCAAGAAACCATGTTCAAGAAAAGAATACTAATATGATGGTCTTCATTGTCATTTTTTATCTTTTTTTCCCCCTCACCTGTCAGGCCTGAACGGCCCGAACATTTATCATTATTATTTATTATTGGCCTTCGGAGAGCTCACGTAAAAATGAAGCTCTGCATCACTTCAGCTCTTGGCAGAGGTTCTATTAGCCAATAACTGCAACTAAAAGCACTACAGGTCCACATATATCACCTTTAAAAGTGGGGCACGAGTGATTTATATCATCAGTTAAATTCTTTTTAATGGACTGTAATTTTTCATGCAGATGCAGCATCACAGCGTCTGACGCATCCAACTCTCGTGAACTAAATGTTTATATCGGGTTCTTTTGACACCAGAGTTTACATGACAATGTCATTTCATGGTGGCTAAACAAGATGATGCAAATACACCAATCATTTTGTGGATTAAATGTTTGCTTTTCCGCTGTAACACCAAAACGAAAACCTTCCCAGTTTCACCTCGTTACCAGTTCTGAGTAAACAACAGCAGCCTGCTCCCGTGTGACCCCGGCAGCTTCATACGTCACAGCGGGTCTGTAGTTACATCCGAGGCTCGACGGTGACATCATTTGGCCCAAATTCTCAGCTGAACAAGACTTGTGTGTTTGGGTTCATATGTGGCCCAGCATGGGCTTCGTTGAGCTTCCACCGTCGCAGAGACGAGCAGGATGAAACGTTTGCTGCTCTGCAACAGGACGCTGCAGGGGGAAACTTCACGGCTGGTTTCATGTCTTGTCTTTGAGTTTCGGCGCTCTGAATGGGCCGATAGTCTCAACATTTAAAGCTGTGGTCTTGATCTCTCCCCACGTCTGCCATTTTCTTTTCTGTTTTATGTCCCGCTGGATGTGACCTGCTGGGAGATGAGCTGTTGCTTGTAAGTAAGTGACCTGCTAAAAGACAAAAACAATACTGTTGTCTTTCTCTGGCAAATCAGCTGTTTGCTGCCATATTTTCTACCTTCTGTTTTGCCCAGTGCAGCTGATTCAGGTGAGTCTTGGTGTGGGAGCTACTTTATGTGGACAGAAAACAGCAGGATGTTCTTAAAGCTAATTTTAGGATATTTCTAAAATACTCTGACATTCAGTCTTATTATGTAAAACAGTAAGCTAAATCTAGCTTAACAGACGTTAGACTCATGTCTCCTCATGTCTTTGGCCTCATTTGTTGTCATATACCCACCGTCAGCTGTCAAAGAACTGAAAGATTTGAATTTATGTCAGAAGTAAGAGAAATTACACTGTAGTTGATCCTGACATCACCAGGACTGGATCAGTCTCCAGGCCTATTTGAACTCAGTGCTTGACGATGGAAATTGTTAACATGTACAGCCTATATTAACCTGCTCCTGGCCACAGACAGACTAAAGGAGACACTAAACAACTAAAAGACACTCCTTTTCATGTTATGTTTGCATGTTTTTCATTGTAAGGCAACATTTTATTGGGGTTTTTTTAAATTTTTGTACCTGGTTTTTGGCATGTTTTGACTCTCTACTTATTCATACGTACTTTCTGTCATTTTGCATCCGATGCATTCACTGTCAGGTCTTTTTAAGCTAATTTAGCGTTTCAGTTAAATTTTTTTTCTTCTCAGCTGGTTTGTGATTTATTCACTCACAATTACTTTTAAAGCCCAGATTTCTCTTTCATTTTATTTTACCCGAGTTTAAATCTCATGTGGCTCTTTTGTGTTTCAGGTCATTTGTCCTCCCATTCGTTTTTTTTTTTTTTGTATCCATTTCATGAATATTTGTGTCAAATTTGTAGATATTCCAGCTCTTCGTGCTTATTCTTGTACCCAGTTCTGCATCTCTGTTCAGTTTGTGCCAGTCTAATTTTCAGGGCCAGTGATTGGGCCACCCCTTCCCAATCACTGGCCACCCCACTGCCACCCCCACGCTTTAACTGGGCAACACTCAATCAGTTACAGAGACCTCAAGCTGCTTCCAAACCACTTTCCCTTCTTATCTTAGACACAAACTACCCCATAGAGTTGGAATTTTTACGATCAGACATGCAGAAGTTAAGAATCCCACTTTTAAGCTTTTCTCGCCGAGATATTGCGACTGGGGAGAGAAAACTTCTGCTTCACAGGGGAGACCCCAAACTGCTTCCAAACCACTTTTCCTTCCTACTTTACACATTAGCTACCCCATACAGTTGGATGTACATGCGCTCTGAGGTATCTACTTATGGCCACCCCTATGTGAGAAATGGTCTCTCCCTGGCCACCCAGTGAAAAGTTTCTGGCTCCACCACTGAGCTCACATCAAGCTGCATTGGAAAACACTGGAAACATTCACCAGTTCAGAATATTGAGACCAGCAGAAATCTCAAACTACACATCCAGGCAAATATCTACCTGTTAATCCACTTATCCTTATAAAAGCAGCCGATTTGCACGAGGGATTAAAGTCTTTTGAAGGTGATATACAAATCATTATAAATGCACATTATCAGCTTTAGTTACAATCTCTAAAAGCTGCTAAAAACAGAAAAAGCCTCCAATTCTGAAGGTGACATTCTGAAACAAATACATTCTGGGTCACTGATACAGACCCCCCCACCCCCCACCCTTACACCCAGCCAAAGTCGTAAACTTCAGGGTGGATTTCAAGCTGCACCATCAAGTCGTCACTCAGACCAGGAAGAGTGTGACTCACCACCATCTGAGTAAATCAATAAGCAGCATCAGAGTCAGGATGGTCAACATGAAAGAGCAGTGAGCCGATGATGTCATGTTCCATGATTTTAGAATCGATCAATGATTCCTGAAGTCTACAGTTACCGTCTGCTCAAGTTCACATCACAAACTTTAAAAGGTGGAGACCCGTAAAGACTGGGTGATGGAGGCAGACGGGGCAAAGCGATACCTTCTTGGCACCCCTCCATTTGCACTCGCACTCAGCCACAAACGGATCCGCACTGTGGCCGGGAGGGATTACAGCGCGGGAGCTGGGAGTGCTGCAGCAGCGCGTCCCAATAAGACAAGGTCACCTCAAGTGGATCGAGACTGGGAGGGGGGAGGGTTGGTGGGAAGCAATTCCCTCGGGATGAAAAAGAGGAAAAAGAGGGAGTAACTCATGAAAAAGTAATTAAGCAGGATGCACATCAATGGATGCTGCAGGCGGGGAAACAAGGGGAAAGATGAATACGGCTGAGGATGGGGGGAATGTTTGTACACAAGATGTCTGAGATGTTCACTAAACGTGCACAGTGGGATTGTTTAACCTTGGATGTGTTTGGGAATAGTTTTAGGGTTTGGCAAAGTGTTGCAGGGTGCTAAACTAAAGCATTTTCATCAGCTGATCGGACCCGTTAGTTGTGCCGCTCGTAAAAAGGAAGCTCAGAGGTGATCGAGCCTTTTCCATTTTTTCCACAGCACATGAGACAGACAGGGTTTATTTTTCTTATATTTGTAACGTACAGAACTTTGCCAGCCTTGTTGATGTTTTAAAAGTGCTTTATAAATAAAGATGGCATGGTATGGTTTATAAAAAAATAAAATAAAAAAAATCTTGTTTTAAGACTCTTTAGAATGAGAAAGAATCAGCACTCAAATGAAGCATTACCAGACTAGTTTTGAGGGATTTCTCACTAAATGATGGACTTGAAATGAATGTTTCACAACTTGTTTAAAGATATTGCTCACTGTCTAGAATCACAATAGTTTTTCTTATTTCACAAAATCTTACCAAGTGTAATTATCTTACAGCATGGACAGAATTTCTCATGATTATAGTCTGATTCTTCTCAATTTCAGTGTTTTTAACTTGTATTAAGACCACTAAATTTTGTGGCGTACAGACCAAATACTACATGTTAAAAATGTCCTGATTGTAGCTTTTCAATTATGTTCAGCAAGTCACTGAGGTGTTGACAAATGAAGAGATGATGCATCCTGACCTGGACGTCCAGGCCCAGCATAAAGACAAAGTCCAGCCCCAGCATCCAGCTCAAATTTGACCTGGATGCTGGGGCTGGGACTCGAGACAATGTCCCTCCCGGGGGTAATAAATGACAGATGTATACATATTTTCAATCATCTTCTTGCTAAAAGAATTGTGAAACCTTAAACAATTTCTCCAAAGATCCAACAAAAATAATCTTAATACACACATGAATATAGTAGGGATGTTTTCCTTTTTCACCTTTTATTTTTTTTTTTACCGATATCTGATATACCGATATGATTCCTGAAGTCTCTGATAAGGTATATCTGATATACCTCTTAATTTCTAATATCAACCAATACTAATCTATGCAGACAACTATGAAAGATACAACTATATTCTGCTCTGAGAGCAAAGATCCCAAAATATCCTTAACTCAGCCAGGAGTTCATTTTTGACGTCTGGCTGCCAGATATCAGATACTAGCAGGTATTAGCCAACATGTGGCTAATTCTAATGTTTCTGACAACTTGGTAACTTAACCAACAACTTAAAACCAGACATATTATCAGCAGCTTCAAAGCAAGTCAGTCTGTAGCAGCAGCAGCAGCTGCACTGTAGTCACATGACTGAAAGGAATGCTGGGATATGAAGTTCTTCCAGAAAACAGGGACTGTTTTTCATCCTGGACCAGAAAAATGGAACAGCTAGATTTATCAACAAAACTTGCTGGATCTTTATGTTCTGTTACAAAATCTTGCAAGATTTAGTTATTAGAAATATCGGTATGATAAAAACCGATACCAATATTTTCTGATATCACATTTTATTTCTTGTAGAATGTTAAGAGGAGGATTGTTATTTTACTTAATTTTTTCATAAAGTTTATTCTATTTTATTGTAGCACTTCATTCTTGATTTGACAAGTCTTCTCTCCCTACGTCCATAAACAGGAGCAATGCAGAAAAAGAATTTCCCGCAACAGAATAAAGGAATTCTGATTCTAATCCTATTCCGATTAATGCTGATATCAGCCTACACCATCGGTAGGCCAATAATATCGTACATCTCTAGAAAATAGTAGTAACAATTGTATATATTTATATATTAAAGAATAAATAGATGAATGAAATGAATAACTAAAATATACTTAAAAAACTTTTGTAATTTTCCTTTCAGGGTTAATAAAATATTCATCTCAGGCTCCACTTGGCTGCTACTAAGTGCAAAGTTTCTCCTCCAGGTTGAGGGGACATAATCCACCATCTACTTCATGGCAGCTGCTGACATCCAGAACTCATCACATCCCTAAAGACAATCCATCATAAAGAATATGAGCCCACAAACTGGACCAGTGAGCTTTCTGTTCTCCCTGAGCTCTGTCTGATATAAATCCTTTTCACAGCTCTGGCAGCAGCCTCTCAGCCACTTTAGCACATGAGCCGAGCCGCTGGAGCAGGTAGACCAGCAATGCTTGTGGGTCAGAGCGTTGGGAAGCATCATGAATGCGTGAATATTGATGACATCACTTCCATCTTTGTTTATCATCTTGTTGGGACTGACGCACATTCAACTCTGTTCTGTGTGTACTTTTTAATTATGACACTCCCACACAAATATGAGTGTTACAACCCCATGCTGTAGTGTTTGAGGTTAGGTCATCATATTAATCATTGTAAATGTCTAAGTGGTTACACATAAAACAACAAAATCTGAATTTGTCAAACAGAAAAATCAGCTTAATTAGATTTTTTGAATATTTGTATTTCAAACCTTTAACTAAAGATGCCCGATATTATTGGCCTACTGATATTGATATCATAAAATATTGGTATTGGTTTTCTTGTACCAATATTTTTACTGAAAATCAAGATTTTGTAACAGAATGAGATCCTGCAACAATTAGTAATCGGTTCAAGGCAACACACCGATATTTTCCGATATCACATTTTAATGCATACCGGGTGAATAGATCAATATCTTGTTCCATTAGCATTGGTCCAGCACGTAGAAAATTTCCTATTATTGTGGAAGAACTTCATTTCTGAGCATTTCTTGTCATGTGACTACGGTGCAGCTGCTGCTACAGACTGACCTGCTTTGAAGCTGCTCATAATACACTATATTGCCAAAAGTATTTGCTCACCCATCCAAATTATGGGAATCAGGTGTTCCAATCACTTTGATGGCCACAGGTGTACAAAATGAAGCACTTAGGCATGCAGACTGTTTCTACAAACATTTGTGAAAGAATGTGTCGCTCTCAGGAGCTCAGTGAATCCCAGCCTGGAACTGTGATAGGATGCCACCTGTGCAACAAATCCAGTCGTGAAATTTTCTCACTCTTTAATATTCCACAGTCAACTGTCTGCTGTATTATTAGAAAATGGAAGTGTTTGTTGCCGAGTTGCTGTCATTCCCAAAGTGGTAGGCCAGGTAAACTGACGGAGCGGGGTCAGCAGATGCTGAAGCACAAAGTGCGAAGAGGTCGCCAACTTTATGCAAAGTCAATCACTACAGACCTCCAATTTCATTTGGCCGCCACTGGACTGGAGCAGTGGAGGCGTTGTCTGGAGTGACCAATCACGATTCTCCATCTGGCAATCTGATGGACGAGTCAGGGTTTGGCGGTTGTCAGGACAACAGTACTTGTCTGACTGCATTGTGCCAAGTGTAAAGTTTGGTGGAGGGGGGATTATGGTGTGGGGGTGTTTTCAGGAGCTGGGCTTGGCCCCTTAGTTCCAGTGAAAGGAACTCTGAATACTTCAGCATACCAACACATTCTGGACAATTCCATGCTCCCAACTTTGTGGGAACAGTTTGGAGCTGGCCCCTTCCTCTTCCACCAGTGCACAAAGCAGGTCCATAAAGACCTGGATGCAGAGTCTGGTGTGGAGGAACTGGACTGGCCTGCACAGAGTCCTGACCTCAACCCCATAGAACACCTTTGGGATGAATTAGAGTGGAGACTGAGAGCCAGGCCTTCTGGTCCAACATCAGTGTGACCTCACAAATGTGCTTCTGGAAGAATGAGCAAAGATTCCCATAAACACTCCTAAACCTTGTGGACAGCCTTCCCAGAAGATGAAGCTGTTCTTTGCAAAGGTGGACCAACGTCATACTGAACCCTATGGATTAGGAATGGGACGTTACTGAAGCTCATATGTGAGTCAAAGCAGGTGAGACAATACTTTTAGTAATATAGTGTAGGTCTGGTTTTAAGTTGTCAGAAACGTTATAATTAGCCACATGTTGGCTAATACCTGCTAGTATCTGATATCTGGCAGCCAGATGTCCAACATGAACTCTTGCTGATCGGTTTCGGGATCTTTGCTTTTGGAGCAGACTATAGTTGTCAGTCAGTCATTTTCTGTACCGCTTATCCAGTTCAGGGTCGCGGGGGTTGCTGGAGCCTATCCCAGCTATTATCAGGCGAGAGGCGGGGTACACCCTGGACAGGACGCCAGTCTGTCGCAGGGCCAACACAGAGAGACAGACAACCATTCACGCTCACATTCATTCCTAAGGGCAATTTAGAGTGACCAATTAACCTAACATACCTAACCTAACTATAGTTGTATCTCTCAAAATATATGAGATACAACCTCAAAGTTGTCGGTATTGGTTGATATTGGCTATTGGAAATTAAGAGTTGGACAATATCTGTATATCAGATATCGGTTTGAAAAGAGGGCAATATCGAACATCCCTGCTTTTAACTATTAGAATTTTTAATTTTACAGATAAGTGAAGATAAAATAAAGGAATGAAGATGGGATCTAAAATAAGGAAAACAAGTGATGACAAAAAGAAAAGGGTGGTAATGAAAAGAGGGATGCAAGAAAATGAAAAGATGCTGAGGGAAAAGAGTGTGAAATGAGTGTGAAAGTGCATGATCTGACAAAGAAATGGGAAACTAAAGGAAGGATGAACACAGATGAGACTGGACAAGTATGAAGGGGGGGGAAATAGGTGGGGCGAGGGAGACAGGGAAGTAAAAAAAGAAAGAAAATGGGACAAGGAAGGAAAGTAGGCAGCAGGAAGCCCTATAAAAAGGAAAATAAAAAAGGAGTGAAGATGTCCAAAATGGAGGAGAGGGTGAAAGAAGGAAGAAAAAGGATAATTATGGGAATGAGAAGGAAGTATGACAGGAAGAAAGTGAAAAAAGGAGAGGGAAGTAAAAAGAAGAAAGCCTTTGAAAGGGAAGAAAGGAATAAAGCAAAGGAAATGAAGACTGCACTAAAAGGATGGAAGGTAAGGAGAGGAAGGAAAGCCCCTTAAAACTGAGCCAAGCTACTAAAAAGACCCAAACCCGGAATTAAGATGTCTGGTTGGAGAGTGTGACCCGTGAACATATGTTTCAGAGATGAGTCGGCGGAGCAGATGTGGATGCAGGACTCGGTGACACGGTGCACATCTGTCAGTCTGCTTCCTCCTGCCAGGAGGCGCGAGAGCGGCTGCTGTCAGCTACACGTTAAACCAAGACATGAACGACACGGGAGGCTGACAAGACCTCCACTTTCAAGAGACAGCGACAAAAAATGTGCTAAAACCTGTCAGGCAGGTAAAGGGTGACAAGTAGAGTCAGGAGGGGGCCGAAGCCTCAGACAGCTTCTAAAATATTAGCCTCTGGTTGAAGGGAGTCACTCAGTTCTTCCACCTCGTGGAGGCAGAGGCTGTTTTTAAAGCTGCTGCTTGTGTTTGCTTCCAGGTTTCTGCAAAGAAGCGGCTAAAATGTCACCGTGTCACTTCTCGTTAGTCGGTTTGTCTTCTCAAACTTTCATTTGCTTCTCTAAGTTTTTAGATACAATTTTTATTTGTGTGACTCTACCTAAAGTGTTTTAACCCCTTACCTAAATGAGACAGTTTCAACAGCTTCTAAAAAAACCTTAGAACACTAAGATTAAAAAATCCCAGCAAGACCAAAATCTGTATATTTCTAGATAATTAAAGAGTATTTTTTTATTTTTGCACAGAATGATAAATACAAAAAAAAAAAAAAAGAATAAAAGAATAAAAAGTGCAGGAAGAGGCAAAGGAGTAAAAAGAAATGGCTTGTTTTAAAGCTTCCACCTTTTCAATATAAAAACAATGCAAGCGAAATTCCATAGTACATTCAGATTTCACAAAGTACACTGTAAAGAAAACTCTGTAAATTACAGTGAAAAACTGGCAGCTGTGGTTGCCATTTTTTCCATCGTAAAATTTACAGTCATAATGTCAAGGCTACGACGGTATTCCAATTTAAAAAACTAAATTTGAGTATATAACTTATTTATTCAAGGTATTTTCTTGCAATAATAACAGTTGCAACAATAAATATTTGTCAAATTTACAGTAAAAATATAACAGCTTATCACCCTATAAATTATCAATGAGACATCAGTATTGATTTCTTTAGGTATTTCTTGAAATTACACCTACACAGCAAAAATACATATTATTTAATGTATATTTAATTGTAAGTAGTCTAAACATCTGTTACAAGAAAGGTTTTGCTCATTTCAGACGATTCAAATGATCTTCAACGTGGCCTGTTTGTCATTTTCAACTAAGTATGATCCCTTTAAAAGAAAAAAAAAATCATTGCATTTTGTTTTAATTAGAAATGTCCAATATTATCAGACTTAGGATTTTATTGTCCAATATTGGCATCAAAATGTGATATTGGAAAATATCACAAAAAATATCCCTACTTTTTATTTACAATCCATTTTTGTTTAAGAATACATTACTCTTTTAATCATGGCCCTCTGAAAAAAATAGATTGAACTGCCAATAAGTTGAAAATGTGTGTTTATGTGCAGTTAGATTTACTTGCAGTATAAAATGTTTGCCAAGATATTTTTACGTCTTTATCTGCTATAAATTACAGATTGAGTAAAAGTTAAAAAAAAAAATAAATAAATAATTGGAGGTGATGCAGATGCTCAAAAATAAACCTGGTTGTCAGGAACTCTAACACACTGACCGCATTGCCGCATCTTCCTCATTTCTTCTTCTATCATGTTTTTTTGAGAGAATGTTGAACATTTTTTCCTCTTCAAACAAAAACTGCTTGTCTTTCCAAGGAGGATCATAAAGTTCCACTGAGCATCTTTACATGTGGAAGTGGACTGGGCTGCATGTTATCCTGGTTCTCCACATGGCAGAGGTCTCCTCTCTCCATGAGACCACATCGCCAGAATAACTTTAGAACCAGCAGGACACAGAACCATCAGCAGAAACTGGCGATAGCTGCATTGATATGACACAGATTTTGATTTCTTTTTTCAGTGAAACTGGAACGCATTCAGCCGTTTTCAAAGCAAAACTCCCCATCACAGTGACGGTCTGTGTTTGTTCCCAGAGACACTGAAATGAAGCCGTCAGGCTACAATCACAAGTTCAGTGAAATGCATCATAAGCTGCAACAAATTCTCCAGTAGACATCGTTCTCTTGGTGTTTGAGTTACCTCAAGCAGCTACACATGCTTAACCACATAACACCCATGGAGAATTTACCCAACACCGATGAGCATCATTAGCTTGGAATTCAAAACAAACCCGAGGCAAAACAGGACAAAACCACAGTGGCTTTGTCTTTAATTGTCAGTGGATGGTGAGTTTTTATTCTTGTTAAAAGCCTCATTGTGTAAGAAACCATGTCACTAATTTAAGCTGATACATTACACAGATGCCTAATGTTGGAGTTTGAAGGCCGCGCAGCAGCTTGTGGATGTTTCCTGCTGCAGCACCTGAATCAGATTAATGAGTCAAGATGCTTCGGCAGCACTTGACAAAAGGACAGACATTTAATCTGAATCAGGCGTGTTGGAGCAAGGACACATCGAAAGTTGCAGGACTGCAGCCTTTGACTATGGAATGATGGTAGTGCCTAAAAAAAGAAGAAATCCGGAGAAGAAAAGAGAAATAAAGGAGGAAATATATAGATAAGTACATGGAACAGTAAATAAAATCAATTGAGGAAGAAAGAAACTCTGCCTCAAAGCGGATGATTGACAGCTTGGACAGTTAGGGAATAGATAAGAAAAAAAATAGGGAGAGATAAGATTAAAATTTTTAAAAATTGAATTTTTGGTCTGCATATTCCTTATTGTTTTATGCATTTGTCTGCATATTTTCTTATACTTCTCCATATTTTTTATTTTTTGTGGCACTCTTATTGTTCCATATTGGAGGACCGGAGCCAGTCCTTTCCAGTCAAACAGGTCTACGTCATAATCTCTGACGTTTGAGCTGAGCTATACAGGAAGTGCAGCTGAAGAGAAACAACAGCAAATCAGCGTAATCGAATAATCCAGCCAGACGGTAACACTCGTACACTGATCCCAGATACCTGCCGACTGTTTGGCAAAGAAAAACATGAATAAAAGAGTTTCTATCACAGCATCTTTCAGTCACTTACCTTGCACACCTACACAGCATTCCCCTGCCAGCTAGACTCCCACCTTTAAGCATAACAGCAGCTTCATCAACAACTGGCGACAGAAGCCATAAAACCAAAACAGACCAATACGCATTTAATCCTGCAGACAAACCAGCAGCTGTGCTTCTGGCAGCCAGCGGCCGTGCTGTGATTATCAGCCAACCACTGATTGTCTGTGTGTGTGATGTGTGAACGACCTCACAGGTGTGAGCCGTTTGCGTGACTGGAACATTTGGAGAGCATACCGTAGGACATTGGGATGTCCAGGTCTCCTTGCCAGGACATCTGTCCCGATTCATCTATGGACTGCTGAGCTGTAAAAAAAAAAAAAAAAAGAGCTTGTTTACTCTCACTCCAACACTACCTCTGATTTATTCAAATTTAGAAAGACAATAGCAGGAAAATGTGTGCCGTGCTGCCTTCACACTGGCTGCCTACAAACTGTGACTGCGTGGATTAAATCAGAGATAGATGCACGAGTGAGAAGATTTTGCAAGATGTCACTTCAAGCCATCACGAACTGTAATGTCCAACTTCTACTGAGCTGAAACAAAAGTCACATTCTTTGCTTTTCTTTTTTTTTAACAGCACAGTCATTTGGCAGAAACAGGATGACAGCATGACACTGTGGCTGTGCGAGTGAAATCATTCTGAGCGAGCTGTGAAGTGAAAACACATCATGAGGACCAACTACCTTTCAAGTGGCCTCGTCCCAGTGTGACAAACCCGGAGGAGATGAAGTTGTGAATGTCTTGGCCTCCACCACGCAGGTTTTCTTTCCCGTAATGACCTGAGGAGAGAATTTGCAGTAATTTAACACCAATATTTTTAAAGTTTTTTGTCAGAAAGAAAGGTAAAGATTTGGAAACTTGCAGCTGACAAGTGTGGCTGAATATGAAGATGTTCGGAGGGAGCAAAGTATCTGAATTCTGTTAAATGGATATGAGAATAATGGATGCAGGTGTCGTCTACATTTCTCTGGTGACTCCATGAAAATCAGATAAAAGAAGCAGGTTGGTTTCACAGAACATGAGAAGTAGCTTTACTTCTAAAAATGTGCGATCGATGAAAGAAACAAGCTTTTCCTCCTCTGATAACCAGCCAGTTTGGTTACCATGGTGACATGGTAAGTGGAAAATCGGTTGTGTCAAGAACACAACCGATTCTGTAAAAGGGCTAAAAATTCATTCATACACAGCAGATTCTAGTTTTGTTTTTCTTTACAGGTAACCTTTCCAAACAGCATAGCTTTCCTTATTCTAAAGTACTGACATTGTTTTGAGTTGGTTGCTTAGCTGAGTCCATCACTGGTGACCTTTCACATCCCTCACACCAGCTGTTTGACCCCCTGCCATCAGGACGGCTTCAGGTCAGTCAGATCTCACACTTCCAGACTCAAAAGCAGTTTCTTTCCCTGGACGAATAACGACTAATCACACAGCATAGCAACATATCTGCCCCATCTGCTGTGCTTTTAAGCAACAAAACTGGACAACTGTGATCACTCACACATCTTTTGCTGATTAGATTCATCCCTGGATTTAATGGATGAACTAAAGTCAATTTAGCGACAAACTGATCCCAAATAAACTACATTTCACTGATAAAGTTTACACTTATAGGGTGACATCAGGGTTCTAATTTGTAGGTATGTAAAATTATTTAAATAAACATGAATCTGCCCCATTCAGGTGAAGTTATTCATGCAATGTCTTTGCTGAGTTGATGGTGTTGGGATGTGTCTCATGTCAAGTGACAGACACTCAAAAGGTCAAAGAACCGATCAGGTGATCAGATTAGAAAATGAAGGAAGAAGAGAGGAAACTCTTTTTATGACTGGTCTCTCAGGAGTTTGTTCTCACTAAACCTTTTTTCTGCAACAAGTTCATTCCTGGCATTTATTCAGCTTTCCCTCCCCTGTGGGACAAATGTCCAGCAAGCTCTGGCCACAGACTTAAAGTCCACAGACATCGTCTTCTGCTGAATAAACAAATGCAGCAGGACTCTTTCTTTGACTTTAACAAAAGCTAAGGCATCACGATCGACACAGAAAGGATTGGAAAATGGAGAAAGAGGTTTTACAACAGTGGCTAGGTACGGAACAAGGGCCCGGATGGGATGTGATGCCCAGACCCCCGGGTGAGAGTCATATACGCCAACCATCGAGCCAAAGGGATACCCCTGTGGCCAAGTAGTCAGGGGACATAATCATACTGGAGACATGGTGACAGGACCCCACACTGTCACCCCCACCTTTCCACAAGCACATCCTCATGCTTTTCACAGGCTGCCAACCATTCCAAATCCATGAACTTATTATGAGTGGCACATACATCCTGCCAACAACACTAAAATGTGGCAAGATACACAATGAGGGTCCGGGCGGGATTCGATCCAGAGACTCCCGACACTCATGCGGGCTTGCAAATCAGCCAAGGGGATATTTGTTTAACTGACTGGTATGCCAAGTAGCCAGAGTGGATGGTCAGCTGGAGGCATAGTGACAGGACCCCACACTGTCACACTCGGTTTACACAGGTGGTGTCGATGTTGGAGTTTAAACAGCCAACTCAAAAGCTTTTTCAGTAACCAGTTCCAACTGACAAAACTGGTTTCACGGTAAAAATATCGAGGGGTGGGGGAGAATCTAACGATATAGGACAGTAGCTCTTGAGGACTGAACTTGGGCACCCTGATTCAGAGGAATCTGTTAGCAGAAAGACTGTATCATTGCCATAAGTTTGCTTTATGTGTGTAGAATTGCTTCAGGGCTGAACAATATGACCAAAAAAATTTTATGATACATGTTCTCATATTGATGGTTTAGACAGTTTCTTTTAATAATGCCGATTTTAAAAAGGTACAGTATGTAAAAAAAAAAATCAAAGGTCAGTGGCAGAAAAATGTGATGTATAATTCAAAACTGTGTTTCTATTGATGTGTAATCCCTTCACTAGAATAGCTGTTATACGTTTATTTTCTTAGAATGAGTCATTTATATGTACTTGCTGGGCGGTGCACATATGGAAGCTGCCATATTTGTGTGTACTGAAAACTGTCCAGAAGCTCTAGACTGTAAAAAAAAATATAAAGATTAATTAGGGGTGCACAATATCACCAAAAAAGATATTACAATATTAAAAAACAGAAATAGCAAATTAAAGCTTCTACAAGTTCTATTTAAATTTCAATTGATTTTCAGGTTAGGTTTGCAATTTTAACACATTTTTGATAGTTTGAAGCTCATACCCACTGATCTGCTCTGATCTGCCATGTTTCCTTGTTCACTCATTCTGTGGGATTCCACTATGATGCACAGGTCACCATATAACATGTACTATTCTACTTCTTCCTATCTCCTCTACCAGTATTATCATGATGCAATATAAACAATGGACATGGCACACTCCCAAATATCATGGAAATAAGAATTTTATGCATCTACCAATTGAGACATTCACCAATGCCAAAAGATCTTTGAAGAAAAAACATCTTACCAAGTGCCGCTGCAGGCATGGGTGTAATTGAAGACGCGTCAGATCAATACTCACTGTGGACTTTATTGCCCATTTCACAAGTTCAGAAAAAACAAAACTTCCTTCTTTTGTCGTATCTCGTATTACCCTGCAATGGCATTTCCAACAGGAGTTATCTTAACGGTCAACAGAAAGGAGGTCACCCATGCTCACCCCACACAAGATTTAGGTTGTCTGGATGCACCTGCACACACTCAAGCTAATGACAACTCCACACCCAAAGTGCCACCCACAAGCCAGATGCCACCACACCCACAGATGACATCACTATAGGTAAGCCATAGGGCAAACCAGAGAAACATGCCTCCTACAGAAAACCTTTCATGTTATTTGAGTTTTCTGCAGGTTTTTCTATTGGCTTGGAAAAACAGATTGAAGCAGGGAAGCACATGAACAATAAATGCACATGAGCCTGTGAAACAAAGGTGGGGCAGCAAAAAAATAACAGTGTCATCTGCATAGAAGTGACATTGGCATTTAGCAATTTACACAGATTGTTGAGGTAAAGAAGACAATTAGGATTAAAGCTCGGTTGAAATTCTTAATATTTTGAATAATTTTCTCTCAGGGGAGTAAATTTTGGGTTAATTTAGCAACTTTTGCTCAATATTTTGTTTAAATTCCACAACAAAATCTTAAAACTCACAAAGTCATGGCTTACTAGTTACATGTAAGCTGGTAGGAGATTAACTTGATGACAATCAGATAAAACTATTTTACTACATTAAGTGGAGATCCTCATTTCTCCACTCATGACATTGAGGAACATTGAATAATCCACCAGCACCTTCAAGCCAGTTTATTTTGTGCCAAGTTCATTGAAGCTGAAGTCAACACAATTGGCTCCCGCAGATTTAGTGGATGGATTTTTCCTCCCTCGGGTGAATCCATCTATCAAAGCCAAACTATTGGAGAGAATTGATTTCACTGGAAATTTTAAAGGTTGGTGTTGCTGCACCTTTAAACTAAGCACAACAGTTTCTCAACTCCCACTCCCTTCTGCCACTTAAGAAGAGATCAGCCACAGATGACAAGAATATTAAACGGGGGTAAAATGGCATAACAGACTAAATTGAGACTCTGGTGGGATCAAAAGCTAATCAATATGTATTGCTTGAGGATGCCAGGGGTGCAATCAGCAGATTTCAGGGCCTTCATATTCCCTGTTCATCAGTGCTACTTCTTTATTCTTCACGGGAACTAAAATATTTAACAGTTGGACAGTAAAACAGACTTTTTGGCTCATGAGCGGGAGAAAGATTCAAGTTTGATTCATTTGATTTTAAAGTAGTTTTAGGTTTTTTGTAAAAAGGCAATGTGGAAAATTGTAGGTATACAGTGTTTTAGATTTCCCTCGTGTTGAAAGGTCTGTAATGCAATTTGTACCTCATCACTGTAGCTGTGCAGAGCTGCTGTAACTGAAAGTGCAGTATGAACACAAAAGTAAGACAAGCTAGCACTGCTGCAGTGTTCAATTGTGCTGTCAATCAAACAAGTCATGAAAACATATTGAAGAGTGAAGCATCCAACAGACGGGAAAGAAACAAATAATAATCCAGAATCTGGAGTCTTGGTCCTTCATGCAGCCTCTACTCCTTCCATCCTCCTCTCTGTTAATCCCTCTCTATATTAACTAGCAGTTAAATGCCCCTGTCTCTGAGGGGCCACTTCAAAGTCAATAATATCCCTCAGACCTTTGGGCCTGAGGAAGCTGAGATTGAACAGCATTTCAAATTATAATAATGAGAAGAAACACCTGGGACCTCGGCCTGGCTTTCATCACACCAAAGTTTAGTTAGCCATGCAGCTCATTTATTTCTTTGTTTTGTTTTGTTCCTTTAAATCCACTGACAAAAAAAAAGATTACTGACATGACTGTCACGTCTCATCCGAAGCCCAGATGAAGTCCTGTTGAGAATATATCTATATCTTGTCTCCTAAAGTAAAAAAAACTGCTGATTTATAACCTCGGCACCCTCCAAGGATGAGACCATGCAGCTGAAATAATGTACCTGGAGATGCTGACTGTGATATAAATTGTTCCCATGAGGCAACATGAACCCATAGCCCCCTATTATCTCTGGAAAGTGCTCCTAAAAACTGCCTTATCTACTTTGCATAATGAAAAGGAACTAGCCGTAGAAAAATTGAGGCTGTATTTGAATTGGTACTCAGGAAGAGGAAAGTGGGCACAAAAGGTTTCATTTAACTTATATTGCTTTTGCCGTCATTGTCATCCACAGATACATGTAAAGTGTTAAAAGTGGGTTTGACAAAGCAAATTTGAATTTAGTCAGGTCATGTTAACTTTACTCTTCCCCAAGTTTGCAACCACTTTTCAAGAATAGTTTTGTATGAAAATTGAATCACCTAAGGGGTCTGTTTTACTTAACCTTCATGCCTGTTCCACTAAGAACATTTCTGCTTACAAATTTATATGAACTTTTCAGCAAACAGCAGCTTCTTCATAGTGATAGGCCTAATGCCCACAATGCCTCATATACTGACCCTGTTAACCCATGAAAAAAAAGAAGAAAAAATACAGTTTAACAATCAGTTGGTGTAGAATTTCACAGCTACAGGTAACCAATGTATCTGATAAATGTTAGCTGAAAGCTGAACAGAACAGGGTCACCATGGTAACAGAAGTTAAACAAATAATCTGCTCCAGAGGTGTTTATGATCAGTTGTAGATTAAATATTCCATCAAAAAGCTCCATCTTTTACTGATTCAAAGAGCAAATCAGACTAAAACAACATTTAAATGCCACCAGACAGAAATATGGGATCTGTGCTGATGTCTGACATTCTGAAACTGTTTAATCTTGACTAAAAGTTGGATATTTAAATAACTGGATGCAAAAAAAGCCAGTCTTCTTTTTACTTGTTTGCTATGGGCGAAGTGGGCAATTTATATTTATCATGCTGCCATTAAAAGAAAAGCTAATTGAATTGTAAAAAAAACATCAAAACCTTTAAACTGAATTGAAAATGAATATTTTTGACAAGAACTCGGTGAACTCAATGATTCTCTGCTGACAAGAGAAGCAGTTTCACTAAAACAGCCTCCAGACTAAGTGTCATGTTGTCATGGGAAGCACGTCTACAGCTGGTGAACCAGAATGGGCTCTCTGTGGTTTTATATTTTTTCTCTCACATTGCCAACAAGTCCATTATATAGCACTGATATTGGAACTAACACAGGTGAGAACATTAGGAATATTCAATCAATAAAGTTCAATTTATTTTGGTTGGTTAAGTAAAGACACTTGAGGCCAGATGCATAAAACTGCTCTTTCATGACTAAAACTGTGTGGATGCATAAAGGCAAGAGTACAAATGCATCCTTTTAATTAGATTTATAGAGCCATGCTTTCATTTGGTTCCGTTTCACTAATTTCACTCATCATGGATCTGTATTCAAGTTCATAAACCTGATTTCCACTCCCACGTTTTTTTCCAGCAATCAATGGAGGCATACACTCCACTAATGAATCATTTGCATATGAAATCTAATTTGTACCACAACTTAATGATAATGAAAGCAACAACAAAGACGCACAGTTTTACTGAATGTAAAACCAAGTCACTCGTATGCAAAGAAAGAAGTCTATTATCTGGACTGCTGCCGGCCATTCAGGTGCCGTAAGCTGCTTTACACAAAACCGCTAAAAAACTTTACAAGTTAACATTTGTGCATTTTGTTGCATATATTTCTTTAAAAACATCAATGCTGCTCAATTTTGATTGAATGAATGAATGAAGGAATGCTGTTTAATATCTTTCTTTTGGTTGTTCACATTCCAACATTAATACAATTCTTCCAAGACCAATACAGTATAATGCAACCACAAAAAAGGGTTGGAAAAAAGCAATGCTTTTTTTATGGCCTACCCTGTACATCAAATCAAACAACTTAACAATGAAAGCAAATCTTTAACCTTTAAGCTTTTGTCAGGATTTTAATCCTTTAAAAATCATCTTGATTTTTTAAAATGTTGTAGTGATATCTGATATCATCGGGCGACAACAGCAATAAAATGTGATATTGATAAATATTGGTATGGATTTTTCAAACCACTAGTTGTACTAACGAAATCTCAAAAGATCTCGTTCCGTCACAAAATCTCATGAAATCTTGTTCCATTAGCATTGGTCCAGCATGTAGAAAAGTCCTTTCAGAGTCATGTGACTACGGTGCAGCTGCTGCTGCTGCTGACTTGCTTTAAAGCTGCTTATTATTTGTCGGGTTTTCAGTTGTTTGTTAAGGGCACATTCAGGAAGCATAGTCCACGAGTCTCGGTCCGTTTGGGGACTCGGTTCCCAAAGCGGACTTTGACTCTGATTCGAATCAAAGAAGCTTTGTGAATGCGCCCTAAGTTACCAAGTTGTCAGAATCATTAGAATTAGCCACATGTTGGCTAATACCTGCTAGTATCTGGTATTTGGTAGCCAGATGTCCAAAATGAACTCCTCTGGCTGAGGAGCTATAGCCTACGATTTGAAAGTTTGATCATTATCAATAACCTTATTTAGATGGTGGTTCTGGTCCTATAGTACAATTTACACAATGTTAAAAGACATTCATCAATAGGAGCCATCCAGCCAGATCCCTGCTCAAGCTGAGCGTGGGCTCCAATAGGAGCCCCTTTTCAAGCTGATTTTTAAATTTCTCAACTGATTCTGACATCAGAGTCTACTGCTTGGTTGTTCGGGGATCTTTGCTCTCGGAACAGAGTACAGCTCTATCTCTCAAAATATGAGACATACGTCACAGTTCATCTCAGTATTGGTTAATATTGGAAAATAAGAGTTGGACAATGTCATATATTGGATATTGCTTTAAAAAAAGAAAAGCCAACATTGAACATTTCTAAGTTGTTGGGTTTTTCCCCCAATTTCTGGACAAAAATGTCTTATTCAGCCACCTTTTGAACATAATAACTATTACAAAATATAATTCTCCCTTTTGTGATGTTCTGGCTCCATTCTTTAGATAAATACAGTAGAAACATTTACTTTTTCTTTTCACCACTAAAATCAACTCCATTATAAGCATATGCATAAAGTATTATTTGTAAAATTAAACGTTGAATTCTGAAGTTTATGAAGAGATTCTCTTAGAAAAACTTCACCAACAACCAAAATGACGGCCAGATCAAGAGGAAACATTTACCCAAATACACAAAAATGTCCAAAATGATGTATGAGGTTGATGTTCCTTTAATGTTGTTGAAGTTCCAGATACAGATGAATACCAGTAGTTCCACAGTTCCCACAGTGGAGGCAGTGAACCAGGCTCCAATAATTTAAACTGAAATCAATACTTTGGTTTTGTGTTGTTCATATCTGTTAATAAAGATAATATGTAACAGACTGGGAGACAAATTGTAACCATCTTGTTTGGAGTGCTACCGTGTTCACCAAATGAGTTTTGCTCAGATAAAAATATTCTGTACATTTACGGAGTGTCACTGAACATGTCAGAAGCTCAGCTGGTGAAATGAAAGTGAGTCCCATTTCAGATTTCTGAATGGTTGAAATTTAAGGACGCGGTTCTGTTCATGTTTTTCTTTGTGTCTGTGGACGGTGGACAGAGACGACACGGAGCGGACATTAGCAGCTGATTGTGAAGGGTTTTATATCAGTGTCTGTCAATAAATGAACACAGATAATGACTCAGCATTCAGATTATTTTCTTTTAATATCCAACAAAGATCATCATTATGATTGACCTTTCGCTTAATACCCCCCTTCCCAAGCCACTTACAGTGCATGTGGTGGGAGTACCAGCAATGTCACGAAACAGAAAACAGAACAAAAACTGCTGATGGGATACAAGATTTACTGGGAAAAGATCATGCAGAGGTGAAAAAGTATAGTTGGCTCAGAAATGAGAGCAAACATCAGCTCATGCAGGGAAAGCATCAAGCTACCATGGACGAGCAGCAATTTCTGTTTTATGTGCAATGGCTGAATGCACAGTATACTACATTGAATGGAGATAGAGGGAACATATAGATGTAATGGATCATTGTACGTTTGCCTTAAACAGCCTTTGGGAGCCTGTAGTAGGGTATGAGCCATTCTTGTTCTATGAATAAAGAATGCTTCTTAAATGCTTCCTGTTATCACTAAGAACTTTGTATAGACAAAGCACACGTTGCAGTTATTTATAGACCTTAAAATTAAGCATGTTGTAAAAATGAACATGAACACTGTTTGCGAAAATATATATTGAAGTGTCACCTTTGTGTGATAGTGGCTGTCATACCCCTGCAGATTATACCCAAATGTTATGGCACTGTTCCTCTTTGAGGGTTTGTTGGTCTGAAATTTTTGATGTGCTGTCTGGAATAATTGACCTATGACTAAACCACGCCCTCAAACGCGATGAGCCAATCACAGTGCACACACCTAACCCAATGCACTCTGACATTCTCTGCTTGAACATGGATTGAAGTGCATTGAAGTTCATTTTTATGTGTCTTTACATGTATTTTTTTTGTTTAAAATGGTCAAATAGTGTGCATGGGTACATGCAACTCGGACACTAGGTATCCTGAGAAGCTGGGCGACGGGGTGTATTTTTGCCCTTTCCCAAGCCACATCTCAAACGAGAAATGTGTCTGCTTTGGCTAAAGTTATTCGGAAGACCGCAACATCAACTGAACGTGGATTAAATTAACAAAGATGTCTACTTTTGTTCTGAGGTGAGTCAACATCGTATTTGAGGCAACATATTGTCACTTTGCTGGAAAGAAATATGAAGTTATCTTTAACATCCTTAACGTTGGTTTAAGTTAGCTAATGCTAGCCAAGCGTGCTAGTTTTTGTACTTTGGTAAGGGTACATAAGAGGTCAGCTATAGCGGTCGTGTAGTAACGTGGGTAACGACACGCCTCTGGCTTCCAAGCTGCAACCAGACTCTACTCCGCTCCCGTGGCTGTTGAATCAGTTTTTGGCGGACGATCACTTTTTGGCGCATCACTGGCAGCTGGGCAGTAGTTTGTGCAAGAAACTGAGGGAGCGCACGCTAGTCCCAATCCAGAAACTTCACAGGCTTGATTTCAACTTGCAGTTTTAGACTCGTGAACAATGTTTTTTCTTTTGTTTGTTATGTTTTGTTTTTTTAAAATGTTTTTTATTTATCTTGTCATGGTCTCTGTCTGATTCTGTGTGTGCTGTCCGTGTTGCCAGATGTCACATACGGCCTGTCACCGAATGTTGATTGTCGGAGTGAGTGGGGGTGTGGCTTAGCCATAGGTCAGTTGGAAAAGATATTGTACCTGATGCTGTGACGGCATTATTTGGTGTACCATCATAGCTCTACTTAATCTGAGGCTCTTAAAGACTTGACAGCATTCCCAACTTTGTTGGCCATGACACTGATCCTGCTGAGATGAAAATCATCAGTTCCACCCTCCCACATTGATCAAGGAGGTGCTTTTTCTTTTCAAACTGGAAAAATTGGACTGAACTGACCTCATCTGGAACTGGGAAGACTTAGAGCCCCTTTGTATCTTATGTCAACAATTCATCCTGTCCTCTGACCAAGACCTAAGCTGGGACTGCCCTGCGGTGTGCTATAGAGCCTGCTAATGCTTTTTTGTTTGTCCTTGTCTCATTTCTTAAAATTTATTCTGTCTCATCATGTGTAGGTGACGTGTGCCATGAGGTTGTTTGTATGTTGCTTTATTCTTGTTGATCTTGAAAGAAATTAAACAACTGTTGTAATTATATTTGACAATGAAGTGTTAAAATTAGAAACATAAATTTAAAGAAAATTAACATGAATAGAAATTAGTCAAAGAAAAATTCCTTTGACACCAATTAAATCATGTGTAAATGAAAAGGAGGGGATGATTTGGACACCTCATGGATTTTTTAGGCTATGTATACAGATAATGTTGGGCCCATATTATCACACTGCATTATTAGCTCATAAATCACCAGTATGCAGGAAAAAAATATGCATGGATTTTATCTGTATGTCTTGTTATGCTCATGGCTCCTCATCCATATGTCTGAGATTCACGACACCTTGTTGCTAAATGGGAGCATGTAACAACAGCCAGATTCCTAAAGCTGATTATGGAAAGTGCTTTTTACTCCAGCTTGTAAATTCACAACGTTCCCAAATACCTTTTGGCCACACAATGTAAATTTTAAGATTTACTGAGAGTAAATGAGATAAGCTTTCAGTTGAGACAAAGAGTAAATGTGACTAGAAGCAAACTGACTCACTTTCATTTGCAAAAAGCCTCCCATTGTTTAAAAAGTTCCTCTCCTCTAAACTGACTTCAGTTGCTGTGAGAGTCCAGCAGAGATGATTTCATTCTCTGTCTCCAAAGTGTGGAAGACATTTGTCACCTTTTTTCACAGCAACATAGAAATTGTAGAGTACAAAATGAGAGAACAGAGCAGGACTCCAGGAAATTGAAGTGATAACGGTCGCTCCGGGAAAGTTATGGGGGAGGACTATCCCCAACCGAAGACACGCTCCATCAGCATCAGTCTGAAGTGCAAGTGTGATTCAGATTACATACTGTACTGTCACTGTTTGGAGGCAACGCCTTTCAGTAGATTTTTAACCTTTTTAAAAACAGTTACAGAGAAAAATGGCCCAAAATCGTTCCTTTTGATTTCAAAGTAAATAAATGCTCATTTTACCTAAAGTTCAACTTCATATACAGAAAATTTACTTTAAAAAAGAAGAAATCCGAATGAGTTCCATTGTAATACATATACAGTCGTGCTCAAGATTGACACCCTCTAATTAAAGAAAAGGCTAAATTCACAATAATAATTCAAATAACAAGAATCTAATAATATATATATATAAAATTACAAAATTATAATTTAGTAAAATAAACTATTGCTTTAGAATTGTGGTTGGAAATATTAATTTAACAAAAGCAAACAAAACTGGCCCAGACACATTATAACACCTTGCCTGTGAAATGTGGACCAAAACACCTGTCAACAGGTGTAGAAGTGTTTTTGAGCGTCACAGAAAACACCTGATTGCAGTGATTGTCTCAAAGTGTGACTTAATAAAATTGTAGCTTCGGAGCCCCATCATGCTTGTTTAATTGTTTTATTTTTTGTGTGTTTGTTTTTAATATTTCTTTTGAACAACAATTAAAATTCAATGTCATGATTTTCATAGAATTTTTATTCATTATTACTTTTGTCAATTTCAACTTGTTTCACTCACAGCTGATTTTTTTCCCATCTTTATTTGGAGGGTGTCAATAATCTTGAGCAGGACTGTATCAATGGAGAATGGTACGTTTACTCATAAGCTACTTTATCAGGATCCCCGTTTTCCTCGAGAACTGCTTTAAGTCCTTGTGCCATAAGTCCCGATACCTCCAGCGGGTCTGGGTCGGGTCGGGCTAGATCGGTCCACGTTTTTTTGCATCTCCACAGATAAAAACTGTGATGGGCACCCTTATATCCGAACCGTTTATTTATATAGCCCTTTACTGTCACCAAGGGATATACAAAGTGCTTTACAGTAGGGAAGTAGACAAGAAAGAAAAAGTAATGGATCAATAAAATTCAGGAGTTCAAAGTAATGAAAAATAAAAACAGATAAAAAAATTAAAAGCTAATTATTTAAAACCACCATGTCCAACACATTCTCACTCCCAACTCGTCATCTTTTGACGCTTGTAGTCTTCCTCCGCGTCAGCTGTCTACACGTGGGGTATCTTGTACATATGTGACGCAGCGGGTCTCTCATTGATTGTTATGGAAATCCCTAATCGGTGGTATATTGACAATATGAGAGCATAAAATCAGCACAAAATCGACTGCGATCAATCCTTCAAAGTCATACGTACTATAGGGTCGTTTGTGCACATCTGAAATTACGCTCTCTTTGAGCGTATTTCACGCTCCCTGTCACCTTTGGCGGCGGCAGGAGCAGAAATGACGGCGAGTCCAACTAAAGAGAAGGAAGTCGACTGAAGAAAGATATTTAACTGGCTGAAACACTTGAGGCAGTGTTTAGCTCGACTGGTTGGGAAGCTGACACAGTATTCAGAGGCTGCAGTTCCTCTATGCAGCCGGTCTCAGTACGATTCCCAGCCTGGGACCCGCTGCAGCCCCCACTCTCTGCCCCCCTTTACCTCTCCTCTCATCTTGTGATATAAAGGTTATCAAAGCCTGAAGAAACTCCTGATTATGATACGACAGCACGCATTTACAGTATTATGTCGCTTAGGATTTGAATTTTGTTTATTTGTGTTCACTGAGGAATGTGCATGTATATGACATGAATAAAGTTACTGCCAGCTACCACAACACCGTTTATCCCTCCCTTCCAGCTGGTTGTTAATAGCATCCTTAGCAACCACTGTAGCAACAATCACAAAACCTGAAAGAATTGTGGATCGTTTACATGAAACAAACAGACATTTTGAAAACAAAGTGTATATTTGACGTTAGAAAAGTTATCAGAACAAAGCTGAAGCCACAATCTATCTTGAAAAATATTAATTTCTACTGAAGATTGTAGGGACACCCACCATTTTTCTTTTGGTCACACCAGGGAGGAACTCAGCAGTCACGTAACCACCACCAGGAGTCGCTTTTGGACGATTGATTTCCATAACATTCAATGAGAGACCTGCTGCGTCACATACGTACGAGATGGGGTATACCCTGCGCGTAGACAGGTGATGCGGAGGGAGCCTGCCCAAGCGTCGAAAGATGGCGAGTTGGGAGTGAGAATGTGTTGCCATGTCTACATGACTAAATGTATTAAGTTGCTGCCATTTGATTGGCTGATATTTGTGTCAAGCTATTTACCAGGTGTACCTAATGAAGTGGCCAGTGAGCATATACACTGCCTGGCCAAAAAAGAAAAGTTGCCACCAAAAAAAGGTCTTACACTCTGATATTTCGTTGGACGCCTTTAGCTTTGACTACGGCAGCATTCGCCGTGACATTGTTTCCAGAAGCTTCTGCAATATCACAAGATTTATTTCCATCCAGTGTTGCATTAATTTTTCACCAACACCTTGCATCGATGATGGTAGAATCTGACCACAGCCTTCTCCAGCACATCCCAAAGATTCTCAATGGGGTTGAGGTCTGGACTCTGTGGTGGCCAATCCATGTGTGGAAATGATGTGTCATGCTCCCTGAACCATCTTTCACTATCTGAGGCGGGGAATTCTGGCATTGTCATCTTGGAATATGGCCGTGCCATCAGGGAAGAAAAAATCCATTGATGGAATAACCTGGTCACTCAGTATATTCAGATATCAGCTGACCTCATTCTTTGAGCACATACTGTTGCTGAACCTAGACCTGAACAACTGCAGCAACCCCAGATCATCACACTGCCCCCGCAGGCTTGTACAGGTGACACCAAGCATGATGCTGCATCACTTCATCTGCATTTCCACCCACATTTCTTCCTGGAAGGTGATGGGTCCCCACTATCCTTCCAGTTTTTAATAATGCGTTGGACAGTTGAACCCAATTAGATTCTGCATCCCCTTAGATGTTTTCTCTGCTTGATGCCAATGATTTGACCCTTCTCAGACAGACTCGCATCTTTTCCACGACCATGGGATGTGTCTTTCCACATGGTTGTTTAGGAAACGAGTAGCAACTCATTACACCAGTTGGGGTTCAGTAACTTGTTGCCAGCTGAAAGATAATCGCCCATGCAGTAATTATCCAATAGGAGGCTCCTACCTATTTGCTTTGTTAAATCCAGTTGGAGACGTTTTTTTTGGCCAGACAGTGTATTTTTGCTGTTTAATGCTTCAGTTTCTCATAAAATCCAGTTTTATGCATCTGTGACCCAGCAGAATATTAGATCAAAGCTTCACTGTTGTCCCCATGAACATGCTTTTCTTAAAACCTCGACCAAAGAAACCTTTTGTTTTGGTTTATTGATTTGACACAAATATTCATTGAAGTCTGACAGTTCATTGAATAAATAACCTCAAACTTTCTGAAGTGAATCCATATTTCCTCAACCTTCAATGTGATTCAGAGAGGATAAACAAACTGTCTTTTTGTCGTTTTCACAATGTAAAAGCTGAATAAGATTTAACCCTGAAATATTCAACATCTGAACTTCAAGAAGCTACAATGACTTACTGATATTTTGTCGTTTATTTCTCTAAAAGACATTTGAATTTAAACAGTGTCTCCTTAAATTTGGTATTTAAGGCACAGTTAGAGCCACTTGTGTTTGTGCAGCACTTTTCCAAGTAATTAGTTGCATGAAATGGTTAAAAAACTGTATTACAACCTTGTTGTAATGAAATTAAGGTTCATTTTAAGCCTTATTTCCCTTTATCATACTCCTGATTATACATTTGTATTTTATTTCTATTTTCACTATGTTTGTTTTGGTACTCCACAATCCCCAAATTTCCTACAGGATGAGTATCTATGAAAGAAAAAAAAGAACCACATGAGAGATGAAAAAGAAATAGGCTGATACTACCCAGATCTGATCAAATTTACTTTGTCTGCCTTTAACACTGTATTAGATTTTCTCCCTGTAGTCGGAGTTATGAGTTTTAAAGTTGGAACATTTTCCTTTATCCATAAGACAATATATTTTCCTCCACACAGATAGAAGTGAGTTTTTTTGTTCCTCAGTTTTCTGAAAAATGTCTGCTGCTCTGAGTTTTACCAAGAGTGTCTGTGGTCTCATCTCTGTTTGAAAAACCTTTGACAGGAAGAACTAGAACATCATGACCCAGACTTCTTATAGTTTGGGGCAGAGGACACAGCTCTCTGCTCAGCTGCATTTATCACAGACTGGTGATGTGTGGCATGAAATGGACGTGCATCAGTGTATTCTGCCTCCTGTTGCAGGTTTTAACTGTTAAGGTGCTGGAGTTGTTCAATGAAAATGTTACGTTTTGATAAAGAATTCAAAAGGCTGTAGCTTAGAAGTGGCTGCAGATCAATGAAAAATACTTTATTCATCCCAGAAGAGACATTCAGTATTGTAAAAAAGGCATGCAGTAAATGAGAAAGATGTTTAATATGAACCTGAGTGGACTGTATGTTGGGAGAAAATTTACTTATGCCTTTTGCATATTGAAAGCGAATCAGCAAATAGCTGAGAAATGACTTCATTAGTGATGCCTTTGTCAAATTGTTGCTTTCCCTGTCATCTGTTTCACTAGGTACGTTGACATGACGACTTTTTTTCCCTTTCGGTACGAAATCATTCTGATTGAGGATTTTTAAGGGCAGCTGTTTACATGGGAACTAATTCATTCCGATCTGGCGTGGACATGCAGCAATATTTATTCAGAATAATCCTGTCTGGCATGCTCAGAATGATGTTACATCACGTTATTTAATAAAGACGGAGGTATAAAAACTGATCGTCACGGTTGTTGTGGTTTCTGCAGGACTTTAATCCAGCAGCTGATACTGATGCACTCCTACTGCAGGCAACCAAGAGAAAAAGGCGTAGAGACGGAGTTTGAGTTTAAAACAAATTTTCTGTTGCTGTCCAGGGAACTACGTTGTTCACAGCCATCTGTCAAAGTGAGGAAACGTTACTCGTTGCACGTAGACATCTTGTCGAAGCATGCAACTGCATGCACAATTCTCCCCTCGTTCTTTTTCTTTTGACTTACCTACAAGGTTTTTACAAGTTGAAAACATGGTGCAGTCGTGCCGTGTCATTAACTGCCTCATTTCCAATACAAAGCAAGGGAGCTCGGATATGTCAGCTAACGAAGAAGTTCCGAAAGGCCCGGATAGCAGCCATGAGGTGACCAAATATCACTTTCAAAGGCATCACCAAAAATGTTGGTGTGTTCGCGGTATTTTCAGACTGATAAATTCTGTTCTGTTAGTGTGTTGTGGCGTTAGAGTTCTGCTGTTTCACATGTAGCATTTAGCTGGCCGCTAGCTGAGAGCACAAACAAAGTAAAAGCAGACACACTCTATATTTCCTCCACTTATAGATTAACTTTTGGGTTTATATCATAAATGTCTTCAGTCATAGCAGATTGACTTTTAGAGTTCATTATAACTGACCTCATTTTAAAAGTAATAATGGGCGTGTGTGTCTGAGGGAGACCTGTGCATAAAATGAATGAAACCTGTCCAGACTGGGCGCCATCTGTGCATCTTACACACGGCGGTGAAAGCTGCAGATTTCAATGGAGAAAAAGGAGACGGTAGAGTGATACAGCAGCCAATGCAACTGCAACATTCTCTTTGATTCTATCCATTTTTCCATGAGTATGAGTCTGTGTCTTGTCTATGCTATATAAACCAAAACTCTTGCCCATGAAGCCCACAATGCATTGCGAAATGTCACATGCCCTTTCGAGCCCTATTGTTTTATGTTTATAGATTGATTAATTTTTTTTAACTGATGTGTTTTTTTCTCATCACTGGTTTTCCTAAGTACTCATTTCTGCTTAACATAATTTAATGAGTTCATTGCACTATTTTATCTGCTGTTCTGCTTGTGTGGTTGAGTTTTAATTGAATAGGTGAGCGTCATTATTTCCCATCACTCTATGGCTGCAGCTGGGACGAAAGCTTGAGACACATTTCTCCTAAAATAGTTCATCTAGAATGTTAAAATTTCATGTACAATTTTCAAACAGCTGTTCTTCTCAGGTTAGGCTACTGATAAAAGATCTTAAAAAGGGTCAAATTCTTGAAACTGTAAAGCCCTGTTTCCACCAGCAGATCCAGGTCAGGAAGGGATGGTGATGGAATGTGCGATACTGTAGCCTTTCCACAGCCAACGTGCCTGTATCAATAGGCTATTAGCTAGGCTATTATGAATCTGACCTGAACTTTTCTGTCTGTTTAAGCGTCCTGAGGTGACACTGTCATGAATGGACGCTATACATTTGAAAAGATACACACCCCAAAACCGCGCCTCCAGAGCGCAGGTGCACCGACAAGCGAAGATAACCGATAACGGCCGAGTGGATAGCTCGTTAGCCTAAACAGCTGAGGAACCACGTTGTGTGTTAAGTGTTAATTTGCTCACCTCCATCTCCTTCTGCGGTCTAAAACATCCACATTGCAAATATCAACACCTCCATGACTTGATCCACATCTGTTTTGTTTTTTTTCTCTTTGGTGTGGGTGGATAAGAGAGACAAACGGCCTTGGAGTTTAATATACCATCATTCAATCAATAAGAACGAGCCGTTCAAGACAATTGGATTGGGTTTTTTTGGTCCTGTCAATTCCACAGGTGACAAATTTTTTAAATTTTTGTGTCAGAGCATTTAATTTATTGTCTGCAATTGGAGTGTGAAGGAGATTTTAAGCAATATAGTGAAAAATGCTCCTGGAAAACATCATCCACCCTGCCTTAAATCATGGTGCTGTTACCGCTTTGTTCTTGGTGCCGAGTTGCACAGGAAGTAATGACTCTTTTAACCAATCAGTAGATTGTAGTATGTCAAGCTCCACCTTTTTGGGTCAGATTGGTAGGATTGGTACCCTAACAGAAGGGTGCAAAAAAGCAGGATGGGTCGGGTTGGATTCAAGGGTTCCTTGAATCCCAGTTTTGCCTGTGGAAACGCAAAAAAATACAAACTGACCCAGGCCCGACCCAGACCAGCTGGTGGAAACGTGGCTTAAGTCAAAAGAAAGAGTCCAACTCGTGGATGAATTCTCTATAATCTGTCATTCTTTTGTTCATTTGGGTCAGCAAAAGCCAGCTGTGACCCTCAGAGCAGTCTGTACGTCTGTCAGTGTAATTCAGGGAACTTTCAGGATGGAGACGACTGGTGCAGCTGTTGGCCTTTAAGTTCCAGATCTGGTTAGTTCATGATCAGCTCCAGCAGTTCATTCAGGGTGTCAGTCAGTCATTTTCTGTACCGCTTATCCAATGCAGGGTCGCGGGGGTTGCTGGAGCCTATCCCAGATATTATCAGGCGAGAGGCGGGGTACACCCTGGACAGGTCGCCAGTCTGTCGCAGTCTGTCATTCAGGGTGATCAGACTAATTTACAGTCGGGATGCATGATTTTCAATGTTTGGATGATATCTGACATGCTGATATTTTACTTTTCATTTGGCAATAACTGATGCCAACACTGATATTAAAGCTGGAAATGATTGGGAGCTGAAAGGAATATTCATTCCTTGTGCAAAATTAGAAAAGAGATGTGATAATGTTGCACGGTGGGTGCGGTCTTATATTGTTCCCATGCACCATGGACACAAAAAACAACAACAAAAAATGTTGCACGGGTTTCTCACCAAACAGTGCCTGTTATATTTTGGCAAATCATATTGGCTAACACAGACATTCATTTTTAAAGCAAAATCAGGCCAATAATATGATTCATCTCTAATTTACAGTACTGTAAACTACTGTATATTTATTGTTACACAGAGATACAAATGTTTTGAGTCCGATGATGGTTGGTACTGGAGCTTTTTCAGCCAGATCTACAAACAGTGCATCCACCACAGCAACAATAAAACAAATCTTGATGCAGCTCTGGATCAACATCAGAAGTTAATTCCTTCAAAGTTGGCTTTGCCCCATTTCTGGAAATATTTTCATGGATATTCATCTTTAACTTGGTGTAATCCTGTTAACTAATATACTCCACCAACCACATCCATCTCAGATCCTGTAAGTGCTGCACATTATAGACAGAATTATCACATTATCATGGAGAGGTTGCTCTGTGAAAAATCAATTTCAACCATGAATAATACAATGTATGTGACAGGGAGCATAAATTATAGGAAAATTATGAAGAATTATCAGTAATGATTATTCAATGCCACCCAGATACAAAGTGAATTCTCCTGTAATCAGGCCAATCCGTGAGAAAAGTATCACCCGTCTTCTACAACTCTCTCCATGTTGGACGGTGCTGCTGATGGAGAGAACGGTGACATGAGAGTAAAAACATAACACCATTGAATCTGGGACACCATACTAGGCCACTTAGCAAGCGAGCCGATCCCTGGAGCAGGGATCTGGAGACCGACCGGATAAAAGTAGGAGGAACACTGCTGCACGCCTGAATTATCTTTGGACAAAAGCTTGCGTCGGCCACAGAAGATAATAATTTACATCTCAGATTGGAACCAATGCTAAGTAGGCTTATGGGACTGCAGCATGAGGAGGAGAGGAACTCAGGCAGGCACTTGCATTTGATTGGCTCTGCATCTTTTCTTATAATTCCTCTTAAGAAAGATTGTAGAAAAAGCATCCGTTTCAGCAGATGTCAATCAAAGGAGGCCAGGTCAGAAGCAAGCAAAAGGGTGTTTTCTTTTATCCTGCACCACGATTATAATTTCCTGAAAAGCTGGACTATGCAAGAGATGCTGTAAAAGACATATAGAGCCTTTGGACATGCACTATATTGCCAAAAGTATTTGCTCACCCATCCAAATTATGGAAATCAGGTGTTCCAATCACTTCCATGGCCACAGTATAAAATTAAGCAGCTTGGCAAGCAGATTGTTTTTACAAACATCGCTCTCAGGAGCTCAGTGAAGTCCAGCGGGGAACTGTGATAGGATGCCACCTGTGCAACAAATCCTGTCGTGAAATTTCCTCACTCATTATTCCACAGTCAACTGTCAGCTGTATTATTAGAAAATGTAAGTGTTTGGGAACGACAACAACTCAGCAACGTGGTGGTCGGCCACGTAAACTGTCGGAGCGGGTCAGCAGACGCTGAAGCGCATAGTGTGAAGAGGTGGCCAACTTTCTGCAGTCAATCACTACGGACCTCCAAACTTCACGTGGCCTTCAGATCAGCTCAAGAACAGTGTGCAGAGAGCTCCATGGAATGGGTTTCCATGGTTGAGCAGCTGCATTCATCCATATATGACCAAGTGCAATGCAAAGCGTGGATGCAGTGGTGGAAAGCAGCCGCCACTGGACTCTAGAGCAGTGGAGGCGTTCTCTGGAGTGATTAATTGCACTTTTCCATCTGGCAATCTGATGGAAAAGTCTGGGATTGGCAGTTGTTAGGACAACAGTACTTGTCTGACTGCACTGTGCCAAGTTTAAGTTTCGGTGGAGAGGGGGATTATGGTATGGGGCTGTTTTTCAGCAGCTGGGCTTGGCCCCTTAGTTTCAGTGAAAGGAACTCTGAATGCTTCAGCATACCAAGACATTTTGGACAATTCCATGCTCCCAACTTTTTAGGAACAGTTTGGAGCTGGCCCCTTCCTCTTCCAACATGACTGTGCACCAGTGCACAAAGCAGGTCCATAAAGACCTGGATGCAGAGTCTGGTGTGGGGGAACTGTCCTGACCTCAACCCCACAGAACACCTTTGTGATGAATTAGAGCAGAGACTGAGCGCCAGGCCTTCTCATCCAACATCAGTGTGACCTCACAAATGTGCTTCCGGAAGAATGGTCAAAAATTCCCATAAACACTCCTAAACCTTGTGGACAGCCTTCCCAGAAGATGAAGCTGTTCTAGCTGCAAAGGTGGACCACCATCATATTGAACCCTATGGATTAGGAATGGGATGTTACTGAAGCTCATATGTGAGTCACAGCAGGTGAGCGGATACTTTTGGCAATATAGTGTATTGTAAACCACGTTTTTTCAACACTGATGTGTAAACATGCAGCATGGAGCCTCCTACCATGGTTCGATGCCTTGGAGTGAACCGGTGTGTAGTGATTCTTGGAGGTTCTGATTGGCGTCTCGTCTTTCGGGGACCCATCGATCGCTGCAATGTTTTCATGTTCGTACTGAGAAATGGGAACTGGTCCTTGTTGCCTCAGAATGTCCGCCAAAGCTCTGAAAAGAAATCACAAAACATAAAAAGAACATTAAAGCCTTAAAAAAGAGGTCCTCAATCTATTTGGCAACAGCTCCAATTTGATTCAGATGTTCGAAAAGTTGGAGAGTCAGTCAAAGTTCCAATAAAATGGTGCAAAAGATGCAAATACTGGTGTCAGACTTGAGCTCAAGGCACATTTAAGTGTGAAGGAAGGTAAAATAAATATATTTTACCAGCATAGTTTTCATCTTTTTATAGCCTTAGAGAAAAAAGGGATTATTTAACTGTGTCAGCGTCAAGCCAACGTAACCACACAGTCAACTTTTCCATAACTCCATGACTTTGGAAGGTATTCAGTGTATTAATAGCACTTCCCTTCCAGGGCGAGAACACTTTAGCCGTTTCTTTTTCGCAGACACAGGCGACCTGATTTTGGATTGTCCCAATTGCCTCGTCGTGTGCAGCAGGAGCAGAACCAGCCTTCAACATATGTCTTAATAAGAAATGACGACAAGTTATCCAGGAGGAAAAACTACTAAAGCCCCTCTGATCGATGCTGAGGAACATGGAAACTGCAGGAGGTCTCGGGTATAAAATGCTCCTGCAGTTTTGATGTCTATGATGCTCACATATGCTGAACTTCAGAACTTCTAAATGAATTCAAAATGTGTTTTAAAAAGAGAAGCTGAAAGCTTTTGTAGGAGTCAAAGGATGATGGATACAATGCAGCTCTCTTATTTAGGAATCTTTTAGAACAGTTTGTTGAGGAAAAACTACAGTGATGACTGGAAGCAAACTTATGGACAGCCATGCCACTTGTCTGCGATGCATCTCTGTCATGCAAGACCAGAGTCGTTGCAAAGTTAAACTGCATTAGAATCTTCACCAAAACAACCAGCTCCTATTATTTTATTACTGCCATTAAAACTTCATTACCACAGTCAGTAAAAACAAGTCAAACATGAATATTATCACATTAATTCAATTCTTATGTTACTGTTTTGTTTTCTTTATGCAGGATGTAAGTGGGTTTGAGTTTTTTGTACTGCTGTGGTGTATTCTTGGAGCTACCATCTGCAGCCAGCCTAGCTGTGTGGCAATTACAGGAACTTGAACCTATCTTTATTATATACCTGACCCCAGATCAGCAGCAAGAAAAAGGATGGATGGATTAGACTGGTTGTTGCTGGGGGTGGTTTCCTCCTGTCCTCATAACTAAATATAGTACGACTGTTTTAAAGTAGCTGAGTGTTGCTTTCTGTTCGTCATGGTGGACGTCCCTGCTAATAATAATGTTAATTCAATATAACAGCTCTGCTTTGGTTGGGATTTATTCAGCCATATCGTTACTGGTTACCAGCTGAAGGCCAACTAGCTATAATCAAAGCAGACAACCTACTTGGACAAAAGGTCATTTAATAGACAGAAGAACCTTATAAAGTCCCGGATGGCTTGGCCTTTTCTCACAGAGGGAATCCGTTTAGTTTGACCAAAGACAAAATACACAACCAAAGTGACATCATAAAGGGAACGATGAGATGAGAACCCATGCAAACAAGTTGTGGGTCATATGTGGAGAGTCAGATAATAAAGCAAACGGTTTATAAAGCAAAGGCAGAGGGAAGACTCCAGCCAATAAATCAGCAGTATATAATTCAGAAAGAACTACACCAAAAAACAAACACTTAAACCAGAAGCATAAACTTACTGAGGGGATAGGCTGGAAAGCTAGCTGCTGTACAATAGAAAGTGCAAGTCATCAACCAAACAGAAAGCAGGTGAGGAGGACACAGGAGGAAAAACTCCAAGAGAAATGCAACATTCTGAGCTATAAAACTGTTTAAGGATGAAAGACATGATTCATGTGTTCTTTTTATTGTCATAAATCCTTTATACTGCGTTACCCAACAGTACTGATCCAAGCTAGTGGGTTACCACTCAGCCCAACCCTAACCAGAGTTTTAACGCTGGATTTAATTACCGAACAGCTTTTCATCTGTTGGAGCTCGTTCACTAAAATTCTGTTGAAGTTGTGAGCCAGTGATCGTTAGCTTGTCGTAAGATCATTACAGATCCAATAGTTTGGTTGCATTTCTATCATTGTTTCTGGGGAAAGAGTGCTGTTTCTTAAAAAGAACAGCATATTTACTGATGTCATTACATGGGGAAATACACTGCAAAAACTTAAATCTTAGCAAGTATTTTTTTCTAATTTCTAGTCAAAATATTTCATCACACTCAAAATAAGACAAAATTGCTTTCAGAGAAACATTTCAGGAAAATCTTATCAAGAAAATTTTTCTTTTGCCATTGGCAGATTTTTATTTATTTATTTATTTAATTTTTGCTTATTACAAGCAAATATATGTATATTTTTACTTATTTCAAGAGTATATTCAAGAGAATATTTTTTTTGCTTGTAATAAACAAAAAAATTCAACCAATGGAACAAGAAAAATTTTCTTGAAAAGATTTCTTGAAATAAGATGCATTACCTTAAAACAAGATCTTATATCTCACTGAAATGTTTCTCTTTAAGAAATGTTGTCTCATTTTGAGTATGATGCAATACCTTGACTGGAAATTGAAAAACATACTTGCTAAGATTTCAGTTTTTTCAGTTTAGTTGATTGGCAATATAGATGACAATATCGGAGGGAAAAAAGGTGAGAAAAAGCCTATTTTTTGCATGAAATAATGCAAAATCATCAGGAAATGTGTTTTGAGAGTTATGTTTTCAGTGGATGTTGTCAGTACATGTGTTTTGTGTATCCTGTATGCATTTATCGACAGTCTACAAAACCCACAAAGAGTTGAGGAAAACATTTTTTCACATTTTTGTAAAAAAAAATGGGTGCAGAAACTAAAATGGGCCATTTTTTTTCAACACCTCCAGCAGTGCAGACCCTCAAATTATTTGTTCTTATAGGATCTAAGTTAAAAGAAAACACAAATAAAAAGCATAACAGACAATGTCAGGTTCAACCCATTTTTGAGACTTCGGCTCCCCAACTATCTAACTTAATATGGGGGGAAATTAAGAAGTCCTTTATATTTTATGAGAGATGTCACTGTGTGCCATAAAAATAATAATCACAAAACAAAAACTAATTAAACAAGGTGTTTAGTGAAGGAATTTGAACTGTGGTTTTCTCATCCTCCAATCGTGAGGCTGTAACTACTAACGTACTGTGGGGGAGGGAACGTTAGGATTTTATCTTTATCTTACATTAAACAGTCGTGTTCTTTATCAATACGAAATAATTGCTTTTTTTTTTAAATTATCTTTTTTTATTTTTATAAACAGTAATTCATTCATGTTTAAAACGTACTTACATATGTTTCCACCGCAGCAACAGCAAAGTCACTATAAACTCAGTAATGTCTGGACACAAATCAAGGGGGGGGGGGGCTGGTTTGTCTCAGCCAGCACTGAAGTTTACAAAAATTTGACAACTTTTAAAAGCAGGGTGGATGACCTTTTCCACGAGCAAATTTACTATATTGCTTAAAGTCTTCTTCACATCCTGATTGCAGCCAACTAATTGAATGTTCTGACAGAAAAATTTAAAAACTTAATCCCACGTGGAACGGACAGGACTGGAAAAACCCATCCAATGAAACTGTAACGGCCCGTGTTTATTGATTGAATGATTATGTCCATCAAACTTGACTGCCGTTTATCCACCTCACACCCTATTCGTGTGCATGTGCACACACTCGCAACGCGGCGAGCGTCTCACAGTGCACAAAAACATGGCTGCTCGCTGCTCTTATCTATGCAGCTGTTTGCTCTTAAAATCCATTGAAAAGAAAAAATGGATGTGGATCAAGTCATGGAGGCAATTGTGTTTGCAGTGAGGATGCTTTACATCACTTTTGGAAACATGGTTCCTCTACTAGCCAGCTAACAAGCTAGCTAACAATCTATCCACTCGGCTGTTCTCGGGTATCTTCGCAGACAGCCATCAGCACACGCATTCCTGTGCTCTGGAGGAATGGTTTCAGGAGGGGTAAAATTGAGCTTGCTCGAACCGTTTTTCCAGGATTCCCCACCCTGCTTTTAAGATTCATGGCAAACTAAGATCACATCAATCCGGCGTGTATTCACGTAAATATTCTATGTTTAAATCCTGCAGGTTTTTTTTGTTTCCCTGCTCCAACTCACCTCATTTAAATCAAATGGATCCAACAGCTTGTTGTAAAGTTCTGCACAATGACCCACTGATGTCAGTCTGGTGTTTTTGAAACTGAAAAGCAACAAAAACCTGAAGGACAGTGGCCTTAAAGGACCGGAGTTTGACACCAGTGGCTTCGAAGGAGCAGAAGCAGACGGCGCTCGTCGGGATTTTTCTCTGCAGTTTGATTTGAGTAAGAAAACAAATACATGATTCAGGATATTTCTAGACACGGGAGGAGAAAGTATCATCTGTTGAATGAAAGCAGAACAAAACTAAAACTCATCTGTCACTCTGCAGCAATCAGAGAACAAAGGGGAGCATCTCTGCACCTAGCCGGCATAAATTGCCTCTCAGTTTGCTGCAGATGCTGATCAATATAACCTGTTCAAATCACAGGCTTCAGCTCTCACTCACATTTCTTCTGTTTTGCTGAAGGTCACAGTCCAAACAGAAAAGGTCTGCCAGCAGCTCAGCATTCTGCTCACATTCCCGCCTCAGTCTCAGAGGTGGGAGTCGAAATCACTTTAGAGAGGCACCGGAAATTAACAGAGACGCTCCCACTTTTCAGGAGCAGGCCCTTGCCAAATATAAAGCTAATCCCATGTTCCAGCGCTTCTTTCTGGTCACGGCTGTCAGTGTGAATGTCTGCTGCCAGCTTCTAAGGCCCGCTCCAGCAGCCATCATTACGACAGCTCTATTTACCAAATGGACAGTGAAAATAAACAAATCATAAAAGTGGGGAAATGCTACTGAGCACCCAGTGAGCCGCGCTTCCCCCATTAATTGGCCCCTCTAAAACCTCATCCCCACTCAAGTTGTGGCATTAAGTAAATTCAGTTGAAAGTATGGCTGGTGGCAAGAAGACATCAAACTCATCAGCTCCCCACTTCTCACACACTAAAGACTGAAAACATTGCTGCACCAGGATGATTTTGTTCTTCAAAGTAAATGTTGGGTTACAGAATCACATGAAGCTTTATGGATATGAAAACCTGACCACTCCAACATTTAAAAACAAGTAGGCTATCCAGCCATCGCTTGGCATAAATCAAAAACTGATCTAATGAAAGGGCTCCTTTGTGCTGTTGTCAGTCTCTGGATTTGGACATTTTCTGGCTGTTTCTCTGAGAAAGAAGGCTGAGTAATCCTCTTGACATTTTCAAAGCAGCAGGATGCAAAGTTTCATGACTGCCGAATAACAATGCTCAATTATTCTCATATCATTAAGTCAACTTCTGGGCTCTGGCTGAGAAGCACAACGCCCTCCTCTGCTTTATCCAAAACGGACAGGATAATAGCAGGTGACTCAAATGACGCATGAGCAAGAGCACAGAATATGAGACTAATGCAGCTCGTATATGTGTTTTAAACCAGGGGAGGGAAAAATACAGTTTTCTACAGATCGAACCCCAACTTAACACTTATTCATCACTGTAAGCTACATTTAATATCTACTTGAATGGCAAGTATACACTGTATATACATATATATATATATATATATATACATACATATATAAGCCAATATCGATTGAACATCCAATATATATACACACATTCTGTACATGTACTGTATGTGTGTATGTATATTGGATGGTCGATATTGGCTTTTTTTTTCTTACCGATATCCAAATCCAACATACCGATATTGTCAAACTCTTAATTTCTGATATAGGATATCAATCGATCACAGATCTGAAAATCTCCTTAACTCAGCCAGAGGAGTTCATTTTGGACATCTGGCTGCCAGATATCAGATACTAGCAGATATGAGCCAACATGTGGCTAATTCTAATGTTTTTGACAACTTCATAGCTTAACCAACTGTGTTCAAAGACGTGGGCTTTAGACCAGCAACCCTGGTTCGAGTCCCCAGCCTGGCACCAAAGTTAAGCCATTGTGGGCCCCTGAGCAAGTTCCTTAACCCCCACAAACGGCTACCCAAGCACTGAGACATGGCAGCCCACTGCTCCCTGGTTAATCCAGAGATGGATAGAAATGCAGAGCCTGAATTTTTCATCTAGGATCAATAAAGTAGATTATTATCTAAACCAAGCCAGAAATCTGTGAGTCATCCAGGACTCAGGCCTGAATTTCAGCTTCACTTTAAGACAGTTGTGAAGAACTGGATCAGCAGCATTCTGGACTAAACTGCCAGCGTATGAAGGACTTTAGGGAGACGTGTAAGGACAGGGTTTCAGTAGTCTAGTCTACAAAAGATGAATGCAGATTTCCTGGTGAGACACCTTTCACCCTAAATATGTTCTAGAAGTGATAAAAGTAATGTGATTAATCAGGATTAATCTTTTTGACAGCCCAATTATTATTATTATTACATGAAGTATATTTTAAGCAACTTCAAAGCAAGTCAGTCAGTAGCAGCAGCGGCTGCAAAAGACCCGTTTAAGGTTATCAGCAGGTGGGATGAGATTTCATTAGTAAAAATATCAGTCCATAAAAACCATTACCACTTAGGGATGGGCAAAATATCATCGTGTGCGATATACCGTCAAAGAAATTCCCCATGGTAATAATTTGTTATCTCACAATAAAAATGATTAATTCAATTTATCAGGTTGTATTTGCTGTTTGCACCATTCAAATACATGTTTAATTTGTTCTCACATTTCAGACTGGCTTCATTTGTTCACTACAGTTTTGCAATACAGGTGTACTACTTAAAGGAATAGTACACCCACAGAATGATGTAACTTTATTTTCCACTTCCCCTCATGGTGAGCAAGACTCTGGAGCACTTTTTTAATATCTCAAATGCAGCCGGTGATCGGGAAGGCTTCTCGTTTCCCCCAACTATATACAATGGATTTTTCCAGGGTCCAAGCCAAAAAGATCCATTAAAGTCCACAAAAACTTGTCAATATTCCTTCATAGTGCTCGTCCAATGTAATCCAAGTGTCCTGAGTGGGTAGCGTCCAGAATTTACTCGAAACAACGTCATTTAGTATATTTTTAGAGCATGCATAAGTGCATTCACGAAACTACGGAAGCCTCGGCGTTCAGAGCCTACTCTGCCAATAATGCAAGCGTAGAAGAAGAAATTCGCTGTTTGCATTGTGCTAAGAGCGACAGAGCTGCAGACAAACCGGGATAAACACAAGAGGGTCCAAGAGGAGTGGGATATTGATTTAAAACAAAGAAAGAAAGAGAAAGAAAACGCACGATCTCGTCTGCCGCGGCTTCTGTAGTTTCGTGAACGCGCATCGTCGTGCTCGCAGGAGATGCAATGTAGTACTGCTTAGGCTCTAAAAATATACCAAATGATGTCGTTTGGAGTAAATTATGGACACTACCCACTCAGGACACTTGGATTACATTGGACGAGCGGTATGGAGGAATATTGATAAGTTTTTGTGGACTTTAATGGATCTTTTTGGCTCAGACCCCGGAAAAATCCATTATATATAGTTGGGGGAAACGAGAAGCCTTCCTGATCGCCGGCTGCATTTGAGAAATTAAAAAAGTGCTCCAGAGTCTTTCTCACCATGAGGGGAAGTGGAAAATAAAGTTACATCATGGGTGTACTATTCCTTTAAACTTGATGCACATAGTTTAGTGGGTTCAAGTATTATTTCAGGGCTCTCTATTAGTGATAGATTAATAATACAAAAAAAATAATTGTGAAGAAGTTGTTTTTTTTTGGGGGGGGGGGGTTGTCGTCACTTATTGTTGCCCTGCGACAGAGTGGCGACCTGTACGGGTGTACCTGCCTCTCGCCTCATAATAGCTGGGATGGGCTCCAGCAACCCCCAAGACCCTGAACTGGATAAGCGGTATAAAAAATGAATGAATGACTTCTCGTTATTGTGATAAAAACCAGAAATTATCGTGATACATTTTTTAGTCCATACATGAAATTTGATATCAAAAGCTGTAAAGTGTGACCTGATGAATGCCTTGTTACAAAAAAAGACCCCATAATCCGAGAGTTCTGTAGTTTTTGTCCTGGATTATGTTTTTTCATGTTAAAGACGCCGACTTAACGTTAGCAGATTTTCTCAGTGGCGCCCTCTAACGACGGTTGCATCCAACGTTTACTGTGAGATCTTTGAAGCAAGTGAAAGTCAGTCTTATCTTGTCTCTTGTCTCATCTCTTGCTCTCTCTCTCTCTTTCTCTCTTCCGTTTCCTCCCTTTTTCCAATCATGTCTTCTTGTGTTTGTTTGCTACTTCAGTCATTGCGTGCTTCAGAACTGCCGGTGTTTAAATCTGCCGGCTAACGTGTGACGTGGTGCATAAAGTGAGACTCAGCCGGAACGTGATGCAGCATCCTGGAAGGAAAAGCTGTGGAGTCGTCTATGAGCCTCAGGACGCTGCTGGGCAGCCAGGACTCGTTTGATGACGTCACTGTCATCAAACGAGTCCGGGATGCTCGGTTTTAAAGTCGGAAAGTCGGGTGAATCAAGTCAACTCTTAATTTCCAATATCAACTGATCAATGCAGACAACTGTGAGGTGAAGCTTGTATCTCACGTGCTTCTCTGTTGTTTTCTTCCTATTCTTGTCTTGCTCTCTTTTTATCACCTTTTCTTAGTTTCCTCTGCTTGTCGTCAAATCACCATCCTACCACTTATGTTGTTCTTTCCCTGTTTGGTCAATTAGCTTTTTATTTGTTTGTTTGTTTGTAGACTTTCTTAGTATCCCCTGGAGTACCGGTCCTACGGTAGAATCCTGACTTTGTTTTATTGTAAATCAAAAGTCTTCTCCCATTTAAATCCAAACGTCACCACTCACCAGATCTGGTCTCTTCTGGGTTTTTGTAGAAACATGGTGCAACATGGATGACAGGAGAGTGATGCAGAGCTCGCAGATATACATAAATGCTTGTTTCTACGTTCGTGGATACACAATAATCAGTTTATTCATGCATTACACCAGTTAAAACAACCATTGAAAATCACATTGCATAGAAATGCATGAACATTTTCCCATTATGTGGTATGGATCAGCTGTTTTGGGATGGGGTTGTAATTTTGGGTCGTACTGTGTACCGTAACTGATGCAATCTCAGCTGAAGTCCCAGCTTAGCCAAACGGCTGCTATACTGTGACATGGAAAAACTGCACCATGTTGAAGCTTTCAGCCTGGAAACTGTGACTGACTCGTAGCCTTGAGTATTGGTAGGTGGTTAGTGGATGGATCTGACAGATCAGCTGGGAAAACCAATCCAGGATCCTGGAAACGTGTTTACTCCTCTTTTCCATAACATGACTCTTTTAAAACTATTATAACCTTTTTATTCCTCATAACCCACCTCTGCCACACGCAGACCAAAATGACTCAACTGCAGCTGAGGAGTTATCGATACATGGACATATTCAGACTTTTGTTGCTGTATTTAGATGTTTTATTGAGAAAATTAGGACAGAAATGTTTATTTTTGAGGACTGGGATTTTCGTCTAACACTAAAATGATGCATCAAAGGTCTTCTGAATCACATAAAAACAAAGAAATGGAGATTCGACCTCGGCCAGAAACCACAATAACAAGAGTTGCACAATTCATTCATTTGTCCCAACAACAAACCCGCTGATGCATTGCTGACAGACCATAAACCCTTCATGAGACACTGCATGAGCTCCGTCTAACCACAGACGAGCAAATCTTTATCTACAAAGTTGTTCTCCCCCTCTATTGACAGATGGTACTCTGACACAAACAGTTGCATCCCCTTGGAAATACTGTCTAAAAAGGGAATTCTACGTGTTCTTGAAAACCCGGCAACCGTTTCTATGTCATTTACTGTAAACGTGTCTCTTATGCCGAACACATTGTTTAGTGAGTGTTCTTATTATATGCTGACCCCCTTTATTTATTCATTTATCTATTTGTGTGCATGTGTGTGTGTGTGTTTTTTTTTTTTTTTTGGGGGGGGGGGGGGGGGGGTGGTGGATAGAGAGGATGAGGACTTCAATGTACAATGTGCATCCAATGGAAAAAAATGAAGGGACCATCCTTGTTTTCTCATATTAATTGGTCATTTTAATGCCTGGTACTACTAAAAGTACATTTGTCTGGACACATATAATGATAACAACAAACATAGCTTATAAGAGTCTAGAACTAAGAACTGATATCAGCCATTTTCATGCTTTTCTTGATAAGAGTTTTGGGTTATTAAGTTCTTACATCCGTATCTATGGCATTGTACAGCCAAAAACAGCTTTCAGGCATTCTAGATTTTCTTTTCTGTCTCTTTTGGTCACATGATTCACACCACAGTTGGTAATCGATTGCAAAACCATTATTTTTGATGACAAAGTTGGTCTCTTAATTTTTTCCATGGCTGTTTATATGAAATCATGAATGAAGTGGTTAAAAAACAAATTTGTTCTTTTTTCACAGACTTACATCTCATTAAAGACTCAGACATTCTCGTACCTCCTTGTTAGACATATTCACACCCTCCATTCCTGAAAAACCCCCAAATGGTCTGTGCTCCCTCCTTTGGAATCAGGTCTAAAATCAATCAAAATTTTCTTTCTCTGAATCATTCTGACTTACGGTGAGTGTGGCAATAAACGTCTTTCACTGGTGTTGATTTGTCCGGGGGTTTTAATGAAAATAAAATATCATTTACTGTCAGTGTTGTGTACATTAAATACTTATGATCGAGCTGCTGCCTTCAGTGGCTTCTTTAGTTTTCTCAGATAAATTAAGTCAAAGGGATATTTCTTAGTCAAGAAGACAAGAACATCACTAACGCTCCACATATGGAGAGAAACGCTTCCTAATTATCTGGCTTTTCTGTTAGATGTTACATTTCTGCAGTATTCAGCTCTCCTCTCATTGGTTTGAGATGGGCGTGGCTTGTTTTGGGATTTCTGTGCACCAATCATCAAACGACAAAATTTGATTGCAAGACATTTTATCTCTACAAGGCTGCTTCCTACAGTTACTCAGTCATACCTAATAAACCGCTCATAGAAAGCAGTTTAGTAAGGGTTTAAAACTGAAATGAATCTCAGAAACTAAAGGGTGCTTCTTGAAAAACTAAATATTTTATGTTGTAAACTAGATTTGAAACCCCACACTAATGACACACACTTCACCAGTGTTTTTCAGATCCTGGTCCTCCAACACACTCAATTCAAATCAGGAGAAGCTCATCATCAAGTTCTGCAGAAGATAAAGATCCATTCACCAAAACCAAAAGAACTGGAGCAGCCAGTGGTGATGTTACTATCCCTACACCCCAGTTTGACTGGAAAGGCCTGAGGGGGTGTTTTATGTTGCTTTAAATGCTCGTGCAGCAGTTCAGCGCCCACTGGGGATGTAAAAATACTGTCATGTAGAAAAGACCACTCCCATCAGGATGATCGCGCATCGCTTCTCACTGGTATTTGCTTTACTCCCTTGAGGTTCAGCAGACATGAAATACCCCCCCTACGCCCTCTAAGAATTGACACAGAGAGGGATGTGCACTGTGGAAAGGTAGCTAGGGTGATATTTTTCAGAAAGAGGAGCTTTGGGGAGGATTGTTGCAGCAGGTAAAAGGTCATGAGCTGGAATGAACTGGTGATGTACTGGCTGTAAGTTACCCAGGGTGCAGTTCTGGTGATTCACTGCCAGCTGAGTGGAGGAAGATTTCCTTTTAAGGGGAAATAACCTCATCATCACCTTATGAATGGCCAACTCAATGAGAAATCAAGGGAATTTCTGAAGTGATGATTAGCTGTAATAAAACATCTGAAACAGAGCTAAAGGAGCATTAATGTGAGCTCTCAGAGCAAAAGCAGAACATTTATTTTGCCAGAACAAGTTGTGAAAAGGATTACCTGTGCACGTTCATCTCCTGGGGAGGCTTCGTGGCTTTATCATAGGCAACTTTAGCAGAAATCCCAATGGCGATGATGAGCGCGATGACCCCGCAGGTGATGTACACCGTGGTGTTGGTCTGGTCCAGCTCGGGGTCGTAAGTGTCACCCGTGGGCGCCGGGGAGGGGGGCTGGGTTTTGATCCAGTCCGGGGTGTTGTAGTTGGTGCAGCCCTTCTGCTCCAGCCGCTTCCCCCGGTCCGCACAGCAGAAGCGCAGGTAGCAGCTGCCGCAGCAGAAGCGGTGGTCGGTGTTGTTGCACGCGAACTCTTTGTCGTACTGTCCGCTCACGTCGTAGTAGCCCATGCAGGTGTCGTGCTGGACGACCACCGGAGCCTGGACCTGGGTGATCTTCCCCGGGACGGCCGCGGGAACCGAAGTGGTGCTGCCGTTGACCTCCTTCACCTTTGGGTTCCTCCTCGGCGGGACTTTGCTCTTCTTGTTGGTGGTGGCGGCGCACAGGACATTCAGCGGGTCTAAGTAAATCAAAAGAAGCAGAAGGTGCTTTATCCCCATCATTTGAGGACGCGCTGGTGTTTGCTTGCTGGCCTCCACTCTCGTCTGGTTCTCCTTCTTCTGATGGTCACTCTTCTCTTCCACTTCTTACCGAGTGGAGCCTATTGCGGGCTTCTTCATCGCAGGTACTCCCGTTTGTGCCAAGCTTTCTTTGACGGACTTGGACTGGCTGGTTTTGCGCTCACCAGACACCAAACACATCTTCAGACTGATTCCAACACAGAGTCCGACGTGTTAGAAAGAAGAAAAAATACCGATTTAGGACAAACTTCTATGATTTCAGATGCAGAAAATGCGAAGCAGGTGTCCTCCAGGGAAATCTCTTCTCTTATATGAGCTGGAAGATGTGGACAGAGATTGAGGTTCTGTGGAAAAGAAAAAGGTTTGGTCGGTTAAAATGGAGCTTTACCTTCACAAAGTAGGGAGGATAAACTACTTTCTTTGAATTAAGACATCATAAAAGAAGAAAACCGGACTGAATATGAAACAGCGCAGCTTAATCAGCACCACGGATAGCGCCCAAGCTCCCGCTGCTTATGGAAGCGCGACAGCATGAGAAAAACTAAAACATCGACTTTTCTCCGTCTTAATATCTTAAAGAAGTTATAAATTGGCTCAAAATATGACCCACATTTCCAGAACTGTTCAAGAATTAAATATAAGCAGCTGAGGAGCGTTTTCTCGCTTCATTTTACCTTCATTTTGCGCACAAACTTTCTTCCTTCCAACTTATCTTAACTTCTTTTCCTATTTGGAGATAAATAGCAAACACTCTGATTCCAAGCTGAAAGAAAAGGTGAAGATGAGGAGAACTTACCGGGTGAAGAGTGGCCGGTAACAGCAACGTATTCTCAGCCACTGCCACGGAATCAAAGAGCCTGTGGAAGACAAGAGGCAAGACCTCTCTCTCCTCTCCGGCCCGCCTCCCTCCACCTCTCTTACGCGCTCTCAAACCATCCCCCCACCCACTCTCCAGCCGCGTCACCCATTCAGGTACCTCCGTTAATTATCAGCCGGCATCCCCCCCCCTTCGGTACCTTTGGTCATATGCCTCCAGGCTTCACTCGATAACTCGCGGAGGTGGAGAAAACAGGGAGATAACAGTGTATTAGAAGTTGTTTGGGAGAGAGGAGGCGTTCTTGTTGGTGTCCATTCACGCATCGGTGCGCGCAAAAGCTTGTAGTTATGTGTGTGTGAGTAAGGTTTACTTTCACCGTATGAATCAAATACCTTTATAAAGTGGGGGAGGAGGTGCAGAGGATGCTGCAGGGTGTGAAAAGGGAAAACAGTTGCTGAATGGGAGGAGAGGCTTTGAAGCTGCATCTGAATGTTTCTCAAACCGAGCTGGAAGATTAGTCATCCTGCGGTTCTTGATGTCAAATCCCGACTTGAACACAGTAGAACCAGAAGTTGATTCTTTGTAAAGTCATTTTGATATGAAAACACTTATTGTTTTGTCACATTTTCCAATTTGTTCTCAAAAATTCCCTGTATGAATTCTATTCAGAAAAGACTTAAAGGGATGATCTTAGAATTTCTAATAACAAACACAAAATTTATTCTTCAGAATTCATTTGACATGATGGATTAAATGAGCAGGTTTTGCCTTTAATCTGATTCCAGATAAATGGAATGATATGTTGAGTTCAGTCAGGCCAGTCGGGCATGCGTATGAGTGCTTTTAATGAAGCATCTATGCTGATTGTCTTGAATGTTGAATATACTGTGTTTGTTTATGGTCACGGTTGAGTATCACTGTGCATTCATAAGGTCCATGTTTGTAATTTACATCAGAAAAAAAATTGAACACAGGCTATAACATTTAATCAGTTACTATTTTTATGTCCTTTCTTTTGTAAATGTTTTCATTATACTGAAAATGGGGATGTTCCCCAGTGTCCTTATTTAATAATCATGAGACAAAATTGCATTCAATCAATTTAATTCAAATCCAGAAGTTTTAAAGACCCTGAGTCTTCTAGTGTGCCCCTGAGTGGAATAACGGGGGTAGTTTTGTATAAACAACCATAAACAAGTTATTTGGATGCACGAGTCTTTTTTTCCATCACACGGCCTGTGGCTGATAATATTCAATAAAGTTTTCTCTTTTTAAAAAAAATTATTTTCTATCTCAGATGTACGGTGGCCGGGAAGTGCAAAACATTAATACATTTACCTGAAACACTTTGCAAGTTCAACAAAACACTTGTACAAGTTAAAAAAAAAAACTTATACAAGTTCAACAAAACACGAAGCAAGTTAAAAATTCAAATGCAAGTTAAAAAACACGATGCAAGTCAACAAAACACGAAGCAAGTTAAAAAACACGATAAGTTCAAAAAACACGAAGCAGTTATAAAAACACGATGCAAGTTAAAAAAAACACGAATGCAAGTTAAAAAAACACGAATGCAAGTTTAAAAAACACGAATGCAAGTTCAAAAAACACGAATGCAAGTTAAAAAAAAAATGCAAGTTAAAAAAACACGAATGCATGTTCAAAAAACACGAATGCAAGTTAAAAAACACGAATGCAAGTTAAAAAAACACGAATGCAAGTTAAAAAAACACGAATGCAAGTTAAAAAAACAGAATGCAAGTTAAACAAACATGAATGCATGTCAAAAAACACGAATGCAAGTTAAAAAACACGAATGCAAGTCAACAAAACACGAATGCAAGTTAAAAAAAACACGAATGCAAGTTAAAAAACACGATGCAAGTAAAAAACACGAAGCGTTAAAAAACCTTATACAAGTCAACAAAACACGATGCAAGTTAAAAAAAACACTTATAAAAGAGCGACCCGGAAGTGATTGGTGGCCTCGCTGCCTGTCTGTTCTTTCTTTCCTTTTTTTCTTTCTTTCTTTTTCTTTCTTTCTTATTAAATGGGAAAATTAATTGTTGTTGTCGTGGCCGTGACCCAGCAACTTTTGCCGCCGGCGTTCCTCGAGGAACGTTGCCGAGGTCTCTGTGCAACTTTAAGGATGTGGGGAGTTCAGGTGGGTGTGTGTTTAGGAGGGGAGGGGCAACATCCGAAGGTGGTGCCGAATTTAAAAGTGGAGTTGACGTCCCTAAGGTTATATAATGATTAAGGCGTTAGGTAACGTTTGAGGGAGGTTCTGTGGGTCAAGAGGTGTAACATTAGGGAACCTACAACGTTGCCTGAAGGTCATGTTTGTTGGGAATGTTGATAATGTTGGTTAAAGTGTATTTTTTTTAATTGTTATTGTGTGATACCTGGTCAAAATAAAATTTGAAAAAGAATGATTATTGATTAGGAGATTTTATTTTTAATAGTAAAGTGAGCCATATGTAACCCAATTTTGCAGATGAATTTCCCCACTGGTTCCTTGCTGATTATAATGGCAATATGTTGATACAAATATTTCAAAACCACTTTCCCCTATATACCTGTCATAACACGTCGTATTTTGCTTTGAATTGGTTGGTTGTTGATGTCGTTGTTTACCGGCTGATGTTTGAGTGGATGATCCAAAAAATGTCTTGATTTGGAATACCCGGTCTCTTAGTGGCTCAGCTGTGTATAACTAAATGTAAATAGGCTTAGATGGAAGTCTAAATCGTATATGTTTTTATTTATATATTAAATATCTGAAATTAATTTATTTGGTGGAATGTTTTATTGTCTGTATAATAAAGGATAGTTATTCCGTTAGTGTCCACATAAATATTTTGTGGAGTAGCTATATATTGATGAAATCCAAAGAAATGTAGTACAAAAAATTAAGAGAGCAATGATAGATGTGCAAGGTGTTAAATGGGGCTGCCAGTATGAATATGGGTTGGTTATTATAAGTGTGATTTGATTTTTTTAGGGGGAAGGTGGTTATATAGAAAAGTAAATGATTAATAAGTTAATGGCCCCAATGCCTTTGTTCATCTTCTCTGTTGGTCCTGTCGGCGCTAGCTGATCGTTATACGCCAGAACTGAAGAAGAGCTTCCCCTTTGAAGGTTGTGTGTGTGCAGAACACAGCCGCACAACTCCTCCTCATGGTTTACAGCAATTTATAAGGGAAAGGATAAAGATAGCGCTGTCCCGCATAGCAACCGTTTGTATTCACCGCGCTCTGGTTGTAGGTGCCAGCGCATACCGGTGTGGGAAGTTTCGCTCCGAGAATTAAATTTCTGTTATGATGTGATTTTGATCACCGATTGATACCGATTACTCATATTACCAAGGCAGAAAGAGACTGTTTTTCCTGAAATGAGAAATAGGCCTACATATCTAAATTTTATTATTATCCTACAAAAATATTACATCCACAAAATGATCTGGCAAAATAAATAGATAAATGCCCTTATTTTTAGTTTTTCAATCTAATGATTTTAAAAATTACTGGAAGACTTTTAAACTTAAAAATTAAAAATAAGAAATGAAACAAAAAATACCTACTCGTCAAAATTACGAAGATGTTTTTATCTCTGTAATATTATACAATGCATGCACAATTAATTTTGCCCATTTAATAAGAAAGAAAGAAAAAGAAAGAAAGAAAAAAGGAAAGAAAGAACAGACAGTGCAGCGATCGCCACCAATCACTTCCGGGTCGTGTCTTTGTATAAGTGTTTTTTTAACTTGCATTCGTGTTTTGTTGAACTTGTATTCGTGTTTTTTTTAACTTGTATTCGTGTTTTGTTGAACTTGCATTCGTGTTTTGTTGAACTTGCATTCGTGTTTTTTAAACTTGCATTCGTGTTTTGTTGAACTTGCATTCGTGTTTTTTTTACTTGCATTCGTGTTTTGTTGACTTGTATTGGTGTTTTTTTACTTGCATTCGTGTTTTGTTGAACTTGTATTCGTGTTTTTTTAACTTGCATTCGTGTTTTTTTTACTTGCATTCGTGTTTTGTTGAACTTGTATAAGTGTTTTTTAACTTGCATTCGTGTTTTGTTGAACTTGTATTCGTGTTTTTTTAACTTGCATTCGTGTTTTGTTGAACTTGCATTTGTGTTTTGTTGAACTTGTATTCGTGTTTTGTTGAACTTGCATTCGTGTTTTGTTGAACTTGCATTCGTGTTTTGTTGAACTTGCATTCGTGTTTTTTTTAACTTGCATTTGTGATTTTTAACTTGCATTCGTGTTTTGTTGAACTTGTATTAGTGTTTTTTTTGAACTTGTATAAGTGTTTTGTTGAACTTGCAAAAGTGTTTCAGGTAAATGTATTAATGTTTTGCACTTCCCGGCCACCGTACAGATGTCCATAGTGGGCGCTTTCCGAAAAATGAGGAAACAAGCTATGACAATAAGAGGATAGTGACTGATCTATTAAAATAAAGTTTATAGTGGGTAGTTAAAAAAAAAAAATAGTTGAATGTAAACAATTAAAAAAGGGGTTAAAATTTGGAAATTTTAGAAAAATATGTTAATTTTTAAAAATAAAAACTAAACCCGGCCCCAAAGAGGAAGGAGGAAACCCGGGTTTTGTCAAGGTATAAAAAAAAGGAATGAGGAACAGAACTCAGTGAGTATGAATGTTCCTATCATTATTAAAAATGCAAGAAGAAGTTAAATAAAAATGGGAAAAGTTGCCATTATTAGTATGTGGTTTGAAAAATAAATAAGAACTTCTCTAAGCTTAAACAAGCAGTCAGCAGGATAAGCGTTCACTGCTTGTCTTTTTGAGCCTTCTAAGCCTCTGCTCAAAAACTGCATAGCATACCCGGAATGAAATGAGTATAACTCTGCAACCACGAGGTCTTTTTGGAGTCACGATAAAGGAAACATTTGTAAGATTTGCTAAGATGTGTAAATATTAAGGGCACATGACAATTATCAGTCCGATATATATCGGACCAATAACAGGAAATTATTACATCATTCCGATAAGTCCGATATCATGAAGACGTGCCCCAATAATAGGGGTGGGAAAAAATATCGATACACTGAAATTTTGCGATATTTTCATATGTCAAAATCATATTGATGTTTTAAAACGTGGTATTGATCTTTTTCACGAAAACCTGCAATAATTCACCACAGAACAATGAGATATCACAAGATTTCACAGGTAAAATAGATAAATACCGCTTTTTGTAAAATCTATATTATATCGGCATGTGAAAATATCGCGATATTTCAGTGTATTGATATTTTTCCCACCCCTACCCAGTAACATATATTATTTTTGTCAGCATAGCAGTGCTCCGCTCACAGACTGGAATTATTGTTGTTTAAAAATGCTTATTTACATAGATAAGTCTGACCTGTCAGTCATTATTATTGTTTACAAATACACTTTTTCAGATTGTGTTAACAGACAGTAAATGTTTGAATTCAACTACTCAGGATATCATTTTCTATGTTTTTTTTATCTTCTCAATTGTACTTCTTCTGTTTGTAATCCCAATGCATGTATTTGCATCAGTTCAGGGCGGAGTCTTTATTGTTGTATCAGGAACCAATGCACTTTATTTAAGTTGCTGTGCATTTCAGATATCCAATAGTTTTGATATCTTTTAGAAAATGTTTGAAAGGCTTGCTGATAGTTTTTAACTGGAAAAACTAAATATTTCTTCATTTAAAAAGTAAAAATTCTTTTTGGTTTTGTACTGATGTCATGATTAGGTACGTATGTGTGTTATCAGTTATCAGTTATCGGTTATCAGTTATCGGTATTGGTCTTTAGAAACTGGAATTTATCGGTTATCAGTGTCAGTTTTGAAAAAAAAGGTTGTTGTGCATCCCTAGTAAATATCACGATATGCGTGAAGGGTGACAAAAAAAATGAAGATGGCACAGAGCACAGATGAAAAAAGACTCTTCCAGATTGAATGCTGGGTGGATGTGCTGTAGAATAATGTTTTCTTGTATTTTTGATGAGGTTCTATTTTTTTTTCTTTTTTGTTTGATCCCAAAATGAATGTTGTGCAGTAAATTGATCATTTCTGCTGGATGTTTGATGGTTGTTTGTAGATTACAGTAGCTTACTGATAGAGTTAAGGCAGCTATTGTAACAGCTTTTACTGTAAGTCAGAGGTAGAATTTCAAATGGGGAACAATAACAATGTCTTGTACCACGTATTCCTTCTATTCGTAGAGTCTAAAGGAATACGTGCCACTTGCGGCTCTGCTCTTTGGGCCTGCCACTATGGCTCTCAATTATTTGGACTTACAATAACAAAGAACCAACTAATATTTTTAAAATACCGGCTTATACATGAAAACAATTGTAAATTTTAGCAGTTTTCCCATGGGATACTTGTGAATTTCCACAACATAATGACACTAAAAGTACCAAGGCAATAATAAATGTTCTTTAAATCTGTTTCTTTTGTCATTATCTTGGAAATTAGGGATTTTTTTTCTCCACATAATTTACCACAAATACCTACATTTTTATTTAACCTTTTTCATACAGTTTAATCACATAGAAGACAAGGTTTCCTCTTTTTGCATTTTTTTTAAATTTCTGAACCTAAAAGTAGAAATGAAGCTGATTCTTTAGAGGACAGCAAATTGTCAATAGTATTTATCAAAACTAATAATTTGCCTTTTTTTAAATGCCTTTTAAAAAAAAGGCCATGGAACGTCTGCGGCTATGAACAACTTTGCTGGCTGAGGTGAAACATGGCTCTTTGGATTCAAAAGGTTGCAGACCCCCGCTCTAGACTGATGCAGCTGTAGCTCTAAACCAGCGGTTCCCAGCCTATTTTTCATGAGGACCCCCTTCATGCAACTACAAAAAAGCCATGGACCCACTTTGCTGCAACCATGCTTCATGTTATGCTCTCATTATACTTTCTCGACACATGTTATGCATTCGGACTGATTCCTGTTCTGTCCTTTGATAAAATCATGATGTAACCAATCAAAAATGATTTTGGGGGACTTTCTTTAGGATCCCAGGTTGGGAACCAGTGCTCTAAACTGTCAAATCATAGTACAATACGTTGGCATACATCATCTCTAGAGCAATTATGAGTAAGTGTATCAGATGGAAATGATTAGTGTTCTTCAGATGGTTTAGGTGAGGTCTCTAAAATGACCATTTTGCCAAAGTCATTTCATACTCCACGAGAATCTTCATCCATGACGGGGCAGGGATTACAGCAGGGGCTGACTCTGCAGACCTACAGTAGTGATTTTATATTCAATGACAAACGCTGTCCGCGGCAGGGCGGGGTTGTGCACGCGGTGGTGTCCGTGTATTTAAATGCCAGGTGTGTTGTACACATTTTCGTACTTTCTCACCCCTTTGATCAGCTGTTCGACCCCGCATCAGTTCGACCCCCTAAACCACGCCCACTTCGAATGTCCAGCCAATCATACGATACTTCTTAGAGCCTCACGAGGAGAAAGTCCTGCTCGGCCGAGGTGTCGAGAACAAACCACAAGACGTCCTCAATCACGTCCACAAGAACAAAATGACGTTATTTTAGAAAGTTCTTGCTTCTCGCAGAGAATGTAGCAGGCTTGACCCACTCCAGTTTCATGTACAGTCATGAAACCGGAGAGAAAATCAAAAACATTTAATTCATGCAAATACAAAAGAACTGAGCCTGTTTTTATTTCACCATGCAGGAATCTACAACCAGTCTGGTTCAGTAGGAAGTTTCTCACTCGTTTAAATGTTTAGTCATTTTAAAATTGACCAGTTTCACCCAAACAAGCTCACACCATGCTGTCTGAGAGGGTTTGTTTCACCATTTGGGATAAATAACGTCTTAGAAGGACCACAGAGGAAGACAGTACACCTCGGTCATCGCTGCACCAGAGTTCGCTCAGTCTGGAAGGATTTTGTCCACCAGCAGCTACCACCCATGTGCTTGGCACTGGAAGTAATCGCCATGCCCATCTTCACCACTAGATGTCAGTAATTGTTACCCAATGTACCTTTAAGTGATTCATGTGTTTCTACTCATACAATCAGTGAGGAAATGAATAAAGTAGAAAACTAAACGTTTAAAGATTCCTGGTCCAGATAGATGGCAGACTTGATCCTCTGATTTTGGCCCACCTCAATAAAAGTCCTTTACACCTCTTAAATGAAAAAGTTCTGTGAATTTTGAGTTTTTTTCTAAAAAAAAGTATTTCTCATCTGAAAATCAATTCATGTTGAAAGTTGACATTTCAAACATGATGTTCTGTAAATCTCCGACTCTTTCTGTTCAGGCTCCACATGTTTCCCAGAATATTTGGTCTATTCTGCCACGACCTGACTTTTTATTGTTGCTTATTGTCAAATGCTGTGGAAAAACTCCATGACTCATCTTGCATGAAATCTTCTGAGACCTTTCTTCTTATCATGCAAAATGTTTTCTAGTCGGCATATTATAAATACGGAATATAGTTTAAAAGATGCAAGTCCAAGTCCCCCAAAGGCGAGTCAAGGAGAAATATTGTCTGCAGGAGAAGTTAATAGAATTAATAACTAGCTTTTTTTCCCCCTATTAGTTTGGAGATTTTCATTGAGGTGTGTTAATCTGGTGAAATCTGGTGCACCAGATGGTGGAAATGACCACATTATAACGTTCACATTTGACAGTGAAAGGTAACGGCTTCAAATTGACTTTCAAATACTTTGTTGTCATTGTCTAAAGTCAACGTCCTCACTCACACGGTTATTATACAGCATGTCAGGTCTCATCCATCTGGTGTGCAGACCAAAACCACTGCCAGGATTTATCTGTTTAAGCCAGAGTCAATTTGAATATGGAGAAATTCACTGAGATCTGCTGAAACATTTCATACAAAAAATGTGTTTTTTTGGATTTTGTGGCTCCAGATGATAAAAAATATTCATATTACTACAGATGCATGATTTATCAGAATCTATTTCAAGGCACTTAAAGGCTTTATTGCGCTTGTATGTTGTTGTTTGATCTAAAGCAAACAACCTGATTGAAGCTGTGACATTTTCTCCTGTATTAAATATTATGCCATAAAAGTGTTCTCCAATCTAAACTGCATGCAGATGTGAGAACTCACCCATATCTAATGCCTTTTAATTCTGTATATGTAGCCCTGTAGACGATGGTTCAGGGAGGACCCGATGCAGAACTGCACGGGAGGAATTCAGTTAAGGAAATAAAATGCTTCAATAGAGTGAAGTAAAAAAGCAGAGACAGGCTTTCTCCAGGCGGGTAAAACCAATCCTGGGCTTAACTGGAACCGCAGAAGCAAACAATGATGAGGACATTACACTGAACAGTGGAACAGAAGCAGCAGCCATGATGAGAGCTGTTTGAATTCCCCATATATCAAGAAAAGGAGCTCCAGTGCTTCATTGATTAACTCCTTCAGGAGAGGATACCTCAGCAGTAAAAACCATCCTGCATTTCCTTGTGGCTAAACTGACAAACATCAGAGGATTAATTTATTTATTCATTCATTCATTCATTTATTTATCTATCAGGGACGATGCAAACATAAATAGAAGACATAAAATACAACTCATGTGTTACATAAAGTTTCCAACTCTCATCCCTAGGTGGGCTTTTCAGAAAAATGCTGTCTTGTTGTTTAATTCGGCCACAATCTGCATCTTATTTACAGTTTTTTCTTCCTTTAATCTCTACTGAAGATGGGGATGTTCATTCTAAGTAAAATTTAAAAATAGAACATTTTTATTTCCGTAAAAATCTTGGGGCTACCTAAATAAAGTCAAAGATAAAATTTCACTTCTTTCCATCTAAATGTTTTACTCCTGGTCAGATTTTTGATAATATTTACACTCTTGGGAAAACTTGAGCCTGCACATCCTGACAGAGTATGTTGTGGATTTTAAGTATTCGGGTCATTATCTTTTCCTAGAAGCTGACATTTTCTCATCTTTTCAAAGTAAAATTTCAATAATGATGTCAGTGTCTTCAACACAATCCCAAAGCATGAATCTTCCACCCCCATGCTTTACAGTCTTCTTCTCCAAAACAACTTTTTTGTCATACTATTTTCGTTCAGTTTAATTCAGCTTTATTTATACTGGACCAATTCACAATGAAGTCTTTGCGGCATTTTTTCAGACATACTTTAATTCAACAGAATTTATTTAGATCTATTAGATGGTCCACATTAGTCTGATGAAAAAAAAAAAAAGACTACTAACAGATTGAATCAAATCTTCATGCTTTGTTTTTTGTTTGGTTGTTTTTGTTTATTTTAATTAATAAATCAATTAATTATGGCCCTGCGACAGACCCCTGTGGGGTCCTCTACAGCTCGCCTACTCCGTGACATGGGATGCACGGGGGCGAAGCGTCGGAGAGCATGAAAGAGCTGCCTGAAGAAGCAGAGAAAGGCGGCTTCTGGTTGTGGCTAAGGAGGAAGCACAAAGAGTGGGGACAGAATAACATCTAGGGCATCAGCAGGGGGGGGAGAGATCCCTGCCATCGCTCCGCCACCAGGAGATGTACTGGGGTTAAAGGAGCGAAACGTCAATGAATGGTGGTCCCCAGCTGATGACCCAGGCAGGCCCATAGTCAAGTGTTGTGAGGTGTAATAGCACACCTGCTCAAAGGCACCGGGGGGGAGGTGCGTCAGGCAGTTATGCCCAGCAGGATACCATCACCTGAGCCATAATATATTTAGATCTATTAGATGGTCCACATCAGTCTAATAATAAAAAAAAAAGACTACTAAGAGATTGCATCAAATCTTCATGCTTTGTTTTTTGTTTGGTTGTTTTTTTTTATTTATTTATTTAATTAATTAATTATGGCCCTGCGACAGACTGGCGACCTGTCCAGGGTGTACCCCGCCTCTCGCCTGATAATAGCTGGGATAGGCTCCAGCAACCCCTGCGACCCTGAACTGGATAAGCGGTACAGAAAATGACTGACTGACTGAATTAATCAATTAATTAATATTCTGTTTGGTGTATGTTATGTCTATTAAATGTGGAAACCAGAAAGGGGATCTTCTGCACTGCATCAGGCTAGTGGGGATCCTAATAAAGAAACAAAGGGAAGTCCACCATCTGCATTGACATGTTGGAGATAGAAAGGACAGGAAGGAAGGGTCCAGGGTGGCTGCTGACAAAGAAAAAAGAAATCCAATTTCATAACACCATATTTAGTTGGAGGATGTCCAAACTGGGAATTGGTTATTTCGGGCAGCCAAAGAAGCCAGAAGTCCACAGAACATATTTCCATATTTTATTGCAAGTGTTAATAAACAAACTTAGCTGCAGATGTAGTATTTTCTTTGTATGACTCTTTTTTTTGTGCATCAGTTTCTTTATTTAGCAGGTGGTAGTAGTAGGGATGTTCAATATTGACTTTTTATTTTTTTACCGATATCCAATATACCAATATTCTCCAATTCTTAATTTCTGATATCAACTGATACCAGCGGATTCCTAGGTTTTTATATTTTTATCTTAAAGTTTATTATATTTTATCACATGCACAGTGGGTTTGAGTGGACTCATTTCATCTGTGTTGTTTGTCTAACATGTGACACATTTGACAATAAAGTTGACTTTGACTTTGATACCGATATATGCAGACAACTATGAGTTTGTATCTCTCATATTTTGAGAGACACAACTATATTCTGCTCTGACAGCAAAGATCCCAAAATATCCTAAACTCAGCCAGAGGAGTTCATTTTGGACATCTGGCTGCCAGATATCAGATACTAGCAGGTATTAGCCAACATGTGGCTAATTCTAATGTTTCTGACAACTTGGTAACTTAACCAACAACTTAAAACAGACACGTTATGAGCAGCTTCAAAGCAAGTCAGTCTGTAGCAGCAGCAGCTGCACCGTAGTCACATAACTCTGAAAGGAATGCTGGGATATGAAGTTTTTCCAGAATAGCGGTAACTTTTCTAGATGTTGGGCCAATGCTAATGAAACAAGGTCTCGTGAGATTTTTGTAATGAACAATGAGTTATTTTTAAATTTTGACTGTAAAAATGTTGGTCCAAAAGAAAAACACGATACAGATATGTTCCGATATCACATTTTTGTGCCGATTTCAATTCAATTCAATTCAAACAACTTTTTTTTGTCACCATGGGACAATTCAAAGAGGCAAAGAAGCTTGAAAATAAAACACAGACAAGTTGCAGACATACGTGGTCACATTCTCCATGCCAAAGCAATCACATAAAAGTAATACATTTATAAAACATTAAAATGAAGACATTAAGAACATAAGTAAAACAAGTCAAAGGCAGTAAACACTTAAAAGTGCAGGTAAAGGCCAGTGCATTTAGCCCCTTTTGTGTTGAGAAGTGTTGAGAAGCTGGACACAAAGGTAGAACAACGGAGTCTGCGTCCTGAGGGGAGCCACTCAAAGTCAGGACAAAGAATGTACAAAGAGTTTTCTAAAATACTTTGTGCTGTCTTTATTGTGAGGTGAGGGTACGGTAAGGCTACCCGATGATTTTAGAGCAGACCTTCAGTGTTTAACAGGCGGTTTCTGTACTGCAGTGTGATGGAATAAAACCAGCGATTAAAAGAGAAGGTGATCACACTGGTCAGGATGGTCGTGCTAACCCCAAAGGATTTTAGTTTTCTGAGTACGTACTATCTCTGTTAGCACTTTTTAAAAATCTCCTCTGTCTTAGAGGAGAATTTGAGCAAGTTGTCAAAAATAGTGCCTGAGTACTTCTCTAGTTCTCCTGGACAATCTGGACCGGCTTCCCCTGGATGACCGGGGTGATCGGACGACGATGTCGGACATCTCTCCTCAGAACACAACCAAAGTATGTTCGGCTTTCTTTAAAATCTCATTTTACCACCCAGATCGATGCTGAATAAAAGTTGATGAAGCACATTTTTAAGATGATACCAGCAGTCTTATCTCGTCTTCATGTTAACTTTTTGATGCTGCCATCTGCCTCTCAGCATGCAACCAGAAACCTAATGAGGCATTTCACAGCAAAGGGAAAGAAAAAAAGAAGCAATTCAACAGCAGAAATATGGTATGTATTATAACTAATTGGTGACTAATTAGTTTATTTTATATATTTATATCTGATTAAATAAAACTGTTTGAATGAGCCGTTAAACCACAACATTCCACAGGTCTCCAGCGCACTGTGGTCTTGTCAGAATAATTCAAATCTCATAATAATCATAATTATTAACCTGACTGGAGTTGTCCAATGCATTCTCATCTCACACCGAAATTCGGACAGAAGAAGAACAGGAAGTGGACGTTAATTGCCCGCTCGTACATCACTGAGTGATCCACCCCTGCAGGTCTTTTGAAAAGTGTGACCAACTCTGCGGCGCCCCTGACAGCACGGTGCAGATAATATGATGAGAAGACAAGAAAAAGGGCAAAGAGCTTTTGATAAATGTCTTTCCACAGTGGATGCTCTGGAAGCCGGCATTTGCAAATTGGCCCTCCATTCCTCTGTCAGTCAAAATGGCACATCAGATGGCATGTTGAGCACAAAAGGAAGAGGGATTGTCCATTAGTGTTAAACAGCTTAGAGTGTGCAAAGCTGGTCTCAGCAAAAAGAACTGACAGGTAGCGACCGGGTTGGCACTGGCTGAAGAATAATGAGGCCATATTTCCACAGAAGAATGAAGTGATAAATGAAGAGATATTCAGCTTGGAGTTTGTTTTCCATGCCAAAAATCACAAAGCAAACACACTGGGAAAGTAATACCGTCATTTACGCCACAGGAGGAATGCTCTTGAAGGCGCTCGCCTTGTAATTGTCATGTTGATTAGCATCAAGGATATTTGCCCCACATTCTCTCGCTCATATCAAGCTGGTCTATATTTTGTCTTTCAATCAGGGATTTTATGTGGGTCTTGATTTGGCTTGGCTCAGAACACCCAGCGAAATGTCTGCCCCAGTTCTGGTGCAGAGGGGGAATTGATCTCCTTTGACACTGGCCCTGTTCAGGGGTCCGTTCGGATGCCTTTGTTAACGAGCCAGGCAGCCTCAACATGTTTCAAAAGCTCAGTGCTGCATGCAAATTCAATTACAGCACGGGTTTTTGTTGTGACAGTGTGTCAGGAAGGAGAGCGTGCCGCTCATATCTGTTCACTGTGGATGTGTCTGCTGGGCTAAAACAATGCCACAATAATCTGAAACATGCAAGTTATGAGAATGTAAAGGGCAAAAATAATGCCAATATGATAACTGGACTAGATTTCCTTTATCTATGAGTTCATTATGGGAATATAAAAGGCATTAAAGATAATTTCTCCTGTTGCTATGCCTCTGAGTGATGATGCAGGCTGGTTAGCACACATGAATCTCACCTTGGGATCAAATTCCGCTTGGACCCTCCTTCATCCTGCAATGCTTAATAATGAGTATGGTTATTTTTATATCTGGTAATCTGTCAATTTTAACAAAGTTGCGCAAAGAAAACTTAAAAAAAGTTGCTGAAATATTCACTTTTGTTATTTTAGGGTTAAGAAGACAAAGTCAGCATCCCAGTGAAATATTAATTTTACCCAGGGGATGATGTTTGTGAGTCATGTGATGGAAAAAAAAAAAAAAAAAAAAAAAAAAAAGAACTGGCAGGGGAATAAGACTGTACTGTCTACCAACAGCTGCACATGTGGAAAAGGTGTAAAAAGTACAAAAAATTGTAATCAAGTAAAAGTATCTTTACTTTGCTTAAATTCTACTCAAGTACAAGTAATAGTACCCATCTAAAAATGTACTTGAGTGAAAGTAAAAAAGCAATTAATTTAAAATTTAATTCAATTTAAAATTAATTTAAAATTTAATTTAAAATTTAATTTAAAATTTAATTCAATTTAAAATTAATTTAAAATTTAATTTAAAATTTAATTCAATTTAAAATTAATTTAAAATTTAATTTAAAATTTAATTCAATTTAAAATTAATTTAAATTTTAATTCAATTTAAAATTAATTTTAAATTTAATTTAAAATTTCTGTGAAGAACTGGAAGTAACTAGTAGTGTTTCTGCCTGAACAGGATGTTTATTTAGCCTTTAATGTAATTTATCTGATTTGCTTATTCAAAAGTGTTCCTCCATTCACCATGTGCCTTTCTATGCTATTAAGCTAGTTGACCTGTTACATGCCAGTTACTGTAACTGTTAGTCCTGAACACATATGCATGTTTTGTCCTAACTGGAAGGGATTTATTAATAATAATACCTTGAATGTGTTTATTTGCCAAACAAATGTTCCTCATGGCTTTGTATTTCTGTTCATAGACCACACTCACTTCCATCCAGCATTCATCTTAACTAGCCTGGAATTCCTCACCTGTAAGCCTGTCGTTTGTTGCATTACTGTGCTGTTGTGATTATAGTGACCAGTAAAGACAGTTAACTGTACTAGCGAGTCCTGTGTGTTCTGACCGACACCCCATGGTGAACATCAAACCTCCTACCAACACCTAAACTACATGAACATCACCCTAATAGGCCAAATTTGGGTGATTTTTCCATATAACTCCATACAAATGGCCCGAGTGTTTGGTAAAAAACTACAAGAAAGGATCTCAATGAGTTCTAGAATGTTTTGAAAGTTGATCCAGATCCAGACAAATTTCCAAAAACTATGACACAGAAAAATAAGGGAGTCGAGCTGCTTGGCGGAGGTCTGCGCTCTCCGAGTGCTTTTTCTAGTTTATGCAGGACGAGTTGAGTCTGCCTCGGTGACTGGAGTCAGCTGTATGAAAAAACTGACAACAGGTTTCATCTGAATTTTCAGCAATTCCAAAGATTAAATCAAAAGCAGATTCAGTTTTTGTCATGTTGTTCTGTTCAGGCTATTAGACAAACCAGGAGGGATTACAATTCACCGCTGAAGTTTGTCATAAAGTTAGATATATCGCAGGCATATTAAGATTAGTTTCCCACCTTTCTCTCCTCATATTTATCTACATCACATCCAATTAGTACAACTCCATGAAAATAATTGAGCACTGCTTTATCCGCTCTTTTTTCATAAAGGACAATCAGGCGTCTGTTATCAAGAAAAGCTCGACAGCTGCTCTTGTTGACATGCTGAGTTTTCAGCTGGCTCTTTTCTTGGTGCCACTCAGATATCCACATTTTTTATTACTTCAGATCCTAAGTGATGAAAAGTTGCCCAACACTAGAGGACACATCTGGTTTGAAATAAAATTACTTCTGAAATCTATCTAATGAAATAGAAATTAGAACTTATAATAATGATAAAAAGAAAGAGAAAATTTAGTAAAAATGAGTTTTCTAAATAAATATTACATTTATCTAAATAATATTTGCGCACTTCATCGTCCTGTTTGTGTCAAAACTTATTTCTACTTATGCAACACTGGCTGATCTTCAGTTCCACATGAAAGACATCTAAAAGTTATCTCAGTGATGACGTCTTTCATGAAATATGCACAAAGATTTGCAGCTTCCACATTTTTACTCAACAGAGAAAAAAAAAATCAGGGTGGGGGGGATTAGACTGACAGTTTTACTTGCAGAGCGTTGCTAATTTCAAGTATGTACTGATGCAAAACAAAACATTGCAGTTTATACATATTTTAAGTGTTGAGTGTGCCTTTGCACTGCGGCTGAGTCTGTTCAACCCACCTGTCACTGAGATTCATTCCCATGTGGAGAAGAGCTTGATGAGCTGAAGAATTATTTACCAACTTTTATGGAAATGAGGAAAATTCATGATTTTTTTCCCCCCTCTTTTTTCACGGAGCGCACGTCTTCTGTACAGCAGGGAATACATAAATGTGAGAAAAGTCATTTTCAATTTATCAGTACTAATGAACTGTCTGTTGAACTTCTTTTATTCAGTCAGACATTTTCCAAAGGATGTATCCAGGCCGGAGTTTAGGTTTAGAGTTGAATTAAGCCATAAAAAGCTCCCCTTATGCTGTTCAGGGCTGTAGTTTGATCAGATTATGGGGGTGCAGTGATGCATTGATCAGCATCAGAGATGGGCAACTCCAGACCTTTATGGCTGAGGTTCTGCTGAGGTTCTGCAGGTTTTAGATGCTTCCCTGCTCCAACACAAACCTGATGCAACTTATATGGATATGTTTAAAAGCTTGTTTTCAGGTTTTGTCCAAACATGTTGACCCATTAATCTCATTCAGGTGTGCAGCAGTAGGAAATATTCAAAACCTGCAGGACTACAGCTCAACTTTGTCCATCCGTGATGGACACAGATTCAATGTCTTCCTATAGCTAAGTAATCTGCTATTTCAGTTGTAAAGAGCTGATGTCCTGCAACTTTTAGATTTTCCCTTGTTCTAAAACACCTGATTCAAATAAAATAAATCTAACAGTTTATGAAGTTCAGTGACTCGTTCATTTGATTTAGATGTATTGAAACAAGTAAACATCTGACCTCTGCAGGACTGCAGCTCTAAATGCTAAAAAACTGTCCACCCCCTGGCCTAGCCAATCCTGAAAGAAAATAGCAATCAAATGTTGATACAGTAATCATTTATGGGCCGCAGAAAGAACAGGTGAACCTTTTTTAAAAAGAAGTTTAGGTCTGTTTTGTCACATTTTACTTGTTATTTAGTGCAAAATCTGCTGTTGATCTCTTTTCTAGGATGAACGATTTATGCTCCTCCTTTCCTGATATCATGCCTCTGCTTTTTCCTTTGAATTTTAACATTTTAACCTTTGTTTTATGTTAAATGAAGCAGAACTAACCTGGTAACAACAGTAGCAGGTACAGAAAAACACAACAACTTTATTTACTAGATTGCAGTCACGTCCCAACTGATGCAATACAACATGAAGGACTTTAAAATTCTCTGTAGAGGAGAGAACTCCAAACACAGGAACTTTATAGGAGCAGATTCTGTTGGTGAGTGTTTGGCTTTTCAAAGCTGGTCTCACAACAAACCTAGAAACAGTTACATGACAAAAAATGGGTTAACAAGATGCACTTAGACTGCATTATATAGAAGATTTTATGTGTATAAGCACAAAAAGAGAGGAAATCAATACTGTAAAAAAAATACAGTAAAACAATGTTTAATAGCAACAGTGGAAAACTACATTTCAAAATTGTACATCACTGTAGTAAATACATCAAGTTTCTGTATTGTAAATTTACAATATCCAACTGCAATTTTTACAGGCAAACATAATTTTATTGTGATTTATTTTCACAGGTAAAATAAATGGGGGGGGGAATAAAATCAAAAGTGGGTACTTACTGTAAAATTTACAGTATTATTCACAACAAATGACAGATCTTGTTAATGTGGGCATTTAAATTTACAGTATACAGGGAGTGCAGAATTATTAGGCAAATGAGTATTTTGACCACATCATCCTCTTTATGCATGTTGTCTTACTTCAAGCTGTATAGGCCCAAAGCCTACTACCAATTAAGCATATCAGGTGATGTGCGTCTCTGTAATGGGAAGGGGAATACAAATTCTGTTTCATGGTAGTTTAAAAACGTCCATGAAGTGGGACTTTTTTGGTTTTTACGATCATTAAAGTTACCAGATTGAGCTGGTTAGTAAACCGTTACAATTCAGACAGCTTTTTTTGATGACGCACTAAGATGACGTGCTCTTTTAAAAAACAGTAGAACAAAAAAAAGAACCTGCCCATCGCAGTGCTCCAATTTTAGATTTAGGCACTCGACAATATAATCCCACTTCCTTGATTCTGATTTTCTTCCTCTTCTTCAACTGTAGCGCGATGAAAACCTTCCAGGACAAATTACCAGGAAAAAGGCACTTATTAGATTTCTTGTGGTTGGTCTGCAGATCTCAAAGTCAACCACCAGACATGTCACTGAGAGATGGGGGGAGTCGGATCGCTGAGAGGCCACTTTACTGGAACCATTCACTGAAGAGCACAAACAGACTGATGACAGCATGTTAGTATTCAAAGTGGATTCCAGCCCACCAAAGCGTTTGAATTGATGGTTAATATCTCCAGATTCACAGCGATAAGACAGCTGATCTTATCTTTTTGACCTTTACTCAAAATAATCTGCACTGTTGTTCTTTTGATAAAGAGCTTAAGCTGAAGGCTCCTGATTGCAGTTAAACACACGCTTGTGATGAAAATAAACTAAAACCAAAAGAAAATCGTTTCATCGTTAAACCATCAAAATGACTTCAGATGATAATATTTCAATGATTGACAAACTGTGAAAATTCTACTGGAAACAAGACTTTACATTTTCTCTCCAAAATAAGAGAAAATATCAGAATGATGCACTTTCCATGATGTGAATAAAACAGAGAAAAGATGCATACATCTTGTTTTAATACACTTTATCAGGTCCACCTGTTCTATTCCTGTGCAGCAACTCAACACATCTACAGTATATGTAGACATGGTGAAGACGACTTGCTGAAGTTCAAACTGAGAGTCAGAATGAGGGAGAAAGGAGCTTTAAGTGACTTTGAACGTGGCATGTTTGCTGGTCTGAGTTATTACTGGGATTTTCACACACAGCCATCTCCAGGGTTTCCAGAGAATGAAGAAGAGAAAGTACCCAGTGAGCAGCAACTGTCTGGACCAGAATGGGCAGACTGGTTGGAGATGATAGAAAGTAGGGATGTCAACGTTTACAATTTTTTCTACACGTGTAATCGGGACTACGAACCTTCATGTACATGGTTACACATTAGAGATTAATGATCTTTAGGCTGCAGATGGTGATGCATCCCACCGTACTCCCGCCCTCATGGTGAACTCAGAGCAGAAACACTGCAGTAGAGCCAAAGTGAGGTTCTGGATATTTACCATTTTAATCCCCGAGAACTGAAACAATTCAATGAAAAAAAAGTCTTTTATTGGGTGCAATCCAGACGGAGTCTTTGCAGCTGACATCGGCTGACTGGATTTTTCCTCCATCTATCAGATACATAATAACCCGTCTTCATGCACGGGAGAAAGAAAGCTTTCAGCAGCAGGGATGTCATCGATGTTTCACGCCGGCTGGGCTGACCCGAAAATATGGAAATGTTTTATCTGAGAGAAGTAAGTCGTGTTCTGGTCATCAATTTTATGTAAACAGCGGCTAACAGCGGTTAGATCTTCGGCTAAACACATGCATTTGTTACAGAAAGTGTCTGATCGGATTCTGATCAGAACTGCATTTTCAGTAGAAATACACATAAAACCCGGTTAGCAGCAACTTAAGCTAGTTCTCCTAACTAGCACTGAAACTCACCCAATACAACGTTTCCACTGCACAAATGCAGTCGGCGTCCCATCAGCTCTCCTGATCATTTAAAGCATGTCTGACGATGTCCGTCTTCACTCATCCATAGAAATATCTGTGACTCCCAGCTGCAGTTTGTGGATCTCTGACGGCTTGAACAGAGTCGCTACAGCGCCACAGAGAGCCGGTGCTCTGCTGCTGTTTGCCGCCACCATGTACCCAAGTCAACTTGAAGTGACGCGACAGACTGTGGCTGCATTTATTATATATAAAAATGTTGTGATTTAGCTTTGGCAACCACAATATATATAGCGTCACTTTGTATGATATTAATATTAATATTAATATTTCTATTAATATCAATACTAATACAGCCTCGGAGCACCACCTTACTTATTTGATATGTAATGGAAGCAAGGAAAACCATTAATGTCTTAAATCAACTCTTAGATTGATTTAATGAAGTGATCAGTCTCAGGACGCTTTCATGAGTTCTCGCTTGAAGTGACCTTTCATGATACATCAGAAAAACCACAAACAACGACTAGTTAAGATAATACGGAGTATTTATTAACTAGTCTACAAACTACATGAGATAATGTATGTACAAAATATATACAAGAAATATGTGAGCATGATGATCAACCAAAAGTTATCTTGTGAAAGAAATGTGAGATGGTATGAAAATGAAACATAAATTAATTAAGCCTCAGTTAATTAATAAATGTTCAAAGAAAAAGAAGGAAGGATTTCTTAATCCAACTAAACAAAGTTAAACTGGGTCTGGTAAACCGTAGGTCTGGATTAATTCACTATCACCAACTTCTTGTGACATCAGATCATATTTCATAGCAAATGATCAGGATTCTCCTCAGAGGTTCCGTCTGACTGAGGTGCTTCACTCACGCCCTGGTTCTGCTGGACTGTTCCTCAAATCCTTTGGAAGAATGTCGGGTGGATGGCCCCCAAAAATCTTCCCGATCTCCTGGAAGTTCGTCCGGCTCTCTGCGGGCCGTCAGCTCAGTGGTGGATCTGGTCCGTCCTCTCTCTCTCATCCGTCTCCCCAGAGATGTGCAGCTTCAGGACTGATGTCACGGGATGGTTGATAGTAAAGATGATTTGGGTTACAGTCTTCTTCTCTCCATCACTCCTCCCGGAGTGATCCATGGTTCTGAACTCTGCTGAGTTCAGAGCAGGTTTTCGTCTCATTCTTTCCTCATTGTTCCAAGTTTCTTCAGTTCTGCCTTGTTCGTTCTTCTTCTCATCAGATCTCATCAAATCCGATTCTCACAGTTCAGAGCTTCGCGCTCTGCCTGCAGTGGAATGTGGCTTGCAGCTTGTCAGCCAATGGGAAGCTGACAGAATCAGGTTTCATCCAATAGTCAGACACATCTCGAATGATCATTTGATTATCAGTTGAGCTTAATGGTTATAAACATCTGTGAATTCTAAGTGAGGCATGTGTAAAATGGATCAATTATTCAGACATGATGAAATAAAATGAACACAATAAAATAAAATAAAGCAAAGATCTGAATTATATGAATAAAGAAAGACATTGAATAAACAAATCAGCTAAACAGATAAAACAGGATTAATCTTGATGATTTAGGATTCCTGTAAAGAAAATACATGTGTTAGACATCATTTGATATGAGGAAGTCCATTTCTAACATAAAAGTGGATTTCAGCAGTTGGGTAAAGTGTCTCTTTCTTCACCTTTATGCAGCAAATCCTGGAATGCATGTGATGTGAATTTGGAGAAGAAACATGTAGTTTCTAATCACCAAAGTATGTCATGTTGCATATCAAAAGAAAAGTCTTCATCATGAGATTAACATGAGCTTACTTTCCTGATAATATAAAACAGTTCTTGGATGTTAAGACACATAACAAAATTGGCTATGAGGAACCAATTTATAGCAGGTCGTAAATACTGTGAAGGAGTATCTACAACTTGGAGGATGGGTTCAAAGTTCACCGATTGGACTGTTTGTTTTACCAAAATGCAGGTCCTCTCCTGAGTTGCTCTCAGGACCGTAAATTAGTGATTACTCAGAGAAGGTCCTTCTCTGAACAAAATTCCTCCTTGGGATGTCTGTTTTACATCCAAACATGGCCTTTATCAATCAGTATGTGTCCCAAAGTATATTTGGTTAGATGTGTGTATCCTTTTGCTGAGACCTTTGGGCTTGAGATCACTACAAAAATATCAACGGAACATCGCTCCCCAGGCGTCTATTATGTATGCAGATAGATCATATCTGAAGCTTTCTGGGAACATTACCACCCGTAAAATAGCATTGGTGAGAAATTAAAGAGGAGGAGGAGGAGGGAAAAATGATGTGCATACGGTTATTAATTTTTTGTAAACGGTTATGATTCAGGATCCCCTCAACACCTCGGCTGCGCCTAGAAATCCTGTCCATAAAGGGAAGTCTGGGCTTCCCTGCTTAGGCAGCTGCCCCCGCGACCCGATCCCGGATAAGCGGAAGAAGACGGAGACGGACGGTTATGATTCATTATCCATGTACGCGTTTACACATGTAGACATAGACACCCCTAATAGAAAGGCAACAGAAAGTCAGATGAGCACTGGTTCCAACCAAGATATGCAGAAGAGCATCTCTGAACACACAACACGTCCAACCTCGTAGCAGATGGGCTACAGCAGCAGAAGACCACACCAGGCGCCACTCCTGTCAGCTAAGAACAGGAAACTGAGGCTCCAATTCACACAGACTCACCAGAACTGGACTGGAGAACTGTTGCTGGTCTGACGAGTCTCCATTTCAGCTCCACATTCAGATGCTAGACTCAGAATTTGCTGGAAACATCATGAAAGCATGGATCCATCCTGCCTTGGATCAAGGCTTCAGGCTGCTGCTGGTGAAATGGTGTGGGGGAGATTTTCTTGGCCCACTTTGGGCCCCTTAGTACCAACATGGCGGTTTAACCACCACAGCCTACCTGCTGACCATGTCCAACCATTTATGACCACAGTGGAGCATCTTCTGATGCTGCTTCCAGCAGGATGATGATGCACCATGTCACAAAGCTCACATCATCTCCAACATGATGATGAGTTCACTGAACTCCAACGACCTCCACAGTCACCAGATCTCAGTCCAGCAGAGCAGCTTTGGGAAGTGGTGGAACGGGAGATTCTCATCATGGATGCAGCAGCTATGTGATGCTATAATGGAGCAAAACCTCTGAAGGAATGTTACTGACTGCTTGTTGAATCTATGACACCGGGAATTAAGAGAGTCCTGAAGAAAAAAAAAGGGGTCCAACCCAGTATAAGCAGGTATTTTTCTTAAAGCGGCCAGTGTGTGTAGATATTAGATTTGAGCAGTTATTTTGGACCGGAAGCAAAAGTTAAACTGGATAAAGGTGTTTTCAGGGCCGCATCTTTTTCTTTTCATTTTACTTTTACAAACTTAGTAAAGCTGCAAAGCCAGAAAGTCGTTTTGGTTTGTTGATTCCAGTAATTTATTTCAATTTGACACACCTCACGGCTCTATGATGCATAGAAGAGGATTAAAAGCTACACTAAAACCTTTAATTTGGACCTCAGTGACTGGATGAGTTGCACCTTAAAGAATTCTTAATGAATACCTTAAGAATGTAAAGTAGGATCAAGGGGAAATAAAAAACTTGCACATGCTTCTCTGTATTTGTGCTTTTGAGATATTCCAAAAGCAGGCATGGACTACACACCACCCTGTAGAACTGGAGGGTTTTTCTCAACGGAGCACACTGTGTGTTTGAATCTATTGCACCAGCGCAGATGTTTCGTGACAAACAACATCTGGCTGTCAGTTTGCGGGCAGATAAAGTACAGTTTTAAGAGCAAGAAGAGCATTGTGGCATGCTGTGCATCATTCTCATGTTGTTTGGTGTGATTCTGAAGGATTAACAGAGTGCGTTGGAAAAAAGCAGAGGAAACAACTTCCCAACTTTGCAGAGCTGATAATTTCCTCCGTACAGCACTAATGACTGGAGGGGTGGGCTAAATTAGAGGCTGTAAACTGTGGAACACAATGCATTTGTCTTGTTTAGCCCAGACTGTAGCGCTAAACTCATTTCACCTCCGCTCCAACCTACTGCAATTGGCTTGTTTGCAGGAGAAGCCCCGCATTGCTGTAATGAACAGAACCGTCCTTGGGCGCTTCAGTGGATCTTTTTACGCTCCCAAGTTTTTTGGTGTGTGTTGTTTACAGCACCTTTCATGATGAGCGATTACTTTCATCCGTGTTAGCAGCTGCTGAAAGCAAACCGCAGCAAGGACAGACGACGAGCTCTGCCGGCAGTCGCTAGAGGTCACATTATACGGCCAATCATTGCTTCATTTGTTCTCGTTACGTGTGTCATAATTGTAACCGTCCGTGGCTGGTGCTCACGAGCGCTAATCATGAGTGACAACTCGGGCAATTTTGCAGGGCCCGCGTGCAGTCGGCTCTGCAGACTCGGTGCCATTATTTCTGTTCAGCAGGATTTACAGTATCTGGGGAGGATTACTGCTGCTTGTTTGTCCTATTGTGCTGCTGTTGTCCTGCTCCGCCGTGATGTCTGTGCCCTGACTTCCAAGGTAGAAGACGAACCAGTAAACACAGCCTGCAGCCTGAGTGGAGCGTACTGCCTGTGACAAAGTCCATTCTGCCAGTGACATCCAATCAATAACAACCTCAGCAGCATCCCTTCACACAGGCTGTGTGCTTGTGTGTCAAGTCAGGAGGCAAAACATGGAAAACAAGACACTTCTTCTTCTTTTTCTCGCCCATCTCAGTGATGGAGGGCGATACAGGGGGGCTACTAAAAACAAAAAAAGAAAACAACCACTATCAACAACAATAAAAAATAGAAAGGATCTGTTATGCTTTTTTTCAGAGCCCCCCCCCCCCACCAAGGAGAGTGGTTAAATTGTAGCTGCATACTAACAGCCTCCTCTGAATCAATTACCATTTGGATATAAATGTCACAGCTTTGGAAACTGTCACTGGGCAGAGACTGAGAGGAAGTGCCGCTTTATTAAGGACAGCAGAGAAACTCTCCGTTTCATAAACACACATATTCCTGTTTGTGGGGAGATATTTCCAATTAAAGCCTCATCCTACTGTCGGATGAGCAGAGCAGAGGCAGAAAATAGGAAATGAAAAATTCCCTGTCCATATCATTTTGTTCAACTTCTCCCTGCGTGTGTGCAGTAAGGACTTGTTTAGATCTCACAAGAGAATCTTAAACATCGCTTTTGCTGTTTTACATGAATATTAACTGCACGTTCGTCTGCATGTCCATCCATCCGTCCATCCATGTTCCACATCTGCATCCAGAACCAGGTTGGGATGTGATGCATCTTTATTTTGAAGGAGTTAAAACGGACAATCAGATGAAATGTGAAAAAGGAGAGAAACAGAAATAAAATGAGCACAAAACAAAAATAGCAAGAGAAAGAAAAACAAGCTTCATGTTCAAAAAGAAGTAAGAAGAAACTTATTAAATCCCCTGTTTGAGGCTCATTGTTGCATCTAATATAGATCAAATAAAATATGCAAACTATGAATATAAACATGAATAAGGGAGCAGCTATAAATATTTAAACTACACACGTTAACTAAATTATTCATAAACAAAAATATAAAAGTAGATAACATATAAGATGTTTTTTTCAAATTTGTATACCATATCAGAATAAGCTTTATTCGCCAACTAAATGAACAAATTTAAGTTTTTTTTTTTTTTTTTTGTTTTGACAGACGTCTCTTCAGTAGGAAGTAGGAAGATAAGTAAAAGTAATAAAATAAAAAGAAAATAGTTAATAAAACCGATTTACTAGTCTACTAAAGTAGTAGTGCTTGATGAACAGGGCGCTAAAATGCAGTTGTTGAAAAGCACTTTGGGTTGCCTTTGGCATAAAAAGCGCTTTATAAATAAAGCTTGAATTGAATCGACTGTAGCAGCCATTTACGTGCATGATTTATAGTTGGCTTTCATCACAGTGGCGTCATACTATTGTTTAACCTTGATGAGGGAGTTCATTCAGAGAAATGGAGTATGCATGTGATGAACTAAATTTGTTTTGTTTTTTTAAATAAGAGAAAACATCCGCAGACGAGGCACGTTATGAGTAAAGTCCTTAACAAGCTAACTTCATTTTGCTTTAAAAATTGGGAACAATATGCAAAAATGTCATCTTTCATTAGAAAATAACTTAAAACTGCAACCAGCTTGTCCTTGACTGCTTACTCGAGCTGTAAATCACTGGTTTGATCACTATACAATATTGTATCAATTCAGTGGATAGCCATCTGATGTTTGTTGATATCTTAAATTCAGTCACAATACTAAATAATATGTAACAATATAACAAGTAATAAACAAGGTTATTATTTTTGTAACATAACAGCTCCTTTTGACTTATGCAGTACAATCTCCATGTGTCATATCTGTCCGGAGGGCAACTTTAAACATGTATTTAAAAAAAAAGAGAATCCCCTCTCAGACAGCTATTGGGGATCTAAATAAAATAAACAAACAAAATAAACAGTAAACATGTCAGAGGAACTTGATTTTTGCGATTTTGGATCGATAAATTGATCCATATTGATTTATTAGTATAGATCGAGGTATTGTTACACCCCCCACAGCTTACATCGGTAAACCTCAGAGATTCTGCAGCACTCTACTGCACATGCACCATTCAAAAGAGGCAGCAGGGAGTTATCGTAGCATTATTTGCATGTCTATGGTTGGCACGTAATCATGATTATTACCATTTTTATTTGAATTATGGATATGGATATTATGAAAACAATGTGTATATTTGACGCTAGAAAATTTATTAGAACAAAGCTGAAACCGTAATCTATCTTAAAAAATATAAATTTCTACTGAAGATTAAAGGGGCAACCGCCATTTTTCTTTTGGTCACACCAGGGAGGAACGCGGCAGTCACGTAACAACCACTGGAAGTCACTATTGGACGCTTTTAAGGAAAAATGTAAATATAGGTCGTATTTTCATGCATGCAAAAATGACCGTATAGTACGTATGACTTTGGAGGACAGGCTGCATTAAAAACTAACAAACGCTCTCCTTGTCTTCTCTCCAAAGACCACCTTCAAAATGGACTTGGAAATCCAGGAAGTGATCCACTTTTCTTTTCTTTTTTTTTTCTCATCTTGTCTGCTTCATTGGCTGCTCTCTACATGATGAACCCAACAGAACTGAGTCATCTGCAAAGAGCAAAGCCTCAGCAAAGACTATCCGAATTGGGAACCTTTTTCTTCTTGGGTGTGCAGAGAAATCTTCTTCATAAAGATTCAGAACAGAACCAGTGACAAAGAAGAGCCCTGACTTCTTATCTTTAGCTAACATTGCTTTTAGCCCTCCATTGTCTCCTTCTGCAGAAGTTACAGTTAATACTCAGCTGTACGCTCCCTGTGGTGCATCTGGCTGAGAGAGAATCATGCAGGCTTTGTGTTACTGTATGATAAAGATGGAAGAGTGTGCAGATGGTGCCACGATAAAAGCTTATGGAGAACTGAGGCCTGGTTCATCTCCAGAGGAGGAGTTGGCTTTAGCATAGTTTGGAGCAATCCAAGCCAGAAACAGCTGATCTGAGACTCTCAGCTGGAAGACGGAAAATGGAGACTGGTGGTTTTTTTGTTTTGTTTTCTGCAGTGTTTGGGGCGTGGTTACCTGGAAAGGAATTTCCTATGAGCAAACTGACACTTTTAAGAGGAAAAGCAAAGTTTAACTTACATCCATATGAACTTGGACAGGGGTTTCACCCGGATAGTTGCCTGTAGGAACATTAGTTTGAGTTAAAGTGGAACATATTAACATGCATCCAGAGACATTTTGGAGGTTTTTTTTAAAGCAGTAAAATATCTGAGCATGAAAACAAATATTTAAACCCAGTCATCTTGATTAGAGATAAAAATAATAGCTTTAAATGTTACAAAAGCTAAAGTCCAAAGAGAGTCTCCTCTGGTGCAACCCTCGCTGTCATGGTCTTGGAGAAAGTAATAAGGCTGAGTGATTGAAATGCCAATATAACATTTACTTTTAATAACCTGGAGGCAATAAGGGCTAGACGTGTATTATGAGAAGAGGAATGTCTTCTACCTTCTTCCTAACATAGACAGTGTTTGTTAAAAACAGTAGAAGAACTGAATCTCAGTCTAGGAGATATTGGATTCTTTAAGTTCATCCAAGAACATTATAAGCAGCCTCAGGCTGGAGAGTGAAGCCGGAAAACTTGCTTTGCGTGGTGTTGTCTCACTATAACATGCTTCTCCGGCAGATGTGAGAGCGTATAGATGAGTCCCAGGTATATTCAGAAGATTTTGGAAGTCTCTAAATTCGTCCTCATCCAATTCCTGCAATAAAAACAGTGTTGTTTTGTTTCAGTATAAAGCAAACAGCAGCACATGATCAGCACATCCTCCAAAAGTCCAACATAACACATTTTACCATCAAAAGTCAGCTTGTGCATTTCATGCCAAAGTTTCAAAATGACATACATTGAAATTCTGCCTAAAACATTTAAACGAGTCCCCACACAGGTCTGCAATTACATAAATAAATAAATAAATGAAAGAAAATATAAATCACATGACAATATAATCACGTGCTGCACTGGCTGGCTCTTCCAAAGCTGCCTCTGCAACACAACAGCTGATTTATGGTTTGCTCAGGCAGCACGGCTCCTTTGTAAACGGCTGCAGCTTAAAACGTATGAGCTCATTAGTCAGGTGATGAATTCAGGAAAGCCGACACTTTTCACATCAATTTAAGCTGACGTTTAAGTTTTAGCTTTGTTCTTTTCTTTTCAGGTTAATGTTGCAACGCTTCGCACTTCCTGGAGAAGCTGCTGTGGGTCCAGTCTTCTACAGTAACTTATCTGGACTGTTGCTTCCAATAGTTTCAATTAAATTTAGTTATTTTATATCATTTTATTCTGATTTTTGTACATCTTTATAGTTATGTCTTAATGTAATTTAGTTTCTCTTCATGCTCCTTACTTTTTGAAGCTACTGTACTCCTGCACCATGCTGTAAGCTTTTTTAATTTTTCTATGTAAAGCAGTTTGAATTGTCATGTGCATTTAATGTGTTGTACAAGCATAGAGATAACAAGGTTTTATGTCAGAGGTAAAACCTTTTAATCAAAACAGTTAAAAAAAAATCTTACTAGGTGGGTGCAGAATAAAAGTGTTAACGTAAAGAAATTAGCTTATAAATAACTGTCTTATCAATTTTGATGGGTCCAAAATAGTTATCTATTTATACCCTCCAATTACAGAAAATACTAAATTCACAACTGTAATTTAAATAACAGGAAAGTAAAGAAACTAATATTAAATAAAAATTATAAAATTATAATTTCGTGAAATAAAATATTGCTTTTGAATTGTGGTTAAAAATAATAATTTTAGAAAATCAAACAAACAAAACTGTCCCAGACACATTAGAACACCTTTCCCATCAACATTGGACCAACACCTGTCAACAGGTGTAGACGTCTTTAGAGAAAACACCTGATTACAGTGATTGGCTCAAAGTGTTGCTCAACAAAATTTTAGCTCCGGAGCCCATCATGCTTGTTAACTTGTTTTATATTTGTGTGTTTTTTAAAAATATTTCTATTGAACCACAATTCAAAGTCGCAACCACATGACTTTAATGAAAAAAAAAGATTTACTTTTGTCAATTTCAACAGATGTTTTTTTTCCCCCTTCTTTAATTGGGGGGTATGAACAATTTTGAAGAAAATATTTAAAAAAGGTAAGTTGTTTTCATAAAAGAATAAAAACAACTGTGATGCTTAAAGTTTGACTGAGGAGGAAAATGTCAAACTCTTGAAGCGGAAATGCTCCTGCTCACGCCCGTTCTTTGGTTCCCGTTCTGAGCATGTGTCAGTGTGTGAATGGCTGCAGCAGGAGGACGCATAGCGCTGGCACAGGAATGAGATCATGACTGATACCGTCACATCTCACTGCGCACAAAGGATAAAACTCTAAGACATGCAGGATCTCCACCCACCCAGGCAGGAACTTTCCTTCATTTCGCCCACTTAACAGTCCGGCCCCACCTGCCACTCTGCCCTTATCACCTCCATCACTCCACTTAATCAGAACTGCTAGCTTAGGAGTCCCTCTAATAAGACCAATTAAGCTTTAAGTTCTTGTCTTCCTGGCAATCTGTCATTTTAGGTCAGGGATCTATTTGGCTTCCTCCTGCCTGGCAAGCAGAGGTGCTTCCTGAGAGCATTTCTTTTAGATTTTACATTTTATATAACCTTTAATTAACAAGGGAGGTCAATTAGGAACAGATTGTTACACGGGATAACAGAAAAGATAAATGCCTCTTGGGAGCTTTGGGAGGAAAAAAAACACAAAACAGAGGCAAATGCCAACAAGATAATGAAATTGCTTACAGAAAAGGGCATTTGGTAATACTTCCTCCATCTCCTGCCTTTTGTTTCCTTTACACAGATATCAGGGGCTTTGTCAGGGATCCGCCGCCCCCCCTGCCGCCCCCCTGGCAGGCTTCAGTCAGCCAGACAGGCTTGTGAAACCTGTTTGTCTAAACATCAGATGAGTGTATTCTCACACCTCGCTGCGTGACAGCCATGCTAAGAGATCTAATCTAAACTCAACGAGGCTCACGTGATCCGTGGAGTGCTGCACGATCCGAAGTCAGAGCTGTAGTTGAGGGATTTTTAATCTTTACTGGCAACTGTGAAGCTTTTAGCTCTGCAAGCGTTTCAACAAAATTATTATCCCCAGCACCGGAAAGTCAACTCTTCTGGTGACCTTGTAATGGTTTCTGACATTTGGAATTTCTCAAACATGTTTAATCTCAGGATAATTATGGTAAATCTGACAGCACTATCCATCATGGCCACTTGTAATTACCTGCATATAGATCACTGTCACATGAAAAGGGCCATTAAGAGAAGCCTCTGTGTGTGAATGGAAAACATTCAATCAAAATGCCACTGGCAACACGACCATCAGCCAAGAGCAGCGATTGAACAAGGATGCTAACCAGGACATCCCACTCTGATGGCATGGCTCCCAGGTGGGCTTTTTACATGTGCCAATCACATAAAAAGGTCTATTACCAAGAGGAAATTTTCCTGTCCTTCTAAAGATGTCTGATTTGGTTTGAGTTAACACGCCTGCAGGGACTCCATCAAGATGGTCACATTTTCTAAGATTTCACCGTTAAATGACAAAAGATGCTCTCATGCTTGCTTATTATTTCCTCGTTTAATGCACTCATGCTATCGTTTCTCAGTGCTCAGAGTGATCCAGAAGACTAAATGGAAGAAATTTCACATCAAGAATAGCCGCCACAAGAAAGCAAATGTTCTCTGCAGGTGATGTTATCATCGCAGGATGAGTCACTGTGGAAAACCAGGAAATGGAGAGGCTTGCTGCAGGGGAGGGACTGCTGTTTTACATGTGTTTACTGAATTGAAATTGGCTGTTTTAAACAACTTATTCTCACTCCTGAGGTATCTACATCACTGTCTTGTCAAAAACACTGACATGTCTTAGATCAAACCAAAAAAAAGGCTCAAACTGAACAGAATTCAACAATGTAATTACAGTAGATCATGAATAAATAATTTTGCTCCAAATTGACATGATGGCATCACACAGTTGCAGATCTATGATGAGAATCTCCCGTTCCACCACATCCCAAAGCTGCTCTGCTGGACTGAGATCTGGTGACTGTGGAGCAGTGTTGTACAAAGTACCTGAAAGCCATATTTAAGTAGAAGTAAAAGTACCTTACTGGAAAATTAAAAGTGAAAGTCGCTTACTGGGATATTACTTGAGTAAAAGTAATAAAAGTAGCTAATATTTACTGTAGTTAAAGGTAGAGTCCAAAGTTTCCCCCCTGAAAATAAACGTGAGACTTGTGCAAGTGAAATTCATCTCAAACCGCGCCTTTGGGCCTTTACTCGTGTGTCGTGGTGACTCTGAATGCAACTCCCTCTCCCCCTGTCTGTAATTCACTCTTTCGCTTTGCTTTGTTGTGTTCGGGACGTTTCTGGGTGGAGATTTCTGTTTATATTGCCAGCCAATGACAGAGCTAAGGGAGTGACGCTGTGTGGGAATAAGCTCATGATTGGAGGAGATGCCAGTCACTCAAACTCTCTAAGGAAAAAAAAAAAAACGAAAGAAAGAAAAACGGCGGATGCACCGAAGAAAAGGTAAGAGCTTTAGATAATGTTCGTTGGAAAACCAGGCTTAATATTGGTTTGGCTTTTATCCGCTTCTGAGCTCTGAATAAGAGGCTTGAAGCTGAATAGGCTGAAGAACGAGGCGGCCATTAGCCTGAGAGGGAGGGGCGCTCAGTTTGAATACTGTTGTTTGCAAACAGAAATGGTGGAGGGACTTCAGACTCTACCTTTAAGTATCAAAAGTAAAAAAGCAGCCTACTGTTCATAAAATGCAATCAGAAACTTGAGTGTAGCATTTTCTTTATTCCTGTTTAGATTTCAAGTTTTGTTTAATTTGCAAAGTATAAAAGGAGCTTCAATAACTCCTTACATAAACCCAACCATATACAAAAAAACACACAAACATATTACAGACCCGCATGCATGCATGCACAGCAGACATTTTATCTGGTAGGAGGAATCTTTCACTCCATCTTTCTCCATCTTCAATGGGGGATTATCACGCTTCCATGTTCTGAACTTCCGGTTTGAAACACTTGGACGGCCCACTTCCGGCTCAGTTCAATGTCCCTGCTTTACTTCGTAAATATCGTGAATAAACGCCAACCCTACCTAATTTTTCACGGATTCCAGACTGAAGTGATACTAAGGAAGAAGTGGATGAAAGCGATTCTCCAGAGTGAAGGGCCGAACTTTATAATAAAACAACGTAGCATGTTTGTTTGTAGCCTCTTCTCATAGCTGAAAACACACAAGCATCTGAAAGCGTTTCCTTTTTTCGGCAGTCCCCAGTTGTTCCATTGGAAATGGTGCGGTACAGACCCGATTTTCAGATGTTTGTGTGTTTTAAGATGCACAATGTTAAGCACGTCAGTAAACGCTAGCTGGCTAATGCTAGCATGCTGTGAAGTGCCGGTGTCGTGCCCCACCGGCGACAAACAAACGTGTGTCGTTTTATTATAAAGTTCGGCCCTTCACCGCGGCGAATCGATCGCTTTGATCCACTTCTTCCTTAGTATCACTTCAGTCTGGAATGAAAACTTAAGTATGTTTGGAGTTTATCCGATTTAAACAGTATAACAGAGCAGGAACGGCTGTTGTTAAAATGGCCCGGAAGAGGAAGTGCCCAAATACGGGGAAGTTCTGGTAAGCGGGATAATCCCCTATTGTCTAATGTTGGTGAGTCTGCAAGATTTGTAGACTGAGTTTCCTGTTCTTATCTGACAGTAGTGGCGCCCAGTGTGGTCTTTTGCTGCTGGAGCCCATCTGCTTCAAGGTTGGACGTGTTGTGTGTTCAGAGATGCTATTCTGTCCATTCTGGTCCAGACAACTGCTGCTCACTGGATATTTTCTCTTCTTCTGACCATGCTCTGGAAACCCTAGAGATGGTTGTGTGTAAAATCCCAGTAAATACTCAGACCAGGAACCATGCCACGTTCAAAGTCTCTAAAATCCCCTTTCTTCCTCATTCTGATGTTCAGTTTAAAATTCAGCAAGTCAGCTTCCCCATATCTACATGACTAGATGAACTGAGTTGCTGCCATGTGATTGGCTGATTAGATATTTGTATTGTTCAGTTGTGTTAGACAACTGAAGAAGTAGTGAACTGGCCAGTAAGTGTTGTTCCTCTATTCCTCTGGAGTTAGGTGAGAAAATTTCTTTATTAAAACCAATTTTTTTTTGTACGACAATGACAATCAGAATCTATTCTATTCAAATAAATGAGAAGATGTGGAAAAAAATCATGTAAAACACAAAGAGTCTGATTTATAAAGCATGAAGAGAATTGTGAAGCTTTACAAATCAGTGAAGATTAAAGGTTACTCTGCAGGTTGAAGATTCAGGGCCATGAATAAAACAAGTTAATAAAAAGCCATTAAACACATATTTCAGACATAGTAATACTAAAGACTATAAATCAGAAAAGTAAAAACCATCTGTATGCCTTGAGGGTGAAACATCAGGGAGTGTAAAACGACCCACTGCTTTGGTGGAAAGATGGCGTTTCATTTAGAGTTAGCTGATTTAGACTCGTTGATAATAAAGGTTAAAATGGTTATCAGCTGCTGTAATACGCTCGGATCTCAGTATTTTATGATGCTTTGTAATGCTGTGAATGGACAGAATATAGTTTATAAGAAAAAGTTTTATTTTTCATTTTTTTAAATCAAATTAAATCCAACAATGTGAGTGAGACACTTTTATAGAAACTCAAGTCAAATAAATCCATTAAAAAGTTCAAACTGCTGTCATATTTTGTCTTTGTGGAGACACCACTCATTCTGCAGACAATCACCACCTCTGATGACATTTTTTCCTGCTTTCTTTTACTGACAGGATGAAGGAGATTATAAATGCCATGCTCATGAAGCTCTGCACATAAATAAGTTATAGCACGTTTGGCAGTCCAGCCCAGATAGGTACATTCATAATATCTGAAAGCAGATGCAAACACTTTTTTCTGCTTATATTACTGCCTGACTGGCAACTAAGGGATGTAAACTCAAACTGTATTGATTATGAGTTTGTTATTGCCTTCAGCAAAAATACCTAGGAGGCTGTTCTTCCTTGGGATTATAGCTGCGATGTTGGTACAGCACCAAAGCATCCATAATCACAGAACATCCTGAAGGTTAGAGCAGCTTTAATTCAATGGCTGCCAAAGCCAAAGTGTGCTCTAAAAAGTTTAATCCCTGAGTAAGAAAAAAAATTAAATATAGTAAATGCAATGAAAATATAGCAAGGCATCAAGTACTCTGAGAGCTGCAGAGTATTGTGTATTTGGGTCATCCAAAAAATGTTGGAACCAAATTTCTTCTAATGTGGTTGCACAGTTGTGTGAAAAGTTTCTGCCTCCTTCCTGATTTCTTACTTTTATGCATGTTTGTCACACTTGAATGTTTCAGATCATCAAACAAATTTGAATATTAGACAAACAAAGATAACACAAGTAAACACAAAATGCAGTTTTTAAATGAAGATTTTTATTAGTAAGGGGGTGAGGGGGGATCCAAACCTACATGGCCCTGTGTGATAAATGAGTGTGATGAAAAGATGAAGACGAGACGCCACTTTTGTGTCTTCTCTTCTGATCGTTGCTGTGTGAACGTAGCCTGAGTTCAATTTCTCTAGCCACACCTACGTCTGATTACTGCCACACCTGTTTTCAATCAAGAAATCACTAAATCGGACCTGCCTGACAAAGAGAAGTAGACCAAAAGATCTTAAAAATTAGGGCGACAAAAAATAGGAAAATGAGAAAAAAGTATTGAGTTATAGCTGGAAAAGGTTCAAAACATTTCTAAAGCCTGGACTAGAGAACACAGAGCAAAGAGAGTAACTACATTTTGGTAAAATTCGTTTATGAAAATGCCCTTTTTAACACCTCCTTTATTTGTAACAGAACCACTTGCTCCTACTGTGCCCCATTTCAGAGAAATCACTATGTCAACGGCATATCTACAACCTGTTTGAATAGGCAGTGTTAAACTTTGAAGCCTCCAAGACTTGATTGTTGTTTTGTTGTTTTGTTTTGTTTTTTTGTTTTTTTTTTGGGGGGGGGGGGTGTTTTTTGTGTTTCTTGTGTTTTTGGCCCAGCAGCAGTTAGCAGTCCGTTAGCTGTATTTGTTCACAGTGAGCGGAGCACAGAGCAGTGCACATGGTTTTTACCGACCTGCAGCTCTCACAGACGTCTGACATTTTTCTTCCTTTTTTTGAATACATGATGTATTGACTACTGTCAGGATGGAAGGGCCATTTCACCCAGTATAACAAAAAGTGTTTCTGAACAGAATTACCAACTCTGGCTTTCAATGTTATTTTTATCACCTAATTCATAGCTATTTTTTTCATTGAAAGATTTAAACACAAAGTTTGAGCATCTTTAGTGCTTGTTCGGTGACTTTCGACACAAACTATTTACATTGTTTTTTTGACATACTCTGTGTGTTAGAATCGTAAAGCTAGCCTGTGGTGAAAATGGTGGGACCATATTGAAGGAAGCAGATCTGAGGCGTGGAGCGGCGTGCAGCATGAACTGTACCCACCGGGTTCGGCTTTCTTTCTCCACGCTGGGGCTGTCGTGGTGAAAAACTATCTGAACTGGGTCACAGCTGTGCTGCATGCAGCAGCACTGATGCACATTTCTCTGCATGCCAGGACTTTCTGAAGGCCGGCAGAGAAAATGAGCATGCTAGTTCAACTGCTTCCCCTCCAAGAATGATGAGAGAGAGAAGTTAGAGCAATAAATCACTAATCCACCATAAAGAAAACTGGAGGAGCAAAAAGGCAACTTCTGTCTTCCTTTTAACATGAAGCACTGCAGCTTGTAAGCCTGCCACCTCAGTGTGGACCTTTGGAGATAATAAAAAAAAAAAAAAAAAAGAGAGAGACCAGAAAATTGAGTGTGGAGATCAGGAACAATGGCAGCTCTCTGAATATGTTCCAAATAGCTTTTCAGGAAAGGTAAAGTCAAAACTCGGCAGGTTTGAGCTTCACTCTGTTGCTTTAATCGCTGGAAAGTAAAGACAAATCTGCTGGAAAACTTCTGCTGCAACTCTGTGATTTCAGCTGTAAAATGAAGGAAAGGGTAAAACAGTAGAAAGTGAACTTAACAATTTAATAATTCATATATGCTAAACTAATAAAATTGATTCCCCTCCAGCCCAGACTCGAGTGAGTCAGAGGTCGGGCATTAAATGACTTTGTCCTGCCCTCAATTACCGAAGGGAATAAAACTCACCGAATCAGAGCCAAACTGACGCAGATGCCCAGGTTATAAATTTGTATAATCTATCTCTCTGTTGGACCAGATTGCCATTAAGACAGACTTCTGAGAGCTCATTGTATTAATAGCTAAATCAAAAGTGTGACATCTGAAAAAGCTTTTAAAACAATCTTCATAATCATCAGTAACGTCAGAGTGTGAGGTAAAAGATGCTAGATAAGTTTCCCGCCTGCTGCGACATTCTGCTTCCCTCCAGCACTGATTTACTAAAGAAGGGGAGGAAAACTAGCTCATTTCTTTTTCTTGTGCATGGTTTGTTTCTAAGTTAACACATCTGCAGGCTTTGATTTGACCAACAATTTGATCATAGATTTGCCAAAGGCTGCTCAAGCTGTGCAGCATACACCCTCAATACTACGTGATTGAGTAAGGAAAATGTCCCTGATAACCTTCCTCACAAAACCAACCATAAATCAATGTTACTGAGGAAAAATGGAAGAAAGTTGAAGTAGAACAAGGATATATGACATTTACTGCATGTCTAAGGAGAAGAAAGTGTATGGATACCATCGTATAAACGATCAAGACAACCGGATTATGGATTGATTGTAAACACATGGTGATAAGAATCTACGAAGCTGGAGGCAACTTCCAGGTCCAGTCAATGAACTTCTGAATCAATTACGACCTGATGCAAACAATTTATGTGCTTTCACCTTCCAAACCTGATGGTAAAAGGTATCATTGAGGCGCATGAACAACCACTGCAGATTTTCCAAGTTCTGTGTAGAAACTAAGCTCAGAAAGAAAGGATAATTGGGTTTGGTTTATTATTGCTCTTTTTTTGATAATTCCCATTGGAATTTTATTAAACCCCTTTCCCACTGGCCAAAAAGGAGTGGTGAACTGTCAGGGCCTTCTACGCCTTCAGAGAAGGCCTTAAAAAATCTCTCATTTAAAATTGTTTTATTTTATATAGTATATATTTATATTTATATATATATATACACTGTAAATTTATATAAGGGTATATATAAAAATATGAAACGAAAAAAAAGAAAAAAGGGGGATAGGAAAAAAAAAGGAGTGGAATTTTGATAAAAATTGGGAAGGGGAGGAGGGGAGAAATGGGGTAATTAATCTCATAGAATTTAGATGAGATTGTTTCCTCGATTTTCATTTTTATATTTGCAACAAGATGCTTTTATGTTCATCTTACTTAAAGAAAAAGGAGAACATGAAATTGTTAATATAAGAAGAAAAAATTGTACCGGGTGGAATTTAGAAAAAATGGTAGAAAGAACAAATATTTTGGTGGGGAGGAGGAGGTGGGGGGAATAAAAAAAGGGGAAAAAAAAAAAGAAGAGGGGAGTAGTAACATGACAAAAACAACATAAATGAAAAATATTTATGAGAGAAATATAATAAATTTTAAAAAAAAAAGAGGTGAATTGTGTGGGGAAAATTCTCTCCCCCAAATTTAATTTTTTTATATTAATTTAATTAAGCTGATTTAACTAAAGTAAATTAAGTAATGTAATATGATGCAATCCAAAGATAATATAACTAAAATAGAAAAAGTAATGAAAACAACTAAGATGAAAATAAGATCATACTAGATAGATATCTAGTAAAGCCAATATTACCATTTACAGTGTAATTTAATCTGTTTGATAATTTAATAATCCATACATTTAATACATTTTCTCTTGTCTGCTATATAAAGTTGAGCCAACTGGCAGGATGTTATCCAATCAAAATCGTCCATCTCTGTTATGACCTGGTCAGACCTTCATGAATCCCTGGTGCAAGCAAACATATGTCTTCTGGTTCGGGGGGTGATGGGCAAATTGACCAATCACGGTTTGATTTTGTGTGACCGGGACCAAAAACTCCAGCTGTAGGCCTTCCTGAAGTTTTAACAACGTCACAGCCATCTGAGCAGAGCGGTGAGAGCTAGCACGAGACTTGAATGAGTTGAACGAGAGTGACGTTGTGGCTAGCTGCTAAAAACACTCCACAAAAGTCTTTAAGGCAGACTTTTGCTGAAAAGCATTAGATAATATAAAACGGACAACAAACGGAAGAAAAAAATGAATCCCTGTGTCCACATCTTCTGTTGTTGAGCACTCTCTCGGCTCTGAAGCGCATCAAGACACGCGCCAGGAACAGAACTGGACTCGCTTAGATACTGATGCCACAGAGGAAAGACTTATTATGGATTTCAAGCCAAAGGATAAACTGTAATTAAGACGCTGACATCGCCCACTTTGCAAAGAAAGACCAGCAGATGGATTTGGCTTTCATCTAGTAATGTAGGTCTGTGGTATAAACCAGCTGTTATTCACATAGATAAATGTTATGGCTCAGGAAACTTTTGGCTTATTGGTCTTTATTGTGGAGGTTGTTGATAAAACGTCCGGCACAAACTGCCTCTTGTTAAATGTGCGAGCTGATCCCAGCAAGGTTTGGATTTTTTCTAAAGGTTTTTATTTTCCCTGTGTCCACCCCTTACTGTGCAGAGCATTTAGGAGGTGTTGTGGAACGTGTAAATGTAAATTAAGACTTTAATTTGCTGTTGTATGTGTATTTAGTAAAAACTTTGCGTCATGGTTTCAAAGTGCCGTCCATGGCGATGATGCTGTCAGCAGCGTCAGCTTCGCTGGATGATAATATTCTCAGATATGTTTTTCTGGGTGAACTCATTTTATATTTACAGATTTTGGCTTTGCAGAGCACGTTTATTGGATCATCTATGTAAACTAAATGATATTCATTTTTCTGGTGGTAATGTTGAATAGGTGTCTTGTTGCTGGGAGTTTTATCTATGGGGATTTTTGGTGCTGATGGCTGAGGTGAAGGCCCGGCTGCAGAGCTCACAGTTCGCCACTGGCAGTGGAAAGGCTCACCGACCCGCGTCAACCTGCATCAAACGGCTCGGCTTCAATCAGCATGCAGTGGGAACGCCAGACACAGGTTGAGCTGCGAATTTATGTAATGATGTTGGACAGTAAGTATCTACGTCATGACATCGCAAGAGTCATGTCTCATATAATGTAGCAAAACAACTCTGCTTTGGCCACAAATTCACATCGCCGACGTTCTATCTGTGCTAAAAATCATCCACTGGTTTTCCTGATTTTCTGCCATTTTAAAAGTGCAACAAGAAAGCACATCGACTACGGCCTGATTCACTCTCCATTGTTTATTTTCCTGATTTCTGACACACGGATGACATCATCAGTGTGATTGTGCCACCAGACATAAGGACAGAGGCCAAGCAGCTTGCCAGCGGGAGATCAGGCACGGCTTTCTTTGCCAGTGGGAAAGGACCAATTGTAATGAGGGTCCTCCCAGGTTTGAACAACCTGGGTGGACCTGCTAATTTCAATGGGAGAGCAGCTTTATACGTCATTGAAAAGTCTGGTTAGGCACCTTTATGATGAGGTATAAATTGTAAGGATTGAGTTTCTGTGGAATGAGCAACATGTGTGGGTAGTGGCCCCAAAAATGTGCCTAAATCTCCTGCAATGTTCCCCTGTTTTCTCTCGTTTCGTGTGTCTTGGTGGAATGGATGATGGCACCCAATCCACCAAACTAAGGCGTTCCCAGATTCTTGAGGGTATGGGATCACCACCTGCTCATTCTGACATCTTTGACTAGCGCATGAGAGTTAACACCAATAGCAGAATATAACAGGGGATGTTGACACATTTTTGGTCAGCACTACCCCCATGTTAAGCTGTGCTGCTCCTTCTGCAGAAGCATCATCCTTACAGTTATACCTCCTTGTTATGGTATCCATAAACTATCCTTTCCAACAGCGTGTAAAACACTAATTGGTGACTCATTTTGATGGCACACTAATATTATTCTGCACATTTCAGGAGTCATCGTTGCCCTGCAGTGTGCCGAGCCTGAAAACAGAACTTTCACGACATTGTGTTCCCGCCAGGTGCATCACATTTCCTTCATTGCACCACCTCACACGCCAGCAACTGGATATCAACAGAATAGCTAAATAAAATGTACACCATGGCTGATTCATCAAAACTGGAAAAACATGTCATAAGAGGAAGACAGAAAATGAAAAAAAGACATTGACAGAGCAAAAAGTGAAACAATTAGTAAATAAATATGACAATAACTCAACATTAGACTGACTTTTCTGGGTTGGAGTAAACTTAGAGAAGATAGAGGATGCAAGTTGGCTGCTGAATTAGCTCTTGTTAGGGAGCATCAAAGTGAGAAAATCAGCTGAAGTTTAGTTGTATGACTATAAAAATAAAAGAAAGGAGATGAAGGTCACTTAAATACAATGCAAAACTTACAGCGTTTGTATCACCGTTTCCTATCCGGCTGATAATAGTCTGTTTTCAGGTTGCAGGTTTTCAGGTCACTGAAAAGATGACCTGTTTTGTAGTTTAACGAATGTTATGTCTCCTTTAGTCAGTTAAACTCAATAAGCTTAAACTTGAAGAAAAGTGATTTCTTCAGCTGCTTCCGTAAACTGCAGAACTGTGAGATGAGTGCAGAGGACTCCAAAAAAGTGAGTCCTGAACGAGAAGGGTGCTATTTTTACTATAGAGGTCAGGTCCTCTGCTCACACTTAAGGTCTTTGTTAAATTGCTGTATTCAAACGGGATGAGCTGGTACGTGCGGAGAAAGTGAAATGAACAGCCTTTACTTTGTTGCTAAATTGAGCAAAACAAAGGTGAGCCCACAGAGGAGAGTCTGGTTTTATCAGATGAGGGGGGATTTTTGATTGTCTTCCTCGCAGCCTTGATAGCCTTTGCAGGTCAAACTATATATTTTGGTTGACAAAAATTTGTGGAAAACACAGTTTAAGAGTAAATAAAATACATCCAGATTGCCTCCCATTAAGGAAAAGTCTTGATACCCCTCAGAAGAAACTCCGTGTCTCAGCTGTTGCCTGCAATCACCAGTTAATTGTAGCTTAACCTCGCTGCTATTAGCCCTGCGTGGCCAGGCTTGCCATTAGCTGATTACTGCACACCCACTATCTTATTAATGTAAATCCCTGAAAGAAAATATGGCTGAGGCACAATATTTACTTTGCAAGCTATTCGCATGGTACACAGCCTCAGTTGGCTGCAATGCTTTATAGAGATTTTTAATGAGTCTTAACCAACCACCAAAGAGGACAATTTATTATTCCATCCTGCAGCCTGCTCAAATGAAAAATAAATAAATAAGCAAATAAATTAAAGGAAGAGAAAAGGAAGTTTTTGCAGCAGGAGGAGGCGCCTGCTGAGGTGAATATGCTGCATTTTAATTTGCCGTTGGGGAGCAGAGGTAATCCATCTATGTTTGTATCTCAACAAATATAATTTAGACCCTGCGCTTATCTTGTCTCCACCAGGTGATATACAATACTCCTTCCTTTGTTGACTCTTTTGTTTTGAATTAATCAGCGTGCTTGTCCCATCTCTCATTACGCGGCCGAGGTGGTGGCGTCTGACTTCAGCTATACTGCATCCTTTGCAAAAAGAGCTATAATTGATAACAAGCCAACTTTATTGATTTATATGGAAAGCATGTCTTGTTATCATATTTGAACAGACGGCCTCTGAAATTTCTCAACATGACAGTCATTGTTTATCATTTGTATTTGTTTTGTGTTGGAGTTTCAAGGCCTCATTTTCGCTGCGCATTAAAATGCGCGCAGCGTAGCGTATCCAGACAACGCAGTGAATGCAAATTATCGACTGCATGACCACCAACGCTGAACTTCTCCTCCACATTATAACCAGAGAAGCCATCCGCTGTCACCTCAGCACTCTTGGCTCGCAGCTTACACTCATGCTGTTTGGACACCTGCCAATATGTCCTCATTTAAGAAATCTCCTGGACTGATGAATCGCCGCATTCTCCGTCACCGCGGCTAACAGAGTGCCGGCCGCCTGTAGAGTCCACAGACAGGTGCTCAATCTGGTGCGACGAAATTACATCTTCTATCGGCCAGTGGGATGAGAGCAAGAGGGGCCTGCGGATGGGAGCCAAATCGCAGCATCACAAGTGCAAAATCCTTCCCTGCTGCATCCAAACTGGGCTATCTTCCCGTCTCACTCTTTAGCAGCGTTATCTGATTTACTGCAAGAAGAAGATGGAGCTGAGGGCGGACATGTGTCTATGTCTTGAACCATGCATCAATACCGAATCAATACAGTGAGCTCGATTGTCTCCTTGCATGAAAAGAAGCTTCTTTTTTTCTCCATAGGTGTCTGACTCTTTTCTGCCTGCAGCAATCAGTCAGTGAAGCTGCCTCAACTACACTGGGGTTTGTTTAAAAAGCTGCTCATCATCAATCAAATTCTCCTTTCTAACGTCATACACACTCAGCAATATGTTTTTATATGTGATTAAACCATGGTGAGAGATTTTATTTTACATTACTGAGACAGGGGGAGATATTTGGGGCAGGGTATTCCTGCAGAGAGGGTGGGCAGCAACCTTTCTGTCCTGAAAACGGGCTAAATTCGGTGCCATGTTAATTTTGGACTTTCCCCTTGTCCGCTAGATGAGGTTGATTAATGTGGCTCCTCATCACAGTGAGCTGGCAGAACCAGGACAGGCACAGATTTCAAGCCTGCTCTCACTTATCTGGCAACTATGAGTCTCCAAGTTTGAGTTGTCATGGCAACAGATATGAAAATATGAATGGCAACATCTGAATGGGTCATGGATGCTGAAAAAGGTGGTTATATTAGAAAAGACTGGAACATAAAAGTTCTCACTAAAGAAAGGCAATCACTCTTTTATCCTCCCGGAAAGTCAATAATATCATGTTATCTTAATATAACTTCAAACAATGTGAACCTTTTCAATGAATATTTTCAGACTTTGTGAAATTCCTTATCTTAACTCTCTGATTACATTTAATTTCTGCCAAAACAAATAAGTTCTGCTCCATTAACTTTAATGCTTTGATTCAAATTTCCATCCTACATTTCAGTTATTTGTCATTTGGAAATGAAACAAAGAAAACTCAACCCCTCTGCTATGGCGGACTTGTAAAACTCTCCAGCACATGGATTAGGACAGGCTCTAATTAAAACCAGCAGTCAAGTTTATTGACAAAGCAGAGGTCAAAGCCTAGGAATCAGTCAGCTTTGCAATGTTAGTGGACAAGACTTCAAGAACTCAGGAATTGTAAGAAATCTAGAAAAAAAGGAACACTGCCATGGGGAGGCAAGAAGCAAAAACCAGGAACCGGCTAAAGCCACATATAAATCAGAGAACATAAAAAGACCTCTGGTGACTTGGCAGGTTAATATGAACAAGAGCTCCTGCCTAAACCAGGAGGTCATGGCAATCATTCCTCCATTTTTTCTGTCCTGGTTTGATCCCAGTCAGGGTCCCAGGGGAGCTGAAGTCTGTCCCTGCTGGCATTAGTCGTAAGACAGGGTAAACCCTGAATGGGTTATCAGTCCATCACACTGAGCCTGATCAGCTGCCATCATGGCTTCTTCAGACTGGAGCCAAATCCTTTTTCATGTCAAGTCGGTGGCAGAGAGAGACCGGCGAGAGAGGCCTGCACCCGCTGTGAAAGAGGAATAAACGTCAGTCTCCAATACCACCAAAAAAGTTGCTAAATTTGTTGCTAGTTGCTTTTTTTCTGTGAAGAAAAACGTTTTTGAAGAAAAGACGTTGCAAAGGTGCATTACTGCCCCCCACAGGTGACCCACGAGACAACTTTTCACGTGAATGAGAAATATTGCCACGATTTAATCTTGTGAGAGTTTGTGGCACGAAATCTTGTCAAACCTAATATGTATACAGTGTATAGGCAGGGTGCCAACCACGGGGTAGCTGGGGCAGCTATGGCTCCCCTTAATGAAACATGAGCTCCCCTAGAAACGTGATTTATGATTTTTTTTGTAGGGTCTCCGTAATACTGATGAAGCTTATATTGATTTCTCACAAATTCACCGTCCTCTAATAAAGGGATGGGCAACTCCAGTCCTCGAGTTACTGGCATCCTGCAGGTATTAATAGTTTCCCTGCTGCAACACACCTGACTCCAATCAATGGGTAATTGTGCAGAACTTGATGTGAAGCTCTGGACAAGTCACAAGGTATGTTGCCACAGGGAAACTCTTAATACCTGCAGGATGCTGGCCCTCGAGGACCGGAGTTGCCCATCCCTGGTCTAATAGTTGTCATCGATGCTATTACAACCACTGAAGCGTGATGGCGCTGCAAGTTAACTTCCCTCAGGACTACAGTACATTAAATAACCTACAAAATAAAGGAAGCAAACTCACTTGCAAGCTAACACACAATGTCCAAAAGAAAGCAAGTTAGCCTAACAGCGTTAGGATTTGTTAAAAAGCTGGAAGAGCCAGACCTGCTGGATGTCACAGCATCTACATAGACAAGCCGAAAGAAGCTGGAGATTAGTATAACAATATTACTAACCAAACAAAAGGAAAAGGCTTGCGAGTATGTCGATCGTGCTGACCAACCCAGCACATCTGAGACAACTGCCAGAGAAGGGACAGGGATAGCAAGGTTGCTACCAGCTCTGCTGCTGGCTGAAGCAGTCAGGAATGGAGAGAATGGTAAGATCATTGCCTCGGTTGCACTATATGCAAAGATGCATAAATGTTTCTTCTTTTGAAAAAAGGTGATTGGAATACATCTTTCAGAAGAGTGAATTAATGGAGATGTCAGCAGCAATGTACAGAACAAATTACGCCAAACGACGACAAGAAACGGCCAATTCCCGTCCTCTGTGGTCACTTTTCTGCTAAGGTAAGACACAGTTTAATTCATTACAAAGGGCCAACCAATCATTGCTCATTACATTGTGTATGGAACCGTTGTGTGCGTGTGTGATATGCGGGGAATAATTTACCTGTGTCATCTGGTGGTCTTTGCAAAAGGGGGCTTGGGATTAAGCTACCAATCTTCTAACTGGAGAATGATCAAACCATAACCATAAACATGATTATTTCAGCTGTGAAGTTGGCCTTTTTTACATGAGAGTCTGGGGATTTGCTCTGTTTTCCAGCCCCTAGTGGATCAAGGGAGAACTACAAATAATGACTTCTTCCAGGTAGCCTCATAGTTGGCCACCAGAGGGTGCCGCTTGGTGCATGAAAACCAATGTTGCCCAAGTTAGCATAAAACATGTAGATCTTTTAAATCTACATCGAGTCTGTTTAGTTCACTACCAAACCTTAAAATGAAAACATTTCTAACAGGAGAATAAAACTTGCAGGGGTTTCACTGGATGGTAAAAAAAAAAAATAGGTGCTGCACAGAACTTTTCTTTCAGATAAGACACAACAGCATGTTATTCAAGTGTCCTTTTCCAAAGAAGTAAACCCAGTTCCATCCAACACAAGCAGTTCTGAACATTCAACAAACATCAAATGATATTTTATGTAATTATCTTTAAGTGAAGCTCTTTTTTTATAAACAAACAGAGTGACTGCATACACAGTGGCCAAAAAGTTCATACAAACTTTCCTCATCTGCCTTGAGGATTGTTTTGTTGTTCTGTTACTTCCAGACTGCCACAAAACAGCTTACACAGTGTATTATGGGAGGAGTAAACAACGCTCGCCCCTAGACAGGAGCTAGATTACTAGCTCAGTGCTAACAAACCGACGGTAAACACAAGCCTGCCTGTGTGAACACCTGCTCGTAGAGATTAATATCACACTGGGGCCAGTTGAAGCATCATTATATTCTGTCTTCTTTAGTCGGCTCTATCAGACAAGGTCAGGCCAGATGTTCTGTGGACAGAAAGCTGCTCATCGATAGCGTTACACTCTCATTATTAGGAATAATGTGTTTCATGGCGTCACCATATTGCCCACAAATTTGGTCTCAGCATTTTGTTAAAATCTGGTCAGAGTAAATCTTATTTTTGTTTTTGTACGTGCATTTTACAGCTGTGTTTGAAAGTTGACATCCCCACCCATTAAAGATGGGAAAATATCAGCTGCCAGTGAAAGAATAATAATAACAATAATCATTATTATTATTACTGTTATTATTATGATTATGAAAAATCAATATAGTAAGGATAGATATTTTGGTCGTCTCAAGTTTTTTCCAACTTAATATTTTGATTTTGCATGAATCATAGTCATGATAAATGGACATGTCCGATATTATCGACTGATACTGGAATTAAAAAAGTGATATTGGAAAATATTGGTGTCTGTTACATCAAAACAATATTTTTACTTACGAAATCTTGCAAGGTCTTGTTCTGTTATGAAATCTCATAAGATCTTGTTGTTCCATAAGCATTGGTCCAGTATGTAGAAAAGTCCCTGTTGTGGTGGAAGAACTTCACATCCCAACTTTCCTTTTAAAGATGCCATGACATCAAATTTTACTTTTCTGGGGTTTTGGGTGTATAATATGATCTGTTGTGCACTGATGAGGCCATGTGAATGTCCAGAGCGAATATCAAAGTTCCTGTTTATGGTCTGTCAGCTTTGTCTCTGTTCAGAAATGGCTGAATCAGACAGCAGCTTATCATTCTACGTAGTTCTATCATTCTATGTAATTCATTTGCTCAAATAAGAGCACACTATCAAATAAACCGCCTCACCCCTCCTCTCTCCTAACGGTCAATGCACCGTCCGCTTCGCTCAAATGTAATAAATGAATAAATGAATAAATAAAACAGAATTTGATAGTACAGAAAAACAGAATTTATTATCAGATAAAGTATAGACTAATTAATTAAATTAATTAACTACAGACTGACTTGCTCTGAGGCTGTGTATAATATCACCATTTCTCATCATGTCACTCCCATCCTGCAACAACTGGCTCCATCAAACAAAGGATCATCTTCAAACTCCTCCTCACTACTTTCAAGACCCTGCACAACATGGCTCCATCTTCCATCTCTGATCTCCTTCATGTTAACACCCCTACCCGCTCCCTACGATCCTCCCACACCTCAGCTCTCCGTTCCCCCAGCCCGTCTTGTCTCAATGGGGAACCGGGCATTTAGTCGCTCTGCTCCCCATCTCTGGAATTCCCTCCCTTCTGATCTCCGTACTTTGGACTCCTTCCCTCTTTTCAAATCCAGACTCAAAACCCTCCTGTTCAGACAGTCTTATCCCACCTGAGTCCACATGCATCACTCCAATGTTGTTTTTTCCCTCTTTTATATCCTGTAGTTTTGTTTTCTGTGGTACCTGCTTGTGTTTTTACTGTTTTAGCTTCCTGTTTTTAATTGTTTTATCTGCCTGTACAGTGTCCTTGGGTGTTTTGAGAAGGCGCTTTCAAATAAAATGTACTATTATTATTAATATATCTGGTTTTAAGTTTTTGGTTAAGTTACTAAGTTGTCAGAAACATTAGAATTAGCCACATGTTGGCTAATACCTGCTGGTATCTGATATCTGGCAGCCAGATGTCCAAAATGAACTCCTCTGGCTGAGTGAAGAATATTTTGGGATTTTTGCTCTCAGAGCAGAAAATAGTTGTATCTCGTAAAATATGAATTACAACCTCACAGCTGCCTGCATAGATTGGTATCGGTTGATATTGGATATGTGAAAATTAAAATTTGGACAATATTGGTACATATCATATCGTTCGCATTATATCGAACATCCCTAATAATAAATAATTCAGCATAATTTATGCTCATACAACAGTAGAACCCCTTAGTTGAGTTTTCTGAAAAAAGCTTTGCAGCTCAACTTCTTTAACAATGCCGGACGTGTTGTGGTTATGTTGCTTCCCACTGTAATGTCAGTTTTAGTTTCAGTCACTGTTGGGTTTGTAAAAACTACTTGGTTAAATTTAGGAATTACAACCTACATGATACAGGGAATGCAACAAATTCTCCCTCTTCCAGATTGCTGCTGAGTGCTGAGGAAAGCACATAAAACATGCAGGATTTAGCACAAAAAACCTGCAGGATTTGTGTTCTTCTGAGAAATTTTTTTCCTTTTTTTTTTTAAGGGTTTCATGACTATTTCATGTCTTGCACTGAGACCCTGTTGCCCTGCAAGCCTCACCGGGCATGACTTGTATCTTCGCCTTCACAGGATCAGACAGTTGAGACAAAGCAGCTCACGCACCACCCAAGGATTCATCCGTCCCCCTGGACTTCCCATCGTTTGTTCTCCTGGCGCTGCTCAGAATCTACACTCAAGGCGTTCCTATCTGCTCTCTTCATTCACTTTTAAATAATGCTTCATGGTCAATGTCTAATAGACACAAATGCCCTCATTACTTTAATAAATGCAGTCTCACACTCACAATTCTGTCTATGGCAGCAGAAGTTTTTTGCTTTAAACATTATTATTGCTGCCTATAATGTTGATAATGCATTACATGGGACATTATTTCCATTAGAGTGCAAACTGCCTCCTTTACTTGTAAAAAGATTATATGGTTTATCACAGATGCACCCGGCAGGATATATACATGAAATTACACTAAAAATTGATGCTGCCACATAGAGCTAGATCTCCCTTCCATGTCTCATTTTGAACTTACTAATACATCTTCAAACTTTTGCATCAGGAAGAAGCTGCACACTAACTACTGGTGTCAGCCCAGTTAACACACCTGTATAAGACAAAGAGCTCTCCTATTTTCTTCAACAAGCTCTCCATCAGCGTCCCTCCTGACGTGTGATGTGGCTGACTGGGATCTCGCGTGGCAACCCCATCCATCTTTATCGCTGCTTCAGGAGGCGCGCGGTGACGGGCGTTGCTTGACAGGCGCAATAGAGCTGCCGGCTTTATCTATCGGCATGTCTTCTCAGCTTCACCCTCTGAGAGCTTTGAAGGGCAACTTCCTCAGACTGATAGCAGACAGATGACGGCCCAAGGCTGCCTGCAACCCCCCCCTTCTTCCTACACCATTTCTCCATTTTCAACTTTATTCACAGCATTCATGCAGTGGGATGTTTGAAGCTGCTGAGCTGGAAAAAGAACCAGTTTAAAGCGATTCTGCAGACAGAAGAAAGGAAAAGCGTTGATAAATATTTAAGGAGAAGAAGAAGAAGGAAGAAGAGGTCACAAATGCTTCATATTTACAGTGTGGGGGGGTTGTGTTAGCATGCAGCAAATGAAACTTGACTTGTTCAACAGCAGTCAACATTTAAGCTGAAAACAAAGAGTTTCTTAACATGAATTTTCAATTATTTCCGCTGCTCTATTAGCTCGTCTCTTTCAATTCTTCATCCAAGTTACAAAAAGTCAAATGCACTAATATTGATTAAATATGAAGGAACTTCCATCCCAGCCCCTTCCTATATGAGAAAAAAATTCACATAGTAAAGTGAGGCAATTCAACTGGAGCCATTAAGATATGCAGCTTAATTATAAATGAGCTACGTGTGGGCGGAATAAGCGCGGCTAATACAATGATTTTTTCACACAATACGCGCCTTGGTGTATAAATTAGTTTCAGCTTAAATAGAAAAAGGGGAAACACACCACATTTTTCTTTGATTGCCAAGCAGTAATTTAGTTATTGTGCTGCAGGCCACAGGTTAGTCATTCTCTGAGCACAGCTGTGGAGACTGATTCAGACTTGCAGGCTGCCGTACGAGTCGTGTTCTGATCATTGGGTGACCGAAGTAAACATTTGAATTTAAATTGTACAAGTCTGCATTCTGTGGCCACATTTATTTTATTACTGCAGCTTATTTATGTTCTGGTATGAAGATAGAATAACAAATATATACGTCATCGTCCAACTATTTTTTAGCTGTACAGCGGTCAGACAACAACGCGCCTAATCTCAACAGATATGTCAGTACTGTGGTTACGTTCACTGTGTCGTGAATAGACACCTGACTTAACGACCACGCTCGTCCACCAGCATGAAAATGGGGAGATGTTTTGCTATCAAATGTAACAACAGATTCACAAAGAAGTGGAAGCTATCATGACTCCACAACTCCAGATAAAGGGCCCATCCAAATACACCCTCTAGCCCTACTTTTTAGCCCAATCCCTAAATTTTGCATGTTCCCGTGAGGGTAAGGATGTACCAATTCCTCTTTGCATGTAGGGGTGGTGGACATAATGAGGGGTAGGGGGGATGCATCCAACCCTTCGGAGTGAGGGATTTCAGATGGTGACTTGCTGAGGAAGGGCCAGAGAAAATTCCCCAGAGAGCTCCACATCATCATTCGTACACTGAATCAAACAACAATGGCGACACCTGGAGAACAACAGGACTCGGGCTTCGTTCACACGGCGACGATCAGAAGGGAAGACGCAGAAGTGGCATCTCGTCTTCATCTTTTTATCCACCTTTACACGAGCGTCGTCATTAAGAAATCTGTGAGCAAACGAGGACGCAACAGTGGAATTCGATTGGATATGCACGCCAGGCCGTCAGGTGGTGCTGTGATGGAACTCCACCATGTCCACACGCAATCGTAAAATCTACCTTAGATTTTAATGGCCACTTTTGGGGTCTGCACCAAAGACTGCACACTACCACATGCCCCCACCCCCCCTTGAGGCAGTTTAATTGTTTCTGAAATGAGACGGCCTAGTAGTCCGACATTGTTGCTTTTTTCCTGTTTGCATGTGACGTCAACGCGCATGCCACGTGATCATGGCATGAGCAGGTCCACCATCATTTTTGCGTGACTCGGTATATCTTGAAACCGGAAACCGGCACATTGCAAGTACAGTAGGAGGAACATTGGGATTTGGCCTAACGGATTTCTATCAGTGAAATGCAGGTTTTGAAAAGTGGAATTGCAGCCAACATTTTGTCGATAGTAGAAGTGCCACAGGTGAGCGCAGTGGGCCAAATTTGGCCCGCCAGTTAGATTTTGATACCACTACTGTACATTCATATAATTTCTGACACACGTGTATCAACTGATGAAATGTTAGCTCATAAGGTTAATCTAACACACTGCGAAATAAATACCATTTTAAATACCATTTAAAATCCTGCTTTTACTGTTAGAAAGTTTAGACATGATGTCTCACTACAAGAGAGCGCTGCATGGCCAGTATCAGCACATCTCCCACCAGTTAGATGGGGAGGAACCTGTGGCATGACATGGACATTAACTCATGTTGCAGAACAGACCAGAGGGTGCCGCATAGCATGCAGTGAAAAATGTAAATAAGCCCGTCTACTAGGAACCCCCCACAGCAACCACAATATCAACGTAAAAAGATTAAAGGCCTTTAAATGAAACAGTCTTATGACACATTTTGTGCATTTCACTTTTGTGTTTTCTATTTTTATATAACTCAATATATCCGCCATTCGTATCAATTTCATTGATATTAATATTTATTAATATAAGTCAGATTTAGAGGCGACCTGACTGACTCACAGCTCCATGACTCACCTTGTCAGTAACTAGGTCCAATCTAACTTTGAGAGACTGGTAACATCCAACTATCAGCTTCATTGGTATCAGCGGTTTGTCTTGTTGAGCATTGATTGTATGTTGTTGTTGACATTGTAATCTATATTTGGTTACAGTTTCGTGACTGACTTTTTTTTTTTTACTGAAGCGTGTTATTCTCACTGATGGATAAAAATGCATTTATTCAAATATTGAACAATAATTGAATGAATTTTCCTTTACATTTATTTGGGTTTCACTGCTGAAATTGCTGTTTGGCCCACGACTCACTGGCACATTTTCATTTTGGCCCCTGGAGGCGAAAAATTTGGGCACCCCTGCTCTATTGTATGTCAGATTAATGTTGACTTACCGAAAACTATAAACACAGTTTAACTTCTCCCTTTCATAGAGAATGCTGGGATGGGATGGCATCTTATAGAATAGACTTGCATTCCCTCCCTTCACAACCTTAATTGCCTGATTTGATTTTTTTTTTCTTGTTTTAATGGACCTTACTGAGTTAATCTGCTAAATAACAAGCAGATAGTTTGATGAAATTTAAACTCTCGCAAAACCCAAACCCCAATCTTCAGGAAAATCTAGTTTGTGTAACTGTAATATTCTTGTTTCTTTTCATGGGATAAAACATTGTGGATGAATATTGTGGGTTTGACGTTAGCTCATGACAACTTTCCACATCATCCATCCAGTCATCCATTTTTCTCTGCTTATGGGTCACTACGGCAACAGATCCAGGATAGACCCAGACTGTCCTCTCCTCTGTGACTCTCCAGCTCTGGGATGTTAAAGTCTGGTCCTTGGGGGCCGCTATCCCACAGGTTTTAGCATTTTCCCTGCTCCAACTTCAGCTTGCTGTCAAGTTCTGCACAAAGACCCGTTCATTCCAGTCAGGTGTGTGGAAGCAAGGAAACATCTAAAAGCAGCAGGACAGCAGCCCTCAAGGACTGGAGTTTGACATCCGTGTGTCGAGTTTATCTTATCAGATTACAGTGTTCCCATGCCTAAAGGGATATATAATCCCTCTGAGTTAAGGCTGAGCCCTGAAGTCTCTCCCCTGCAGGACGGGGTGGAAAACTTCCAGTGGGAGGCAACCAGACAGCATCCTAATCACATGCTTGAACCATTTGAGCTGACTCTTTTCCATACGGAGGAGCAGCGGCTCTACACCAAGCTCCTTCCAGATGTTTGAGCTTCCCTGAGCCCTCAGGGTGAACCCAGCAAACCTCAGAAGGAAGCTTAGCTCAGGATCTACAGTGTGTGTGTTGTCTCTTTCTGTCTTTAACGACCCAAACCTTGAGACTATTCATGAGGGCTGTAATGAAGATGGATCGGCTCATCTCAGCAGAAGTTATGTCTTCTAATGAAACTTGCTCAGGAAACAAATGACATAAGCTTCAACAGTGTTGCTTCTAAATATCTTTTTCTAGCTCACAGATTTGATCAAAAACTGTGAATAAACAAAAAAATAGAACAAAAATGTCCATATGAATTTAGACAGTTCATTGAGATCCTCAACAGAAAGGTCGTCCATAACGTTCCCCTGCAAATGGGGCGTTCAGAAATAAGGATGGACCTATACCGATTTTCTAGGGGTGATAACTGATACCAATATTTTCTCATCAGCCGATGGCTGATACAACCTGGGGTCGATATTTGGGGCCAATTCTGCTTTTGTCACCAAAATTAAAATAATGAAGGACACAATGAAAACTGATTTTGAAAACTCTTTTAAGATAAAAGGAAAAGACACAAAGTTCTTCAAACAAATATATGAAAAAGAAACAGAGCACTTGTACCAATATCAAAAAGAAACATTAAAGCAGAACTCAGTAACTCCCCCTACTAGTCTCCCTTCACTGTTGTAAAGGTGGTAATTCTCCTTCACCCCACAGCACACAAACATCTTCGCTAGTTTTTCCTCGATGTATCGTCTCTCTGTATTTATAAATATTGGGAAATCTCATGGCTGCATTCCACTAATTATTAAATCACAATAATCCCTATAAAGACCAACACATTTTATTTTAACACTGGCTGCAGCAGTTGGACGTTTTTAAAGATCTAACCCAGGGGTGCCCAAGAGCTTTGTCCTGCAGTTTTTAGAACCTACGCTCCCCAACACACCTGAATAAAAAGGCTGATTCCCTCATGTGCGTGTCATTCAGCTCTGCAGAGGCCTGGTAACGAGCCTCATTTGATTAAAGTGTGTTAAAGAAGGGGTGTAACCAAAATGTGCAGGATAGTAGCTCTGGAGGACTGGAGTTTGGCACCCCCGATCTAACCCGTCCTAATAATAATAACAATTCAGCCCTAATCTACTGTTTAATCCTGTATAGCTGCAAGCTGTGACCTCATATTTGACCTTTATTCTTTAAGATGGCCGACGGGGGCAAAATCACAGCAGTGATGTTTCCTCAACTTGTGATATTTTACACATTTGTGGACTATAAAGAAATTCACCAGGTTCATTTTCGGATTCAGCTCATGCAGCTATCTGAACACTTGTCAGCAAGAATTAATGTGCAAATTAAGCTCTGTAAGGTTGCTGCAGGCCTCTTTCCCAGGTCTGATGCTTAATGGTTGTGGTTGCATTGTAACAGAGGCTCCTTGTGTCCGTGAAAAGCACAATCACGCAGCCGCTGGGGCCTCGTCGTTCCCCCAGCCTGCCTGAGAAAGATCTGCAGCAACAAATAAAATGGCTTTTTAAACTTTAGTTGTTGTTCACTGAAATGTCAAATATGACACACAATTAATAGAAAAAAGAAAGGAAAGGAACTCTTTTTTTTGTTTTTGCTCTCTTGTAGCTGAACAACAGTCTACATTTGGGTTCTTTTATGAGGACGTGATTGGATGCACCTGTCTAAAAGACGCTCAGGTGTGTAAAAACTTAATTAGGAATAACTGTCAGCCGCTAACAAGTGATAAAAAGAGGTTATGAAAGCAGTGTGAACTGTTACAAAAGTATTGTCTGATTTACAAGTCAGGTGCCAGCTTTTACTCATGAGATGAGAAAAACATGACTATTAAAGAAAAAAGCTTTGGTTTGTGAGTTTTTGCAAACATCAGATAATCTGGAATCCTTGTTAAATTTCTGCCTCTGCAGTTTAGATTTTTTTTTTTTTGTTAATAAAAAGTAAGTGAAGGATGTGCACTGCCTGTAGGGACAATGAAACCAAAGTCTTGTGAAACAGTCAAAACATTGATGCATTTAAAAAAACCTCCATCTGCTGGCTGTCTGTGTGGGACGCATTTGAGGGGAAGCGTTGACAAGGCTTCATAACTTCATTATCTCCCGCGGCTCCTTGTCTCATCTTTGACTTAGTGTTTAATAAAGGATATGTTCCCAACCCTGGAACTGTCTCATTTGTCAGTGTTTAAATCAGTGTTGAAGCATCAAACTCCTTTTTTTAAGGGAAAAAGAGGGAGGGAAAAGGGTGCTTATGCGACTGGGACAATGATCGTGGTGCTGTACTGTATTTATGTAGTTGAGTAAAAAGTTGCGGTTCGATCATCTTGTATGCCAAGAGCAACGTAGGTGTTGTTTCATTTAAATGGCTGTGGGATTCTTTGGTCCTGGTGATTTTGATATGATTTTATGCTGAATATGATTCATTGGAATTCCTTTTAATAACAAAATGCTTCTCAGGTAAACATCAGTCACCTTTACAAAGAGGCTTAAAGGAATACACCCACAGAATGATGGTCCTTCATTTTCTACTCACCCTCATGCTGAGCAAGACTCTGTAGCACTTTTTTAATATCTCAAATGCAGCTGGAGATCCGGGGAGGTTTTTGTTTTCCCCCAACTTTCATATAATGGAGTTTGCCGGGACCCGAGCCAAAAAGATCCATAAAAGTCCACAAAAACTTGTCAATATTCCTCCTGCTCGTCCAATGTAATCCAAGTGTCCTGAGTGGGTAGCGTCCCATAATTTACTGGAAATGACATCATTTAGTACATGTTTATAGCCTAAACATTAGTACATTACAGCTTCTATTTGCGCGTTCAGCCCTGCCTCAGTTCTGTCGTGTTTCCTGTTTTATTTTGTAGTTTATTCTCCTGTACGTAGTTCACTTCCAGTTTTATAGTCATGGAATATCTCTAAATACAGGGGCCACGTCCTTCAAAGGCCAAATTTGAGGGCTGCTGTCATCACACAACAATGCTGCCCAAATTCAAAGGCTCAAATCTGGCCAACAAATGTGTCCTTATTCTCCTTATGTATGTAGATTTTAAGGACAGTACAATGTGTCCTCTGTTAGCCTGGTACACCAGCCTGACCTACGCCATGTATGAGATACATGGCAAGTCAGTCTGGGCTCCTCCATTGGAGAATGATTCCACTCCGGTAAAATTGACCGGACCAATCACAGCACAGCAGTAGAATTATTAACAGATGAATGTTAAACTCCTCCGACGTCTCCACCGCTGTTTCTGCTCTGTTTTGGTGCGTAACTATCAGCTTCCGGGTCACAGTCACATGACGTGCGACACAAACGCTTTCTCATATTAGTAGTTCAGCAATAAATAATGCTGAAATGTAACAGAGTAATAATAAAACCAAACATTCTATGTTAATATACACAAGAAAACTACATTAAATAGAGGGGAAAACAACGTGTAAACGCTGACTTCCGGCGTCGCCATAGCAACGTAGCAACAGAGTGCCGAGCTACGCCAGCTACAGTCACTTCTGATTGGTTCTCTCCGGTTCACTTCCTCCTGTTAGTCCCGCCTCTCGTCTCGCATTGGAAATCAGTCTCCAACGGAGGGAATCCAGACTGACTTGCCGTGTATCTCATACATGGCGTTAGTCAGGCTGGTGTACCAGGCTAGTCCTCTGTGGCCAATCCTATCCCAAGATGCATGCAGATGAAGCAGGAAACAAGTAAGCAAGGAGTATACACGTAAATGTAAGTATTTCAAATAAATCAGGGGGTATAAAAACTAAAAGCTTCAAAGGGGACGTTCTGGATTTTTGACATAAGGCCTCATTTTCGAGTGAGCCAGGAAATTACTTATCACTGGAGACAGTTTCAACATATTTCATCCCGTTATTCTAGTTCCAGGAGGTTGACGATGCTAATGCTAGTGTGAGTCAATAGGAATCTGCTAGCCTGTCATTAAAACCAATCTTAACCACTCCACACAACATCGGAGGCAAATCATTCATAACTTCAGACTATCTGTATAAATGTTGTGTTAATAGTCATTTTCTGTACCGCTTATCCAGTTCAGGGTCGCGGGGGTTGCTGGAGTCTATCCCAGCTATTATCAGGCGAGAGGCGGGGTACACAGAGAGACAAACAACCAGAGAGACAAACAACCATTCACATTCATTCCTAGGGACAATTTAGAGTGACCAATTAACCTAACACACGTCTTTGGACGGTGGGAGGAAGCCAGAGTGATGTCATCTGCTGCTACGTGCATGAAGGAATTACACATAAAACTACAGCCAGGTCTGAAAGGCATGAGGATATGTCCGATTTTGAAGACAATTTTCAACATTGTTCATCAAACTAACTGTCACCATTTCTCTCTGAAACAGAATACATTGACAAAGGTAGTAACACTACCACCCGGAAGCAAATTATATAATTCTGCAGCTGGTAAGAAAATAGTTCCTCAGTATGTAATGCAAAATTTGTCATACAAGGTTAGTTTTAATTGTTTAGCACATGAGTTTACTAGTTTAACACAACATTTACACAGATAGGCTTGATGATTTGCCTCGGATGTTGTGTGGAGTGGATAAGATTGGTTTTAATGACAGACTAGTAGATTCCTATTGACTCACACTAGCATTAGCATTCATTAGCAGCCTGCTGGAACTAGATTAATGGGATGAAATATGTTGAAACTGTCTTCAGTGATAAGTCGGATCCTGGCCCACTTTTAAATGAGGCCCTGCGTATATCAAAAATCCTGAACTTCCCCTTTATGCAGTGATGTTGTTCGGCTTTGCAAGGATATTTTTAAAATGCTTCTTTTGTCAGAAATAATAAGAAAAATCTAAAACGCGTTTGTATGGTTGGTCCCGTGTTATATTGCTGCTTTACGACGATAAAGCTGCTGTACCTCCTCTAAAATCAGCAAAACAGTAAGAAAACTCATAAGATTTTCAAGCTCCAACCTTGCTTCGGTTTAGCGCTCTCACAGTTACTAGGCAACAAGAGATATGCCGAGGAGACCGTCTGAATTAACAGTCTGTCACTTCCACCATACGCAGTCTAAGAAGGACCTTAAGAAGTAGACAGCCCCCGAATTTGGATATAACCATGGTTTGGTTTGGCCAGCTGTGTCACCTGCCGCTCGTTTTGTCATTCTTCCAGTGTCAAGTCTTAGTTTCAGTTGTTCCTTTGTCGATTCATTCTCCACGTCCTCGTGGTAGGTCTTTCTGTCCTCTGTTTTAGTTTTGCAGTGCCATAGTTTCTTGTTTTCACTAACAAATCTTCAGTCATCATCCATGTATTTCCTGCATTTGGGCCCTATCCTTGTTCCCTGCTTCCCCACCCCTGACTTAGCTCGGCCAATACCTTTTTTACATTGGTCAGTTGGATCACAATGAATTGGTTTGAATGGATTGATTGATTTAACCTTTATTGTACTTGGCAATAGGACAAATAGAACAAATTTCTTACAATGTCAGCCTGGCAAATACCAGAAGTCACCTGTAGGACAAAGTCGTCTGCACATTAGTTTCAATAAAACATTGAAACATTTCAAACATTAAAAGAAGAGTTAAGATGTCTGCAAAGTGCCCTAAGATGACTTTGTTGTGAGCTGGTGGTATACCAGTAAAGCTGAATTGAAATTGAATCTCAAAACAACAAAATATGAGAATTTTGCAGATGATTCGGGGACATTTTTAACCCACATACAGTATTTAGCTGTGCTGCTCATTTCTGCACAGTCCTTACAAGTTACACCTCAGAGTAAAGGTGACTAATCAGTATTTCTCATGATGTATAATACAGCCAGAGTTGGTATCAATAAAGGGGAGAATTATCAGCCCAACGCAGATTCCTGCACTTTTTATGTGATGTCTATTTATTAGAATATCAGCAAACTTTTCTTAGCACACAAACATATCTGGGATAAGTACCTGAACATAAAGCAAAAACGTGACAGAAAAATAGATGTTTACAACATGATATGGGCTTTATCAGACATTACAGCTAATGTTGAAATGGCCTGAGGGTGCAAATGATCAAAGACTGTTGGATCAAAAAAACACAGTCAAGCATCATAAGAGCAACAACACAGCAAGAAGCAAATTGACTTCAGTAGCACTGTTCCAACAGCAGGAAAGCAGCTTCCATCCTTTCATTTCATACAGCTCCTCCGTCTGTGTGACAGCTCTCCTGGTCACACACTCCTTTGTCATCCATCAACACTCTTTCCTCTTTACAACTCATCCCTGAAGAAAACACCGAGCTAGTTTGTTTTGAGCAGCGCTGAGATTTGTCATTTCATACAGAAGTGGGAATGCGAAAGATCCAATCACAATCATTTTTAATTACAGTTAAGTTACATAAAAAGTTGTAACAAAAGTAAACAAAGAGGAAAAATGAGTGTAAATATCCTCCAGAGCCAGAGAATGAAATGTCACAGTCGTATGTCCTTCTCAATAATTCATACATTCAGTGTTTTGTCCACGATTTTGTCATTCTTTGCCTTCCAAGCTTCCTCAGACATCCATCTCTGTCAAAACCTCTGAATGCAAGGTAAACAAAACTGGTGTGTCATGATGAGTTGTCACCCACAGTCATGTAGAGGTAGGGAGCCTTCCGAGCCTCCCATCCGGAGACAATTTATCCAGCCCATTACAAATAAAAGCGAGAAAACTCGGGATGCAATTAGTCATGTGCCGCCATGAGGACCACATTGAGGTAGCTTTCTGTTTGAGAATCCCCAGGTTGCCGAGGGAAACCTGCTGGGCCTTACGAACGGGCTGCTGGTGAAGATGTGGCTGCCACTGTGCCACAGCGACAGCTCCAGTTTGAACACTGACCTCTGACCCCTTCAGTCGGGTGGAGAAGTACAACTTTCCCCGCAAAGTTTTTTAATTTTTACTACATCCAGGTTGAGCTCTGCTTTCTTTGCCCTTTATGAAATTAAAATAGGGCAGAAAACAATTCCATCAGTAATCCCATTTTCCTCTTTGCAAGCTGCATATTGCTCATTAAATATTAACTGACAGGCCTGCGCCTCCTTGCACTCTGATTGGGATTTTTATATATATAATTATTTATGGATGACAAGACAGTGAAGGGAATGAAAAAAAGACCATTCTTTCCGATGTACACCATTTGAATATTTGCTGAATTAAAAAGGCCTTATATTTCACTTTAATTACCCATTTTTGACCCTAAAATTAAGACTTATTTTGCATTCATAAGACAAGTAAGCAGTCCCAGAGGAGCAGATTGATTAATCCAACACATAATTAATCACATAAATGATAGATAAGATTGAGTTAAATAATTCACAGGTGTTGCAGTACATAAATACACAACACTTCCTCGCTAGTTAAAGTGCAGCTGCAATAAAGTTAAAAGTTTGGCTCCATCTTCCGTCTTTTTACCCAAATGTTTTCAACTTTTACTGCTATTTTACCTCTATTATTTTATGGGTCTGTTGATGCAACATCTTGAGTACCAACTGCTTTTTGTAAGTGTGCTTTTTAAATAAAGTGACCTTGACTTTTTGATTTGATTGATTTGGGGGGGGGTTAAATTATATGACTGTTGGTATTACAGCTATTCCGTATGGACTTTTTGCATGCAGTGTCACACTCTTCATTGGAACACCGACTCTGCCGTGACAGTAAGCCATGGTGGACAAAAGCACATTGGTTACACAAAGGTATGAAAAAAAATTTTGAATTGAAAAAAATATCAACCCATGACATTAAAGTATCGAACCGAACTGTGAGTTTTTTGTATCGTTGCACCCCCAGTATCTTGCCTCATTCTGGTGTTGTTGGCAGGATTCATGTGACGCTGCTAAACAAGCCATGGATTCGAAATTGGTGGCAGCCTGCATGAAGCACCAGGATGTCTTTGTAGAGAGGGGGTGGGGGGAATGTGACAGTGTGGGGTCCTGTTACTACGCCTCCCATTGATCGCCCTGTCTACTTGGCCACAGGGTCCCCCCGTGACTCTCCCCTGAAAGTCTGTACGATTAAATCCCGCCTGGGCCCTCGCTACGTACATCCGGATTTTATCGTGTATACCAGGAGTGTCCATCTCCGGCCTTAATGGCCATTATCCTGCAGGTTTTCCATGTCTTCCTGCTCCAACACACACCTGACTCAAATTAATGAGTCATTGTGCAGAGCTTCATGAGGTGTTAGGTTAATTTAATTTGAGTCAGCTGTGCTGATGCAAGGAGGGATGGAAAACTGGCAGGACAGTGGCCCTCAAGGACCGACTTTGGACACCCCTGGTACATACCCTTTGATGAGAACAGAAGATGGAGGTGTTAGCGTAGCACATTGTCCCAGTGACCCGGCCAGCGACAAAAAACTAGCAAGCATCCAGACTTTTGGGAGCTTTTAAGTCTGCGCAGTGTACGGAGAAACTGTTTTTTAGGCAAAGCTGGTGATTTGATCAGATCAGTGAATACAGCAGGACAAAGAAGGTAAGGATCGGTTTCTAAGCTAGCTATCTCCAGCTTATGAGAATACCGCTGTGTATGAGCCCCAACTACATGTCCTACATCTGCTGATAAATCAGTTTGACTTAAACGAGTAGCTGTATTCTCAAAACAAGCTGGAAAATCCAGTAAAAACAATCACATTCAATCATTTTTCCTTCCGTTCAATACTCCCGTCATTCACTTCTGACGCCTGTCATGGCCGTCCCACGTGATTTGGTGACGTTGCAATAGTTTCCATTCATTCTACCCCCCATTTCCCTGACTTGTCCATCCTACTCCCTCATTATTCCTTACCTTACTCATCCCTCCATCCTCCCTCCTTCCCCCTCACCTTCCATCCTTTCCTCCATCCATCCTCCCTACTCCTTGATTCGTTCACTTTTCTTCCACCCCCTTCCCCTCTTACTCATCCATTTTCCCCCTCTTTCTCCCACCCTTCAATCATCCCCCTCTCCATCATTCATTCATCCATTCATTCATCCTTCCATATTCATTTTCTCATCCTTTACTCCATCTCAACTCTTGTTCCTTCTCATGTTATTCTCTTTTTGCCTCATCTCTTCCTCCCAGTCTTGAATCGTGTGACACCTCAGATGAACCAATCAGAGAACTCTCCATAACCTCATCTGTCCTCATCCTGTCTCCCTCCTCCCTTTTCACCCCCAGTCTTATTTGCCTCATCAATTCTGCCAAGTACTTTTTGCTTACACCAGTTGCGTAAAGTCACTTTTTGTTTATTTAAAGTTCTGTTTGTCTTCTGTTCTTCAGCCTTTTTCCACCCAGGAAGACAGAGTGCTGTTCAGTTTCTAGCAAGTGCTTCTCTGCAGCAGTGAGCGTATCACTTGTTTTTCCAGGGCTTTGTCAGCTGCAACAAAGAACCTCCATTGATGCTTCTGTCATTTCTTTTCAAATGGGTCAGTACAAACGCTCCAGCAGGGCTGATTGGAAACATCAACTATTACTGGGTCAGGCTTGTGTTTGCTTTTCAGCGGTGTGAGCTTTTTGATGAGAATGAGGAAATCCGTCCTCTGAAGTTCTTCATGTTGACATGATTGCATCACGTCTCTGCAGATATGTCAGCTGCGCACATTCGTGCTGCAAATCTCCCGCTTTTCCAAATTCCTTAATCCTAAAACTGTTTGGCTTCCTTCCATGACGTCTAGTGTTCAATCAAAAGATGATAAAAGTGAAAGCAAACATGAAACAGCCAGATGTGGAGATGAATGCAGGGATGTAGTCAGATGTGAGGTGAGGTGACTGAAGCTGAGGGTGTGAAGGAAGCAGATTTTTTTTTCACTTTTTTATTTACCCAATAAAGTATACAGATATACAAATAAATACTCGTAATGTAAAAAGTCAAAGGAATACAATCCAACATAACAAAGAAAGGGGAAAAACACAAGGAAACACTAGTCATCAAATCAAGTACTTGCTTGCAACTTTCAAAATATTTCTTACTCCTCACATATTTTATAGTGATGAAGTATTATTTCACCCCGTTTTGAAAATGCAGTCCATGAGGTTTATCTTGTGCCCATTTTGTTTCATGAATATGATATTTAGCCGACATGATAAGGGTCTGAACCAGGAGGGAAAGGTCTTTGGGAGGGGGAGAGTTTTCAAAATATGTGAAGGAAGCAGATGAGGGCGCAGATGGGCCAAGTTTTGTAGCCTGAAAAGTTCCAGACGCGCTGCAGACCTGACACTGAGAGAAACTGAGATAGACGCGGTTGACCAATGAGGTGTGTTTAAACGTTATCAGGACGGTGTTATGAATATTTCCACTGAAATTTGTGTGTTCAGTATTTCCAGACACTTCCTGGCCAGTGTACCAGGTCCACCAATGTTCTACTTTATTTCATTGTTATTTTACTGTATATATTTATTATTTACTTGATTATTTAAGCATGCATTTTTCTATTTTTAAAGACTACCCATTTATGCAGCTTTCTCAAATTTATTTCTAATGTTTTTTTTTTAGCCAAATAGGTTTTTCTGAACTCCTTTTAGTGAACTTTTGTACCAGCTGCTCCTTTTTTTTTATTCTTGTTTTATTTGATCTTTGTTTTCATTTTTTTAACATTTTTACCTGCAGTGTTTTGCTCGCGGGGGTGCTCCATGCCAGGGGGCTTTGCCGGCTCAGCCTGCAGGGTTGTTGCTGCAGGAATTGCCTTGTCTGGGTAGTTGGAGGTGTGCCGTGATCTGGATCGTTCCTGTGGCGATGCCCTCAGTGATCATGGGGGTGGGATGGATCCCTAAGATACTATTTCCTACCCTCAGCGTCAAGCCAGATGTTTGTTTCCGTTTCTATCTTTACATTTATATTCAGTTAAAAAGACACGAATGAGGGATTGGAGTTTGTATTTGTGCAGAGCGGTGAGAGTGGGGGTGTATATGCACTGGTCGTCAACAACGGAAAATAACCGATAAACACGACCGCTGAGGTGATGAATGGATGGATAGTTTTGGGAAAAAACTCAGGAGCACTAAACAAACACAAAAAAACACAAACCAATAAAACAGAAATCATCTCAAATAAAGTGATGGAATAGGACGAAATCATATTAAATGGATTTATTAGCCATGGTTTATTAGGATGGTTTTGAATTGTGCTTGATATGTCAGACCCTCCATGTGAATGCACAGAGTAGAGATGTGCAGAAGGAGGGAGTAGGTATTTCAGAGGCTCCATGTCTGCCTCACTGGTGTGCCCTCCTTGTCTTGCATCCTGTCTCTTCTCTTTGTTCTCTTCAGCCAGTAAAAGCCGGTCTGTTGTTAGTTCTTGTCTACTGCTCTGATACTTTCTCTCTATCTATTCCTCTTCTCCTCTGATAATGTCCTGTTGGATTTATTGCTGCATCAGCCATGTATACATTTAAAACAGTCAGTGTGCTAGCTGCTAGCATGTGACAGTGAAATGCTGCAGCAAAGTGATGTGCAGGGATGAAAAAAAAAGAAGAAAAGTTGTTAAGTGTGATTGGCACCAGCCAACGATGACTAATAATGGTCAATGTGCAAATTTGGGAGGGGAATTGAAACTTAAATTTTTTTTTTTTATATTTTTTTTTAATTGTGTTTTTGTTTTGGTTTGTTCAAAAAAGGGGGAAACGGGGAGGGAAAAAAGGCTGAGACCGATGAGGAGGGGAAGAGAGAGGGGGGGGGGGGGGGGGGGGGGAGGGGAAGAGAAAGAAAAAGATGTAACACAAATTGCTAAGTAAACCAAGGAGGAGGCCAGAAACAAACAAAAAAAAAAAACAAAACTCAAGACAACACAACTCACGCCCCCGCAAAAAAAAAAGAAAAAAAAAAAAAAAAAATAAAAAAAAAAAAAAAAAAAAGAAAGAAAAAAAAAAAAGGAAAAAAAAAAAAAAAAAAAAAAAAAAAAAAAAAAAAAAAAAAAAAAAAAAAAAAAAAAAAAAAAAAAAAAAAAAAAAAAAAAAAGAAGAAAAAAAAAAAAAAAAAAAAAAAAAAAAAAAAAAAAAAAATACCAAAATTTAAAAAAAAAAAAAAAAAAAAGAAAAAAAAAAAAAAAAAAAAAAAAAAAAATAAGAAAAAAAAAAAAAAAGAAATAAAAAAAAAAAAAAGAAAAAAAAAAAAAAAAAAAAAATAAAAGAAAAAAAAAAAAAAAAAAAAAAAAAAAAAAAAAGAAAAAAAAAAAAAAAAAAAAAAAAAAAAAAAAAAAAAAAAAAAAAAAAAAAAAAAAAAAAAAAAAAAAAAAAAAAAGAAAAAGAAAAAAAAAAAAAAAAAAAAAAAAAAAAAAAAAAAAACATCAAGACAAGCCTTAAGTTAGAGTTAGTTCTACTTCATAGATGGCAGTGATGGAAAAAAAGCTAAACACCTTTACTGCAATCTGATCATAATGATGTACAGAGATGATACTACACTGCTTTATTATTCATTTTCTAAAATAAGGCACAAAAATGAACACTTTGTTGTCACAGACTGCACACACTCACCCCACTCTCATATTTATCCACACGAATCACAGTTAGTGCACCTGGATAAACATAATCGGGCATCACTTCAAACATTGCAGTCACAAGGAATCATGGGATGGAATTATCTCCTTTCCTTCATAAAGGTTGTTCTGGTGTATTTTACATGAATAAAGGAAGAATTTCAGCACCTTCCTTTAGTAGTTGAAGAATTACAACAGTTCTTATCATGGCTGCTGCTTCGATGTTTTCAGGTCATTTCGCTCAGTATGGAAGGTTCCCGAAACAAAAACTAATCAAGCATAAATGTTTGCATTTATTTAAAGGGACTAGAGGCAGAAATTTAAAAAAACAAACATGCATGTCCATTTTTTTTAATACTAATGAGTGATGAAGCGCTAAATACCAAAAAATAACGTTTCCACCCACGTTTGTCTCATTTGCCTTGAACAGGCTGTGTGCTGCAAAATGCGCTGCAATTCAGTGTCCGAATTTTCCGCTCTGCCCTGCGGACGTGACGTCAAATGACGCTGCATCCGCAGTTTTGATACAGGAAGAAGCCAGTCGCGGTAAATTCAAACACTGTAAGCGATAGTTATGGATTCTTCTGCGAGATTTTCTCAGCCACCTGGGTGTTAAACACAAATCCAACTTTAAGATGCTGAAAATATAACTTACATTTTCCTTTCTATAAAATCCTGTAGGGGAACTTTTGACTGATAATTTGTGCAGTTTGCTGCCTCTGGGGGTGAACATGACAATATGGCCGTCTGGGTTTGACAAGTTTGAGCACTCAACCTTTCTATCACCCTGCGATGGCATCTCTCTGGTCCCCAGACACCAACGTTTGATCATAATGTACCACAAGACATGCTCACCGGCGGGATTTGATTATCAATAAGCCTGTTGAAGTGAGAATGTATGTGCCACAGCTTGCTTGACAAGCTCTGACCAGCATCCATCCACCAAGCTGGTGAATTATGAAAACCATTGATGGATGAAATATGAACATCAATCTTCCTCAGCTCCCGTCTGCTGAATAAATTCCTTTTTAAGTCGACTGCCATGTTCGCAGACATGCGCTTCAGAGAATGCTCATGCCTCCCTGATTTCCTGCCCAGTGGAAAAAAAATCTCAGTGAATGGAAAAAATGAGCTACAAAGAGAATATGAGGACATTCTTTCGCTATTACTTGTTTTAATGAGAAGTTTGTCCTGCTGAGTATATGAGGCATGAAGGCAGCAGAGAAGGCAGGTTGATTGTCTAATGATTTGTCTCACTGTAAATCAATAACATAAGATGCATTGGTTTGCAAACAACCACCGTTTGCTGTTGGTTGTGACACTGTTCATGCTCCGTTGGTTTCCTCCGAATAGTTCCACAAGATGCTGGTGGCATTTCTCAAGTTTTACACGTAATGAGGTAGGTTTTCTTTCTTGCCTTGAGCGTACATAAATAATACACTCATACACAGTAGAAAAACAGGCAAGGGTGGTATTTGGGATTCCCCCCTCCCCCTTTGTTTAAAAACCAAGTATTCCTCCTGGCTCCGAATGTGGATCCATCCCTTATTAAAAATTGCTGTAACAATTGTGTAGACAAAGTGTCTGGGACTGCCAGGATGAGCCAAAGCACTCCTGAAGTCTGTGTGAATAGTCGGCTGAGACTCATGAATGTTTTATGGAATAAATACATTTTAAAATGCAAATACACGCTCTGTTCACAGCAACCTGAGAGACGGCGCAGCGAGAGGCGGGTTGTAGTTTGCTTCTCATCAGCAGGCTGGAAAGTCAGAGAACAGAGAGGAGGTAAGAAAAAAGGTGTCTGGCTTGCAAAAGCTTAAAGGAGCAATTCTGTAAGTGATAATTCATCATTTCCAGGTTGAAGAAATTAAAAATTTGGAATGAGAAGCATCTGGAAGATAACATGATATCACACGCCATCCCCCTGTGTTGATATCAACCCTCTTGTTTCTGCCCTGCGTGCATGTTCATGCATGTTCATGCAGCCAGTTGTACTGGCTCATCAGCAGCCATCGGCTACCAGAGTATACTACGTACTCTGAAGCAGGAACTTTGTTCTTATTTTCAATGCCGTGATAAAGATGTTATTTATGCTTATTCCATACGTGCTTCACAAGGAGCTTTCAGGGGGGCTCGTATATGCATATGCGCACTGAACGACTGACCCGGTAATTTCAAATTAATCTTGAGCTCTCTGGCCTGTGAACCGCGACAACCTTTTTTGCGCCCTTATTTATTTTTTCCCCCCCTGGTCTGTCTTTAAAATAATGTTGAAATGTTGTTCAGTTATACTGAAGTCTTACTGCCGCGGTTGGAAGAAGATACGAAGCACACCGGTGTCTGTTGGACTAAGTGATGCCCATCATCTGCCCCCTGGTGCCTGGTTAGACGAACCTACACAATGGCCTGATCATCAGTTCTCCAATCTTGTGATGTATTTGGTTTCATTGGCAGGTAAGACGTATGTTCAGACCATTAATTTTTTTCATTGAATATTCATTTTCCCCTTTTTTAAGAAATGGTGGTATATCTTTGCTGTACTTCTCAGGAATTTACTCTCATCGATCAAGCCATAAGTTACCTGTCGCTCTATGCTCATCTGTATTTTTCTGATGATGACTTTGTGTTGTGTTTATAACGCTGTAAATGCTTTTCTGACACTTTTTGGCCTTTAGTCTTATGTGGGAATATTGATGGCAGTAATCTGGATGAATGTGATCTTTAACAGTCCGTCCTGAGGAGACGTGAACAAAGTGCTGTGATTCTGAGCATCCACTGATTAAATGGAGTTTTCTATCATCGGTACAAAAACAACGAAAGAGTTTGAATAGTGAGACCACAATATATATGTTTGTTTTTAATCAGTGACAAAGTAATCTGAACATCTTGTTAGATGTTTCTATGGACTCCAGTGTGACCCGTCAGCATTTATGCTCTTGATAGCTGCTAGCCACTTAGCATGTCATTTGGAGCTTTTTTCTGTTGTTTTGGGAACTGGAAAATACATCTTCTCATGTCTGTGTGGTAGTTATGTTTATGGCAGCCATACACAGTGCGACTTCTGGGCATTTCCAGAGTAGAATAAAGGAAGATCGTCGAATAATAAAGCAGGTAATCAAATGGCTTCCCTATGCAACAAAGCAATGTTTTCACCCCCTGCCTAACTGGATGTGATGAATTTGTCGAAAATTTGTGCTGATCCATATTGTTTGTCTCCACTTCCATCATCCAAACAGTTTAAACGTCATCGAGTCACACACTAATCAGGTGCGTGAGTTTCCTCAAGAACCTGTGGAAAAAAATGCTCATTTTTCATGGAGTATAAAACTGACAAAAACTGTCAATCATGATGCAGTTTGTTTTGGGAGAGTTTAACCCAAACACAGGAAAGAAGGTGGAACATACAAGATACGTCCCAATTGGAGGTTAGTACACTTCGAAGTGCGCTGACTATGTTGGCTACATGTCCTACATAGTCCACGCACTCCGAGGCAGCTAAACCTTTGTGAAATGGGACAACCTAGCTATCAGAATTTCCCTTGGTGCTCAAGCCCAGTTGCTATAGCAACTGAAGATTCAGCAGCTATTGAATTGAGCCTTTTCATTTATCTGTCATTGCCTGATCGTTAGTGCCGCATTAACCGCTCGTTTATATCGAGTGAGTTGGTTCTCTTACTTTTTAACTGAATAATGTCAAACAAATGTATTTTCTGAGGCAAAAACTTGGCCGCACATTTTTCAAATTTCCTCAGAGGATCTCTGTTGTTTCTAACCAGTAAACACTTCATTTAACACTTAAAATCCACAAATATAGCAATAGAAATATTATACTCATAGCTCTGTTGCTTATCCCCTGCCATCTTGAGTGAAATGAATTCTGGGACAGGCGAGGCTGAGGAGGATACACTGCCAGTAGCCTATCCTTCGTTTCAGGCCAAATGAAGAGCAAGTTTGAAGGGCGGATTCAGAGGCTTCTTCAGTGGCTTCTGAATTGGGACAGCACTTGCAGGCTGCTGTGACGTATGCAGCAGAGTGTGCAGACCACCAAATGGGACATACATCACTCGTCAAACCAAAAATGGATGAGCACAAAACTCGGTTCTTACAGAGAAGAATGAATAAACATTACATTTTTAAAACATAACATTTCCTTACACACAATGCCAAAGATCAACAAGAAGAGGACAGAGAAAATAAGACCCTTCATGAACTTTACATTTGTTACAAAATTTGAGAAGCGAGGCCTTGAACTTTTTGTCTCTCGGAGATAATTTGAAGTGACTTCAGCATTAAGTGCATATGAGGTTGAAAGTTCCAAGTGTTTAAAAACAAAATGAGTGCATCCTTTGTTCTACTATTATTCTAATTGCAGAGGATTTAAAAGCCTCTGGTATCACTTTATAAAAGATCCTCAAGACACTTCATTGGTCGTCATTATTCTCTTGGCAGCTTGCCTTCTTGGTGCATACTGTATATAATGAAAGAGCTTTTCCAGATCGCTGGGACAGACAAGTATCGGGAGACTTCTGGTAGATGTGACTTCAGGCTTCAGATAATTCCTCACTGCACCCAGATCCCATTTGGTCCAGATGCCTTGCTGGAGTTCATACAGTAGAAAAGCCTCTCTAACTGTGATGTTTGTACAGCCCAGAGCAGGAAGAACGTCCAGAGCAGCTTCTTTGCTTGTGTGCAGAATCTTTTGTTTTAAATCTGCAGAAGTCATTTCATCATCATGTGTTCTATTCATGCAGCTTTTGGTTGGTATCATATTTGTCACTGACAGGTGAAGAATATTATTCTACAAGAGAAATAATTAAAGAAGAATGACAAATACTTCAGATAGTGAGAGGATGGTTTACTTTGGACCTGAGAGGTTATCTAGAGTTAAGCTTAAAGACATAATCATTGTATACCCCTCCTTCTTGTTGTCCTTGGGGATTAAGACCTCTTTTTCCTTGGACATTGGTATTTCAGCACCCAGTGTAGAAAATCTACCAGGGGAAGGTTTACAATCTTTGGATCCTTTTTCAGTTCGAACATATCATTTGCATCTGGCTTGCCCTGAGCCCTTGGGTTAGTTAGAGGTGTTCAGACTTCATGATCTGACCCAGCATGTTGGTTACTGTATGTACCATAGTGCTCTTGATCTGTGATAAATATTAGACTTTGGGTGCGTTCACACTCTGGCACTTCACACGGACAGTGGTCCGATTCCACGGATAGTCCGCTTTGTTTGGTGCATTCTGAACATCAACCATACTCTGCTTCTTTGGTGCGCACCAGTCTCTGGTCCCCGCCTGAAAGCCGGGGGTCTCGGTTCACTTGCAAACGGACTGTTGAACTATCCAGCGCATAGACACCCAGCGCACCGAATGGAAGTGACATTTGTCGACCGCAATAAAGCAGAAGAAGAAGTAGGAGGAAGTGGGGTAGATTATCATTTGGGTCGGAGGGAAAACAAAACAAACGGTGCATTTTTGAAGAAGTCGAGGTCAAAACAACAACAAAAAATAACTGGAAAATGTGTACAAGAAGATGGAGTGGGTAAATAATAAGAAGCAGAAAGATTTCGATTTTAATCACAGAGTCTGTTTTTCTTCTTCTTCCTGTTTTTTCATCATTGATCAGTGGTTTTATTGGGGAGCGTCGCCCCTAGCGAGCAGTTGTTTAACTACGGTGGTTTAACCAGGTGGTTTGGTCCACTTCAGTTAATGCAGTTTGAACACGAACTGAAGCAAAGAAAGGGGTGATTTTTTTCTGAAGTCCCTGCCCAATCGGACCGAGGTTCCAGACTATCTTGGTGTGAATGCACCCTTTGAATCTATGTTGTTCTGGTGTTCTTTCTTGATGTAAGATCCAGCAGAAAAAGGGTAAAAGTGATAGCATAGATGAAGCATTTCATCCTTAGAAGGTAAAACACCCATTTTTCCTTTCACAGGATCCCACAGTTTCCTGATGCTCATTGCTGAGCATTTCAGTTCATATTTCTTCCTTGTCTCATTGTTGGTAATTTGTGATTTGTTCTTTGCATAGTTTTTCATTTTTAAGCTGTCCCCACTCTTAAATGCAATCATTTTCCGTACTCTCAACTCTTTTATTTCCCTGGAGATGTAACATTCATCACGGGTACTGTATGTGGCGATTATTTTCTGAGTTTACACAATTTTACATTCAGTAATGGTATGCACGGTCTCCTCTAAAATCAGCAGTGTTGGAGTAACACTTAAAGAGTCAATTTTTACACTAAGCCAGGTTACATATGGTCCTGCCCTGTACAGTGTTAAAGTTACACTGGACCTAGTGTTGAATTTTTAGTGTTAATTTAACACTGATAAGAGTTAATTTTCATGATAGAGTTAAACTTGATCAACACTGACATTGTTAAAAAGCTTTTACTCTTTGAGATAAAGTAACAGCCTATAGTGTTGATTTAATGTCATTACACAAGTGTTTGACACATCAAATTCTTTAACATTTTCACAAAGTAAAATATTTCATTTAATGCTGACTTGCGTCCATTCAAGGGTAAATCAGGGGTCTTGCCCTTGATTAGCTTTCTGGCAAGTTGAGATTATGGAGAGGCAGCATTTATCACCTCCAACATTTCTTTTACTTAGAAATTAGTATTCACACCAAGGAAACATAAGCTGAGCACATATACACTTCACTCATGGTGCAGGATTGAACAACGAAGTCACACAGTAAAGTCGTTTTTTGAAACGAGTCATGCCTCTCTTTAAATGAGTTCTGGCATTGTTGAATGTATATTTTTTCTGCTATGATATGAAGTTTGTGTTTTATACCATGTATTTGATGATAGGCAAAATAAATGAACAAAACCAAATGAAATTAAATGAACAAAGCATGATGGGAAATATTCAAACTGAAAAGGGCGGAGCCTCCCTGAGTAACTCTGATGAGAGTTATTTTTCTTTAACACTAAAAAGAAAAAACTTGTTTTAAAGGTGCCATGACATCAAATTTAACTTTTCTGGGGTTTTGGGTGTATAATATGATCTGTTGTGCTCTGATGAGGCCATGTGAATGTCCAGAGTGAGAATCAAAGTTCCTGTTTATGGTCTGTCAGCTTTGTCTCTCTGCTCAGAAACAGTTGAATCAGACAGCAGGCTATCATTCTACGTAGTTCTATCATTCTACGTAATTTAATTGCTCCAATAAGAGCACACTATCAAGTAAACAGCGCCCCCCTCTCTCTCTCCTAACGGTTTATGCACCGTCCGCTCCCCCCTCCCCTCTCTGTCTGATTCAGCTTCGTGTATGGAGCTAGAAGTAACTTCTGTGCAGTCAGGTCTGGATTTTCAAACAAATGGATTTAAAAGAAAACTTCTGCAGCAACACTGAGGGAGGGGGCCACAACCTTGTCATTACCTGTAAGTTTGTTTTTTTTTCTAAATGCTGTCTTGTCTGATAAACGTAGCTCACACTGTCTAAAGTGCCCATGTTGCTAGCAGTTAGCCTTTAGCAAACTCCGACCGCAGCTTGACCTAAATTCTCCAAATAAGGTTATAACCAAATAAGGTGTAGCCAATCAAAATGAAGTCAACGTGGTCTCCGGGTAAAGCTCCATATCATCACCGGACCCAACTGTATTACTGAGGAAGTGAGGTCTGGCGTTTCAAAACAATACTCCGCTGTAAAAAATGCCGTTTTTTTCTTTGGAGTATTTACATATAAAGTAATGCCAACAACATAAACTAGTTTTTAACTGCTATGTCATCACTCCTTTAACTCTGAAAATTATCACCAGCACTGCTGGTCATCGGGGGGCATTTTACTCTCACTGGTGTTGGAATTACTCTGAAAGAGTTAATGTGATTTAACAATTCAAATTTTACACTGAGGATTTTGCTGAAAGCCCCAATCATTGCATGAAAAGCAACCTTTCAGATTTTCAGTGTCTTGATTGTCCCATATAGAAAATGCTTTAGTCTGTGGTTCATGGTTTTAAGCAGGGACTTGTAGGTAGGGATCAGATGTACAGTGTTATGACGCCAGGACCCTAAAGGGGGTTTGGCCCTGCTGTGTATGCATTTCTGATGTCTCCGTAGTTGCAGTGCACATACAGACTGAAGACCGGCAGTGCTGCCTCTAGACTGCAGTGATTAAAACTGCCCAAACCCAAACAAGTTCCTTCAGGAGTGCAGTTCAGCTGTCTATAGACACAGTCTGCAGAAGTGTTGGCTGCATTAAAAGCATACTGAATGGGATGTAAGCAGTGCATAATTAAATCTTACCAAACTGGCAAAGGATATAAAACTGTCCCAGACTTCAATGAAATACTTCCATGTCTGGGCTGCAGAGCGGTTCTCGTGGCTAACAGTGAACATCATGTGTTCTTTAAGTAAACACAAATTCTTCCTCCTTGGATCTTACCAGAGAAGGCATTGCTGTCCTGCTGCATCAGGAGAAGAGGGAATCTGGATGTCCTGGAGCCACAAGTCTGTGAACACCAGCAGACATGACTCCAGGTACTCCTAGGAACCTGGTGTTGAGCTTTAGTTCCTCCATTTCCTCCAAGCAGACGTTGCAGAGCAATGTGGACAGCAGTGGTGGCAGTTTTCTCACCTCTGAAGCCTCCTGCTGGTTTCTGTAGTTCCGTTAGCAGGAGGGCTGCCAGCATGTGGCTTCAGCAAAGCAGCAGGAGCTGGTCTCAGGTGTCACTGAGGGCATAATACCCTGGTCCACTTGGGTAGAGTGGTGTATAATAAGCCCGAGCAAGAGTGTCACAAACAGTTCTCTTGATGAAAGCTTCACAGTACAATGACCTCAGAAACTAAGCACTATTTTCCCAAACATACACCAAGAGCAGCAGATAAAGGTAGCCCAGTCATAGCACAGCAGCGTCACAGGAAACAGGAACGCTTATGTAGTTTTGGTTTGTCTAAAACAACCTTTTACCACCAAATATAGGTCAGAGATCTCTTCATAAACATATGACCTGCTGGCTCTTTTCTCGTTTTAATTGTGGAATTATTTTCAATCCAAAACACAGAACAACAATCAAAAGCTTAGGAAATTAAACTAATGACATCGTAAGTTGGGAGAAAAAATGTGTATAGCCAGTATTTCATAAGTTGGTAATACAGCTCTGAGAAAGCCTCCATATTGCTTCAGCACCTGAATATTATGTCCATCGATAATATCCACAGAAAGAAGGTTGTTGTTATCTGATATTTCAAGGCAACGCACCTTGTAAGGTTTTTGTTTCTTTGGTTTTCTGCTCATCCACAGGTTAGTTAAGAAAACAAAAACAAAGAAACAACTGGCTAAAAAAAGAGGGGAAACTGCACAAAAGGCCTCTGAAACAGTCAGGTTCTTAATGGGCCATTGATGCCCTTTCTCCTGAATTATTCGCCAACAAATTGTGCATACTGGGATCATTTTTGGTGTTAACTAAGTTGATACAGCGCTTGTTTATCAGTAAAAGGGGGGGAAAAAAGACAAACTACATGTTTGACAGTATCCTCCTCGCCAGACAGCAGATAGGGTATTTTTTCATATCATGACTGACATGTAATTTTTGCTCCTCTTCCATCACTAATATATCTGGTGCCTCAGTTTCTCATGCTATTTCTGTCTTATTCAAACAGGTCATGACAAGTCAGTGGTTTTGTGTTGCATTCAAAGTGAGAAAGAGCTCATTCTCAACAGAATCAGTCCCGGCCGATGGGAAACCGAGGCAAAGCTTGCTTTGGCACTCTTCATTTCCTCCTATCCAAAGAAAGGCCAGCATCACCGCGGGAATCAAATGTCAAAACAGCTCTTTATTTACTCTAAAAAGGCTTCAGTCATTCGTTGGTCCAATCCTGAGGTGGTACTCATTTAGAAAAGGCCAACCACAGAACTCCATCTGCAAACAACGCTCACACAAGCACGGATTCCTTCCCACACTCAAACCAGAGGACAGAAAGGAAAAAATACAACCAAAACAGCACAAATATGACCCCAGAGTCATGGCATTTTCCAAACCTTTCTGAAAATGAATTTCCACACTGAGACCCTGCAGCAACAAGTAGCAACAATGAAAGCAATGGCTGCTATTCTGCATCTGTGTCAGAAACACACGAGGGTTGTGGTGGAAAGAACACTTGATCAAAGGCACAACTCTATGTAGGAAAAGACGGTTATTATTCCAAAATGGCATGAAAAATCCAAGTCCAGGCACTTGAAGAGGTTGAAAGTCTAAAAAGCCTTTAACTGAGTAGACTAGAATAATTTCAGACACACCAACGCGCACTGGCTTATCCCTGCTTTAGGATGTAGTGACACAAAGAAACAAACTAATTATACAGTAGATGTAGTCATCACAGGTGTGCACAGGTAAAACCATGCAACATTTCTCAGCCTCTAGGGGCAGCAAATAATAAATACAAGCAGGAAGTTCAAGAGACAAAATCCTTATGCATGCAGCAATTCCTTTAGCCTCTAGGGGCAAAATGAAAAATAAATCAGTGTAATACAGAAATCAAAGTCCTCTTGCAGCCTGTAAAAACTCCATCTGGTGCCTACAGGAGAACAAAAGGCAATATATGCAACTGACTGGAGCACATTATGGGAAAGTAAGTGTCAAGGGTGGTTCTTTTGTGATACCGGCGACTGCAGGAGGAGGGGGAAGAAAGAGACACCATCGCCAGCAGGTACTGGTTAAAAACAAATAAAAGCTTTATTAAAGAAAAAATAAATAAATAAAACTCCTAAACTAAAGTTAAAAAATAAACTAAAAATCCAACTTAAAGTAGCTAATAAAAAAAGGTAAAAAGGGGCTAAAAGGCTTGCGGTGGTCAGCGTCTCCTGGCCATAGGCTACCCGGGACTGCCACTCCTCTGGTCGTAGGCCTCTCCGTGGGTCCACAGCTACCCTCCAGCTCCCACGCCGCGCTTCTCAGCCCTGCCGCCACCGCTGCCATCTTGAGCCCCCCAGCCGGGGAACTCAACGTCCTCCCCCGGCTGCGCCTCCTGGACCCAGTCCTCCTCGGTCCCCTCTTGTCTCCTCTCAGTCCTTCCTCCTGTTGTCCGCACACCGGCTTTTATCCTCCTGCATCCAATTAAGCCAGGGGAGGAGTCCTTCTCCCCAGGTGCTGCCAATCAGTTCGTTAAAATTTCCCACTAACTTGGGAATAAAACCAAAGCTAAAACCACACAAAAACCATAAAAGCATGCTACAAACCAAGCTAGTGGGCAAAGTCCAGTCTCTGGCAGCACCCGGTTGTTAACCCTGTGACATAAGTACGATCAAAGTCCTCATTCAGACCAGGGTATCTGGTGCCTTTAAGGCTGTGAAAAAAGTATGCCTGTCTTTGTTTGAGGCATTTGATTTTGTCCCCGCCTCTGGCATCGGAGCTAATAGCTTATTACTCTTAGGCCTTGATTTATGAAAGGTTTGCATGTATTATAATGAGTGCAAACTTGATTGCACATGCAAAAACCCGTTAAAGCTGATTTAATAACAGCACGCTACACAGATATTGTCTATTTAATGAGCAAAATTGTATTGCAATCCATTTAGCAATCCTTGAAAATGTAATATGGACGTTTCTGTCAAAAGCAGGTATTGACTGGCTGCTTTGCACACAAATGGCTGCAGCTTCTGTATGAATGGCAGCAGCCCAATGCTGCAGGACTGCATACATGCAGAACTATAAAAATAATATTAAAATAAAAAAAAAAAAAGAGCTGATTCAGAATAATTTTTCATGAGCGGTGAGGGCAACGCATTAAGTTTTGTTAGCATATTTAATAACAGCCTATTTAAAAACAACAAATAACAGCCAACATCATCATTTAATTCATTTTTGACAAAAGAATCAGAATACAGGTATTTGCAGTTGCTGTAGCTTATTAGTGGAAGCTGAAATTAATTAGCCTATATATTTTCCTTTTTCCCGTTTGTTTCTTTTTTTTCTTTCTTTTTTTTTCTTTTTATTTTTTACCACTACTCTTCCAAACCCGCTCTTACGCTGGAGCCGCTTGCATTGTGTCACAGAGTGCATGCCCCGTTCCTAATAGATGTCAGACCTTGACAAGACTACAGATGGATTCATTTGCTCCAACAGCAACTCCTTATCCATGCCCACTGCAGGGATACCTTTGGTATTATTTTTCTTATCTTGAATCTAATATATTTAATTTATCTTATATTTCATTTGCCTCCAGTGTTGGGGAGTAATAAAATACCTGTATTTAGAATACATATTCGGAATACTATTTATGAGTAACTGTATTCCGGTAAAGTAACTATTTCAAATCTGGGTATTTGGAATAGTTACTTTTGTAATACCATTAGAATACATGTGTGTTTTCCACATTTTCCCAGTAAATAAACAATTTATTTGTGGCACAAGCTTAGTGTTGCATAGGTTTTCCCATAATTTCCAGTAAATAACACAGTACCTAAACACTCCTTAGCATGCTGCTGTACCTAGCATCACAACCGCATTCACATGCATGGTTAGGTATGGATTCAGACAAGGAGCTGAGGAGCAGGAATCACAACCACAGCTGAATCCACTTGCATCAAGTGATGGAAAAAATGCATTTATGTCCTTGAAATACAAGCAACTCGTCACTTTAAAAACGGAGCGGGATGAGCAAAACCTGATGGTGCAGTGTAATCTGTGAACAACCTACTAGCTGCGTCCAAAGACTCAAACTCTAATCTGAAGAAACACCTTTAATTACGGTGTTATATTTACCAAGTTTGTTGCCTGTACTTTTCCTTTTTATTGCATTTTTGACAGCTAAAGGGATCTTCACATGATAAGAAATCTTCACAGATGACTCCTTCAGCCAAGATTGTGATCTGCTTTCAAGGTAACATTAAAGCAACCCTTAACAAATTTTGAATTTTAAAAATATTTTTAAAAAGGGGAAAAAAAAAGAAAGGGGAAAGGAAACTAAAAACAAAAGAAAACAAAAAAAAAAAAAAAAAAAATATTATTCTATTTAAAAAATATAAAAAAAAAACCCAAACCAATGGAGGGGGGGCCCCTTAGGTACGAACGGCCCCGCATATTTTATGAAGGGGGGGGGAGGGAGGGAGGGGGGGGGGAGGGGGGGGGGGGTTGGTATAAATTAAAAAAATTTGTTTTGTTTTGGAAAGGAAAGCGGGAAGGTTAAGTAGTTTAGGTACAATCACTTTGTCCCTTAATTACAGAAACAGAAATATAATCTGTACACTGTAATAAATATTAGAATTAATTTTGAAATAAATTGGTAATTGCTTAATTTATTTTAAAGAATGTTTAGCATGAATATATTCGGTTTTCCTGCAGGAGGAGCTTTCATTGCATAATGTGACATTTAATAGACATAAATGCTGTTTAAGGAGAAGTATCTAAAGTATTGAGAAAACAGTACTAGATTAAGCAACATAACGGAATATGTTACAAAATACATTTTAAATGGGTATTCAGTATTCTGTAACTAAATACAATTAGGAAGTATTCTCCCTAACACTGTTTGCCTCTTCCACGAATATTTTGCCATAGAGTCAAGTTCATTTTGCGTTTACGACATGCTCTCCAACTATCCATGGCAAAGCAATAGCATACGCTAATTGCCTATTTAAATGTTGCTATCAGTTGTGCGAGCAACAGAACGGTCAGTCTGTTTGCCCCACATGCAAATTTGCACTCTTTATTTGAGATCTTAGTAAATCAGGGCTTAGAGTTTTATCAGTACCATGTCGAGCTTCCATATGTTGTTTGGCCCATAGGTTCAAACTCCGACACCGAAAAGCATACCAATGTTCAGCCACTCTATCCTGCAGCCTTCTTTTAGTCAGACCTACATAAAAACAAGTGCATTCCAGTCTGTACACAACACGGGTGGTATTACTTTTACGAAAATGGTGAAAAGAAAGGCTTTTTATGTGATCAGATCAATACTAAAATGTTGATACTTCCAATACCAGCTTTTTGTGTTCTAGAATTGATTTTCCATGTTAACATATTGATTGATATTTTAGGTTATGGGGGTAAAATCACGAACTGAAAAACAGTGGGAAGTTACTTTAATTTAGTGGTTCTCAAATTGGGGGGCAGGGGGACTAAAGACTCTGTCAGAGGGGTCCAGCCAGGCCTATAGTTTTTGTACTTCCTACAAAAAATGGGCATTTTTTTAAAAGTACTAATGGACAAATGATGATGACTCAAAAGGCATTGCCACCCTCCCTGCACCCCCCAAATGCAGTGCATTTTTCATGTATCACATGGTAAATGTTTGGGTGCATGTGGTAGCTGTGGTGGGATGGGGGGACTTGACATTATAATTTCCAATGAAAAGGGGGCACTGCCAAAAAAGTTTGAGAACCACTGCTATAATTGCATCTACTCTGAATTCTACACAGATAGTACGAAGTACTTTTTCTTCCACCTGCAGTAGTCATGTGTGAGATGAAGCCCAGCGTAGCGGCCCAGCAGCAGTCCATAGCATCACATGTGGAGCTGAACAGCAACAGTATGATGCGAGTGGGAAGACAGCGGTATCCTAGCAACACCACACACTTCCTGAAAAATCTGAGAGCCAATCACAGCACAGTATGAAGCTATGATGAGGAAGAGGAAACGAGAGGGACAGGTGCTGCTAGGTTGAGACAGACGTCAGTCTTGGAGTACTTTGATCCTGTTGACGGGCACTATGAGGTACTACCAGGTACTATTAGGTAGTCACTATCCAGGTATAGAGGGTGGAAATGTGGAGTTAGGGAGGTCTGATGCTGAAAGTTTGGAAAGTGATTTTCATCCATCTGCTAGGTTCAGGTTTTTGTGTTGATGTTAAAACAAAAGGACTTCCCCTCACAATCCCATCACAAAGGACAATCCCCTGGATTGAGACACCCCTACCCCTACTCGTTTAAACGCCTAACAGACAGGAAGGGCTAAGGGAACTGAGAACTGAGAAGGGCTTTAGTTTTTGTTCAAAGTATCGGTATCACATCGGTATATAGTTAATAGCTACTGGCTTAAATTTAGCTTAGTATTGGATCAGAAAGAAAATCAGTTTTATTTCACACCACTTTTAAAGCTAACAGCAAAGCTAAAGTCTTTTTTGTGCTTAATTTGAAGCTAAGAGTAAAGTTACACTGCAGATGATCATTTCACATTCAACAGGAAATCAACAGGATCACAACTGAGGCTGGATATGCCACCATTATCCTGCAGTTGACACTGTAACGTCACTGTGATTTAAAAAAAAGAAAAATAATAATATGAGTCTTTGTCAGCCAGCAGTATGGATAGTCATGTTCTGATCTCCATTTTCATTAGGTGTAAAGTGTCGAGGCTCTACAATCTCCACTTATAAACAAGTGGGACTGGGCTCCATTAATCCAGCACGCAAGGGAGCGCCAGTCAGCCTCATTATAAACGTACCCGTGTATGGACAGGCCTCAGTGTTGATCCTGTTTGTCATGTTCAGGGAGCTGATTACCATCAAAAAATGACTTTCAAATACACGTCAATATGTGGCCATATGGCAGACCAGACTGCTTATATCAGCTTTATGTGGAAAACTGTATTTAGACATCCGTAACAAATCCACATTTAAAGGCTGAGATTCATCCCCCTGAGTATTCACGACACCAAAGATGATGGCGGAGGAGGGGATGGGGGCTCTCTGTCCTCGAGAGCTTCTCAAACAGAAATGGATTCATTAGTCTGGGTTTCATTACATATGGTGAAATATGGAATTAAATTGAGTAGCAACATTGGAAAAGGTTTAACCTCTGGGGAGCATGATTATGCAAATATAAGAGCAATCTGGTCATTTTCTTTTGATCTTTTTGTGTATAAGTGGAAATGAGCTGCCTATCTTGGCCATAGAGGAAATGTCAGAGGGTCGTAAAGATGTCATTAATTATCCTCAGGTTGCCACAAAGAATCTTAATTTTCAAGAAATGAGGCAATTTGTGTGAAAGTTCATGTTTGTAAGGATGGGTTCTTGTGCTATCCCATAATAAGTGATGTCATTTATTTCCAATTCAATGAGAAAATTAACAAACTCGGCTGTCTGAGTGTTTTGAAGCATTTTGCAATGCGAAATTTTCCCCTCTGGTTCAGGGGTTACGGTGACGGCCCCGGCTCTGTTTGTTGGTGTGGGAGTATTGATTTGTTTTGAGTTCATGGGTTGGTGGACCAAGTGGGTGGCTCTTTTCCATCAGAACACCTGGCCTAAATGCATCCAGGCTGTAAAAGCCTTCAGCTCTCTCCTCCAGCATGCAGCTTGGTTTGGTCACTTCACTGACTTGCATCCACATTACACCACTGATCCGTCCACTTCAACACACCTTTAACTCCAGATTAATCACTCCTGGTGACACTGGAATCATTTCAATGCTGATAGATTGATATGAGTTATTTGCTGAAGTTGAAACACTTTTAACTAAAAAATTAGGCATCATCTTATGCATCTTTCAGCTGATTAGTAATGTAACTGCTCCACACAGTTTGCTTTGTTTGTTGTGTGAAGGCAGTATAAGGCCCAATCTCAATTCCCCCTCAGCCTTTCCCCTCTATTATGTGTGTTCATTAGAGACGATGGGGAGTCGCAACTATCTTTTGGGGCGAAGGGAGTGGGTAAGGTGAAGGGGATGGATACCCCTTTCAGCAGAGCTTTTTCAGATGCAGACTTAATGGCAAAGCGGTCGGAGGAGTTTTATGCCTTCACGCAAGAAACAGACATGGCGCTGAAAGACTTGCACAAATATAAGTGGCCTTTTCGCAAATAACAGCATTAAAAATGTTCAACTTTTGTTAACACCAGCACTTCCAGAAATGTTCTGATTTCACGTAGCAGACACAGATGCAGTGTGTGTTTATACTTGAGCGTACGGTTACGGTGTTGTGTTGCTGTTTTCTTTTCCAGATCTGCAGGCGGCAGTAGGGCTGTTCTCAGCCTGTAAAGCCCCGTTTACACTTCTGCGGTCATCACAGATCTCCTCCGGCTGCTTCCAAAGATCCATCCTTCCCTCCATCCTCATCTTTATTAACAGCAACTATTTAAAACACGACTGGAACCATGTAAGTTATGTTCTCGTGTTTAAAGCCTAGTTATTTACTGTGTATGAGTTGTTAGCTGCTAGCTGTGAGCTAATAGTTAGCCGTGAGCTAATAGCCGTGGCTGCCCGTCCACACTTACTCCTGACTCTGCCTTGTACCGTGGTGGTCTTGTCCTGGTCGGTGCAGGTCTAAGCAGCTCTTTAACAGTTGTTGGTCCGCTTGGTGCTGTTCTGGGTCGCCCCTTGCAGTTCTCAGTCTGCTTGGTGGGGGTCTCTTGCATGCTGTAGCTGAACCAGTGGCTCTGTGAGAAGGTCTTGCAGCTGACTTACAGTTCTAAGTCCGGTTCTTACCTGTTGTCCCCATCTACCTCAGCATCATCACACTCTTCTGAACTGACTAATAATACCACCAAACAAACCAGTTCCAATCTAGCTGTTCTGGAGACATCTTTTATGTTTTCCACTGTTCTGATTTTACATTTAAATCAATGAGCTAACTGTGACTGTTTCATCTTGTGACGTTGTGTCATGGAGAGGCTAAGATTCTAGCCGCTAGCGAGCTTTTGCTTTTCAACATTGAATATTAACCTGAAAATGAGTCTGATTGACTTCTAACTGCACACAACTACTTATTTTGGTTTTGTTGTGTTGCTCTGTTGCTACTGTAAATTACTTGAAGTTAAGGATGTGTCATCAGCACATAAATGCTTTGTTTAAAGGCATAGGGGTAGGGCTATGGTTAGAGGAAGGGCTGACAGGAGAGTTGTTGCACTATTCTTTTATTAGTCCAGTGAGAAGTTTGTTTTTTGTATTAGTTCATTTTTATATGACTTTGAGTCACATTTATTCACCATGATGTTCATATGAAATTACCTTAAATCACAAAAAGCTCCATATAAGCCCAACTCTCCGCTGTCCTCCCCTGCAGCGTTTAGCCATTGTCTCCAGACTGAAAGCATGGCTTTTTGCTCCATAATATCAGCTCTACCCCTGTGCAGAAGCTGTAAACATTGGGGCTCTCAGTGTGATCAATAATTCTTTCAGCCCAGATTCAGCACTGATAAGGCACTTTGATGTGGACTGGAGTGTGAGGGAGAGTGCCCACCCTGAGGGAGAGAATGCTAAGAAAAGAGGCTTCATTATTTCAGACAGCTGTCAGAGGGTCACATTCAATTAGCTCTAATATGTTTGTCAGTTTGGTAAACAAAGCAACAGCCTGGCAAAAAGGGGGTAGGTGGGCAGACAAGTAAAAGCTCTTATAATTCAGGGCTCCTCTGTGTTTGGGTTTTAAAAAGAACCCTGAAAATGAAGTATTTCTTATCTTATCTTATCTTATCTTATCTTATCTACCACAACATTAGACAACACTTATATAAATTAAAAAGGTTAAAACCAATCTAATGAGTGAAGGCTCCTCACTTTCCACATTTACAAATAAATCACGATTTACATCCCAACTCCATTGAAAAAATTTACGAACCACAAACGGGACAATCCAAACTGAATACATAACAGAGAAGCATAACAAACATCCAAACAAACGAACTGTTTAAAATCCCCATTCACCCCGTATCCTTCTCTAATACCAGTTGGTCCCCAGCAGCTTCGGTCGTTAGGCTGCTCTCATGTGTGCGCTCCATGATGCCATAACTAGCAAGACCTCACAGAGAGAGATGTTAGTGATTTTTTCCAAAACTTAGATAAAAACACAAATAATGTTATAACCAAGCATCAGACTCTGGTGGTAAAATGTAAAGGCTATACAGAAGATTGTAGTTCTCCCCTCATCCACTAGGGGCTGGCACCAAAACAGAGTCAAATGTTAAAAAGGCCAACAGACATAAACATGTTTGCAACCTGGTTCAAAAGATCATTTTAAGTTTATTAGTTTACCTTCATGACAACTGTTAAGGGGGTGATTTTTTTTTTAGAAATCATCCATTTAGATGCTATTTAATCTTGAAATTACGTATAGGGATGCATAATTTTGATTGACAGACGAAAGATCAGCTGTCAGTGATAGCGCTGGTGGCTAGTGGTTAGCTCCACTAGCAGCAGAGTAGCAACAGTGGTGTTCAGCCAGCTAATAGCATGCCTTAGCTTTAGCCTGCCTACCTCCATTAGCTTTCATTCGCTCTGGGGTTTGCTCAGTTAGCTCCTAGCTACAGGTAGCTCAGAGTTCAGTGGGTGTCAATCATTTGTCCCAATGCTCAAAGCCCCCAGCTCCACCTCTTAGTTCTTATTTGTATTTTCCGGGAGTGACGAGATGTGTGACGCTGCCAAGATGGCGATAGAGAGCACTGCCTATTGAACTTCACTTCAGTTCTCCAGAATGTTGTGCTGATCAGGTTTGTCCATAATATTAACAGTCTCTTGTAGGGCTACACATTTCGGTCCTATGAGGGCCACAATCCAGCAGGTTTTGCTCTAAAACACCTGACTCAAATTATATAGATCCAATAGCCAATCAAGCTCTGCACAATGACTCATTAGCTTGTGTTGGAGCACAGAGACGTGGAAAACCTGCTGGATTGCGGCCCTCGTATAGGACCAAATTGAGTAACCCTGGTCTATGGTCTTAGCATATGAATGTCTTTCATTTTCATGAGGGGGCTGTGGCACCACACCCCCACACTCTCAGGATGCCAATCAGGGCAGGATGCACAGCAGGTGACCTGAGAAACATCTGAACTGCATCACTTCGTGAAACTAGAAGAAAAAAAAAAGATGTAATCAGCTGGAAGACGGCACATATGTCTGATGCAATGATCCATTTTAACCAACATGTTTTCAGCTTTGCTTTGAGGTCCCACCTCTGCACAAAGTGTAACATTTGTGAACATTTATCATTAGTGTCTGTGGAAGAGCTGTGCCCACCCCCCACCCCCCCAAGTTTATTTCACTGGATTGTATCATTTGATAATAAATAGTTGAGTGCAAAAGGAAAGGACCTAATGTTTGCTAATTAAGTCTGTGATGAATTGCTGTTGCAAAAAAGCTAATTTAGCTCGATAGTTAGATTTTTTAAATGAGCTCGGTGTCCTGTCAACAGGGCTGTGAATTTATGGAAAAGCAACTAAACCTGGAGCTACTGAAGCTACATTAACTTAAATAGCCTCTTTTTTATTTGAATTAGCTTGTCAGTGTTTCTTGACATTTTATTTAGTCTAGAAACAGCTGTTTCAGTCACAGCAAGTCTAAACAAACACCTTTTTTTCTCATTCTGGTGTAACTGCTCCTCAGAGACTCCTGCTGAATTAAATATGTGGCTGCTGTCAAGAAGAACTTGTCCGCCGAAGGAGGATAAAAAAAAAAAAAAAAAAACTTCTGCAAATCTGGGATGGGGAGTGAGGCGCAGAAACTGGATTATAAATAAATCATTTTTGAGCATATACAGGAAGCGTGTCGAACAAAAGCATCCACATGCTTCTGTTTTAATTAATTACTGCTTGTTTCTAATGCATGTCAAAAGAGCCTATTAGAGCTGTGAGGTGGTGTGTGTTGAAGCAGCCATTATTCCTCAGACCTTACGGAGCAATTAGCTCTCCAGAATTTAGTTACTTACTCTTCGGTGTACTTGCGGAGAATAAAACACAGCAAAAGTGCACTTAATCTTCTGGATTGTTGCTTTGGAAGTCAATGATGAGATAAAAACTCTGTGAGAAGTGCACTTAACAAACTTAATGTTAGTCAGCTTTATGAAGTTTTGGGTGTTCTTCTTTGAAAACTTCAGAGTGCAGCAACATTTGAGCCTCACGCAGATCAACCAGACTGTTAAAACCACTGACAAGTGAGGGGAATTGTTATCAGGTTAAATGGCAGCTGTCGGGTGGTGGAAGATATCAGGCCATGAGTGATCAGTTTCTGAATTTGATGTGTTGAATAAAGGTGAAAAAAATCCGTCTTTGATGAACTAAAGGGATTTGATAGACAAGCAATGCAGATAAGATCAAGGATGCAGGAGGCTCAATGTACATGGTGAGCAAAGACTGACCATCCATCCATCCATCCATCCATCCATCCATCCATCCATCCATCCATCCATCCATCCATCCATCCATTCTCTCTCCTGAATCACAGTGAGCAGTTGGAGAAGACTGAAGACTGTATGAAGATCTTCACAAACTAGATCTTTAAAATGCATTTATTTTACATTTATAAGTTCTTTTCTCATATTTATTAATATATTTTTGTTGTATTGTTTTGTTATTTTTTTTCTCCCTATAGTATCGAAAATAGTATCAAGTATCGACCACCACCCTTAGTATCGATATTAAGAATTACATTTTAGTAAAGTTTATAGTCATTAATTACTTTTAACAATAACGCCACCTCATCATATGTCCAATCCAAACTAAAAAATCTTGTTTTCTTCATTACTTCTGTAGTCCAACTAGCAAGTAAAATGAACTTCCTGTTTACATGCTGATGTAATACACATCCGTCTGCCTGTGATGTGGCCCATGGTCAGTATGTGCAAATGGACAGTCAGTGTTTTGCTTCCTAAACAATTCATAAGATTCTATTTATTTTTGCCTTGTACTCTCTTTACATTCATGTTAGCATTGTCACTAAATGTGCAACTCTTTCCCGCCATTGTAGAAAGAAATGAAGGCTTGCTCATGACTTTTGCACAGTACTGTAATTTCTAATTTAAGTTGGTTCCAACAGGTGTCAAGATGTCATCTGCTCATAGAAACCAAACACTTTGATGTCCTCTTAAATACTTCTACTGTACTTGTACTTTTGAGGTAACAGAAGTTACCTTGAGATGAGAAAGTAATCGTTTTGTCATCTTGATATTATGGTATTAATTTAGAACTAGAAATAGAGAAGATATTTAACAAATATTACATGATACATGATCACATGATTTAGGTTGTTTTAGAGGCCGACTTTTAGCATGAGACACATATTGCATGTTTTATGTTCTTACTTACTGTTTATCTGTCATTTCTGCATTTGAATTACATAACACTCACATTTTATTTTAGAAATTCATTCGTCGAAAAAAGGCATGCTCAGGAAAACAGTGTCATTAATTTCAGGAGATTCACAGCTTAAATGACAGTCTCTTTAAAAGGACTGCTGATTTTGTGTTTATTCCAAATAACTGCCATCTGCTTCCACCTGCTGTTAGCGTCACTCATTTTCAGAAACATGCAGTCATACTGTATTTGCAGTACCAGTACTCATTCAAGATGAATGGGTGGGTGTGTTCGAACTTTTGACTAAAACAAGTTTTAAATTCTAGAGCAGAACTTTCAGGAAGTAAACCTTAAAGCTCATAATACTCAGGACTGGACATGTAAAACAATCTTTTAAACTGGATTTTCCAAAATACTTATTTCTTCTAGTTCTTTGCAGGTTTTAAATCCCAAACTCGTTCAGTTCTGACTGTCTAGGTCGAGTTAGATACATAAATCAATAATTAAATCAATTTTAAACATGAAATATCCCTTGAAAATAATCACTGAATTGCAGAGTTTCTTATTAATGAGCTTCATGACGTTCTGACCCAATCATCAATGTTACACTCACAATCTGAGAGAATAGTGTGAGATGCTAAAAATATTCTGTAAATAACATCTTATTAGAAATATGTTGTAATGATGTTAGGAAAATTAATCACTAAATTGCCCCTCGTGCATGTCTGTCTCCCTGCGACAGACATGGCGACCTGTCCAGGGTGTACCCTGCCTCCCTCCTGATAATAGCTGGAATAGGCTCCATCAACCCTGAACTGGATAAGCGGTACAGAAAATGGATAAATTATATTTATTACAACTATTTCAAAATAAAATAAGTAGGCCTACAGGAAAATATCAGGAAAAATATAAGATAAGGAAAGACCAGAATTAAACAAAATAGAATTTAATATTAAATAATTACAATAAAGATGAATACTAAATAATCTGTATAAAAATAAATACATGAATATGACTAAAAGTAAATACACATATGAAAAATTAATGAGTTTAACAAAAACAAATAAAATGAATAAAGGCCAGATTTGTTGCCAATTAACAGCATAATGAGTGTAAAGGTGTTAACAAGTGAGAAATTTCACAAGGAAAGTTTTATCGTGTGAAAGTTGTGGAGCCTATACAGTTGCATGTCCAGATTTCCTCACTTAAAGCAGTAATACACCTGAAGCAGACTCCATGAATGATGGTACGGTTTAACCACCAACATCTGAATATTTTTGACTTAAAGGTAAAGTGTGTAAAAAAAACCAAGGGTCAATGGCAGAAAAAAATTAATATATAATCCAAAATCTTATTCCGACTGATGTGTAATCGCTTCACTAGAATAGCTGTTATACCTGTTATACGTTTTCTTGGACTGAGTCATTAATATCTACTTGCTGGGGGTGCATACATGGAGGCTGGCATATTTGTTCCGCCATTTTTACTGTGCCTGTACTGTACATACTGTACCTTTTATGTTGGTGTTTTTACTTACAGATATTACAACATACTACATGCTTTCTCTGGTATATTTCTATCAACCTTTCTTTCAACTTTTCTTGCTTTCAGTTTTGGTTTTGGAGTTACTTCTCTTGAAATGAAATATCTTGTCAACATTTGATGATAAAATACATATTACAACTTTGGACAAATACATACTATGAGTATTTTTTTGGATCTAGAAAGTTCTCCAGGAGACAAGGATGTCTTTTTGGCTTGACCAGACTTCATACAACCACGGCCATGTATCAAACTGAAATGACCTGCTTTTGTCATCACATTGGAGTGACCCACCTTGTATGTGAGTGCAAATATAAGATAGATAAACCTGTGGTTGGTTCAGCAGACAAGCTGTCCTGGACTGTGAAATGGGGGGACATTAGCACCCTAGCCAATTGGGTAACTTCTGTGTTTACATCACACTCTGCATAAAAGATGGACGCAGTCATCTGGTGCAAGACGTGAAATCAATGCATTAGACCTTGAAAGTGCAATACCACTGATTGCTGATAGTTGCTGACTACAATAGACTCCAATTCAAAATGAAAACTTTACTTATTAAAGGGACTTGAGGCAGGAATAAAAAAAAAATGTCCATTTTTTTATACTAATGGGTGATGAAGCGCTAAATACCAAAAAAAACGTTTCCACCTACGTTTCTCTCCGTTGCCTTGAACAGGCTGTGTGCTGCAAAATGCGCTGCAATTCGGTGGCCGAATTTCCCGCGCTGCCCTGCGGACGTGACGTCAAATGACGCTGCATCCGCTGTTTTGATGCAGGAAGAAGACGGTCGCAGTAAATTCAAACACTGTAAGCGATTGTTATGGATTATTCTGCCGTCAGCAAACGATCCAGATCAACTGAAAAACATTAAAAAGTATAACTACGAAGAAAAAGCTTAGTAAACAACATTATAGCTTTCCAGCTCTGCCATGCAGACGTGACGTCAAATGACGCTACGTCCGCAGTTTTGATATAGGACGAAGCCGGTCGCGGTAAATTCAAACACTGTAAGCGATAGTTATGGATTCTTCTGTCATCAGCAAACGATCCAGATCAACTGAAAGACACTAAAAAGTGTAACTACGGAGAAAAAGGTGAGTAAACAACATTATAGCTTCAGTTTGTTCACGCTCCTGTGACGGCTTGGCTCGTGGCTGCAGTTACCTGAAGCGCCAGTCGCGAGTTTTGTTTCTTAATCTTGCCTCAAGTCCCTTTAAATATGAAGTCAATTCTCATTATCATGTAATTAATTGATGTTGAATGATGACTCATGAATCCATAGTAATGTTGGTGATAGTGTTGATCTTTGAGGCAAACCAACGGTTAATGCCTCACTGGCTACGTCCATCTCTTTTATATAGTGCATACTTTCCTTTTCAATATAAACTTCCTCTGTGATAAAAAAAAAGAAGCACCTTTTCGTGGACAAGTATAATTGCCAGCAGGATTGCTTTGCAGCCATGTCATGGCAGCCAATTTGAAAATTCTCGCTCAATAAAGGAAAGATTAAACCGGAGCCAATGACCCTCTGCAAGGCAGCTAAACTCATTTAGAAATTACAGCACCACTTCAGCGTTTTAATCTCAATAACCATCTTGGCAATAAATGTGTGGCACAAAAACAATAACCAAAGTGCCTTCAAACAATGGTGTTTAGAGCTGGGGAGGACTAATTTAGCAGGCTTTTAACATTTAATAGAGTTTAAATGAGTCAAAGATCTAATATAAACTTTCTTGTCTTTATACGTTTGTTTTATATTTATCCAACTAAGCATTTAACCTCATAAGCCAATGTGTGTCCTTACAGAGGAAGCATAGAAAGCCATTTGGAAGTGCCTCAGTGATGTACTGTGGGACTTTTTTTAGATTTCAGCTTGATTAGATTCTCAGGATGCTTTTCTTAAGTGGTAAACTCACTTTGTCCAATGCAAGTGTACGTATAAAACGTAAAGAACCTCACCAATCTGAGGTAATTTCTCAAAATCTGCCAAAGTTTCTTCTGTCTGCCATTTCTTTCAGCCAATTTCTTTGACGGCCTTCTCTTCCTGATTTGTATTCATCTGCAGTGAAGTCGGTAGCTTTCATTTCATGTTGGTTCTGCTCTGCACCCCTGATTCAAATGACTTTCAATCTCTTTGTTCTGGGCTGCCGTCCAGGCCAGAGGGCCGGAGAATGATGCATTGAGGTGGTTTATTAATGTGATACAGTGCACAGCCAGCGACAACGGCATTCATATTTCTGCCCTGCCACCTCTGCACGACCTGCCAGAGGTACAAGATCACCCCAAGGTACCACTTCTGTCAAACCGCCCTGGTTCCTCCATAAAGGCTTCCTAATCATCGACTGAAATCTCATATTTCACATCAGGTTTTGTTGTCTTGCCATATTTCTCACAAACTGCAAAAGAATTTAATGGGAGTGTTTTCGGTCTGCCAAGCATGGCAACAGGCTAGAAATAAGCGAGCTTCATATGTTTAAATGGCAAGAGGTGGTAAACACACACACCCTTTTTTAGTATGGCACTTTATTAAAGTTCAGCTTTGAGCAGCTGAACAGGACAAATGATATAGAGTTGGGGTTATAGGTAGACAGGGCAACAAGTCAGGCAGAGACGTGCTGCATGCGTCTATCGTAGCTGAAAAATATCTTGTGATTTCATGTTTTATCAGTCAAAACAGCCCAAACTTGTGATTTAATTGCATGGCAGGACATAGAAGGGCCCAGGTGGGGTTCGATCCCCAGACTCCCAGCTGACAGTCATGCACGCACCTATTCAGCCAAAGCAATGTCCCATTGGTCAAGACGCCAAGGCGCATGATCAGTCGGCGGCATAGTGTCAGGACCATCAACTGTCACAATTGTAATACATTTATTAAAGGTACAGTATGTCAAAGATTAATGGGAGAAAAGTTTAATCCAAAACTGTGTTTCTACTGATGTGTAAGCGCTTCACTAGCTGTTATGTTTATTTTCTTAGAATGAGTCATTTATATCTACTTGCTGGGGTTGCATGTATGGATCCAGTGGTCTCAGGTGTAACTAAAACTGTACTATGAGTAGCTACCAAACAGTCTCTAACTCCCATTAAACAAAGCTGGTACAGCAGTTTGAAAGTTCAGAGGGTTCTCACTTCACACACATTGTTTTGTCCATTCAGAGACACCGTAATAAAAAAGGTGGAATAAATATGGCAGCCTCTATGTATGTGCACCCCTAGCTAGTAGATATAAATGACTCATTCTAGGAAAATAAACACATAACAGTTATTTAAAGGAGCAGTACACCCACAGAATAATGTGCGTTCATTTTCTACTCACCCTCATGCTGAGCAAGACTCTGGAGCACTTTTTTAATATCTCAAATGCAGCCGGAGATCGGACAGGTTTTCATTTTACCCCCAACTTATGGAGTTCAGCGGTAACTGAACCAAAAAGGGCCATAAAAGTCCACAAAAACTTGTCAGTATTCCTCCCTACTGCCTGTCCAATTTAATCCAAGTGTCCTGAGTGGGCAGCGTCCAGAATTTACTCGAAACACATCATTTAGTCTAATTTCATATCCTCACCAGTCGTACATCTGGCTGCCGCAAAGCGCGCCCCTGCGAGTTCACATCACTATGGAAGCCGGGGCAGACGAGATCGCGCGTTCTCTTTTTCTTTCTTTATTTGTGGATGAACCGGGACAAACACCCCTATTGTGTTTGTCCCGGTTCGTCCGCAGCTCATTCGCTCTTAGCACAATGTAAACAGCGAATTTCTTCTTCTACGCTTGCTTTATCGGCAGAGTAGGCGTTGAACACTGCGGCTTCCATAGTGACATAAACTTGCACTAACACGTAAATAGAAAGTGCAATGTACTACTATTTAGGCTATAAAAATATACTAAATGATGTTGTTTCCAGTAAATTATGGACGCTACCCACTCAGGATACTTGGATTACATTGGACGAGCAGTATGGAGGAATATTGACAAGTTTTTGTGGACTTTTACGGACCTTTTTGGTTCAGTCACCAATGAGCTCCATCTTAAAAAAGTTGGAGGAAAACAACAACCTATCTGATCTCCGACTGCATTTGAGGTATTAAAAAAGTGCTCCAGAGTCTTGCTCAGCATGAGGATGAGTAGAAAATAAAGGCACATCATTCTGTGGGTGTACTATCTCTTTAAGTACAGCGATTACACATCAATAGGAACACAATTTTGAATTATATATCACATTTTTCTGCCATTGACCTTTGATTTAAGTTAAAGTGTAGAAGCATCACATTGGTTGCACAAGGTATACAGAGAAATCCACAAAGTCCACCCACACTAGAAGGTTTTTGGGGATGACTGTGTCAGGAGTTGTAGAGTGATTAACTCAGAGCGAGGCTCATTTTACAGTTTAGAAATCTAGTTTCTTTCCCAACATAGCTTGTGCTGTGAAGCAACAAGTCATCTGCTGTCAAATTTCAAATCAGGTGCAACTAGAAGAGAGAAATCTATTTTATTTGTACCAGGTCTGATCAAACTATCTAAATGTTTTAAATTCAGTTGACCTTGTTAGACAATCTGCTGTCAAGCTGTTTTTTGTGGAGTTTTGTTGGCCAATTAGTAGGCAGTGTTGCTCGAGCGGTTTCTCCTCTGTCATTGTACTCTTTCAAGAGCTTTTATGATGAGTATCCACAGCAACTAAAAGTTGTTTACCAGCAGGAAACTCATTAAGCTCTCCAAAACCAAATCAATGACGATGAGGTGGAAATGAAGAGGATGCGGGGCAAGAGCAAGGTAGAGAGAAAAAAAAAGGAGCAAATTTAAACTATTTCCTCCAACATTTCTGACAGGAAATGCGATGCCTATTGCTCATAAAACAGATGAGTTTGAAGCACTGACAAGAGCATGGAACAAATACAGCGTACGCAGTATTTTAAATTTTACTGAAACATGGCTGCAAGAACAAACCCTGAGCTTTTCTACACTGATGTACGCCTGTACAAGCAGATGGAGATGATAAATAAACAGAAGGTTTATTTAAGGTAAGTACTGCAGGATCATCCTCCTGCAGTACTTTGCAGCTTGGACATGTCACAGTCAAATAAAATATTACGTGATATCAAACTGTTAGCAGTACATTTTTCTTAATTTTGTCTCTCAAAAATCAGGATCAAAAAGTTCTGGTTCTGTGCTGGAAACTGAACTGGAGCTGATTATCATGAAAATGCTCATTTAATTTAATTTCATCCTTCCTCAAGATCCACTTCTATTAGCTGGTCTTTAAACATAGCTGAGCTTGGCATCATTTTATTTGTTTTAATCTTATTTTATTCTGATTTTGTGTCATTTGTTTTTCTCTGCTTTTTACTGTTTTATTGTTTTGCTTATCTGTTCAACACTTAGGGCAACCGTGGTTGTTGTAAATGGTTGTTTTGAATCTATAAATAAGCTTGAACTCGAACATGATCAGGCAGCAGTCAGTATTTGTCAGAACAGCAGCAGAAACTGAGGAGAGGAGACTCCTGCAACAAGACCAGAGGCCACATAACATTTAGTAACAATGATTGCTATCTGCCCCTTATATTTTGCAGATCATGCTCTGATTGGCCGACAGCAATTAGACCCAGACACAACATTATGATATTGTTCTCTTTATTGATCTTCTTGAGCTTAATAACAGTTTATTTATGCAGTTAATTCAAACTTTATGTTAATAATGAACGCACGACTTTTGCTATGACATATGAAACTGTAATCTCTGCTTCAGTTTGGGTGCTTTTCATACAGGATGGAAGCCACAAACGAGGATGCTTTTCTGTCTGACACTTATACTGACAGAGCTGGTACACTGAGGCGCATCAACCTACATTTTTATGCTTTCTGCATAGTCGCTGGACTGTTTTAAGATAATTATCCATGTTTCTCTATTGGGAAACATCCATTTGCAAATTGTAATTATCTGATCTTCCTTTTCACTAAATTCAACCCCTCTAGTATCAGTGACATAAGAGAACACAGGTCAAAAAAAGGGGAAAAAGATCCATGGCCCTTTTCAGTGGTTATTATATTGTTTCAGCGGTCATTATATGAAAATAATGAAACGTTGGGAAAACTCATTCAAGTCAACGCTCATTCTTCAGCATTCTAAAGAGCCGTATAATAATCAAAGCTAAGGCCAGTCCGACAAAATTTTAGTGTATGACCTTTTTTTAGGCAGTGCGATTAAGAGCAAATGTTTTTTCTACTATTTTCTCAGTCATTTCAAGTCATTTAATCTTCATCTCATCTCGGCGCAGTCTGGGTGTCGCTGTTCTAAATACACCCATCTGAAAAGAGTAAAGGCTTTATTGCTACAACATTCTCAACAGCCCACAGGGGTTCCACATTTGGATTAGTCTTCCAGTTGGCTCTTGACCAACATCAGGAGACACAAGGAGGTGGTTAACAGCAGCAGTGGAAGCCATTAGCAGGCTGTAGATGTTCAATTAGCTGCAACATTCACACAGGTGGTGTAGATCAGGATGTCCAAGGTGGAACAAGGTCCAGGGCATCTGTCGACTCCTGCAGCCTGTGCCAGGGAAGCTGCGTGTGGACATCTGCTCATCATGGAGCTCCAAATGAACAACATCCCCTACCCACTTAACACAAATTGCAAGCACTCAGAGTGTGTCTCATACTACATCTAATCTTTATGACTGGCTTTTTTATTATCTGCCATGTTTCCCTCTCTAGTTTCACATCTGCAGTCCCACACACACTGCAATGATCACCAAAATGAAGGCAGCAGGCGGTGCAACCCCCAGATAGAACTGGGCTGCAGTGCAGCATGTGGCTGCGAGTGAGATCCTCAGCGGAGGAAACCTAGATACACCAGTGATAACCTGTATATCAAGCTCTCAATCTGCCACACGCTGAAGGGGGAAAATAAATAGCCTTCATCTCTGAGAAAGTGTGTTCCCCTTGTCCACAAAGTGGTAAATCTTGCCCATTGTGAAAGTGGGACATGCTGAAGCGCAGAGGGAAAAGAGGCGATGACAAGGGCACTGGGGCAAGGCCAAAAGAGGAGAAGGGGGGAAATCATGATAGGTTTCTGTCCTCCGTAGCCGTCGTTGCGTTTCACTTAGACTATCTGCATTATTTAGATTCTCCCCTGGGCCGTTCTGCTTGGACAACCTTCCCCTCGCGATGCTACGCCGAGATTACATGTTGACAAAGCAATCAATGGAAACGGTTCCAAGTCTGCAAATGTCATTTTGTCCTCATCTTTCTGAGTTGGTGCTTTTCTCACTGTGCCCTCATCCTGAAAGGAGTCGGTCATCCAGACCGATTCAGAAGTGTCCCATAATTATAGACTTGTCAGTACTGATTTTCATCAACAACCGTGCATGTGATGATCCGGCAGGAATGTTAATGAGTCCTCAATTGGAGTTAATCAGCTAGAGGCGCCGCAGTGGCCGCCTCAGCATTTCCCCGTGGTCCTCTGCACCGCTAACCAACGTGCACGCCCATCACCGTACGCTTTGTGACGGGGCTGAATGACGACAACTCATTATGAGACACAACCGTCTCGCTCTGTTCTGCCTGGCTTTCATAAAAGAAAGTGCTTCTGCAGCACATTTTTTTTATTTTTCAGTCAAAGTTTATGTCCACTTGCTTCACCGCTCTTGACTTGCTGTACAATCCCTTCACTTAATTAGGAGAGCTATTTCTTCCAGACAGGACTCCCAGAGGGTCACGGATTCAAAGAAATTCTTCAGCTAATGGGAGTTGCTGAGCACTTTGTTCATTTTAATGTGCCTTGGCTGGGTAATCTTTTGACACTGTGTGAAGGGAGTTCTCCGGCAGAAAGGTCTGAGAATGTGAACACTTCATGGCACAGCATGGCAGCGTAACTGTAACAGTCAACCCTAAAAGTCACAGCTTTCTGGTGGACAATATGTTGTTGGAGCTAATTACATGTCTAACTTTGCGTGTATGTGTGTGTGTGTGTGTGTGTTTGGTGCTGCTTGTGCTGGTAAAAGAACCTCACAGTTTAAATGTCATGTGATTATTGAGTTAGAGAGATGCAATATGACAAGCCCTGCAGAGATGTTGAAGGGTGACTTGGAGTTTAGATCAGGAGTCGCCCCACTATTGTAAAGTCTCTTGATGAACCTTCCTTCTTTCACATATTTTAATTAACCTGAAAGCTGCGTATTCTCAGTGTATGAGTGGTAGAAAGTTGCTAAATACTAGGGATGGGCATACCGATACCCTGGAGCCAATACTTCGATACCAGCCGGAAAAAATATACCACTGTGAAGATATAAAAAATGCAATTTGTGTCCACTTCTGAGAGTTTTAGGCAATGAAATTATGTGAAAGCAGCCAGATTCTAGCTTCTGAGTCACATGATGTTGGAAGCCTATCAGATGTCAGGATGATGCTGCTACTGTTAGTGATGATGATGATGTTTTTGGTATTTTTCAGTGGTTTCATGCAGGTTATTGCACATTATGTTTTGGTAAATATATGTTACTATTATATTTTATATTTGACCATTTTCCACTGAATAAACTTAAATAATCCTAATTCGGGATGTTCGATATCTGCTTTTTTTTTTTACCGATATCTGATATACCAATTTTGTCCAACTCTTTAATTTCGATATCCGACATCAACTGATACCGATATATGCAGGAAACTGTTTGCATCTCATATTCTGAGAAATACAACTATATTCTGCTCTGAGAGCAAAGATCCCAAAATATCCTTAACTCATCCAGAGGAGTTCATTTTGGACATCTGGCTGCCAGATATCAGATACTAGCAGGTATTAGCCAACATGTGGCTAATTATGATGTTTCTGACAACTTGCTAAGTTAACCAACAACTTAAACCCAGACATATTCCAAACAGCTTCAAAGCAAGTCAGTCTGTAGCAGCAGCAGCTGCACCATAGTCACATAACTGAAAGGGATGCTGGGAAATGAAGTTGTTCCAGGGTAACAGGGACGTTATACAGGCACACCTTTTATCCACAAAAATGAGACAGTCAAAATGACTTGCTGTAGCCTCGTCTTTGGATGGCTGACAGGGATTCAGAGAGGCAGCGCAAATCTGTCAAAGAACTCAGTTTTAGTTGGTTTTATTGGATGTAAGTAAGATTTAAAACTAGGAGAAACACAATACACAACCCTGCAAAAGTTTAAACCACAGTTTTCTTTAAATATAGAAAAAAGGAGAACAAGAAGTCCTGATCTCACCATGAAGTCCTTCTGGATTTGTGTTAAGCAGACAGTAAAATAGGATGTATTCAACAAAGAATTGTGCCAAGTTCACAAACTATTGGCCAAGTATCTTAGAAACTGTGATTATGGATTTTACATTCACATTCACAGGTTGTATAAATTCAGCATACATTTATGGCCCTACTTAAAACAAACAGATACAGTGAAAAACAGCCTAATAAAGTGCAAATTAAGCTTTTGAGTTTTCATTAAACCTGATCTCTCAGAAATATACCAAATTACAATTCTGCTTTGTGTCCGGCCACACAAAGCATGATAAAGTAAATAAGCTTGGGTGGACCAGTCCACAGAGGTCTACACATGCTGGATCACTCTTCTTAATAAGCCCCTTCCAGACTTTTGCTGGAAAGTGGTAATAGTGCGGACTTTGTCTTTTATACTGCTTACATTCAGACAAACTTTCCGCCCCCATCTCATAAGAGCAGAAATATTGCGGCACGTCATTTTGGCTGAGCACACAAGAAAATGTTCTACACAGGGATGGAAAGATGGTTGCTGTAGGTACGACAATCAATATATCCACAACATTTCCCAATCAGGGCTGGGTGATATATGGAATAAACTCCAGATATCGTGACTACTGCCCTGTGGGATAGACTGTAGAAAATGACTACATTTGTCATATTTGAGTATTCAATTGTTTTTGGTTGCAGGCGCAGTTTTCTTAATCCTCGTTTCTCTGAACTGCTCTGCACAGAGAGATAAAACAAGCGCACCTAGTTGTGTACATCACATGTGCTGCGTGCTTAAGCATGTCCATGACATCGTGCTTCATGTTTCAACCAACTAACTACTGTAATTAACACACGTACACAGCACAATACTAACAAACACTTAAGTTTTCCACGGCTCACGCGTGTAGAACACATTTGCACATATGAGTTGTTTCCTCGCTGGTTTCTCTGATAACTCGCTCGCAACCTTGCCGGAGAAAAAAACAACAAAGATTCTCGTTAAAGTGAGAGCACTCGCTCGCGTAACTGGGCATACGTTTTAACAAAGAGCTTTTTAAGGAAAAGATGTGACACTGATTAGATCTAAAATCCGAACGTTTTAACTATTTTAGCATGAAATAATTAACTTTTAGAAACTATCAACTTATCCCCTTTTTTAATGTAAATTATTCAGACCATAAACTAATTATTTCTGTCTTTTACCAAAAGGCATAACAGTAGCTAAAAGTAGGCACTTTGTTTTGTTTTAAAATGACATGATGTTTATTGCACTGCTTTAACTGTTCAATAAATACAGTTTTGATCAATTTGTTTAGTTATGATTTGACCCTTTTGGCATGAATGTTTAAAATCAGCATATATTAATGCAGTATGAACAGTAATGTTTAATGTAGACACAGAATCATCTTACTGATGTGATAATATGCAACAAAGTGTTACTTCAAGGCTAAGGTAAAATATCAAGATATATATTGTGTATCGTGACATGCCATAAAAACATCAGGTTATTACTCAAAGGCAATATCACCCAGGCCTATTCGCAATATGCAAACAAGCTGCACGTTTAAAAAGATAACTCCGGTTGAAGAACGAATGGACTTTATTTCAAATATTCTGCAAGTCTGAAAGCGGCTATACACACATCAGACAGAAAAAAAAAAAAAAGCCACAGAGGAAGACATTCATGTGTATCACAGAAACACTGCAGGATTTCATGCACATGCATGAGAGACGAATGCAGCTGACCCAAAATACGGTATGAATGGGACCACATGCACGTCTGTAAGCCTCTCCAGCCTTACACTCATGTAACGCGTTGACCTTATTTGCAGACACTACAGTAATCATGCCAACAGAAAGTCAGTCAGCAGAAGATTCCTGTCTGAAATCAGGGCAACACCCGCAGCCTGTGAAAGGTGAGCGCAAACAGCCTGCACGTTCTACACAGAAACTGCTCCGGCTGTGAGAAACCAATGAAATGCGACAGTTAGCCGAAGCTAGGTGGAGAGCACAGCAGAGGCAGTGGAGAGGAGCTGCTCGGTGTTTTACTGTTGTAAAAATGGCAGAATGTGTAAGCCTCTGTAAACATAAAGCAAACAGATCTGTAATCCTCATTTTTGCCACTGCTTGGCAAATGTAACCTATAATCAGCTGGATTTTATCACAAAACTAATTATAAAGTGCGATGCTGCTCCAGCCTTCCTTCCAGGAGAGACCGCAGGTATGAACATGCAGGTAAATTTATTTTTTAATGTGTTTTCTCTCCGTCTCTGTCTCATTCTCAATTTCTGCATTCATGCTGCGAGTCTCTCTGAATATCACGCTTCAGCCAGCAGGCAAGCAGTGCACTTCGAATAGTTTTGAAAGGAAAGAAAATGAATATATAACCATCCAGACACTTCTGCTTGTATAATTTAGCCTCATGTTATCTGGATGATGTCCCATAAGAAATGAGGATGTGACAGATACCTTCTTAAATCCTGGTTGCTCCTCCAGAGAAAGTAATCACTCAGAACTGGTTCCAGAAGGGCCCACCTATAGTTAACAGTTAAATGGAAACCAGTAAAGAGAAATGGAAAAACATTCCCATTACATTTACAAAAGGAGTTATATTCTAAGCTGTAAAAAAAAAGCAAAAGTATGGTCATCCGGTTCAGCTCATATGCTTAAGGTTTTTCCTCACAACACTCCATCTGCCTGTTAGTTCCCCCCCTCCCACCACCACCACCATCCTCACATCTGTTTTCTATTGCTGCAACCTCAGAGTCAACATTTTCCATAGTTGTTGCAGCAACTTTTGGAGTTCAGTGAACTCATGGTCATGTTGGAGATGATGTGAGCTTTGTGACATGGTGCATTATCAGAAGATCCTCCACTGGTCATAAAGGGACATGGTCAGCAACAACACTCAGGTATAGGGGTGTGCGATACTGCAAGACTTGGTATCAATCTGAAACCAAGTAAATAAAGGGCTAGTATCGTCGATACAGATACTTTTTGATAAATCTGTCAAATGAACAGATTAATGCAAATAGATTATTTTATGGAATCTATACACTTTTTTTTACTTCATCTTCCAGCAGGACTTGGCACCTGCCTACATTGCCAAAAGTATAAAATTAGGCTTTACACAATCAGGATTTTTGGGGCCGATCACCGATCAGAGAGTTTTAAAAAAACGATCACCGATCTGATCATGTGAGGAAGCAAATATATCTATTTAAATAGCTCGTTTACCTGTATTTATACAGTTTACTGAGTATCATAAAAAGGATTTTTGTTTCCATTTTTTGTCCTGAACTGAGATGAAAAGGTTAAACATCAATAACCTCTAACGGGCATTCAGGTTTAATCAAGACAAACAAAATAATTTGAGCCAGTGGCACAAATAACAGCCCAACTTAAACAGTCATAACTGAAATTATTTACAGTCACAGTGCAAATGATGGCAGTAATGCTGCTTCAGAAGTTGGGGCTCACTCTAATGACGCCATATTAGTAGTGAAACTAATCCAGTGACTGTTTTCTCAGAAGAACCTCGACGTGAGAATGAACAACCCGCTTCAGCTCAAGTAGTCCGGTATCGCTACAGTAGGCTGGAATATATTTGCTGTGGACGCATGCGTCAGCGTCAGCAGCGTTTGTGTAGCAGGCGGCGGCCGAAACGCTCGACACTGAAGGTCTCCCCGGTCTGGAGTCCTGTTACTTACAGTCTCTGATGGAGACACGGAGACAAACACTTGTGCTGCAACAGTTTAAGGTAAACTGTTGTTTGCGGAAATGCAGGAAATGCGCTGTGTCCTTTCAGTCTAAGAGCTGACATGTTTGCAACCTCGCCATCCTTTACCTGTGGCGTATTTGGGATTGTAAAAACTTTATTGTCCAGCACATAGTGACAGAACTCATGACAAAAACGCCACAAAGACATAAAACACATACTAGTGAGTACGTGTCTATTCTGTTTTGTTTGTTTGCTTGTTTTCTAAGTTTAATTGGTGTAAATGAGAGTTTTACCGGAGCAGATTCAAAATGACAATGACGTCATTGATCAGATCGGTGAATGATAAGTTAAGGACCGATCAGAAAATATGAAAAAAATGTGAAATATTGGCCGATCCAATCGGTGGAAAGCCTATACAAAATCTTGGTTCAACAACCATGGATCACCATGCTTGATTGGCCCGCAAACTCACCTGACCTGAGCCCCATTGAAAACATGTGGGGCATCGTCAAGAGAATAAATGCAAAGTTAAATACTGGAAAATTAAGAGCAAAGTAGTTAAGAACTATGAAAACAACAAGAACAGAGAATATAGCTACTTTTATCAGTAAACTGATCACTTTGATTATTTAAATGCTTTGAATTTTAATATTCAAAGCATATTTTGAAGTAACAGGGCAAACTTCAGAAATTATTTCACTTACAGCAGTAAAAGATGAAATATTTCAATAGTTACATCTGAAATGGCATTTTTTTCACCACATGCAGGAGCTCATTCACCAAACATGGCCACGTTCCGCCTTTATGGTTCAAAACATCACACACAGCAATGAATTATGGGCAATGTGCTTCGGTGAAGTCTGTATGGATGCGGTGGCTGGGGTTGTGTCTTTACCTGGTTTTTACCACATTCCGTCGTATAAAGCATTGTTCCCAACCCTGGTCCTCGAGGCACACTATCCTGAAGACTTTCCATGCTGCCCTGTTGAAACACAGCGGACTCACATTGATGGGTCAGAAGCAGACTGGTGCAGAGCTCATCACAGATCCATTTCATTTGAATCAGCTGTGTCTTAGCAGGGCAAAAAGGAAAGTCTTCAGGATGGTGTGACTTGAGGACCAGGGTTGCGAATCACTGCTATAAAGACACTCTGAGAGGAGAATCTGTGGATCAGTTCTACCAAACGCACCTCGATCCCCGGGTACAGTAAACCATGGCAGCCCCTCCACCAGCCCCCTACCCACACGTTCTAGCAGCAAACACTTCATTAACGGTCAGTAATGCCCACACCTACATTCATCCGTATATAGTTAGCGTAGTTTTAACCATATATGAAATCTTACCTATACATGTTGGAGGGATTTGTTGTCATATCGAGGTGACCAGATGCCCGCCATCTTTCGTATGAGTTGACTTTAGCTACTAGCTAAAACGGATGGATGCGGTAACACAAACAAACTCCTAAAGGAGTGATGTGGAAATCCTGTTACACTCACGTTTAGCTGAAAAGCACAAAGACAAGATGTAACACAGCAGCTAACTGCTGCGTGCTGCTGCAAAGGCAGGGTACAATGGACTATTAAAGCTGTAAAACCATAGCAGAAGTAAAAGAGAGCAAAGGAAGTGGACAAATACTGAAGCTAAAATCCCTCTGAGGAAGCCTGAGCAGTGAGTTCATAATGACATTTAATTCACTGTAAATGTAAATTATCGCTTTGCAGTTTGCTAGTTTAACTTGGCAGTGGATGTGCAGATGTTCATAGCATCCACTCCTCATTCTTGGTGTACGATATTCCTCCCACATCACAGCTTGCTGGAGACAAACACACCGGTGACATTTACACAAACACCTCAGCATCATGTTTCCCCTCACCTGTGTTTGGCATCAATCAGTGAAGCAGGTAAATGACATTGTGCATGTGCACACGCTCAAACAAAGACTCCATGTCTCATCTTGGAGCTGAAAATCTGCCCCTGCTCTCTCAGTTGTGGAAATTTCTCTGGAAAGCCTAACTCTGCGTCATCGCCAGACTCGGCCGTCGTGCCACTAATGACCAGCACAGTATAAGTTTGATGCTCCTGCACCGGATCGGCAGCGGCCGACTGCACACGGAGCTTCGATGCCAGCAGGACTGACAGCGAATTCTAAGTAGGACACACACCGGGGCTGCGAGAACAAGCTCCCGAAAGCTGGAGGAGCTTTTTCTTTTAGGTTTAACCTCCTCTGCAGGCTCACGGATCGTATGAAGTGAGGGCAAGCAATGAATCACAATCCACGCTTCGTCCTTCACCTAATTTCTTCCAGCACAGAGGCTCAGGTGATTTAACCTGCTGAGGGCACACATCCTCATTTCTGTGCGTGCTGTATTTCTCTGTTTGAAGCTCACATATGGAAGGCATGTTATCTTAAGCTTGAAGTAAGATAAATCCAGGTTTTTTTCCATGCAGATTTGAATCTGACAGATTTGAAAGAGTTGGATTTGCTTTACAGACTTTTTAAACCTTTATCTCTTAGGTTCCTGTTTCATGGTATAAAAACCAGCTCCTCCTATAAGTTTGGATAATTCCCAGACCTGACTGTCACCACTTTTCACAAGACTAAGAATATTTATATCTCTTAAAGGCCTAACACTGCGATAAGAGCAAGTTAGTCCATGTCACAATTTACAAGGAGGATCTACTAAGATTCAGCTCATAATCTGTGTCAGACAGATAAGAAATAAATTCAGAGGAATCTCCACTTGTGTGTTGAGTCCCTCTGAATACCAAATTTTATCAGCTTTAGCCACACGGTGATGTCTTCAGATGAAAATGCAGAACAAAGTTAGCTTTGTCATCACCTCACATGCAGACACGTGCACCCTGACATGCAGTCTGCAAAAATTAAATGCTTACAATGTCGCTGTGGGGAAAGAAATCAGTCTTTATGTGTATACTGATGCAGACATGTGGGTCAAAGAGAAAAAGATGACTGAAGCAGATTTTCCTCATCGATTATTTCTTGTAGTTTATGTGAGTAAAATGGGAGAACATTGAACTTGAAAAATACTGGAAAATGAATATTTTTGTTATTTTCCTTAGCATTTCTTGTACTCATAAAATGCCATCTTTTTGAATGTTTTTGTAAAAACAAAAGTAGAAATGTGAAACCGTATTTGCAAAAAAAGTTGGGACGCTGTTTAAAATGTAAATAAAACAGAATGCAATGCAATAAACCTCATCACCCATTTTTTATTCCCACTTGAATTTAAACAACCTATTAGATGTTGAAACTGAGACCTTTTACCATTTCTTGAAAAATATTACCTCGCCTTGAATTTGACAGCAGCAACACATCTGTAAAAAGTTGAAATGGGGCAACAACAGGCTGGAAAAGTACCGGTAACAAAAATTTCAGACTTCATCTTTTTGTTTTGTTTTGGGGTTTTTTCAGAATTCAGAAGTTTATTTAAAGGCATATGCCACCCCTGGGTGAAATTAAGCCCCCTGCAGTCCTCTGAGTTGGACAAGTGGGCAGAAGCGTTTTCTAACTGACCCAGTCGTTCTCTGAATCTGGCAGCACTGACTTTAGCTTAGCTTAGCATAGTTGCTGTAATCTGGCGGTTCCAACTAGCACCACTTGGCAAAAGTGAACTAATTAACTCAAGATTTTTTCCAGTTATGTTTCGTTTCCCGCACATTCTGATGGAGTACAAACGAGAAGCTGATTTAACATCAAAAGACTGATCCAAGACGGATCCAGCGGTCTCAGGCGTAGCTACGACTGTACTATGAGTAACTACTTCTTATGTCTTTTAAGGTGTTACTCATCGAAAACACAGTGCTCTAGCTCCCATGAAACAAAGCTGGTACAGCAATTTTAAAGTTCAGAGGGTTCTTACTTCACACACATTGTTTTGTCCATTCAGAGACACCGTGGTAAAAATAGTGGAACAAATATGGCAGCCTCCCTATGTGCACCGCCCACAGCTAGATATAAATGACTCATTCTAAGAAAATAAACATATAACAGCTACTCTAGTGAACCAATACAACATTTATAGACACTTTTTTGAATTATATATCACATTTTTCTGCCATTGACCTTTGATTTTTTACATACTGTACCTCTAAGTGTTTGTGAAATGAAGGAGTTGTGCTGCATATAATGCCTTATATAGAGGCCAATTCATTCGGCCTCCTTCAAATCCATTATATGAACGTGGGCCTATGACTAATCTGAATACAGTATCGCGAAAAGGAGTTGGACTAATGCAGAAATGTTACTGGTGAGTAACAACACGTATAAATTCCTGGAAATAACATCAAAGTTGAAAGAAAGAAAAGTTATCCTTTAATAACCCTTGGCTACCCTGCTGTTTTCTCTGGCCACCCTGTGGCCACCCCTAAAAAAAATTCTGCAGGGGCCCCTGAAGTACACATAAAAATAATGTTGTTTTGTGGAAGAAACATAAGTCATGAGAACCTTCTCATTCGTTGTACGTCTTGTCCTCGCCTACGGTGAATCTGAATGCATCGCCACCTCTGGAGAGATTGGGAACATTTTTCAAAAGGTTCAGCTTGTTTGGCCATGGTGCAACGTGAACGAGATCTCGGCCTGGGAAACCACCCCCACCCCAGCTGAGCCGAGTCCCCAATCGGACCGAGTCTAGCAGTCTATGCTTTGTGAATGTGCCCTAAGTCGAAGATGTGTTGCCATTAACTTGTAGACAACCTCCCAAAATGCCCGACACACTCACACAGCCATTCTTCAAAGCTCCCATCATCTCTACAGTTGTCCTTGTCGTTTTCTTCTTCTGCTGCTGCTTCTTCTTCTTCCTGTTCTTCTTCTCTGTTACTTTAACTGCTCACATGTCAGCTACAACTCCTCCGTTGGTATCGCTCCATTTGCTGCATCAAGCAACAGATCTGCAAGCCCCATGAAAACAGATCAAATTACTCACATAAACGACGCTGGAGATGGACGAAAGTGTCCGTCTGTGTGTCTGTACTCTGCATCGACAGTAAATGACAAATTCCTTTATATTGTGAATTGGCCTACTTCTAATATTGATAGTATGGCCTTAAAATGTAGTTATTTGTCTGCCTGTAACATCTCTTCTGTTCCAACCTGATTACGATTGGTCTGAGTAAGTTAACATTTTTTAGACATTAGTAAACGGTATATTGCCAAAAGTATTTGCTCACCCATCCAAATTATCAGAATCAGGTGTTCCTATCACTTCCATGGCCACAGGTGTATAAAAAAAAAACCAGCTAAGCATGCAGACTGTTTCTACAAACATTTGTGAAAGAATGGGTCGCCTAGGAGCTCAGTGAACTCCAGCGTGGAACTGTGATAGGATGCCACCTGTGCAACAAATCCAGTCGTGAAATGTCCTCACTCCTAAATATTCCACAGTCAACTGTCAGCTGTATTATAAGAAAATGGAAGTGTTTGGGAACGACAGCAACTCAGCCATGAAGTGGTCGCCCACGTAAACTGACGGAGCGGGCTCAGCGGATGATGAAGCACATAGTGGGAAGAGGTGGCCAACTTTCTGCAGGATCAATCACTACAGACCTCCAAACTTCATGTGACCTTCAGATCAGCTCAAGAACAGTGACAGAGAGCTTCATGGAATGGGTTTCCATGGTCGAGCAGCTGCACCCATCCATACATCACCAAGTGCAATGCAAAGCGTGGATGCAGTGGTGGAAAGCAGCCGCCACTGGACTCTAGAGCAGTGGAGGCGTTCTCTGGAGTGACAAATCGCACTTCTCCTTCTGGCAATCTGATGGAGGAGTCTGGGTTTGGCGGTTGCCAGGACAACAGTACTTGTCTGACTGCATTGTGCCAAGTGTAAAGTTTGGTGGAGGTGGGATTATGGTGTGGGGTTGTTTTTCAGGAGCTGGGCTTTGCCCCTTAGTTCCAGTGAAAGGAACTCTGAATGCTTCAGCATACCAAGATATTTTGGACAATTCCATGCTCCCAACTTTGTGGGAACAGTTTGGAGCTGGCCCCTTCCTCTTCCAACATGACTGTGCACCAGTGCACAAAGCAGGTCCATAAAGACCTAGATGCAGAGTCTGGTGTGGAGGAACTGGACTGGCCTGCACAGAGTCCTGACCTCAACCCCATAGAACACCTTTGGGATGAATTAGAGTGGAGACTGAGAGCCAGGCCTTCTGGTCCAACATCAGTGTGACCTCACAAATGTGCTTCTGGAAGAATCGTCAAAAATTCCCATAAACACACTCCTAAACCTTGTGGACAGCCTTCCAGAAGAGTTGAGCTGTTCTAGCTGCTGCAAAGGGTGGACCAACATCATATTGAACCCTATGGATTAAGAATGGGATGTTACTTACGCTCATATGTGAGTCACAGCAGGTGAGTGAATACTTTTGGCAGTATAGTGTATATAATGAACACTACATCTGAACTATAGCATTGAACAACATATTCAGTCTTGCAGCAAAATTAGTTTTTCACAGCTGCAGCTTCATGTTGAAAAAAAGGTCTTTTTTTTATGAAAAGGTCACACAGTGAGCTGAGATGCAACATTTACATTTCAGTCCAATTATACCACAAATAAACTGCTTTTCTTTCTTAAATGTAAACATTTTGAACAGCATTTGCCTTTTTTATGTGTGGCATTAATTCCCCCCTCCCTATTATCACAGTCCACACAATTCATTTTCATGGGAATCAAATAAAAAAAGAAGACACGTTCACATTTAACAATCCCCATAAACGAGCCTTAAAAGGTTATTTTTGAAAGCCATAAATTGTAGATGAGCCCGTCATTGGATAACTTTCAATACTTAACATCTCCTCATACAGATGTATATCGTATGATGAAGTAAAAGAAACAACTTCCTTTTTAAGCGAAAAGACTTTTGTCTGTTGGCGATATGTTACAGAAAGCGTTCACAGGTCTGGTGAAGGAACGGCGAGGTGCACACATACGAGGAAAAAAGGGCAGCTTTATCGTCTCTCTCCACATTTACTCTTTCTGTGGCTGAAAGCTCCGTCAGCTGGCAGCTGTCCCTTTCTCCCTCAGACGTAATCATCCCCAGCAGAATTTGAGGCCTCAATCACAGAGCTGCATGCTCAACGTGCGCTGTCACAGGAGCGGTGTAGCGGGCAGATCTACATGAAACACCTGGGAACAGTCATTACAGCCTCACAGCCAACTCCCAATTTGAATCCAAGAAGTTTCCAACAGAGGAGCAGAGGGGTCAACGGGAACCCCTGCTGAGGCGGCAGATTGCAGGAGAAGTGAGGATAGAAATTATTGATGCTTCCTTGATGTTTGTCAGGTTTTCATGTGGTGATGTGTGTGGAGTGTCCAGTTTGTTCTACCGTGCTTTTTAGCTTCAGTCTTGAAGGAAACATTCAGTCAGGAGGAGTGAGGTGGAGATGATCAGCTGACCGTCTGATGCTGCTGATGTTCCTCACAGACAAGAAGTTTCACTCCGGTTTAGCCTCCAGTTTGCAGGGACGGAGCTACAGGCCAATCACTGAGACCCCAAGCTGCTTCCAAACCACTTTTCATTCTTATTTTAGACACCACCTACCCCATTCAGTTGGAATTTTTAAGATCTGACATTCAGAAGTTAAAAATCCTACTTTTAAACTTTTCTCACTGAGATTTTGCGACTGGGGAAAGAAAACGTCTGCTTCACGGGGAGACCCAAACTACCCCATACAGTTGGAATTATTGATTCAATATGATTAGGTGTGCATGTGCTTCATCAGTACTGGTTATCTGTATTGGCCTTTGGGAGCTGAAATATATATATATATATATATATACATATATATATTAGGGATACATGATATAATCAGCCACCTATCGGCCTTAAAACTGAGTATTGGACATCGGCCACCCCACCCGATATTTATCCGATATTCAACCGATCAGCCTGCTGTTTCTAAAAAAAAAAAAAAGAAATTTCTAAAGACTACGGCTGGGAAAAAATATTGATACACTAAAATATTGCAATATTTTCAAATGCTGATATCATATTGACATTTAAAAACACGGTATAGATCTATTTTACTAACAAAATCTCACAATATTTTATCGTTCTGGTACAAAATCTCACGAGAATTCACAAAAATTTTGCAATATTTTCATATCATATTGACATTTAAAAAACGTATCTATTATACTTACGAAATCTCAAGATATTTTACCGTTCTGTTACGGAATCTTGCGGGAATTCACGAAATGTCATTAGATCTTGTAACAAAACGATGAAATTTTGCGAGAGTTTGTAAGTAAAACACAATGTCGCGCTTTTAAATATCGATTTGATATCGGCATATGAAAATATCGCGAAATTTTAGTGTATCTATAATTTTCCCCACCCCTATTTTAAAGTGTTGGAAGCGGATAACAAAACTACTATTTGCAATGACGGTTTATTTTTTTCTGGTTTGATATCGGTATTGATATCAGTTATCGACCACATGAGTTTAAAAATAGCGGCATATTGGATATTGGCCATATATCGGCCGTTTTTTTATATATATATATATATATATATATACTGTATATATAACATAAGGTATCTACTTATGGCCACCCCTATGTGAGTAATGATCGCTCACTGGCCACCCCAGTGAAAAATTTCTGGCTCCGCCACTGCCTCCAATCACCTGCTTCACTCACTCTTCCTCTCTTTTTAAGGCCCTGCACTCATTCTTTCATCCTTTTACCTCCTCCCATGCGTCCTTCTATCTATCCTCTCAGCCATTCCTCCTCTGTCTTTTCTTTCCCATTCATTTGTCCCTCCTTCATCCATCCGCCCATTCTCTGTGAACACATTTATCAATTATCTCCCTTTCATCTATTCATCCTTCTATCCTCCATCCTCTCCGTCATTCTTTTATCATCCCCCCCTCTCTTTCCTCGTCCATCCTCCTATCCCCCCTCATTCAGTTATCCTTTCATCCTCCCTTCCCTTTCTTATTCATTCATCCTTTCCCTCACTTGTCTATTCACCCATCCATCCACCCCTCTCACACCCATTCATCCTTCTATCCTCTCTCCCTCTCCTTCATTCATCTATTATCCTCCCTCTTCTTTCCTTATTCATCCTTCCCGTCTCTTAGGGAGGGGAAAAAAAAAAAAAAAAAAAAAAAAAATCATTCATCCTCCCATCTTTCCATCTCTCCCTCATTCAGTTATCCCTTCAACCACCTTGCCTTCTCTCACCAATTCATTCTTCTGTCCTCTTTCCAGTCTTTCCTTTCATCCTCACTTCTCTCATTCATCTATATATCCTTCCCAACCTTCTTCTCTTTCTCATCCGTTCATCCTTCCATCTCTCTCTCTCATCCAATCATCCTTTCAACCTCTCTACCCTCGTTCACTACTCATCCTCCCCTCTCTCATCCATTCATTCTTATGCCCTCCTTTTCATCGCTCAGCCATACAACCATCCTTCTCTTATCCATTCATCCTTCCATCCTCCCCTCTCTCCCTCATCTATTCATCCTTTCCTCTTTGATCTCTCATCCATTCTTTTTTCTATCCACTCTCCTCTGTGAACCACACATCCTTTCTCTTTTCCTCATTTATCTCTCCATCCTCCCTGCCTCCTCTAAACTACACATTCTAGAGCACCCTGCCTCATCCATCCATCCTTTTCCGCTTTCATCCATTCATTTTCCTTTCCATCCTCATGTCTTTTAATCATATATCCTTTCCTCCTTACCCATCATCCATCATCCTCTCCGTTTTTTATTTATTCATCCTTCCTTCCTCCCTGCCTCCTCTAAACTACACATTCGACCCTACCTCAACCATCCTTTTCTTCTTCTGTCCCTTCATTATTGTTTCTATCCTCTATCCTCTCTTTCTATTGTTTCTAGGTACAACACCCACAGAATGATGGTCCTTCATTTTCTACTCTTCCTCATGCTGAGCAAGACTCTGGAGCACTTTTTTACTATGTCAAATAATAATATATAATAAATAATATATAATAAAAATAGTATGTCAAATGCGATCAGGAAAGCTTGTTTTCCACCAACTTTCTTATAATGGAGTTGATTGTGCCCGAGCCAAAAAGGTCTGTAAAAGTCCACAAAAACTTGTCAATATTCCTCCATACTGCTCGTCCCATGTAATCCAAGTGTCCTGAGTGGGAAGCGTCCAGAATTTACTCCAAACTACATCATTTAGTATATTTTTGGAGCCTAAACAGTATTACATCTTACTTCCGCAAAGCACGCATATGTGCGTTCATGAAACTACAGAAGCCTCGGCGTTCAGAGCCTACTCTGCTCTACAAGCGTAGAAGAAGAAATTTGCTGTTTACATTGTGCTAAGAGCGACAGAGCTGCAGACAAACCCGGACAAACACAAGAGGGGTTGGATATTGATTTAAAACAAAGAAAGAAAGAAAAAGAGAACGCGCGATTTCGTCTGCAGCGCCTTCCTTAGTTTCATGAACGCACATCGGCATGCTTGCAGGAGATGCAGTAGGCTCTAAAAATATACTAAATGGCGTAGTTTCACGTAAATTCTGGATGCTACCCACTCAGGACACTTGGATTACATTGGACGAGCAGTATGGAGGAATATTGACAAGTTTTTGTGGACTTTTATGGACCTTTTTGGCTCTGGCACAATCAAACTCCATTATATGAAAGTTGGGGGAAAACGAGAAGCCGTCCTGATCTCCGGCTGCATTTGAGATATTAAAAAAGTGCCCCATCTTGCTCACCATGAGGGGAAGTGGAAAATGGAGTTACGTCATTCTGTGGGTGTACTATTCCTTTAAGTGCAGTCAATGTGATTTTGGATAAAGATGCTTTTCTCTCATAATTCATTATACGATTATTTCTGCTTTTCTCACTTCGAGTGAAAAATTATACAGATTGTATTTTCAACTCATTTAAAAGTGTTTTTGTTCTTGACAGGCAGCTGTGAGGGCAAAAAGTGGTTTGTAGAGGCAAATGAAGGAAGATGGCTTTTCCAGCTGACTGCCACCTAAATGAATGTGCATCCTAATAAAGTCTGAGTTCAGGCTGAATAACATTGGGGGCTTCCTTTAACTAAAATCTGGGCTGGTTCACCGTCTGACTTTCAATTAACTTATGTGCCCTCCCCATCTCTCCACATTTGCATCAGTGTTCACTTCACTGAAGATTTTTGTTTATTAGCAGAGAAATTGGAACCTGGAGTGTGATTTGACTTTGTGGAGGGCATCGTGTTGAGGATATGATCTACCAACCAAAAGCTCCCCAGCTCTGTGGATGAGGCCCAGGGCATGGCAGATGTCACGGTCCAAACACGGACGGTTCATGCAGGGGTTAAAACCGAGAGCAGGGGCACATATGTTGCTAGAAAAACACTCCGAGTCCTCCGAGAGCATTTTAGAGTTCGTTTCAAGGTCAACTGAACTATATGTTGCTTCAACTTTGTGTTTGTCGTTTTGAATATTTCGGTTATTTCACATGATGTAGATTAGGATTAATGATTCCGTTAGCAGCCAGAGATGACCCACAATCTGATTCATTCATTCAAGGAGGGAAAAAAAATGTCATTAATTCTTGTTAGCGGTCAAAAATTTGATGTTTCTTTACATTATTAACCCTTTATTAACTGCAACAGAAATGGCCCGCCTATGCCTGTTCTGATATTTTTGTGCATAGTGGGGTTATTTCTTAGGATACTCAAGTGTTTTATATTTTTATAATCTGTACAACTTGAGCTACAAGTTTATGAGCATTAATGAAAGTAATAACTTACAATTACTTGAAAGAATGCCATGAATATGAAAAATACAAAAAAATCGGAATTGTTTTCATTATGTCTTGCTAACTAAAAAAACTAAACATCGTGATACAAAACATTTCTAAATGTACAAAATTAAAATAAATACTTCTTAACACTTTACAGGTTATTGCAACCATTTATCTCTTTTAGTTTTACACTCTTTTTTGGTAGCAGAGTACAAAGCTGTTTTGATTGATGGATTTTAAAAATAACTAATAAAGGCATTTTTTTCTGCTGCTGTGTCATTTGATGGAGGTATTTCTAGGTGCTTTACCTAGAATATTTACAGCTCATATAAACAAAAAAACTGTTATATCGTAGCAAAGAAAAATTACTTCAGTATTTTCTTTATATTTGTACTTTACTTTATTACCTCTATTTCTGATGACTTTTGCTTTTACTTCACTACATTTTTGAAAAAAAATTTTTCCATTACATTTACCTGAGCTTCCTCGTTCGTCATTACAAAATAAGAAGGAACTGATAGCCAATTTGTTGTAGTGGGACTATAGTAGCCAATGATGTTGGAGATACTGACCGCAAGACGTTATCATTGGTTTACCCCGTTGTGCGGCGGATTAAAGCAGCAGCCAGCTGGTAAATTTTAAATTAATGGTCACATTATCGTGTCAGGAGTCTCCGATATTTTTGTATATGGTTGGGTTTATGTAAGAAGGTACTGAAGCTCCTTTATACTTTGCAAATTAAGCAAAACTTAAAAACTAAATTAAACAGGAATAAAGAAAATGTTAAACTAAAGTTTCTGATTGTGTTTTATTAACAGTACTTTTTACTTTTTATACTTAAGTACAGTCAACTTTCAACTTTATTTGTATAGCGTCCATTCATGACAGTGTCACCTCAGGGTGCTTAAACAGACAGAAAAATTCAGGTCAGATTCATAATAGCCTGGTTAAGGAAACCAACAGATTGGATCGAATCTTGACTTGACCCGGTCCAATCCCCCATCCTGAGCAAGCACGGAGGGGTGGCGACAGTGGGAAGGAAAACACCCTTTTAACAGGGAGGAAAAACCTCCGGCAGAACCCGGCTCAGGTAGGGCGGCCATCTGCCTCGACCGGCTGGGGGGGAGAAGACAGAAAGGGAGACCAACAAACACTGCAACGTTATCCAGCCAGATCTGCTGAGAGAGGAGAACACAGTTAATGATGCAATACTGTCACAGTTTCTACATGGAGAGACAGAGATGATGGGAGAGGAAGAGCCCAGTGCATCATGAACGTCCGGCAGCAGTCTAAACCTATAGCAGATTATCTAAGGGAAGGCTAGCCATCCCTAACTATAAGACTTATCAAAAAGGAAGGTTTTAAGCCGGATCTTAAAGGTAGAGAGGGTGTCTGCCTCCCGAACCTGAAGTGGTAACTGATTCCATAATAGGGGGGCTTGATAGCAAAACGCTCTGCCTCCCATTCTACTCTTGGAGACCCTTGGAACTACCAAAAGGCCTGCAGTCTGAGAGCGAAGTGCTCTGCTTGGAGTATATGGAACTATGAGATCTCTAATATATAATGGAGCTTGGTCATGGAGAGCTTTATATGTGAGAAGAAGAATTTTAAATTCTATCCTGGATTTAACAGGAAGCCAATGAAGAGAAGCTAGAACTGGAGAAATATGATCTCTGCTGCTGGTTCTAGTCAGAACCCTAGCTGCAGCATTCTGGATCAGCTGGAGACTTTTCGAAGGCATATTTGGGGCAGCCCAATAATAAGGAATTACAATAATCCAATCTGGAAGTAACAAAAGTATGGACTAGTTTTTCTGCATCGTTCTGGGAGATGATGTTCCTAGTTTTAGCAATATTACGTACAGTAAATGCTAGCGACTTTTTAACTTTTACTCAAGTAATATTCTAGCAGGCGACTTTCACTTTTATTTGAGTAATTTTCCAGGAAGGTACTTTTACTTTTACTCAAGTATGGCTTTTGGGTACTTTATACAACACTACAAAAGAAGTTCTTAACCGTTGACGGGCTGAAAAATTGTTAAAAATTCAGGGATTTTTTTTCATAAAACTACTAAATGAACATACAAAAACTACATAAAGACAGAAAATTATTAAATAATTATTAAGTATCTTCAACCTATATATTTTGAAAATATATTTCAAATTCTTTGTTTTTGATTCAGGTTATTTTATGTGCAGTTTTATTTGTGCAAATACTGTATATACTGTAGCCGGTACATAGTTCCCTTACCTGCTCCGCTGAATATTTCCTCCAGACTCTAGATGTGTAAACATAAACTATGCTGAGACTTGCCTGAATGCAAAATAAAAAATCTTTAAAAAAAAGAAACCCTAAGCGACTAATGTCATAAAAAAGAACAAGAAATGATGCTAATCTTGCTGCCGATCTGTAGTAAAAACAAACAACTTCATATGCTAAAACTAGTTACTGTGATTTTAAAAAAAAACTACTGAGAACCAGCTAAAACCATATAAAACACAATATAAACAACAGAATGAATTATTCTCTCTGTATTTTGCTCACTATTTGTCTCTCTTTCCATCGTCAGTCTCTGGCAGTGACCACTGAACTCCACTCCGCCACTTCTTGGCACCACCTTGTGTTTATATTGGCAAACTCCGCCGCAAGTCGTCATCGACTCGTATCGCCGCCACAGCTTGAAAGGTGAGAGTCTTAGCTTTCAAATAAAAAAAAAAAGATTGTTCTAGCTATTATAGTTTTTATTTTAAAGCAGTTTAAGCAGGATTATGCTAACAGGGAACTTCTGGTGCTGCCCGCAACCGTTCTGTTTTTTAAGGGTTGATTCTAAAAAAAAATAAATAAATTACAGAAAATAAGTTACAGAATGTGAATGAAAACATCTTTTACTGGGTTGAAATTCTAAAATAAGTTTGCTATTACTGAACACAAAGACATCCATCCATCCTGCTTATCTGCAGTCAGGTTGTGGAGGCAACAGGTCCAGGAGGAAAACCCAGACATCCCTCTCCCCAGCGACCGCTGGCTCTTCTCCAGGGACCCCAAGGTGGTCCCAGGACAGAAGGGATGTAGATTCCCTCCAGTGTTTCCGCCTGCTGCCCAGCTCACACTGCACCTTTCCCTCTCACAGATGAAGCTCCAGTACAGGCACCTTATCTGAGGGAAAACAATAACAGCTGGGTAGCAACAAACTGTGTTTCTTCACCACGTTATTTTTCATGACATCTGTGAAATTGTGTGATTTTATTGCATCTTAGAAACTGAGGAGCGCTGGGATTAGACTCATCGGAACTGGACAATAGAAGATGGAGGAACGTTGCTGGTCTGATGAGTCTCCGTTTCAGCTCCACATTCAGATGCTAGACTCAGAATCTGCTGGAAACTTCATGAAAGCATGGATCCATCCTGCCTTGGATCAACGCTTCAGGCTGCTGCTGGTGTAATGGTGTGGGGGAGATTTTCTTGGCCCACTTTGGGCCCCTTCGTACCAACGTGGCAGTTTAACCACCACAGCCTATAGAGCTTAAAAGGGTGATGTAGTGGACTGGAAAAATCGCAATGCATGTGAGATTCACGGTTAAGTGTCATTTGTTTGTGCGGACTGCATGCACGATGCTCCCCTCGTCCTTTTTCTTTTGATTTACAAGTAAAAAACATGGTGCAGTGGTGCGGAGTCATTAAAGGATAACTTTCTTTTTTTTTCAACCTGGACCTTATTTCTAGGAGTTTATAAGTGTATTTACTCACCGGTAAAATTTCGGCATCATTTTGACTCCTTCAGAAGATATTACGTTGAGTCGCCCTTTACTCTCAAAAATAAACGAGACAGGAACATTTCTGTACCTGTAGGTACATTTTTTACAAATGTTCTCTCAAAAGTACAACATTTTGTCTCTATGAGGTCAGAAGTGTACCTTTAAACTATGAAAAAGGGTCCAAAGTAATATAAAGTACAAATTTGTACCATTTCGACCCAAAGGGTACCTGGAGCATTAAAAAATGTGTGTAGCTTGTACAATAACTACAATTAGCAGTACTTCTAAACAGTAGTATAATTATAGTTACTATTATGATTTTCATAATAATCATAGTAATCATCATAGTAATAATATATGTATAATTATATATGTCTTTGGCCTCCTTGATTTTCGCCAATAATTAAGGAGAATGGCCGAACGAATGAATACTGTTGTCCTGTGAGTCCAGATTTAACTTTCTGTAAGTTATCAGGGTGTGGTACACACTTTTCAGGGTTCACGATCCGCACATCCATGGTACAGCTGAGAAGAGCAGCTCGCGACCCAGACAACAACAACAACAAAAAAAAACACAATTTGCGATAGTCTGAACTCACAGGACAATAGTACTCACTCATTCGTTCATTCTACTTAAAGCATTGATTAAATGAAATAGTTTTGCTGCAGATAATTCCTTATAGAGAGGCTCCCCCATCTCTTCCATTATATAGACTGAGATTTCTTTTAGTTTTGTTCAATCCAGTATCTGGAGAATGTTGCTGTTTTATTCCCCTAAAAGTAGCTGCAAGCACATTTTGAAGCCCCCGATTGTCATAAATCTCCATAGATACTTAAACTTCTCATGCTTGGATCACTTGTTGCACAGGAGAAATCTTTAAAGGAGAAATTGTTTGTCCAGAGTGGAAGAAAAATGGGATATAAGATGGGAGATAGGGATTGGATAGATGGGACTAAATTGCATCTTTGTCTGTGATCTAAAGATACAGATACAAATAGCCACTATAAGTTTCTTTGTAGTGGAAACAGCTCGATCTGCTGTCGCTGCAATCCTACCAACATATGAATGGATGACCCATGTTGAAAAATTCCATTTTTAAAGAGGTTTATAAGAGGGATGAAAAGGAGCTGATCAATCCTTAAGGTTCAAGTAGAAACCATCCGGATGGTGAAGTGACAAAGCATTTGGTCATTATTGATTCCAATTCTTTGTAAAAACCCACCTTCCCACTTTGCCATGATGCATTTCCAAAGCTCTGCCACCAAGGAAACGTCTCTGAGAATCACTCAGGTCGAGGAGACATGTTCAAACATTTGCTGAAAAATGATTCGGCCTCCTGATATGTAGCCGGCTGCCGGAGTGGCTGCTTATTTCTTATGCATAATTCATCAGATATGTATGACCCAAGTCTCCATCCATTAATGAGACAATAGTCATTATTTTCACCCTGCTTATCGCGAAGCGTCACAACAGAACAAAATCAATCTGCATCATTGGGTTCTGTTTAGCTCAGGAACAAAAACAACCAAACGTTGCAGAGCTCCATAATTTCCTTGTGTTTAAGTCTCAGAGCCCCTTCTGCTTGGAGCAGAGACAAAAAAATCCAAGTGATCAATCTGATTTTTAAACAAAGACAGCCTGTGTGGTGAGTACATGGAGACGCAGATCTTCTCCAGGCTGGGATGAGGATTTAGATCAATAGCGGATACAAAGAGACTCCTGCAGCCAAGACAAATGTTTCTGTTGCAAAAAGTCCCATGCCCCATTAAATAATGGAGGATAAATAGCTGGGCTTATGTTTCATCTTTGAAAGCCAGAAAAAAAAGAGAAGAATATTCATATGAAATTATGACCGAGCCATCAAAGACATCAAAGACCTGCTGATGTCGGAGAAAGTTGCGTCTTTATTTGGAGGGAACAGACAGCTCATTACGCGAGAGCAGGAGACAAGCCAGACTTTTCTGTTTGCCCACAAGTTTTTTCAAGGGATTTATTTTGGCTTTAGACACACACATCTAAAATGAGATGCTAAAGTAGCAGTTGTGTTTGCTGCATGTACCTGCAAACTGGTGGCTGGTCCCGCTGCACAGTCTGCCTCTGGCGATGAAATATCTGCTTACAGCAGAACACACTGAATCAATAGACAATCAGGTTATCCAGTTGTTTTTTCCACAGTTTGGTAATTACTGCTTTTAATGCCTTGCAGGGCTGCAGGATGGGTGTTTTTATACCCCGTTCTATGTCTGAGGACCAGAAATGATGCTTAGAAATGCAACACCAAAACATTGTGTTGTTTTTAACTCTACATCTATAAGGACAAATACTAAAATCTAACTGTAAGACTTTATCATAACCTTCATTTTTTTGTCTTTGGAAAGGGTTTTATTTTCCTGCATGTGAAGACACCATCCCTTGTTCTTTAAATATGATGCTGGCTTTGAATGTAGAGCCACATTTATCAGTCACTTTCATAGATTAAATTTCCCTCAGCATCATGTATAATATCAGTTCAATACGTTGTCTCTGTTGGCCATCGGTAAAATAAATGCAGTGCATGTGATATTGCAAAGTCCAAAGGATCATGGGTAGTAGTGAGTGATGGAGTTGAAATTTTGAGGGATTCTAAGCATAAAAAAGTTTTCTTATGCTAAACAAATCTGAGAATTATAGAATAGTTAATAAAAGTTAAAACATACATTTTGTTGATGTTTCATGACACATTTGACAGCATTGTCTGTGGGATTGGGGGTCCCTGGCCAGAAGCTAAAGTTGTTTAGGGGGCCTTGGTATGTGTGGCAAAACCAGGGAGAGCCCAGGTGGGACTTGATCCCCAGACTCCCGGTGAGCGTCATGCACACTAACCGTTCAGCCAAAGGGACATCCCTGTAGCCAAGTAGCCAGGGCGCATGATCTATCAGAGGCATGGTGACATGCCCCCATACTGTCACATCTCTCCCCCTCTTTCCACAAGCATGTTCTCTTGCTTCACGCAGGCTGCCACCAATTTCGGATCTATGGACTGTTAACCAGCGTCACATGGATCTACCAACAACGCCGGAATGTGGCAAGGTACGTATCAGAGGACCCGGGTGGGATTCAATCTCACAGACGCCCAGGTGAGAGTATTGCGTGCCAGTCAAAGATTTGACAGTTGACAGTCCTTTCACGATGCCTCCGAGTAACCGTGCGCTCTGGCTACTTGGCCAAAGGGATATCCAGGGTTCCCACTCTTTTCTTGAAGTTATTTTCCAGAATTTTTTCAGGACATTTTCAGGACTTTTCCAGCAGCTACAGTACAAGTCAAGTTATCACAACATGGACTAACAAATTCGAGCCCGAGCTTTTGGAGAGGTGCGAGGATGACGCGGAGACAAAGCAGTGCCGAAGACGCGCTGTAGTGGAGATGAAGCGAAGACGAAGCGGCGACGAAGCGGAGACAAAGTGGAGACGATGCGGGGATGACGCGGGGACAAAGCAGTGCCGAAGACGCACTGTAGTGGAGATGAAGCGAAGACGAAGCGGTGCCGAAGCAGAGATGAAGTGGAGACAATGCAGGGATGACGCGGGGACAAAGCAGTGCCGAAGACGCGCTGTAGTGGAGATGAAGCGAAGACGAAGCGGCGACGAAGCGGAGACAAAGTGGAGACGATGCGGGGATGACGCGGGGACAAAGCAGTGCCGAAGACGCGCTGTAGTGGAGATGAAGCGAAGACGAAGCGGTGCCGAAGCAGAGATGAAGTGGAGACAATGCAGGGATGACGCGGGGACAAAGCAGTGCCGAAGACGCGCTGTAGTGGAGATGAAGCGAAGACGAAGCCGTGCTGAAGCAGAGACAAAGCAGAGATGAAGTGGAGACGATGCGGGGATGACGCGGGGACGAAGTGGGGACAAAGTGGTGCCAAAGAAGAGACGAAGCGGAGACAATGCAGGGATGACTCGGGACGAAGCGGCGACGAAGTGGAGACGAAGCGGAGACAAGCTCTTCAGGACATTTTCCTCTTTTTCTCATTTTCCATGTGTTTTCCATGACTGAAAAAATGTTCAATCATTTTCCAGATTTTCCAGGTTTTCCAGGATGCGTGGGAGCCCTGATATCCCTTTGGCTGAATGGTTAGCGCACATGACTCTTATCTGGGATCTGGGGGTCGAATCCCGCCTGGGCCCTCCTTTTCCTGCCACACATGGAAAAGTTTGGGAACCCCTGATGTAACCTACACACAGCATTCACTTCATGCTGATCAATTCTTGATCCCTCTGTTAGGTGGTTAGGTGTCTGGATAAAGAAAATATGCAAAATATTTGCAGAGCATATAAATGCTGCCACCACAGATCTAAGACTGCAACATGCTTTAAAGGAGAACAAGTCATCTCACTGTTACTGTAACATTCCTTAGAAAGCTTTTCTTCCTTTTCTACCTCTATGGATGAGTTAACAGTAATAATCATCATGTTAAAGGGGAAACTCAGTAACTTTTTTACCTCAATAAATGCTTTTCGGAATCCCCGTGGGGCTAAACAAAGTGTTTACGGAGCGATTCAATGTGCCCTCCCCCCTCCCGCCGGGGCCTCTGGCCTGCGAGCAGCTAAAAACAACTTTGCCTGCGCCGACCCGAGCAGAACTTGCGACAACAGAAACCACTGTACGGTACTCAGGTCCCCTATCTACCGAGCTGCTTCCAGCGCTGATTTGAACCAGACTACCAGCGCTAATTCAAAGAAAACATTTCTTTATCTTCCACCACCTAAACATGGCTCCTGGCTCTCATAACCAACTCTTTGCTGGACCAGAGTGATTCACGTAGCTGCGCTGCCTGGGCGCCGGGTGAAGCATCACTGCTTCAGGCTCAATAATCACTTGTCACGTCCGCAAAAAGTAAATAAAAGTTCATATTCTTACCTGCTACTCGCCAACACCAGTGAAAAATATAATCCACGGCATATTTACCAGCAAATCGCGGTAAAACGTCCCGTTTCAGAAAATACAGGACTTTGCTTTGAGCAGAGGGAGACGAGGTGCTGCTACCAACGCAGCAAAGTAGCATCAACAAGCTAGTAAACGCTTAGAAATATATCCAGGGATCAAAATAGAGGAAAGGCAAGTAGAGAAGCCGTCTGTGTGCTGTGGGGGTGTAAGGGGGGGTTGAACACGACAGTGAAAGGACGCCACTAGGGGGAGCCCCGAGCTGAAGTTACTGAGTTCTGCTTTAAGAGGAAGAAGCGGACAAATGATGCGTAGCTGAAGGCTCTGCTGTCCTTTTTTGTTTTGACAAATTTGGGTTAAACTTTCTCGTCACTCGTTACGTAAAATAAAGTACAGACTTTTTCCCTCAGCACCATAAACTCTGATGTACCTCCAGGATCTCTCTTGCAACAGGCAACCGTTAAAAAGGCATTTTTTAGGAAATAATCTGTCTCCTCCTGCTCCAATATTGCAGCACCATGATAAAATAATCAACTGCATCCAGCCCTGTTTAATTTCTTCTAATCTTATCCACGATGATCTTTACCTGAAATTCTGATAAGCTGTTTACAGGCAACAGGAACCCGGTTTCTATCAGATTAGTTCGGGCAGCGTATGCAGCTTCCCCAAAAGTAAGACAGGGCCTGATCCCGGTTTCTGAAAGCAGGATAAGATGCTTACATGTGCAGCATGTTTACAGAATACTTGTATGCACAGAAATAATCAATAAATCTTCTGGAGGAAATCATATTTGTACGTTTTTACAACAATATTGTACAACCAGACTTTCATATCATCAAGTGGTCATGAGCAGCAGCTCTCCAAAGATCATTTTCCTTTGAAGATTTTTTTTAGTATTTCAGTGTTTCAATTTATGTTTGTATATTTCAATAAATCAGTGCACCAATTTCCTGATTTCCTTGCAGTTTATCAGGAGATGGCATTAGTCTTGCCATATACTTCCAAAAGCAAACAGCAATCCATTGCCATTTGATGAAAATGTTCATTTTTTATATTTTATGATACACACAGGCACATAAAATAAAATCCAAAATGTCTCAGACAACCTCTGCAGACATAGCATTATAAATTTTACTAATAATATGTTTTTATGGTTCACCGTAACAGTGCAAATGGAAATGGATCTATAATCTGACAGTGGTGCTGCAGGACTTAAATATCGACTATAAATCAGTTTTCCCACCAAAAATGATACTTTCTACAAATAAAAGGCAAAATTCATTCATTTTCATTCAGGTGTTCATGAGACAAAATGCGTAAAAAGTAAAAAGGGGATTATGGAAGTTAATAACTTATTTTCTTTTTTTTTTTTTTTTAATCAGACATTCATTTAGTTATTCTTTTAAACAGAGAGAATTACAAGGACTGAATGAAATCCATCATGTGATTCACTACCTCCTCCCTATCCAACACACTATCTGGGCTTTTACAGCTCTGTTAATTACCTTCTTCCTCACAAAATAAGCATAATAGTGAAGCAGCAGCTACTGTAACTGCTTTAAATCCCAATCTACTCCTGAGAAAGCTCTTTGTCTTGTGAGAAAGTCTTTCATTGTTTTTATTTTCACTTTCATTCTCGGCTTTGGATGCATATATTTCATTCAATGCTGCAATAAAAAAGCAAATGTGGTTTTAAATGAATCACACTTTCAGTCTGCAGCTGTTTACTGAAATCCTCCTTGATTTATTTCCATAATAACAGTATTTAAGTAAGTAAATGAGAATCTTAAAGCTCATGTAAGTTAAGGATGCTTCATCGTTAGATTTATACGGAGTCATTTAGAGGAAACCCCGGCTGATATTATCATATTATTGCGTGATCATAACTTATTCAATAGTTCCATTAATTCAGATTTTCCTGCTCAAATGTTGACTCTTGCATGTTTGCAGCACACAGTTGTAAATTTATGGAGAGGTTACAACAGCATCTCAGTTTATTTCATTATAATTGCAAATTTGATTTAAATATACATTTCTCAAATGTAAATGATCAGTTAATATGCTCTGTTTACAAATAACAGTAGATAACTGTAATTTATCATCATAAAACAGACTCCTCCACCCACAAACAAATGCACCACGTATATGCTCGTGCAGCTGTGCTCATTAGTGCGCTGGATAACATTATATTCATGATTTGATCCAAACAGCTTGCAAATGTGGAGCATACGAGGGGCCAGAGCACTGCGTCATGAAAACCATGCGAGTAGTTTCTGATATTGATGTTGTTAAGAATTTAAAGCTGTGCAAACAGAATGAGCGATAATCAAAGTAAGCAACAGTGTGTGGACGATTACAAGTGAAATCATGTTAGCTGCAAAGAACAGGAAACCGAGGCTACAATTCACACAGACTCACCAGAACTGGACCAGAGAAGATGGAGGAACGTTGCTGGTCTGAGTCTCCATTTCAGCTCCACATTCAGATGCTAGATCAGAAACATCATGACAGCATGGATCCATCCTGCCTTGGATCAAGGCTTCAGGCTGCTGCTGGTGTAATGGTGTGGGGGAGATTTTCGTGGTCCACTTTGACCCCCTTATAGAAAGGTCACATGGACATTTTTGTCCTGATTAAAGGAATAGTACACCCACAGAATAATTTGTGTTCATTTTCTACTCACCCTCATGCTGAGCAAGACTGTGGAGCACTTTTTAATATCTCAACTGCAGCTGGAGATCGGACAGGTTTTTGTTTCCCCCCAACTGTTATATGATGGAGTTCACTAGAGACTGAACCAAGAAGGGCCATAAAAGTCCACAAAGACATGGTAATATTCCTCCATACTGCTCGTCCAATTTAATTCAAATGTCCTGAGTGGGTAGCGTCTATAATTTACTCAAAACGACATCATTTAGATCTTGACAGTACTAAACAGTCATTTAGTACTGTTTTTATAGCCTAAACTGTACTATATAGTTGCTGCAACGCGTGCCCCTATACGAGTTCACGACACTACGGAAGCTGCATAATGGACATAATAATTATTCAATCAATCAGCACGGGCCGTTTGCGACCCCATCCAATGAAATCCCTGTCATTGGATGGGGTTTGCCCAGTCCGATACGTTCCACAGGTGATTATTTTTTATAATTTTTGTGTCACATTTAATTTTGGCTGCAATCGGGGTGTGAAGAAGACTTGAAGCCTTATAGTAAAAAATGCTCCTGGAAAGCGTCATCCTCCCTGCCTTTAATGCTGTAGCCACGACCAAAATATCAAACAGGTTTAATTTTCTTTTGACTCCCGATTTCTGATCGGGAGCTCATCGTGAGGTGCCAATGGCCTCTCGTGACCCCCTTGTATACTGCACGACACACGATTTGGCCAAGAGTCGGCCCGATCGCCAAAATTGTCACACGACTGAAAAATCGGCTCAAAAACGGCCAAAAGACGCACAGCGTACGCCGAGCTTAATGCTTTTGACATGCACAATGCCTCCTAGTTTGGAAGAAAAGGGGTTTTCGTTTTTTAAATTTATAATCTTTTGACTGTCAGAAAGCTCAATAATCCTAAACTCTTTCAGTTTCAAGCAAAAACATTGCATCCTCCACAATCCCGTTCTGTTTTACCTCCACCTGCTTGACGAGGGTTTCGTGCTCAAAATGTTTTCAAAAACAACTTGCAGCGAGAATCCAGATCTTCAAGTATACAGTAGTTCATTTGAGGAAACCCATGAGACCGTGCCCCGAGTCCCAACATGGCATGGTTGAACCACTGCAGGGCCACATGCACACCTGCTTGATGACACAATGGGTGGAGTGATCAGCTGATAAATGAGGGGACCAGCATTTTGGCTCTTAACGTGACCTCGTTTATCCTTTTCCAACTTTTCATAGAGATCAGGGAGAAATCAGAAGTCACTCGTATTTTGCATCAAACTAAAACCAATGCAAACACAATCTTAAAAAGGTTTACAGGTACTTCATGGTACTCCTGCAGAAACTGAGGCAACACAGCCAAGAACTTGCTGGAATTTCATGTGACACTTGAGATCCAAACTTATTGGAATGCAATATTCACACCATCCGTAACTTCGATTGTGAAGCCTAATCTCATCATCCCCTGCAGAATTATGAAACTGTCATCCACTGATAATTTGCAGACGGACAGTAGGTGAGCGCGCCGATGCAGAGCCTGAGTTTCTGAGAGAAGTTCTGCTCCTCAGATGGGAAAGCGGGAGAGATGCTCGTGGCCACACTTCTGCTTCCTGGACCGAAGAGCTTTAGTCCATCAAATCCTGTTTGTGAGACATTTGAAGGACAGAGATAAGGGGTTTACACTTTCTCGCCAAAAGAAGAAAAAAAGGTACAGGTGGATTTTTAAAACACTGAAAGTGCAACAAGATGAAACACACAGGATTTATCACTGAGTGAAGTGCCTGAAAATTCATAGAGGGGGGTGCACATGTGCAGCTCATCCATGCCAGCTTATCAGTTCTATGTTAAAACAGTATCTCACACCAAAGTTTGACAGTTGGACATATACAGCTATGTGTAATAAATGTATCCCATTTGTGGCGATGTCAGCGTAAACACATCATCCTCCTGTCTCCTGCTGATTCCATGCTCTGCTTTTGATTTTTTTACCCCCCTTTCTTCCCAGTGCCAGGAGATTGAGCGCTGATTGCCTGTCCCCCGCTGTCCTGCAGCATGGGAGTGATCTGCAGGCATGAGGACAGCAGGCCATTATTCAGTCTTTAGATGTGCTGCCTCTTATCAGCACGCAGAGTTGACTGAGGCAGCTGCTCTTGTCAACATGCCAGCACCCGAGCATCCTCCAGGGGACAAGATTTGACGGGGCTGCTCAAACAAACCTGCAAAAAAATAATAAATAAAATCAATTAAATAAATAAAACACACAATACCTTCCAGGCAGCAAGTGTTGTGCTCTTGATGGTTCACACATGAACCCCCCCTCCACCAGTTGACTTCATTCAACATCTTTTGCTCTCAGCGGGGCCCCTGTCAGGTGTTCGACAGGTGAAGGATACAGAATGAGGATGACAATCTTTGACCACTTAAACTGAGAGGAGATGACTATCTGAAATGAAAAACACCTGCTGCTGCGTTTCCCCGTCAGGTAGTTAGGCAGCCTGAATTTAAAGATGCTGGATTTATTTCTGTTTGAGCATTTACACATCGAGACTGACACACTGCTGCCATGTTCATACATCACTTCATCTTTTTCAGCCGCATTCCTCAAATGTGGGGTTACGGGAGACACTGCAGGGGGAACACCAGATCATTTTTAAAAAGGAACAACTTATGTCTTTTATTTCTTACTTAATAGATCTGACTTCAGCTTGAATTATGAAGTGAGTCAGGTTGGGTGATCGGGATTACTACATGGAAATATACACATTCAGGGTGCAATATGTGAAAACAAAAAACGGGGGATAATTTTGAGAAACATTCTTATTTAAAAAAAATGACCACAACTTAGGGCCAACAGGATTACAGGTTATATGGAAAATTCAGATTTTCCATTTAAAGCAGTTTTAGCTTTGTTTGTGGGCTGCAGATGATGAAAATTAAGATGTACCTGACTTCGCCTTCCATTCAGATCTGTCGTGACGATAGTATCTGTGCTAAATCTTTATTTTGTTTATTTAGAAACATTTTCACCGCACTATACCATGCTGTTATGCATGGAAGAGGATTAGTGCCACTGAAGAAAAAAAAAATTCTGTCAGAATTCTGACTTTTTCCCAGAACATTAAAAAAAAAAAAGAAAAATCAGAATTCTGATTTTGTTTTTTTCCCAGAACATTAAAAAAAAAAAAAATTCTGGCTGGTGTTGAAATTCAGAAGATGCCCGGGGAAATTGCCAGTTGAAGATGCGGGTTAAAATTCAGCCCTATGCCTAGGAGCTTGGTTCAGAAAGGCCTTTTATCTGATTGCACGAAGTTCTAAATCTTTGAACTCATCTTCACCTTGCCTTTTCCTGCATCCTGTACTGCTATTTCTGCATGAGCACAACACCAGTAATAACAGGGATGAGCAGGAACTCATTAACATTGGAAAGAAAACATGTCTGACAAAACTGCAGGAGTGGGTAGGCTTATTGTTTCTGACTGAAGTAAGAGCAACAAGAAATATCTTCTTGTCATTCTATGCAGAAGCTTATTCCCAACCCAGCAACTCATCCAAGAGGTCACAAAGGACCCCAGAACAACATCCAAGAACTGCAGGCCTCACTTGCCTCAATTAAGGTCAGTGTTCATGACTCCACCATCAGAAAGAGACTGGGGGGGCAAAAATGGCTGCATGGCAGAGTTCCAAGACCAAAACCACTGCTGAGCAAAAAGAACATAAAGGCTCGTCTCAGTTTAGCCAGAAAGCATCTTGATGATCCCCAAGACTTTTGGGAAAATACTCTGTGGACTGACGAGACAAAAGTTGAACTTTCTGGAAGGTGTAGGTCCCATTACATTTGGCGTAAAAGTAACACGGCATTTCAGAAAAGGAACATCATACCAACAGTAAAATATGGTGGTGGTGGTGTGATGGTATGGGGCTGTTTTGCTGCTTCAGGACCTGGAAGACTTGCTGTGGTAAATGGAACCATGAATTCTGCTTCTACCAAAAAATCCTGAAGGAGAATGTCCGGCCATCTGTTGGTGACCTCAAGCCGAGCAGACTTGGGTTCTGCAGCAGAACAATGATCCAGAACACACCAGCAAGTCCACCTCTGAATGGCTTAAGAACAACAACATGAAGACTTTGGAGTGGCCTAGTCAAAGTCCCCACCTGAATCCCATTGAGATGCTGTGGCATGACCTTAAAAAGGCGGTTCATGCTGGAAAAGCCTCCAATGTGGCCGAATAACAACAATTCTGCAAAGATGAGGGGAACAAAATTCCTCCACAGGGCCATGTAGGTTTGGATCCTCCCTCCCCTCCACCAATAAAAATCTTCATTTAAAAACTGCATTTTGTGTTAACTTGTGTTATCTTTGTCTAATATTTAAATTTGTTTGATGATCTGAAACATATAAGTGTGACAAACATGCAAACACTTTTTCACACAACTATACTGTAGATAGACGATAGATAGATAGATAGATAGATAGATAGATAGATAGATAGATAGATAGATAGATAGATAGATAGATAGATAGATAGATAGATAGATAGATAGATAGATAGATAGATAGATAGATAGATAGATAGATAGATAGATAGATAGATAGATAGATAGATAGATAGATAGATAGATAGATAGATAAAAGTGCAGTTTTATAGGTGAGTGAGTGAAGAGCTCAGAAATCATCCTTTGAAGATGACAAATAGCCACTTAAATCTCCTCTGATCATTAACTGCAGCAACACCGAGGGAAGAACTGACACAGCTGATGTCTATCACACCAGACAGCAGCTTTATTATCCCTTTTCCATCATTTAGTGGCTCAGAAATAGACAAAAAATGTGCCTTCATGCTTCCTCAGGTGGCCTCCGACAAAGGCTTTAAAGTCTGTTTTCACCCCAGAGTCCCCATTATTCCACATATTCAAACAAAAAATGTAAATTGCATCAAGAACTAGGAAATAATTCAGTCTTTATTTCTCACTTTTATGTCTCAGGTAGTTTTATTTCTGCCTGCAAGTTTAAAAAATCTGAGACACTAATTAAGATTTTGTGTGTTTTTGTTTTGATCAAACCCGAGAGGAACATTTTACCAAATTTAACTTTTACATTAAGGTTAATTTAACTCGTGGGAACATAAACTGCTGATAGAACGAGTCAAAGTCGACTCCTAATTTCCCTGTCAGGACATTGTGCTGTTTTATTCTTTCTTAATGAAGTCTTCTTCAGGCTAAAGTCAATTTATTGACTTAGATTGAACCATGAACAGAGAAACAAGCATTCCCTACAACTACTATTACATGTTTATTGGTTTTATTCAGTGGATTCTGCTGAAAGTTTCTTATTAAACTCATCTGTATTTAGAAAATAAATGATATTATTCATTTCTAATCAGAAAATGAGCTTTTTCAGTGCCTAAAGTATCAGTTTGGCCCCCAAACTTCAATCCCTTCATTATGTGTCTTTTCTTGGAGGCCACATGGAATAAAGGCAAAGTCTGTAAGTCAAAAGTAAATGATCTCCACTCTGAGGTTTGAAATTCACATTTTCCATTGATAGAGTTAAATTATAAAACATAATATCCTGTTATTTCTCAGCCTTCTGCAGACGATGCTGAAGCATTAAAGCTGTTGTTTTCTCCAGAGAGTCAAGTGTGGTCTCGTTTTCTTTTCTCTCCTCGGTCAGAAAATCATTTACAAGTCAAGTTTCTGACATGCTGAGAAACCACGAAATTAGAGATGTATAGATTTAGAAAAAGAAAAAGAAGAAAACAATATTCTTGCTGCATTATGGACAGAAATCATGGTGTGAACCGAGTCTTCACTGCATGACAACAATGACGTTCACCCTTTATCCCACAGGTAAGTGGAAAACACTTTAGCATTGGAAAGAGGGTATTATATAAAAAAAGAAGGAATCTTTTGGTAATATAAAAACCTCAGTGGTCGGTCTAAATAATTGATCTCAGTATTTCCCTATGCACCTCGTACAGATGAAAATTGCTTTTCTTCTTCTCATTCTGAAGTTTTCTTTATGACAGTGACCTCGGGAAACATTTTAGTATTGAATCAGTGATGATGCAAAGTCAAACTCTAAAAGCATGGGAGCATTTCTTGCCAAAAAAAAAGCAACTTGTGATGCAAAAATCCTTCTGTGTTTATTTGCAATTAATTCTTAAATGAAAACAGTAGGTTATTAAGTAATTTTTGGTAACATAGCTAATAGAGAATCGAATTACAGCCTTGTTTGATATCCTGCAGTGGCTTAGTGAACTTAGAGTCACAGGAACAGCTATATTTCTCTCTAAAATGAGCTTTGTAAAGCTGTTAAATGTGACCGTACATGAATAATTACACCTAAAGTGTTGGATTTTTACAATAAATCAGCTGAAAGGGATGAATTAGAAACTTTTTTTTTAATGATTACACTCTGGTGCTTTGTCTCTGTGGAGAGGTGACAAACAAAAGTGGACAGAACAGTGGACGAAACTCATCAGGCATCACAGGGAGGAGGAGACGGGGAGGAGACGAGTTGTTCAGTCTGAGAGGAGGATGACAGATGAGAGTTTTAAAGATTTGGGACCAGGATTATTGGCCCTGACGACAGAATTAAGAATGACCACCGCCAGAGAAAGAGGGCCAGAGTGAGGAAACAGATCCTCCTCATTTAACAGATGCAAAAGCTTCGTGGTCTTGGTGTCATAGATCCAACAAGGTGTTGAAGACATTCCTCAGAGATTTTGCACCATACTGACGTGATAGCATCACACGGTTGCTGCATCCATGATGAGAATCTCCCGTTCCACCACATCCCAAAGCTGCTCTGTTTGACTGAGATCTGGTGACTGTGGAGGTCGTTGGAGGACAGTGAACTCATCATCATGTTGGAGATGATGTGAGCTTTGTGACATGGTGCATCAGAAGATGCTACACTGAGGTCATAAAGGGATGGACATGGTCAGCAACAATACTCAGGTTGGCTGTGGTGGGTTAGGGCTGGGCGGTACGGCCAATTTTTTATATCATGTTTTTTTTGTTCGTTTTTTTTTTTATGCCACTGGTTTTATGGTATTTGACGGTATATATATATATATATATATATATATATATATATATATATCCAAAGTAAGAGTGTTCTTACACTATGGAGCCCCTCATGTAACATGGCTGAGTAAATGCACGTATACACTCCTAGAAATAAGGTCCAGGTTGAAAACAAAGAAAGCTATCCTTTAAATCTAAAACGATGTTTTGAACCAGTCTCCATCTCTGCCCATTCTCCCTTCTGACCTCTGACATCATCCAGACATTCTGGTCCAGACAACTCCTGCTTACTGGATATTTTCTCTTCTTCAGAACATTCTCTAGAAACCCTAGAGATGGTTGTGTGTGAAAATCCCAGTAAATACTCAGACCAACGACCACACCACATTCAAAGTCACATAAATCCCCTTTCTCCCTCATTCTGATGCTCAGTTTGAACTTCAGCAAAATGTCTTTATCATGTCTACATGACTAGATGTGTTGAGCTGCTGCCATGTGACTGGCTGAGTGAATATTTGTGTTAATGAGCAGTTGAACAGGTGGAGCTGATGTAGTGGTTGTTTAGTTTTTAATTCCTCCTCCCATTTAGTCACCAAACAAAGTATAATCAGTGAGTCGTATTCACTTGCTGCAATATTTTCTCCCACCCAAACCCTTCGTTTTACCAATGTTATAAGAATAATACATCTTTTTTTTTTTATTTTAAGTGAGCAGGGAGTGTACAGTGTTCTTTTCTTTATCATTAGAAACAAAAGCAAACCAAAGTCTTTAATTTTGGGTCACAAGATTCAAGCTAGTAGAGGCCTAAAGGATGGTTTCCTCTAGTTCTCTACTTCCTGTAAGCAGCTGAAAGTGATTTACCACCGCCTTCATGCTCTTCTCAATTACAAAAACAGTTTTTCCCCTGAAATACGTGAACTTTTTAAGATTAGCTGTGTATTTCTAGCCAACACTGACATCTTCACACGAGACACAAGACAGAAAAGCTTGTCGGTGCATTTCAAATCATCCCCGGGGGATTATGCAGCGGTTGAAATCTCACCCTTTTCTCTCTTAAGTGCAGCGCATTAAAAGAACCACTTTCAACATATTGAACCTTCACTTTAAGCCCTCATCCTGCTTTTACACTGCACTGCACCGCATCAGATCTACTGTAGGAGCTCATTTGGTGCATTCATGAGGCTCTGCATTATCCATCTAGAGAATCCATCAAACGCCCGGTCTGCTTAGTTCTTGTAAATTCATTTCTTGGAGGAAAATAGCTCCAATTCTGTCAAAAAAAAGGGTCTTAAAACGAGGAATTCTATTATCCTGGAACATACATTTCTGATTGAATTGTCAGCTTCCAATTAAGAGCTAACATGGATATTTCCTGCACTGCCAATAACAACCAACAGACAAGTGGCATCAAACATTATGATTTTCCCTCTTGTTTCAGTATGGATTACAGTGCCCTCCATTACTGCCTTTCACCGTGTTGGCATGAATATTTACAGATGCCTCATTGCTGGATCGATCTTTTCTCCTGCAGCTTAGTCGTCCCTCCTTTGCCAACTCTTTTTAAGGTGACCGTGCAGAGCGCATATTAACCATGTCATCTACTGGCTGCGCTCATGCCTAAATGACAGAAACCGGAGCTTAAAATAGCAAGTACTCCTCTCAGAAAGCCCTATCTAAAATTAAGTCCTGTTCAATCATACATAAGCCAGATTTTAAAGGAGGGCAGCCTGGAAGAAAATGGAGATTTCCCCACGCTGCTATTGTATTTACATGCTCTGAGTTAGCAGCTTCTTCCACTCTCTGACTGTTGGCAGCGAGCCTGAACCTGTAATTCTGTCTTTTCAGCTCAAAAGCATTTCAAAACATAATTTACACCACAGCACTTTAAGCTGAGGGTACAGTTATTTTCCCGTTATGTTGATTCTGTCTTATTTCATGTTGGGTATTTGTGTATTCAGGGCTGTGTGAGGTGGCTTCGCGGGGAAATCAAGCCTCTGTGTCAGTTTCTATAATGAACTGAGGATGGAGTCAGTAGCTTCACTCAGATTAAATAAACATCAAACCTGTGACGAGCGACTCTGACAACCTGGATTAAACCCTCAGTATATGAAAAGAATTGCTTTTCCTGAAGCAAAAACCATGGAGGCTGCTTGTTCCAAGAAAACTGAAATGCTCTTGTCATTAATTATGACAAAGTGTCTAATTATCTGATTACTATCTCCTCTGTTTTCATGAATGCTAATGGGATCAGCTTTTTGACATCTTGAAATAAGGGGAAAGTATTGATTTGATTCTTTATTTGAACATAAGACATTTAAAAACAAACAAGAAACCAAAAAAAGAAGTAGGCTCCTAAAGAGAGAAAAAAAAAAAATAGAGGTCTTTGTCCAAAAGGAGTGGGAAGAAGCCGGTGCTTATTTAATCCCACCCCTTCGCTACATAAACACAAAAAAACACTGAATAAAATTTACTATATAATAATATCAAGGGGGAAAGTATAAATCTGTAGTTTGCGTTGTGTGTTTCTGGCAATGCCAATATTTTTTTTCTCCTGAAAGCCAAGGCTTGAGTTGATCTGTAGATAGGAAAAGGCTCGGTCACTGTTGATCTGTGTGTTATTTCTACAAAGTACTGTTAGTAATAAATGATATTTTCTTGTTTTGCTCAGTCTTGGTGCTATGATACATTTTACGTCATGACAGCTGAGGCTGCCTTGAAAATAATAATGGCCGCGTTTCCCAGATTAGTTAAGACACTCTTCACGCTGAGGTCCTCCTTAAGTCACTTCTTAAAGGTGCCTTGTTTGGACGTTGCGTTTCCCAGATGCGCTCTTAACTCAGGAGCTTCTTTATTTTCAGGAGCGGCCAGACCCACTCTTTCGAACCTTCTTTAACGTTCCCCCTGCTAAGGGAACAACAGGCCCATCTACTGGTCACTTTTGGAAACGACACTATTTCCCATGAAAAAAAAGTAGAAAATGGAAATTATTAAAAATGGACCTATTCACGGATCAGTTGTTGTATTTTGAGTCATGTTTTCTCACTCATGTCATAATGTCAATCATCTATGATGGAAGAAAACTGTAGTTACCGAGTGAATGACAGAAAATATTGTGGTTAAGTTTAATCATTATGGCAAGATAGGCCTCCCTATACTTAGCTTACGTTAGATAAAGCTGTGGGTATCAACCACAGAAACAAAAACATTGCGGTAGGAATTGTACGCAAATTATACGCAATCTATGAGGACTCACGTCATATTTACGCATTTGTCAGCTGTTCATGATGAGATGCACCTGCTTCGCTCAATAAAAGCATGGCCATTTACGCATACCCGTATCAGACATCATGGCTGCTTTACAGCAAATTTTGGTAGCAAACCAACAGCGTCGCCGTAGACGGAGTGACACTGTGTATGTACATGCTTTCATGCGCCAGCATTTCAGTCCTCTAGATGTGCTGTCAGATCGCGCTATTCAGATGCGTTACAAGGCTACCGCGCGACGAAATCGAGCGGATCATTCAAATAGTTGCTCCACACATCAGGAGGCCCACAAGGTGCAACTTTGCTCTGAGCCCAGAGGTGCAGTGCCTGGCTGCGTTGCGTTTCTACGCGGTGGGGAGCTTTCTGGAGGTAGTGGGGGATGGAACCGGACTCAGCAAGGCGTCGGTGTCAGTCGCGCACACTGCAAGGGCTGGATGGGGACATTTTCAGCGCTATTGATTGCCATGCCCTGGCCTTTGCTTCTATGTCTTTTTTCCCCTTTGTCCCTCAAAGAGAATGCTTTTTTTACCTGCCACTTCTACAATCAGAATCGCCATCTCCTCTGGCGTGAAGGCCGGAGAGCGCTTCATCCTCTTGGTGGGGTTCCCTTCAGCCATTACGTCAACAAATAGCGTCAGAATGACCATTATTTATGGGGCATCTGTAAATTTCCAATCGCCTACACCTGTTTAGCACAATTTGGCCAATTACACAATATACAATGAGCTTTTCAATGAATATTTGCAATCACTGGTAATCACATGCATATTTTTAACAGTTTGTCTTCTTGCACAAACACATAAATGTATAAATGGGCACAATATCAGCGTCGGAAAATAACCTCCACACTAAATGAATGGTGTCGATCGGTATACCTGACCTCGATTGCTTTTTTTTCAGCACCCCCGGAAGTGGATAGCTTCTGTTAGGACCTTCTAAAGATGTAGCGTAGCAAAGACGTTTCTCAGGAAATAAGAACGCGTGAAAGAAGCAATCTGGGAAACGGGGCGTATCTTTGCGATCCTTTGTTGGGAAGAGCTTCCTTGAGGCCTTCTTTAATCCAAAGAAGAATCTTAACTGGGAAACGCGGCCAATGTCTGTATTAAGGATAGGCCGATATATCAGCCGGCTGATATTTTATGCATATACAGTACTTGTGTTTTTTGCTGGTATCGGCATCAGCTGATATGTCGGGTGTGTAAATATTTATTTCAAGTTTAATGTTTCTATTTAACATTTGTTTACAAGTGCACTGCTTCTTTTTTATATATTTATTTCAAATGCTTTTTTTTTAATAATAAAAGAGTTATAAGAGTAAAATTACTTTTCATTGTATCCATCATGTTAATTTGGGAGTCAAATGCAACGTCAGCCCCAAATATTGGCAGGTTGTATCGGCCATCAGCTGATGAGAAAATATCGGTGTTCTTTCGCACATTTTTGCTTTTCTTTTCCTTTTTGTTTTGTAATCAATTCAACAAAAAATGGAAAAGATGAAGGAATTGCTTGAAGGATAAAATGTTTAAAAGATCTAATAAAAATATTTGAAGCAAAAAGAAAAAGCTTCTGCCCACTTGTCCAACTCAGGGGACTGTGGGGGGAGGCTCAATTTCACCCAGAGGCTGCATATGCCTTTAAGTTACCGAGTTGTCAGAAACATTATAATTAGCCACATGTTGGCTAATACCTGCTAGTATCTGATATCTGGCAGCCAGATGTCTAAAATGAACTCCTCTGGTTGAGTTTAGGATATTTTGGGATCTTTGCTCTCAGAGCAGAATATAGTTGTATTTCTCAGAATATGAGATGCAAACAGTTCCCTGCATATATCGGTATCAGTTGATGTCGGATATCGAAATTAAAGAGTTGGAAAATATTGGTAAATCAGATATCGGTAAAAAAAAAAAAAAAAAAAAAAAAGGCAATATTGAACATCCCCGAGTTAGGATTATTTAAGTTTATTCAGTTATTTGGGGATCTTTGCTTTGGAGCTGAATATAGTTGTATCTCTCAAAATATGAGAGATACAACGTCACAGTTGTCTGCATAAATCAGAATCAGTTGATATCGGATATCAGAAATTAAGAGTTGGACAATATCGTATATCAGTTTTTTAAAAAAGCCAATATCAAACATCCCTAATAAAAACCAAACAAACAACAAAAACAAAACAGGCAGACTAGAAGAAGCAAAACATGTCCTGGAGTTTGATGGGTTAAAACATACAGTCAGCAGATGGAAATCACTCATCTCCTCACTGCAATGCACTCTTCCACCTTGTAAAATCCATTATACTTGTTGATTATCTTCTAATTATAAAGTAAATGTTGCCTAAGACAGTGAGGCAGTAAATATGGACAGCAGTGCCATGCATGTGTAATTGATTACCTGCTCTCAATTTCCCAGGGATAACAGTGAAGATGAATTATTCAGAAAGTCCACACCTCTCAATGGAAGGCTGACCTTTAAGGAGGACTTTAGCCACGCTTGTTAGTACCTGACTGATAAACTCGGAGCCGCCGACACTCGGGAAGTGAAATGTGGGATCATTTCTGAGGGAAGATTGTCCGCTCTTCGTAGATTCGCTTCGGCAGATTGTGGAAAACTCAATTTGCCATGAAAATCTGCATCACTACAAGAGAGTCATTGCATTAGATCGTAAACTCATTACATGGATGTAAATAGAATGAATTTATCATTTTGGTTCCAGCGGGTTTACTCCGGCCAAATGTTCTCCTGAATAAAGTGATGTCATTGGATGTATTACCATCTTTAAACATTGAGCCATTCACTTGAGGTGAAGGTCCTGGTTCATAACAAGCTTGGCATCAAATTGCTCAGGAAGAGTGTTAGTTTGGTCATTTGTGTCCTTTTGCATCATAGATATAGATCAGTGTGAGCTTTATTGCTCTGCAGCTCCTCCATGACTGCGTTTGCTAGCACTATCCTGTATAAAAGAAGCTAAAGTGTGTCTCTCTAGGCAGCTTGAATTGCAGCATCCCCACTTCTCAGTCTGAAAGAGAATAAAACATTTGCCCACTACATAAAGCTCCCTTTCCAAGTATAATTCCCAGACTGCTGTGTGTATAAAATCCAGCAAGACAACGTTTTTCATGCATATTTAAGCAAGGGAAAGGGATCCAAAGGCCAGTGATACTTTGATCGCTCAGTGGTTGGCTGGTTTGTTTGCTTGTTTTCTTTTCCGAAGGCCGGTTCTCTATTTTTCCCTCTTTTGCTTTGAATTGATAAACCATCTGCTCCCGTGACAGTTCAGAGCAGCGTGTCATCAACTGCAGCGCTCGGATTCTCGCAGATGCTGCTGTCAGACTGCCAGCCGGAGAGCGGGAACATGTCCTGCTGCAGACTTGATCAGCGTGTGTGTGTGTTCGTGAATGTCTGCTTGGAAAACATTTGCTGGCATCCTTTGTGTTTCTTATGATAGCAGAAGTTAGGTTGGGTTTGAGGTAAAGTGGTGAGAGATAGACTATTTGAATCTGTGCTGTCTACAGAGTAAGTATGGAGACCAATAAAGAATAGGCGTGTTTTCTGTATGCAACGCATACATATGCATTATTACATTACAGTTTATTCTGATTGCCAAAACACATTTTTCAAAACTGTACGTTTTTTTCAAAACTGCATTCACAAAACACCAAACATCACACAGAAATTGCTAAACTCTGCATCCCTATGCCATCAAATCTCTTAACATGTTCACAAAATGGAACTTGTGTTTTTATTTGGTAAACACAGCCATATTTTCACATGACACACACATACCATTCACTGAATAAGCACAACTACCAAGCATGTACAGAACACTGAAGAGCAAAACTGAAAACACAATTATAAAAATGGAACACACTAAATCAATGACAATGCCCACTTCTCTCATAGACAAACATGAAACATCACACACATTTTCAGACAAAAGATTTTATTCAAAAATTCCCCCCCATTCAAGCACAAGCATCAGGGATTATGGCAGTTTTCTAAAGTAGCGTCTAATATGGTTGAAGAATTGCTGATAACAGGCGCCAGCTAGTGCATTGCCTTTGATTCCCTGTTCAACTGTTGGGTCGTCGGACCTGACAGGAGGAATTATCGCGATAGAATTCCCTACTGCTCTCCTTCTCTGACCGTTGTCTCTGTTCTTCATTGCTCATCAAACAAAACAGAGGGTCAAGCCTCCTTTTATGCTCCAGTCCTTGGTTGCAAATTGCTCACCAGACCCCGAAAGTTTAGAGATTTGAATATTTGTGTGTTGTGGATTGATGCTTTGAGATTTTATGTGAGAAGTGTGCGCAAACCTGAAATTGTGTGTTGTGTTTTGACAACAAGGTGATGTGAAACTGACATCAGAGTGTAAAGAAGAAAAGTCAGAGTTCTAATATGATGAGTAAATCTAAAGTAGTAACAAATTATAAATAAATTAAAAAAAATACAAGTAAAACAATATGAAAAAAAGTTTTCAAAAAGTTTTAAACTTTTTTAAAAAAGTAAAAAATATTTTTAAATAGTTTTTTAAAAAGTAAAAAAATGTTAAAAAAAAATAGTAAAAAAAAAAAAGTTTAAAAAGTATAAAAAATAGAAAAAAATACAAATTAAAAATCAAGTAAAATCAAAATCAAATAGAGTCAAGCAATTGAGAACAAAAGTAAAGGTTGTCAAAATTGTGTCTTATCTTTGCTTTTTGTGTTTTAGCAATCGGGAAAAAAAAACTGTAACGGTGATCGCTACAAGTTTAATTCCTCCCCGCCAGTAGGTGGCGCACACACACTTGCTCACTCAACTAGCATTAGCAATGTTACAGAACTGGCTAACTGTTTGTTAGCATTAGCAAATGTTTAACCTACACAGGGCTTTTGAGCCAATTTGCTTCCTTCACCCTCATCCTGTTTCATTTTTTTTTTGTGAATTTCAGAAACTTAAGGCAAGAAAGATGCTATTTCTGCACAGAACAATTGAGCTAATGCTAACAGTGAAGAATCCTTCACTGTAGATGCTGCTAATCAGATATGAATATTTACACTACTCACAAAAAGTTAAGGATATTTGGGGTTTTGATGTCAGAATGAATCTAAAATCCACTACAGCCTTTCCAGGTGAACTGAATTAAACTTTCTCTAAACCTTCCAATGCACATGTACATTGTTCAATGCTTAAATATTTATTCTGCATCATTAAGTTCTCCAAAACCGAAAGTTGAATATCCCTAACTTTTTGAGTCGTGTATATATTTTGGACCTGTCAAAATTGATGAAGAAATTTCAGTAAAACTAATACTTTTATTCTGCACACTAGACTTTCTTCGGATGTAACATTCTTGAAAAATTTATTGTTTTGATGAAAAAGTTGTAACTATGACCTTTAAAATAGATGCAAGAGTGTGATTTAAGATAATTCTCTATCTTTAGCAAACTATGGCTGCATTATTGAGTGGAAAATTTAGGTGGAAACAACAAGAAAGTGGATATATTGTATGAACTTGTTTTATATCATATACAGGAGTGATTAAATAAGGATAAAACAAAACTCTTTATGCTGGTTCTTTGCCATCCCAGCAGGGAATGAGGAGAAAATGAGTCAGCAGACAAGTTCACTGAAAACAAACTGTTGAGAAATAAGCATTTTTATGATTTTGATCAGAGAGGAAGAATTTGGTCAAAAAGATTCTTATTTTATTCTTCAATAAAAGTCAGAATTAGTTACGGAATAATAAGTGGGGAAAAGATGATATGGGGAAATACAAAGATGACATTGATAATAAGATTACAAGGTCGAGGAGAACAGGAATGAAAAATGCAGGACTTTTAAATAACGATGCAAATGAACATCGTTCCAGAAGACGGCAGTAATGCAGCTGTGAGGATGCAGCTACTGACAGACCTTTAAAAAAGGATGGGGTTGTGGCGTGTTTTAGGAAGAAGGATGTGGGTGAGGAATGTGTCCAGATGGTCCCACGTCTTAAGATCACTTATCTAAACGCTGATCACCATTAAATGTAGATAAAGACCCATCTGATACAAACTTATGGGGTTGTCGCTCCTCACCACCTGGTAAATGGCAAGCACAGGACATCCAGAGTTAGGAGGCACAGTTTAAACTCTAATGATGACGTAACAGATTACTGTTGATTTGATGGAGGTTGGCATGTTGTTCTTAACTCTGCAGCAGCAGTGGTGTTAAACTTTATCACAGAACTATCTCTAATAGGAAAAATGAATGTGATCCAGAGGGGGAAGAATTTCATACAAGTGGTGCACACTTACTGTGTGTTTCATAAGTTTATTTGTCCATAATAACACAGATGGTTGGCAGGCAATTTATATATTGTGTGAAAAGTAAGATTCTATAGGTGAACAGGATGCTTGCAGAAAAACAACAATCCATTCTGAGTCAGATCCTTTTTTTTTTAACCAAATAGGCTTTCCTGTAGGAATAACTTAACTGTTTATGAAATCTAGCATCCTCTTGGCTTTTTTTGTTTTGCATTGTAAAAATAATATTCTGTTCTTATCTGTTTTTATGGTAATAGATTTATTATTTGTGAGTTCATGCAAAGCAAGTCTGTCATGCTGTACTGTGATCTGCTGCACAGTTCACAATTTATGAGTGTTGTTTACACGTGGAACATAAATGACAGAACTTTAAAGGTACAGTATGTAAGAAAGACTGACATCGAGTGGTAAAGATGGGTATTTGAAAAAAAAATAGATGTTTTCTTTCAAATGACTTCATATTCCGAGCACTGTTATTAATGTATGGTGGCCGCTAGTCGCCAAAATTCTCCAGGACATAAAGATGTTTTCATCTGTGAGTGGATCCAGTGGTCTCAGGCGTAGCTATGACTGTAACTAGTTCTGATGTATTTTAAGGCATCATTTATCCCAAACAGTGCTCTAACTCCCATTAAACAAAGCTAGTACAGCAGTTCAGAGGGTTCTCACTTCACTTGGCATCGTTTTGTCCATTTAGGCAGGGGTGGAGCTACGGGGGTGGCCGCAGCCAACTCTGGCCAATCACTGGCCACCCCCATGCTTTAACTAGGCAGCATTCAAGGAGTTACAGAGACCCAAGGCTGCTTCCAAACCACTTTTCCTTCTTATTTTAGACACAAACCCATACAACTGGAATTTTTAAGATCGGACATGTAGAAGTTAAAAATCCCACTTTTAAGCTTTACTTGCTTAGATATTGTGATTGGGGAAGGAAAACTTCTGCTTCATAGGGAAGGCCCAAAACTGCTTTCCCTTCTTATTTTAGACACAAACTACCCCATACAGTTGGATGTCGTTCTGAGGTATCTATTTATGGCCACCCCTATGTGAGTAATGGTCTCTCCCTGGCCACCCCAGTGAAAAATTTCTGGCTCCACCACTGCATTTAGGGACACTGTAGTAAAGATGGAGGCACAAATATGGCAGCCCCCATGAATGTGCACCCCCAGAAAGTAGATATAAATGACTCATTCTAAGAAAATAAACATATGACAGCTATTTTAGTGAAGCGATTACACATCAATAGAAACACAGTTTTGAATTATATATTGAATTTTTCTGCCATTGACCTTTGGATTTTTTTTTTCACACTGTACCTTTAAACAAAGAGAAGGTCTCTACTTAAAGTTCCTCCTCTCTCTGTAGGATGGGCAGGAAGGCATTTGAAAATTTGTCTTGCAAATCACAAATTCACCATTCATCAGCCATTCAGGCCCGATCTCATTTATCTTCACGACTGGGAACATTGAATCCGAGCTGGGGTGTTGCCATCTCTGGACAGAGTTTTCTACCCATGAAAGCTCATCACAGATGAGCTGGTGAAGGAAAAATACTGACCTGTATAAACCATTAGAAGAATTTTCTTAATTGTATTGTATTTTCCCAAACACGTCCATGTTACACAATTTTCCAGGAATCACCCAAATGCAGGGCTCCTTGAGATCTCCAGATGAGGGGTTATCAACCTTTTAATACTGTGGCCAAATATTTCCAGAACAAAAGTATTTTTATGGTGAGTTATTAAACCATGAAACAGATTAAAAGAGAACCTTTTCATAAAAACGAATGTGAATAAAATTGCAATTTTTACAATTTTATTGAGGCTCAAAGTTCCACTTACAAATCCTGTAGCAACATGACTTGACTTTTGTTTTTTTTCACAGGACACAAGGGTTAACCTCCACGGTTTGTTATTGCTTTTGGACAGAGAGAAATTTTTATCATTAAGGCTGCAAAAAAAATCTGAAAACTTTGTTTAAATGGAAACTTTCTAGAATAAATTACTGACTGATGTCACGTCTCCTCCTCAGGAAAAGAGCTTCATCTGATTTTAACAGCTTCCAGCCAATCGTGAAGAAACATGAAGTTTCTGGTCAAAGTTAACATTCATCATGATGTTCATGTTAATTATCTCTGAGAGAAAACTGATGTCTATCATTCCAGTTTAAATTCTTCCTTCATGTTTTCTGGAGTCACCGTTGCTGCGCCTCTTGATAGTGTATCCAGTGCAGGCTCTGACCAGTTTGCTGCCCCAGGCAAGATTTTAGCTGGCTGGTGCCTCCTTTTATCACTGTCAATTTCACAGTCTTTATAAACTTCCACCGGAGCTGCATGTATGTATCCAAAATATGAAAAAGTAGAAAATAACACATCAAATAAAACTTGTAGAAAGTGACACAACGTAAAATCCTTTAAATAAGGTATTGTGTAAAAATAAAGAATGCTCTTACATCAAAGTACTGAGGATGACATGTGAGATCATCTGAATCGAATCGGCGTAGACACAACACACCCTAACGACAGCATAGAGGATTATGAGGAGAAACCAGAGACCTCCTGTCACTATTTACTGTTATTCCACCAGAGGAAACCGTCTTCATGTCGGTTGTAATAAACTCCTCAGCAACACCGAAACAAACCCACTTCACAATCTGACTCTTCTGAATGCAAAGATGTCAACTTCATGCAACCTTTTTTTAATGCAAACTTTCATTCCTGATGGTGTGTTCTTCGTCTGTCCAGGGCTGTCCTGATCCAATACCAAAATGGACCGATCCGTATCGGTTGAAAGTGTGGACTGGATCGGAACACGCCAAAGTTTACCAATCCAGGCACTTTGATCCATGAAATCCATTCAAGCTTTTCTTTTAACCACTTCTTCCTGACTGGGTCTTCATTTATCTGAAATTATTTTATATATTATCATGTTTCTAAGTTTAAAATTTATTAAACCCATTGGTAAATAAATGGATCAGTTTTGCCTCATATTTATTAACTTATTTCATTAACCTGCTAAATCAGGGGTTTTAGAGGTGAGGTTCCACAAAACAGATGTACCGTACATAAACCAAGAACAAAATCAATTGTTAGGTCAATACGCATAATCTTTGGCCCAAAACAGCTAATTATCGATATCGGGCATTGGCCGATATGTGCATGGTATTGGTATTGGTATCAGAAGTGAAAAAGTAAAATCAGGACAGCCCTATCTCTGTCACTACGAAAACTCCACTAAGTTCAGTACATTTGGTTTAGCAGTTCTCACTGATACTATGAAAATTGTATCATTTCATCATAATGGCTCGTCTGGTTTGCACAACCTATGAAATGCTGCATCCTTCATGCTGTAAACACGACATGTTAACAGCACATCAGCTCCATTTGCCATTAATATCTTTTTTCTTTCCTGTATCCTTTGACTATTTGCAGCCAAAGTGACCCATTTTCCTCTCAGCGATCATTAAAATTCATTAAACTTTAATCTGATCTGCCTCTAATTTAAGACACATATGACAAATCACCTACCAGTCTTGCCCTGTACAGTAGGCGTCACTACATCCTCTTGAGATGTATAAAAATCAGCTTTTTGAAAACCTAAGTGCTCCATAGCAACCAGGCAGAGCCAATCACATCCCAGCAATCATCTTTTGGCCCTTGTGGGTGGCATTTTAAAGGGCCTGTCGTCACTGTGGAAGGAGAGGGATAGTGGTGTGAGAGCACTTCGACGTGGCCTGTGGCAAATGGAGCAGCCATGTACAGCCGAGTGTGAGCTCCCGGGCTACCTTGACGAGTCCTTGAGAAGACCATATGTTATTGTCTGCCCACATAACATCAGTTCCCTTCATAGTATTTCTTGTTGCAGAGTTGTACTTGCATTTTCACAGTGAGCCCACACACAGAGACAAAGCTTTGTGTTTTATGACTTCTATGAACAAACTCAGACCACTTACAGCAGCTTTAAGTAGCAGGAGTTGTAGAAAAAGCTGAATTTTCCACCAAAATTCAGCTTTTTAAAGGCGCTAAACCTGATTTTGCACATTTTCGAACCATGAGTGAGGTGAACAGTGTAGTTTGAACTGCTAGCCCCGCCCCTAACTGTTTCTCCCAGTAAGAAAAGCTCCTTCCCTTCTTTTTCTCTCCTCCCACTCGACATGCATGAAATAACGTGCACAATATCATACTCATGCACAAAGAAACTCTCCAGAGAAAACTTGCATCTTCCAGTGAATTTCCTGTTTTGGTTGCAGTAAATGGCTGCAGATCAGCTAAATGACATTTTCTGTCATAACGGGTAGTTTACCGTAACTAGTTATGTACGAAGATGCACAATTATGATGTATTATGATGTTATAGCCGACATTACAACATGAAAACCTAATAAAGTTTCTAACCGGCCACTGCGAGTGGAAGTGATGTACAGTTTTGTCGCGTTACGGTGTAAATATCACTATGTATTATATACGGTAGACCAGCAGAGGAAGCGCCAGCACCCGCGAACATATAAAATGTGACTAAGACAAAAGTTATTGAAAAAAATACCTGTCCAGGCGGACTTTCAGTCCACATTCAGTCGGAGGCGTCCAGCTGCTCTCTACCTTCAGTACAATCCACCGAGAACACGAACGTTATTCCTTCTTTGGTCTCTCCTGCTCTCTCCTCCTCAGTTTTGATGCTTTCAGGCTACTTTGCTGAAGTATCGCGACTTTCCCTACATTAGACACCATGTGGTTCTGTTTACAAGTGCTGCCGTGCATGCGCTAGGGGAGGGTGCTCCTCGTTAGGAAACGCTGAGTGGCTGATTGGAAACTGGAACTTCTGTAGAACGAACCGCTTTGGCATGAGGAGAACGTCACGACAGCGTTAGAAACCTAAACTAAAAAGGCCTGGATTCATGCATTTACGCAATCAATGAGTCATTTATTTCCATGAAATTACCTCTTTTTCCACATATTGTACCGTGTAGAAAGCGTTTTTCTTAGAGAGATTAAAATAAAATCAGGTACAGGGCCTTTAAGCTACAAACACTGATTAAGGCGCTTTCGGACTGTTGGAACCTTTTGGAGTTCCTATAACCTTTTCGGGAACCAGGCCGTTTTTTTTGCGCATTCGGACATATAGGAACTGATAAAAACAGCAGTTACATCTCACAATGTGACACCATTCTCTGACGTCAAAGGCCGATCTGAACAAATGTTATTAAAGCCTGGACTTAAACAGGGCAGGTCCACGATGGAGCGCAACTCCAGTTGGGAAGAGAGTTGCATCACCCCACTGTTTGCAGCTGGACCATGGGACCCTCAGGGCCCTGCTGGGCTGGTGGGGGGACAGCATGTTGCTCAGGTAGGAGATGGAAACAAACAGGAGAAATCTGAACCAGATTCTGAAGAGGACCGGCAGCCAGTGAACAGGACAGGAGTGCTGGTCGTGTTTCCGGGTGCAGGTGAGGAGTCGGGCAGCTGCACTTTTTACACCTTATTTATCTTAATATATGTTATTGCTTCACAACCACTGTGAGCTGATCAGCTTTCCTTGCCAGGGATTAATTTTACGTTCCTGCCGTTTTCGCTCCTCTCTGCTACACTCCCCTGTCCTCCTTTTATTCCCACCTCCTCTGACAGCTTGCCAGATGAAGTTAACCTGAGAATCTGGGTAATAAATCAAGGCACCTTGGTTGTCCGGTTGATAACAGCTCATACTCAGCAATTATCTGCTGAATCAGATTGGTCACCACTCAAGTCGAAGGAGCCATAAATCTACAGCACCTTCTGATCCCGCAGATACGTCCAGGGGAAATAAGTGCAGCCAAGAAGCTGCTGACTTGTTCCCGTTTTCTCCTCAAGGAGGGGGGAGAGGTTAGGGAGATCAGAAAATTTATGATGAATGAAAGCATATTAAATGTTTCATCTGTAAAATAAAGAGGAACCATGGTGGGAATTAAGCTTCCATGCTGATTATTTCCAAGAAATATATTTTAATACCTTCAGGTAACACCTTAAATTAAATCAATTCCACTGTGTCACCCCCCCTGCAGCAAATTGGCCTCTTGTCGGCACCGGGGCGTTATCTGGGAGAAAATGTTTGAGACAAGTTGCTGCTGGTGTAAAATAACGTACCACAAGGGAAATGCGATTGATTTCTTTTAACACTACAATCAGCTAACTACTTGTTTTTCAAATTACAGTGAGAGTGCAGCCACAGTTCCTCCACCGCCCTCACATATGACTTACAGCCTTAATTTGAACTACAAGTCGTTGTGCGCCTCGTAGTCCGGCGTTTCTGGGCGTCAGTGCGGCGCCCAAAGACTGGAATTGTTTTTGTGACAAAGCACTCCTGGGCCCTCCTCCTCTATTTCCACACTGCATGCTTCAGTGGTGCAGTTAGAGGTGATAAATGATTTATTTTCTTCAGCGTTCACCACAGTTGCTCAACTTTGCCCGAGCTGCTCCCACTCATATCGCGGTGTGATTTATGTGGGAACATTCAATGCTCCAACTTTGGCTTTTCTTTAATACTCTGCTGTGTGAACTGGACTGGATGCTGTGCAATAAATCTGCAAAATCACCAACAATAAATAAGGTTACAGTGAGGATGCTGTCCGAATGAATAATGCAGTTTTTCCTCAAGGGCATCAATCAAACAAGTGCTGAATTAAGAAAATCGACTTTGATGATCAAATATAACGATATCGCTTTGTGCCGACGTCATGCTTTTCCAAAATATCTGATTGGATGATTCCTCGATGAATTGGCCATTAAGCTAAAAGGGCCGTGCAGTCGGCAGGAAATATTCTGTTCTTTGAGCTGACAAAGAATTGGAGCAGCTGTGAGGATTATGTTGGAAAAACTAATAAATCCCCCAGTGCATGATGGTACAAAAGCCATTAATGTTCCTGCAGTTATTTGTACACTTTAAAAAGTGATGGTGAAGCAGGAAAAATAAGTAAATCAGCCAGAGGGAAGTTGGAAATATTCATCTTGGCTGTTGTTGGCAGGAAATGAATCAGTTACCTGATTTTGAGCAATAAAATCCAAGGACGTGTGGTTCAGGTTGAGTTAGCTTTAGATCTTCAGAACTTCTTTTCTATGTTGCATAATGCATGTTTATTTGCAGCTGATCATCTCGCATTCTTTCTTGAACTTCCAGCCCTTTGGTTGGGTTTCCTGCTGTGCTTTAGGTGCATTTCTATTTGTGCAGAACAGCTGGATGTAAACAGGTGATTCAAAAGGGCCTCAATTAAAAGAATACAGTAGTACACCCACAGAATGACATATATATTCATTTTTTACTCACCCTCATGCTGAGCAAGAGTCTGGAGCTCTTTTTTAATATCTCAAATGCAGCCGGAGATCGTACAGATTTTCATTTCCCCAAACTTTCATATAATGGAGTTCACAGGCGACTGAACCAAAAAGGTCCATAAAAGTCCACAAAAACTTGTCACTATTCCTCCATACTGCTCGTCCAATGTAATCCAAGTGTTCTGAGTGGGTAGCATCCATAATTTACTGGAAACGACATCATTTAGTATATTTTTATAGCTTTAACAGTCGAACATCTAGCTGCCACAAAACGCATCCATGCGAGTTCACGACACTACGGACGCTGCGGCAGACGAGATTGCGCGTTCTCTTTTTCTTTATTTTTTTCTTTTAAATCAATAGCCAACCCTTCTTGTGTTTGTCCCGGTTTGTTCGCAGCTCGTTCGTTCTTAGCACAGTGTAAACAGCTAATTTCTTCTTCTACGCTTGCATAATCGGCAAAGTAGGCACTGAACGCCGCGGCTTCCGTAATGTCGCGAACGTGCATAAACACGCAAATAGAAAGTACAATGTACTTTTTGGGTAATAAAAATATACTAAATGATGTGGTTTCAAGTAAATTATAGACGCTACCCACTCAGGACACTTGGATTACATTGGACGAGCAGTATGGAGGAATATTGACAATTTTTTGTGGACTTTTATGGACCTTTTTGGTTCAAGCACCGGTGAACTCCATTATATGAAAGTTGGGGAAAAAGAGAAACTTTCCTGATCGCCGGCTGCATTTGAGATATTAAAGTGCTCCAGAGTCTTAATTTATGTACATACATACATAAATGTTCAGATTTCTTGTGCATTACTTGGGTTGTTGCCGACATCTGGTGAAAATTTCATGTGAATAACTCAACTAGAAATATTTTCTGAGAAAAATGTTGACTTGTTCAATACTTTTTTTCCCCCACTGTATCTCAGCAACCCCAAGATGTGACACCATGCTTGTTTTTAAGACTTTTGGAATTGGAACTGTTTGAACTGGACTCATCTGAACTGGTTGGCATAACAATCATCAGTGCAACTGTCAAACTTTTTTTTTTTTTTTTTTTTTTTTATACTTGTATGATCCCCGAGGGGAAACTGTACTGTAAACGTCTGTACTGTAAGTATCAGAGAGCAGTGGGCTGCTACTTAAAGCGCCCGGGGAGCAGTTGGAGGGTTAAGGACCTTGCTCAGGGGTCCACAGTGTTTAACCTAGGAGTCGTGTCGGGGACTCGAACCCGGGTCCAAAGCCCACAACGCTACCACTAGGCCACCCACTCCCCCATAAAGTATTGAAACTTGAGAGAGCTTTGACCACCATCAGAAACCTGCAGAAAATTTACAGCTTTTAACACAACTAACAGTAAGAAAGACAATTTTTTTGCTATTAATTGATGTATTTTAGTGCTTTATTGATGTATTTTACAGGAACACTTTATTATTGAAAAGTTTCATAGTTTTTTGTTGTTGTTGTTGTTTGTTTGGGTTTTATTTTTACTGCTGACAAAAGTTAATATTTTTTCTCACTAGTCCTTCTTAGTGTAGTTGATTTCTGGTCATGGCTTCTTTTATTTAAATCAGTTTGACAAAAAAAAAATCACTATATTTCATGTAAAAAAAATTCTTTTTTCTGTATTTGACATTGAAGTGTTTCTACAGCTGCTGTCATCAGTTTCTGGGTTTTCTTCTGACTTTGAGTCTCCATTTTTTTCTTTTTAGAGCAGATTCAAAGATGAAGGAAGAAGAGGAGAAGTTGTGCATTGATGAGAAAGCCCGTCAGCAGACTTCATTGCCAGCAGAAGTAACTCATTACAGTGTTATGTTCAGTGGTTGCATCTAAAACATCACACTTATATTTTATTTAAAACAGTTTCTAAACTTTCTGGACTTTAATGCATTAAAAACACAGAAATACTGACAAAAATATTATGATAAATAAAAGTTTAATTTAGGTTTAATACTTAAAGGTACAGTATGTAAGAATTACTGAATTCTAGTGGTAAAGATGGGTATTTGAAAGAAAAGACGTTTTCCAGATGTAGTTGTAGATGTAGTTTTTGACTAATTGTTTTTGTTCTATCAGCAGTCACCATGGTAACACTGTTGACCATCTAACAAAATGTTATTAGGAGGCTGATCCAAGCTTTATTGTCGATGAAACAAATAACTACAGTCTGAATAATCCAGCTTAGCAGTAAAACTTACGAATGTTGCATTATTTAATGTTTAAAACATGTTCACACTTTCCAGACTTACTCTACAGGTAAAGGTTGCAAATGACTACGTTTAACACTGATGTGTTCACACTACACATAAATATTAATGTTTATTATTGGGTTCAATAAGAGTTGATATGGGCGCAGCCATCTGTAGTGGGAGAAGTCGGAGCTGGTGGGACTACCCCGAGTTTCCGACTGGGAAATCCGACTTCGACGGGTGTTCGGGTTATATTTCCAACTGGAAAGTCAGAAAATCCAACTTCCGAGTTCAAATGGAACGCACCATATGAAGTCATTTAACAGAAAACATCTTTCTGTTCAAACACCCATCTTTATCACTAGATGTCAGTAATTGCTACACACTGTACCTTTCAACCAAAAGAAAAATGGTTTCACATCTCAAAAAAAACAAACTCTATGGTACAGACACTGTAGAAAATGTCATGCTTACCATAAAATGCACAATACCTTCTATATGAGCTTATTTGCCTCACTATTCTTGTCAGTGTCTGTAGAAGAAAAGCGTATTTAAATTCCAAATTCGTAGTCGTGTTCCTTCCTTTTTTTCTCTGTTTCAGTATTATTTACGTCCTAAACAGCAGCTATTCTGCTGAAGAGCAGAACTTACGTTCAAACTCCTCAGTGAGCTTCATACTTCCCCGGCTTAGACGATCTCAGGCATCTCCTCTTTCTGAGATCAGTGTAGTTTTTCAGCCTCGAGTGTGCAAGTGATTCAAGACCTCGCTGTGCTCTGACTTCATGTCAAAACCAGACAGGACACACAAACAGATTCTCCCTCGTGATGCAGGTACCGGCTCCTTGTGGCATTTTTCATGTTTTGCTCAAACTCCTCAAATCTTGTTAGTGTCAGCATCGATGTTCTCTTTGGCGGGATGAGAAGCCACTTCTCCTCCTCATTACGTATGACCTCCTCCCTGTTTGTGTGCGACTGCCCTTGCATCCTGCCCTCTTCTGTCTGTCACACAGTATAATCATATTCAGACAGGGGAAATCACATTACATATTAGCTGCCACTGTGGAAGGGTTCAGGGCAGGCCTAATGAAAGCCTAACTATCAAAATGACAGTGATAATGGCATGAAAGGAGTTACCCAAAATATCTCCGGTTCTCCTCCACCTGTCCTCCTTCTTCATCAGCTCCCTCTAGGTGGTAGGTAACACACACACAGACACACAAACTCATCTGTTTGTGTGTCCAAAGTCGAGGAAAATCACAATTATATGTCTGTCTATCATTGTTTTCCACCTGTGAAATGAATTAATGGAGCTATAAAGCCTTACGACATGAAGAGGTGCAACATTCAGACTTCCAATCAAGCAGACTTTCAGTATGTAGGACAATTACACCCTTAAGTTTGCACTATTTTTGCAACTTATTAACTGTATCTGCTTCAAGGTTCATAAATTTGAGGATTGGGTGCTTCTCTTTTAAGCAATTTGAATATATTTGAACTCAAACACACATTGAGAAGGTTTCTATTAGGGAACTAGCTAAACTTTTATCATATTTTATAACCCAATTATCAGCCCTTGTTACATAATTGTTTTATCTTTGTATCATTTCATCCACAATTGCATTCCAAGGTCAAACTTTGAATGAAACACTTTGCTTTCTACATCCTGCGCTGGCACAGTAGGACACGCAGCACATCATTTGAAAGTTGCAGATTAGACACTCAAACCTGACATCATTTGCCCTTTTTTAACAACTCACAATTTTCTGGGTCTTAATGAAATGAAAGGACCTGCTTTGGTCAAAGTGCCATAGAGAGTCAATCCAACACTTTTCAGCCATGTGGTTACACCTCTGTAGTGGTACCTCACCACACCTCTGATCATAGCAGCTGGGTTTAGGGGCAGATTGCACCACTGGTGTAGTGATTTTTAACCTTTTTGACCCAGTTGTGTGCGTCCGATATGGATCAAAGAAAGGCCAAATTTGCCTGCAATCTGAACGTAGCTTAAACACTCCCCTAAATATCAAGCCTAATGTTGATTATTCTGTCATAAAACAAAAAAATCTGTGCTGTGAAGTTAAAACTACGTGAGAGAAATTTACATATGCAATGCTTAGCAATATGAAAATCAAACTTTAACTCGGCTTTATTCATAAACAACATCACAAAACATCCAATAAGAAGATTCTGCTGCACACTGATCACAGTAAATTAGTCTGAACGCTGTGTTTGATGGTTCACTGGTCGTTTTTACACTGCAGGTTGCAGAGAGGTCCATTTCAGCTGTAGTATGCCATCAAATCCAAGATGTGTTACAATTTAAAAACTGGCTTAATGGGTCTAGTGGCCTTTGAGGAGTGGGCTTGAAGCAGGGGTTCAAACCAGGGCAGCACCAGCTTTACCAAGCGAGCTAAATGTTGGCCTGCAATGTCTGCGCTTAGATTGCAACACTCCCACAGGATTACTAAATTTGGTCCCACAAGTGCTGCAGTCCTGCAGGTTTTCCATGACTCCATACTCCAACACAAGTTACTGAGTCATTGTTCAGAGCTTGATTGGCTATTGGATCCACTTAATTTGAGCCCGGTGTGTCTGGCCATTTGCAGACACACCTGGATTAATCAGTTCATCCAATCATGTAAGATTACTCAACTACTGTCCCATTTCGAAAGCCTCCGAAGGAACCTCTGAATCCACCCTAATGATCTGCACTCCCACCTGTAAGGAAGGCTACTGACAGTGTATCCTCCGCAGCTGAGCAAATGGAATATTTGGATATATTCATGGATTTTTAAGTATCAAATGAAGTGTTTCCTGGCTAGAAGCAATAGAAAACAGATAATGCATTTGTTTGACATTATTCAGGTGTTAACAACCAGTTAAGACACACATGGAACTTTTAGCAGTTTTTTTGGTGACGCACCCCTTATCGAAGGCTAAACTAGCATCCATCTTCATGTTACCTGTACTGTGATTCACTCCAGCCAGTAAAGGACAGTCTTATCTTGACTTTTGTTCTGTCCCTTCCTCTCTTTCTTTTCCTCTCTTCCTATGGTAACGTTTCCTTGCGTTTATTTACTGAATCCAACATGATGCAAGTTAAAAAAAACACCCGCGTTGTTCATATCTGGTTCATACCCGTTTGTCAGTAAAAGACGTGTGTGCAACCAACAGTCGGCTGCAACAAGTCCAATGTTGTCCCAGATGGGAGACTTATATAGTGCTGTTTCTGAGCCTCGGAACGCCTCTGGGCAGTGATGGCTCGAAAATGCGCATAATGAATGTTGGTGTCCCATCAAAACGAGTCAGAAATGTATATTTTTAAGGTCTAAAAGTAACGTTGTGTGTCTTTAATGAGGTATAGTCTAAAATTCTTCCCCTCAAAAAAAAAAGGTAAGAGAAAGGAAAAAAAAAATAAAACTAAATCTTTGGTTTTGGCTTTCGGTGGGGTGGTGTGGGGGAGAATAACACAACTCTCTCTGCCTTTACTTTTTTTTTTTTTTTTTTTTTTTGTGGGGTTGGGGGGGGGGGGGTGGGGTTTATATTTTTTTTTGGGTAGAGAGCGAAGAAAAGGAAGAGAGTAGGAAGAAGTAAGAATATGATCAGAGGAGAAGATGGAAATCAGAAACTAAAAGAAAAAAGAAAAAAAAAAAGAAAAAAAGAGAAAGAAGGAAGAAAAGGAGAAAGATATAAAAAATGGAAAAAGGGGAAATGGAAAACGGGTAAAATCGTTGCTTACCGGAAAGAACGAGGAGAAAAAGATAGAAAAATGAGGTAAACTAGGGGAAGAGGGGGGAGAAAGGAGGAGGTAGTTCATGTTCAGCACATAAATAAAAAGGAATAAAATATCAATCTCTATATACTTTTTACAACGTATCTGAAAGAAAGAATGCTGTCAGTGACTGTTGAATCTGCAATTGCAAGGTAACATGGCTGGAGCACTATGGGAAATTCTAAAGGCGAACAGTAAAAAAGTGGCAACCTCCGGTGGCCAACTATGAAGCTACCCGGAAGAAGTAAATTTTTGTAGTTCTCCCTTCATCCACTAGGGGCTGCAAAACAGAGCAAATCCCCGTAGACTCCCATGTTAAAAACACCAACTTCACAGCAGAAATAAACACGTTTACTGCCTGGTTAAAAAAAAAATCATTTTAGGTTTGATAGGTCAAGTTTACCTTCATGTCAGCTGTGAGGGGGGTGATTTTTTTTTTTATAACTCATCCGTTTAGATATTATTTCATCTTGAAATTACACATAATTAAGGGTGTGTCCTCTTGATGGACAGGTGGCCTGCTGACCAGTGGCTCCTAGTTAGCTCCTTGTTTGCTCTCGTAGGTCTCAGTTTGTAGCAGAGTAGCACAACAGTGGTTTTTCGTCAGCTAAAAGCAAATCTAAGGGGATTACAAAGCTTTTTTTTTTTGAAAGGGGCGGGTGTTAAAAAGTTTTTTAGGGGAGGTGGGGAGGGGGAGAGGAGGAGATGGGGGGAAGGGAGGGGGCGGACCAGAAAAAAGGAAGGGGTGGGTTAATGAAAAGGAAAGAGGGGGAGGAAGAGGACTAAAGTGATTGGAAAAAAGGAAAAAGGGGAAGAGGAAAACAACAAAAAAGGGGAGGGGGGATAAAAAATGGAGGGGGGAGGGGGGGAGAGGGGGGGAAAAGGGGAAAAAAGAAATAATAGATAAAATAAAGAACTCTAGAAAAAAAGTAAATGGAGGGAAGGGGGGGGGAGAGTGGAGTGTTGGCTGTGGAGGGGAGAAAAATTTTTCTTGCTGAATACGGCACCCCCCAAAGGGGGTTAAGGTATCTAACCTTTAACCCGCTGCTTAGGGGGCTAATCTTTATTAGCTCCTGTTAGTTTTAAGTTAGCTTGGTTAGCGTTTAGCCCAGAGTACATCAACTGTTAATCATTTGCCCCACGGCTCAGAGCGGCCTTGTCTTTGCCCATATGACACGGCAAGATGGCGACGGTGGGACACGCCCACCTGGCTTCACTTTCCCGTCTTCAGATGAGACTGGGTACAATGTCCATAATTTTTACAGTCTTTGGAGACAATGTAGGACACTCAGTAGTCTATATGGTCGGTTCAAACCCTGAAATGAGACCCACCTTATTACTTTTATGGTCTTTTTTGTGTATTTTTCACAAACATTATACCTGCTGAGGCTCCACAGAAATTTCCTTTTCTCATGAAAATTGATTGATTTAATGGCATTGATTTTTAAATATCAATCATTGTCATCTTAAAGGCAGTTACTGCCCGATGGCCTTTAAAAATCCATATTCATCAAAAGGAAAGTGTCACTACAGTGCAGATCAATTAAGTCAAAAGGTCTTCGGTGTGTGCTGAGCTGATGAGCAGAGGGAATCCTGGAGTCTGATGGGGTCAATGTGATAACTAAAGCAAAGCTCACATCACCCAGACGATCCAAAGTCGAGTGAATATTCATTAAATCCTCCACAATAAGCGAGAATTTAATCTGCCAATTTAATTATGAGGCCAGCGCACAGGAAGGCTGTGGTCTAGATTCTGTTTCCCCGGGAGATTCGCCCTCTTTCCCCAACTCCCACAATGAGAAAGCGACAAAGAGGAAAAAAAGAGCAGTCATTTGACCGGCAATGAGCAGAGGCCTGGCCCTTACTGCTGTCACACATAGTGGAGGAGGAGTAATGAGTGAGGGATGAGAGGAGAAGGAATGCAGCAACACGGCAGTGCAGCTATTACTCTGCATGGCCTATTATACCGAGAAAACAGGCAATATCCCCACACTGCAAATTAGGGCACCAGAGAAAAAGGGAGTTACTGAGGATGCAAAATGACACTCCTGAGCAAGCTGTAGCTTCAGTAATAGCTTTGAAATAGACTTTTTACAACATGGTTGCCCAGGTCTTCTTGCTCTGTAATGTGAAGTAAGTGATTTTGCAAGAGGAAATTAAGCTGAAGGAGAGAGGCCAGTTGGGACTGAAACACCAAGCTATGCTAATATTTAAACTTACAAGCAAACAAATTGCATCACAGCAGTTTATTCTTTAATTCTCTGCAGGCGCAACGAACATGAGAACATGTACAAGCAGAATGTTAACCTTCTTTAAAAGCAATACGTAGAGGTAATTATTAGGTTTATTTGTAAATATTAAATGAGAAAGCTGTCTCTGCAAAACATGCAGAAATAGAGTTAGACTGTCCGCTCATACACCTACTCAGTTATTATATGTCTTTATTCTATAAAAAAATCACTTGGGCTGTTGATGCTTTTCAGACACTTCTTTAGCTTTGCTCCAGGTAACAACCCACAAAAATACCGGTGAGACGTGTGCACATCAAATCTGAGGTGATGCACAACGCAAGTTTTCTGTTTTTGACTAAAAATATTCAGCTGAAATCTCGTAAAACCTAACTTGCACAAGCATGAACCCCAGCTGGAACAGTGATTTCTCCGATACAACTTCCTTCACTGTGCTGATATTGAATCAATATTTTCTATGAATAACAACTAAATAAAACAACAAATGATTAAGCATTGTTTGCAGAGCCTTAGAGGCCCAGTTAATGTAAATATGTAGGAATATTTCAAAAACAGGAAAGGAAACTCAAAATCATATGTTCTCCCCCACCAGTTAGCTTTACATCCCATTATAGGCTATAGACTGATCCGGCCAATGGCCGCCAGTAGACCGTCCGCCATTGCAACGGTGGCGTTTCTGTACATGTATAATTAGAACAGATGAGAATCTGACTTTTTTCTGAACAATATGGAGGAAATCTGGAAGGACGTCACATTCCTGGTTGTTGGAACATCAGAGGAAAAGTTTACTGTGGTAATAAGTGAATAAGAAGATCACAGACATTTATTTAATAAAGATTTCTGCCGTCTGTGACAAAACTGGACGCTGCTCCGTCCACTGTGTATCAGTGTGATCGCATCGGAGGGAATATCGGACACACAGAGCAGAGGAGGAATAACTTACTGCCACAGCGGAGAAAACATTGGATTTAATCCCCAACAACAAAAACACGGTAAATTATGGTGAACACTCATTAATCTGACACTTTATTTCACGAATCTCTGCTCCCAAAAATGACGCACCGCATTACGTTATTATGCTAGCTAATGCTAACAGAGACAGCTGTGGTGTTGCTGAGAGTTAATGACTAATCTGGGAGATATTGTGAAATACAACGTTATTTGCTCTGATCAGGGCAACGTTGGGACCAGAAAATAAAACCAGTTCAGTCAGAAACACAAACGGATCAGAAAGACGGTGTCCTGCAGCCTTTAGTTTCATCTCACCTTTGAAAGAGTTTAGTTTTTTAAACTTTAAGTAATCACGAGATGTGCGTGTTATTCCAGTGTGGCTTGTCATTAAAGCCAGTTTCTGGAGATGCATAATAATTTTAATTCATGATCCGATGTAAAATAAATAGATAAATGAATGTCATAATACTTTAAATATCTCCGGGTAACATACCTATAGGTTATCATGACCCTAGACGACTGTCCAACGTTGTAAATCCAGGTATTCACGCTGCTTTCCATGTTGGTAGATAGAAGGTAATTGGGACTATAGTCCCCACCTTAATGGCGGCGCCGCAAGATGGCGCCACCCACAAAACGCTCGTGGGATCAGTCTATAGCTTCTTCTGCTTTTATTCATACCTGGCTTCAGTTTCCAGCCGCTTTCCCACTGAAATTAGCACGTTTATGCTGGGTTTTCAAACGCGCATTGACCTGCTCATAATCAGCATTTCCCTCTTTCCCATTGACAAAATCTGACCACTGCTGGCGAGCTGCACGGCCTCTTGCTGTGTTTCATTTGAACTGGTGTTTTTGTACATTTGTTATTGGACAACAGCAGTGCTTTTTATTTGTTTATTGTTTTCCCAAGCAGCTCCCTCCTGTCTGAACCATGTGGGTATTTCTCCACCGCATATTTTGTTTGTTAGATCGTTGCACCCCAGAGGTTTAAACCTTGTGAACGATCGTTGTGTCCTTCACAAAGTCAAAAACATTTATAATTTTAGAACAGGCATAAACATTTACGCCAACAAAAGGTTGGAGAAATGCTGATAAATATGTGCACGTCCAAAGTATTTAATGAGATGAATCAGCCGTAAAAGTGTCGTTTGTCAGATCCTGGAGTGTTGCACACCTAACTGCAAGGGAATGCTCATCACTGCCTCCTCTTTGGAGTCCATCTGTTATCCTCAGCCTCCAGTGCACATCTGGGCTTCCTGTGCGGTGACTCGGCTTTGTGATTACACCGGACAGGCAATACTCTGCATGCACCGAGCTGTTGATTGAGGAGTCTGAGAAGAAGAGATTTGCTGCAGAGGTAATTTACTTTAGTTGTTTGTCTCTGGATTCTGCTGGAAGTTGGTCTTTCACTCGCTTATCCTCATATACGCACTCAGATGATGCACTGGTTTTAATCAGGGGCCCTTCACAGGAAAACACTATTACTCTGCTGTGCGCATACAATCATCACCCTGACAACAACATCTGGATATTTTAACACCCTGTGAAATGGGAAAAATGAAGTTGGGCTTTACATAATATACTCCATGTAAAATCACTGAGCACAAACAACAGATGTGAATAAAAAGTGATGTTTTTTCTTCAGGCTGACTCAGATTGTTGGTTCTACGTCTACCGTGGACTCAGTCAGAGCCTATGACCAAATCTAACATCAGTCATTTCAGCTGGAGCCCCAAACAACATGTTCTCCTTGAAATGCAGTCCACTGATTTATGTCCAAGGACACGACTTCCTTTCTCTCTCGCTGGCTTTTTATCTACACGGACACAAAAATACCTCAATGAAAAAGCTTATGGATCCAGTCTCAGTGAGAGAAAAGCATATATATCTATGTGGAGGTCAGAAATCGTGTAGTGGTTCTGCACTCATGATGGTGAGGAGTCAACGCAGTACTGGTCAGCTGAGCCAGAAGCATGGGGTTGGTTAGGGTTAGGAAAACATCGTTAGCTAGCCTTCAAGAATTTAAGGTTCATGCATTAAGCCATGTAGAGATGGTGAAGCTGAGGTTCAAACTGAGCATCATAGGTCCAACCTTGAACAGGGTTCTTGCAGATTTCAGCAAGTTAAATTTAAGACCTTTTGGAAAGACATTTAAGACCTTAATGAGTAAAATTTAAGACCAACAAGATGCAATACCAGAACATTCAAATAATCTCAGAAATGTTAAACCTTTTGTTTTTGTATTAATTTAGTAATTAAACAGGAAAAAAGTTCCTTGCATTAAAAACAGACTAAATCAACTCAGTACTAAAACTGATTTCAAAATATATACCTTTTTACCCCCAAAAACCACCCCGACAGAACACTAATATCCGTCTACATCAGCCATAACACTGAGGCTGTCAGCATAACTGGAGGACATGATAAGATTTTTTTTAAGAAAAACTGAGAAAACTTAAACTTTAAAAACAAATCAACAAAGGTTCACATACCACAGCCACACGTATGACGGTGACATAGCTTTGTGCCCAATCATGCACAAACTGGGCCATTTCTTGCCTGCAGTCATTATTTGTAGTTAAGTTGTACTCTGTAGCGTACGTACATGAACCGCTTGGAAAAACAGACAACTTCTGATTGCACCATTTTATTCAGCGCCATATGTGGCCAACGCTTCTCGGGAATGAGTAAAAGTACAAAATGAAGACTTGTCTAAACCAAATTTGGGACCTTGGGTTAAAAGCTGGCTTTTTTTTGAATGTAGAATTCAGAATTTTAGACATTTTTAGACTTTTTAAGACCCTGCAAGAACCCTGCTTGAAGCAGATGGGCTACAGCAGCAGAAGACCAGACCGGGCGCCACTCCTGTCAGCTAAGAACAGGAAACTGAGGCTACAATTCACACAGACTCACCAAAACTGGACATTGAAGATGGAGAAACGTTGCTGGTCTGATGAGTGTGGTCGGTGTGGGCAGGGGTGGAGTCTTTTTGTGATCTCAGGTTAGGGGGAAGAGACAACCCTTTTCTCCCGTGTCTCACCCTTTTTGTGGTTTTAGATCTGTTTTATGTGTTTTATTATTTCTTATGTGGGGTCGGGAGGGTGGTGGTCGCTGATGAGCTCCATTTCAGCTCCACATTAGATGTGAGGCTCAGAATTTGCTGGAAACATGATGAAAGCATGGATCCATCCTGCCTTGGATCAAGGCTTCAGGCTGCTGCTGGTGTAATGGTGTGGGGAGATTTTCTTGGCCCACTTTGGGCCCCTTAGTACCAACGTGGCGGTTTAACCACCACAGCCTACCTGAGTATTGTTGTTGACCATGTCCATCCCTTTATGACCACAGTGGAGCATCTTCTGATGCTGCTTCCAGAGGATGATGATGCACCATGTACAAAGCTCACATCATCTCCAACATGATGATGAGTTCACTGAACTCCAACGACCTCCACAGTCACCAGATCTCAGTCCAGCAGAGCAGCTTTGGGATGTGGTGGAACGGAGATTCTCATCATGGATGAGCAGCAGTGTGATGCTATCATGTTAATATGGAGCAAAATCTCTGAGGAATGTTTTTTTGTTCCCGTGTTCTTTTTTTTATAACTCATCCATTAAGACTGAGATGCGGCAGATCGGATGCCGGCCAGCGGCTAACAGTTAGCTCCTTGTTTGCTCTCAGTAAGGTCTCATTCTGCAGCAGAGTATCTAAATGGTGGTGTTTAGCAGCTAACAGCAACTCCAAGTATGTCTTACCTTTATCCCGCCGTTCAGGAGGCTAATCTTCGTTAGCTCCTGTTAGTTTCGAGTTAGCTCGGTTTGCATTTTGCCCAGAGTACGTCAGCTGTCAATCATTTGCCCGAGGCATTGCTTGCTCATTGTAGTATTTTCCAGGAGTGACAACACATGTGACACAGCAAGATGGCGACGGTGGGACACGCCCAACTGGCTTCACTCTATTCAGACGTGACCAGATACTAGGTCCATATTTTTTTTTAGTCTTTGGATCCAACCCAGCACTACACTGTAAAATCTCAAATCTTACCGAGTATATTTTTCTAATTTCTAGTCAAAATATCTCATCACACTCAAAATAAGACAAAATTACCTCAAAAGAAACATTTCAGTGAGATATAGGAACTTATTTTAAGGCAATACATGTTATATCAAGAAACCTTATCAAGACAAAATCGCTTGTTCTATTGGCAGAATTTTTTTTTTTTTTTTTTTTTTGCCTTTATCTCACTGAAATATTTCTTTTAAGGTAATTTTGTCGAGTGTGATGATATATTTCACCTAGAAATTAGAAAAATATACTTGGTACGATTTGAGTTTTTGCAGCGTAGTAAGGTGGAGCTGATAAAGTGGCCTGTAAATGTTTATTGCTTCCTTCGCTAGTGTGAGTACAATATGGTTCAGTCGATAATTCCCAGTCAGATGAAGGACATTTAACATAACTGGTAATACAGTGAAATCCTTCCTTGTGATGCATTTCAAAGACGTTCTGTCTTGGTTTGGCTTTATTAATCTTTCGCCCAGCATGTGTTTGTGGCTGCTGATGGAGAATAGAAATGTTGTTTCTAAGTAAAAACATCATTCCTGCTGCAGCAGTGAGCACAAAACTGCCTTTTAACCCTTTCATTCTGATCATTTTTACTAAACATTACAGAGCTAGTAAGAACAGAGGAGTGTCTGAACTGTGGGTCAGTTTTTCTGTGAAGCAACGTCACCCTCTGCTGGGTTTTACCTCCAACAGCACAGTCTGGATATTTTTCCTGGAGATGGAATCAGAGAAGAATTTCTCCACATAAACGCTCCGTCTGCTACATTTACAGGCAAAACACTTTCTAGTCTAATATATTTTTCTCTGTTTGAATTAAAATGTGGTGATTAACACTTAAAAAAGTAATTGTATTTCCATTAAAGCTGCAAGGTTTAAGGAAATATCTGAATATTTCAAGCATTAAACTAAAATCCAACCCTTCAGAGATTCTATAAGCCGTTTACTGGCTGTAAAACCTCTAAGAAATTAATCTTTCATTACAAACTTTAACTCCTCACAACTCCATGTTGACTCTCATGTGTCTAAATCTTTGTTCATAAACAGCCAAATGTTTCTCTGCGGCATCTCTGGAGAAATTGCTGTAAGAGAAGTTTTTGCTGCACTCAGAACAGCTTAAGGATTTTTTTTCAAATCAATTTTACACTTGAGTCAGACGCCGTGGCCTCCTCTAATCACCGTCACTGTCTTTGGTTTCAGGTACAGAACGTGAAAACGCTTCCTCTGGTGAAGCAGTTTAATCATTTCTTTCTGAATTTCCAGTCTGCATCTTTGTCATTTTAATCCCTCACATGAACACAAGCTTTTTAACACATGACAGGTGCATGTTTGTGGCAGGCAAACGCAAACTGCGAGCTTCCTGCCAGCCACACTGGTACCTGTTTCTACTCTGTATTCTGTGCCAGTTGCTGAACCCGAGAGTTGAGTTTCCAAATATCTGAGCACGCTTCTTTCAGGGTGATGGTGTTTTGGCTGGGCTGCCTTAGAATAGCCCGTTTTTATAGCTCATGAATGGCTCTCCATTTAACCCTCTGTGGTCTACAGATGCATCGGCGTGCCCAAATTGCATGTTTGATTTAAGATGATTCAGCCACTGAGTCTCCAACTTCTGTCAGCTGTGCAGACTTCAAATTTATCCCAAAGTTTTTTAAATTGTGTTGATAAACTAAGTACAAGCCAAGGTGATAATCAGGGATGTTTGATTAGGCTTTTTTACCGATATCCGATATACCGATATTGTCCAACTCTTAAATTCCGATATCCAATATCAACTGATACTGATATATGCAGAGAACAGTGAGGTTGTATCTCTCATATTTTGACAAACACAATTACAATTCTGCTCTGAGAGCAAAGATCCCCAAATATCCTTGACTCAGCCTGAGGAGTTCATTTTGGACATCTGGCTGCCAGATATCAGATACTAGCAGGTATTAGCCAACATGTGGCTAATTCTAATGTTTCTGACAACTTAGTAACTTAACCAACAACTTAAAACCAGACATATTATAAGGAGCTTCAAAGCAAGTCAGTCTGTAGCAGCAGCAGCTGCACTGTAGTCACATGACTCTGAAAGGAATGCTGGGATATGAAGTTCTTCCATAATAAAGGCCCGTTTCCACCAGCGGGTCTGGGTCGGGTAGGGAAACCGGATCGGTCCACGATTTTTTGCGTCTCCACAGATAACTAAACCTGGACGGGATTTCCCTTTTCAAAATATCCGACCCAAAACCCGGCCTACATATATTTTCCGCTATCACATTTTGTTGCCAATATCGGCCGATAATAAGGGAAGAAAGAAAATATAGAATATTTTGTTATAATATATTTTTATATTTTTTGTTTTTTTGTTTTTTTTTTTTTTTTTTTTTTTTTTTTTTTTTTTTTTTTTTTTTTTTTTTTTTTTGGCACCCTTTGGTAGTTTTTATTAGTTTTAGTTTTGAAAATTTATATAATTTTAAATAATTTTTTTTTTTATAATTTTTTTTTAAAAAAAAAAAATGGGTACTGATCGAACTGATCCGGACCAAAGAGGTGGAGCTAACACAAAGCAATACATTGAATAGAAATGATTTATATCAACCCAAAAGGTTTATGTATTTAATAAATTTACAAAGACTAAAACAAGGATTTTTTAATAATTTTGATTGTTTTTTTTGTTGAAAGATAATCTCATTTCACCTCGTGATCCAGCGTAAAAACAAAGCCGGGGTGACTCCTTTATGTTTCTGTTCATGAGTTTTTTGGTGCGGTGTTTTGGTTCTCGTTTTGTTTTTGTTTTTTTATTAAAAAAAATAAATTTTTATTGTAAATATTGTCAAAATTCTCAATTTTTAAAAAAAAAAAAATAAGAAAAAAAAATTCTAAAATTTATCAAAAAAAAAAAAATTAATAAAAAAGTTGAAATTTTTCAGATCAAACCTTTAAATAAATTCTAAAGAGATTATTTAAAAAAAAAGATTATTTATGTGAATAAATAATAAAAAAAAAAAAAAAAAAAAAAAAATAAAAAAAGAAAAAAATTAAAAAAAAAAAATTAATATACCACACACATAAAAAATATAAAAACGGTGCTTGCACAGCGATGATAGTCACGCGATCACGCAGCAGGCGCTGTCCAGCGCCTCCAGAGTGGGATACAGGTTGCTGTGGGGACCTGATCCGACCCAGACCCAGACCAGGTGGAAAAAATACGGGGCCTTAACAGAGACTTTTCTACATGCTGGAGCGCTGGTATCATCCTAAAATTATTCATATCCTCAATAAAGAAGGAAAAATATCTAGGGAAAAAATTGAAATTACCAAAGTAATAAAAAAAAAAATAAAAAAAAAATATTATGGTAAAAAAAAAAAAAAAAAAAAAATGAAACAAGATCTCGACAAACAAGCATGATCGGGCTCCGAGGTTAAACTTTTGTTGAGCAACTCTTTGAGGCAATCACTGCAATCAGGTGTTGCCTGTAACATCCAATCAGAATTCTCCACTTGTTGACAGGTATTTTGGTCTTTTTCATGTGAAAGGTGCTCTTATGTGTCTGGGACAGTTTTTATTATCATTATTATTATTATTATTTCCAAACACAATTTAAAATCAATATTTTATTTCATTAAATTATGATTTTGTAAATTTCTGTTTATATTAGTTTCTTATTTGAATTACTATTGCGGATTTAGCCTTTTCTTTAGCTGGAGAATACAAGTAATTTTAGCAAAGCTAAATACAAAGGTCAAAAATAGATTTATTTAACCCAGCTGGATGAAAAAATGTTAATTTGTTTATATAGAGACAAAACATTTTAAGCATATTGATGTATGCATAACGTCCATGTCCATACCTCATCTAAAACATATATCAATATATATCATTATATTATCACCCAGCCCGATTGTCAAGTCTAAAAATTACATTTCTTCTGCTTTATGAAATACTTTCTCTGGAATAATCTTGAATTTATAATATGATCAAAGATATTTATGCATTTTCTACAGATTTGCAGTTTAAAACTTGATATAGAAGTTCATTTAACAACAGTATACAGGTTCATTGTGCCAATAAATCCTTAAACAGCACAGTGTGGTACTGCTTTATTTCATTTCATGAAAAACAAATTCTAGTCATAATTTCACACTTAATTCAAGAAAAACTTTTCTCCAGGCCAAATAAAATTAGCAGCTTCATATAAATAAAATAACTCAGGATGCACTCTTGAAGTCCATTTCTCCGCTCGTTTTTGATGAAATTCTGTTGATTCAGCTGGTTTTCAGCCTCTTTGTGTCCAGGTTGTGCATCGCTGCCTCCTCTTGGTCTCTCTTGGCCCCTCGTCCCACCTCGGACATCTTCTGCTCGCGGACCGCCTCGGACCCGCTTCCTTTCGGGTTTCTCAGCTCCCTTCTTTCCCGTCTCTCCTCCATCTCGCCGAGCTCCTCTGCAAAGAGGGTCTTCAACGCAGGGATGAGTCTCGGGAGGATTTTAAAGTCTTCAAAGCGAACCTGGAAGAAACATAACTCCATCATTTTAGCTTAAAAGAACTGAATCCCACTCATTTTTACTTTGCTTAAAATATATGTACATGAAGAGTTAGCAATATGGTGTCATCTTTATTCCTCTGTTTATAGTTTTAATGCTTCACTCAAGTGAAAACTGAGCCATGTGTACAGATCCTCATTACCAACAGAAGATTTAAGCTTTGAACTGGAAAAAATACCCATCAATTTGACATATCGAGGAACTGAGAGCTCATGTTTTATTTCTAGTGGTAAAAAGTAGGGATCAACCGATATAGATTTTTTAGGGCCAATACCGATGATATCTTCTCATCAGGCAAAGCAGATGACCGATACAACCTGACAATATTTGGAGCCGATACTGTATTTGACTCCCAAATTAATATAATGAAGGATACAATAAAAAGGAATTTTACAACTCTTACTATTCAAAAAAAGAAAAAAAAAGAAAGTACTTCAAATAAATATAGATATAAAGAAACAGTAACACACACATATATATATATATATATATATATATATATATATATATTTATTAGGGGTGTCCCCGAATAGTTGCAACGTGTTACCAAGCAAAGATCATACCATCGTTTGATTTTTACACAATATTCATTTGTTCTTTAAATAATTGGTGTTATAGGTCTATTAGCAGCCTAATAAGGTTAAGTGTGGCGTAAGACAAGGAGGGCCGGTGGGTTTCAATCATAGTCTCCTGGTGAGTCGCGCGCTGAGCATTCAGCCAAAGAGACGTCTCTATGACCAAGTAGCCAGAGACATGATGGCAGGACCCTCAACTGTGACATCATCATCATCGTTGTAGCTTCTACCACTTATTTACATCAGTCTGTCAAGGAGGAAACAGTCTGACTGCTGCAGACATGAACACCGTGTCTACTTCGTGCGTAATGCTAGAGATGGATGCACTGGCGCTGCTGGAGGATTATTCAAAATGCGTCAGGAAAGAACGTGTTTTTAAGGACCATAATTTCCAGACCCACAAAGCCTGCGGCTGATATCAGACTCCCTAGAGCAGCGCTTTTATCTTTGTCCTGAACTGGACCGCCGTCTCGCTGCAGCACGCTTGTGGAGCCGCTCCAAATGTTTATCCAAATGTAGGATTAAACATTTTTAACAGTCATAGATCAATGTGCAGTGTAGTTTAGATTTAATCTCAGCTAGTCTAAGCTTAGATGGCAAAAAAAAAAAAAAAATATTTAGACCAGTGGTAGACCGCTTCAGGCCAGACGTCTAAGAACCATTAAAATGTCGTTTAGGCCAAAAATGCTGGGTGGGTTAATATCAGGCGTCGTCTAGGTCTTACTCTCATGTGGTCGAATGATATTCCCACTCTGTCGTTGAAGTCTTCGTTGAAAAGAGGAATCTTGGCGTAACGTTGGCTGAAGTGGTTCAGCATGATGAAGTCAGCGTTCATCTTCATCCCGATGCCGATGGCCTGTGAAGTGGTGCTGTCACACAAATACAAGCAGCTTTTCACTCAGATCATCTTGGACTACGTTGTGAAGGCAAAAATAAGCTTACTGTGGAAAAGCACAGAAATGACAGAGAGCATTAACTGTTCTCACTTTGGAGCATGTTTCCGTCACTTACCTGTGCCTTTTCTCCACAGCCTCCTCCTCCAGCTCATCCTCCAGCGTAGCCTCGTGGATTAGCATCGTCGCATTCTTTCCTGAGAAAAACCAACACCAGGTCTAAACTGCAGGTGTGTACTTGGAGCTTCCTCCGGTCCCTCAGGAAATCAGTCAGTTCGCAATCAAAAGTCAGGGCGGCCCGTTTGTCTGGTGAGCCGAGGCCTTCGTGATGAATATGGGATGCACTCGCTGCCTCCGTGACGCTTGCTTGGACAGAACCCAGTCAGGCTATTTTATAAGGGTCAATAAAGAACGACCTCGTGGGAAACATCAGAGGCGGCAGCAGGCGAAAGAGTGATCGAAAGCATTAAGAAATACCTGATAAATTATTCAGAGCAACCCCTGCGCTGCAGCTACACTTGCGATGATCTCTGATGAATCCCTGAATTATTCTAAGTACAACTCGCTATTACGGACAAACTTCAGTGATGGATGGACCTCATGCTCTGAGTGGTACTTACCAATGTTTACAAATGCATCGCAGGGCATGGTGTCCCCAGAGAAGGCCAGCTTCCAGCCAGACTGGTGCACAAAGCTGCATGCGAAGGCGTTCTTGCAGTGGCGCACCGTGCACGTCCGCAGCTGACATAAACCAAAGCAATTAGTCATTAAAAACAAAACGAGACCTCGATCGATTTTCTTGATCTTACACTTTACAAAGGGGACAAAGATGTCTTAGAAACCACTATTTACCGTAAACCTTTGAGTAGAAATGCACTGCTGAGAGCTGACAGCAATCATCCTAGACATCTCATTGAGAATGTTCCTGTTGGCCAGCTCTTGAGATTGTGCAGAAATTGTAGCACCACGAGTGAATTTGAATCTAAAGCTGCTGAAATGTCAACCAGACTCCAACAGAGAGGTTATTCTACATCTGTTGTAACCTCGGCCTACCAGAGAGCCTTACGTACAGAAAGAGAATCATTACTTCGTAAGAGAACAAAAGTAGCTTCCACTCACATCGCTTTTTCTACAGAATACTCACAACCAGCAGGTAGTTACAAACATTGTTTTTAAAGCACTGGAACAGCATCTGACACTAAAAGTTCATCTAAAATCACTTGTTGGCTTCCTCACCAGCCTACAGGTTTCTATAGATGTGGTCACTGTGCCCATTGTTCCAGTTCATCAGATACAAAGTTCTTCCTTCATTCACGCACAGGCAAAAAATTTCCTATCAAATCCTATCAAATGATAGAAAGGCATTTTGTATTCACACACTTAATTCAGAGGAACCCTTTGGTATTAACGAAGAACTTAATCTGTCATGTTTTTTGTAAGATATGGTCACTACTGTTCTGATGTTGCCTCCTTCATGTGGGTTTTTATGAACTTTTTGTATATATCTAACTTTGTATATATTTAACTTATGTGTAATTGCTCCATTTTGTATTGTATGACAGCTTTTGGGAGTGTCAAGAGTGAACACAGTGTTAGCTCCACCCTTATTTTGTTTTGAACTCTTAACACCTGCTGTTGATTGTCTATAATTGTTTGCCTGGTTGCAGTGTTCACTCGTGACTCTGATGAAGACACTGTTCATGTCGAAACGTTAGTCTTTATGCTCGCCCAGTGAAGCTGCAGCCTTTTCCATTTTTCACTAGTCATTAAAAACCCTTTGGAGACTTGCTGCTAACAGAACAGCGCTTCAAACACCTGCAGACCTTGTCAAGGTTGTTCTTTTTCAGCAGTGCTTGGATGAAGGACTTGGTCTTGGGTTTGGGCACCTCAGCTCCGTCACACAGAGATCTGTTGGGTATGAGGCTGAAACACAAAAGTTCTGTTATCACAGAGAATCAGGATTCACATTTTCAGTCAATGAGCTGGGTTTATTCCTCCTCCTGGGTTTCTTCTTCTTGGTCAGTGGTTGTTTCAGGCAATCCCGCCCCACGAGATGTTATCCAGGCTGTTCGGTCCACTTAAGTAAAGCACAGTGTTAAAGCAAACCAAACCAAACTCCACCCAATCAAATGGAGTCCTCCAGCCTAGACTGGTATGAATGTGCCTTTAATGTGAAAAGAAGAGCTCAATGAACATTTTGTCTCATTTCTCAAACATAGATTGATTCAACTAGACTCCACTTGCTTTCAAACCCAGATACTTTCTCCAACTTTGCTCTGTTCCTCAACATGGTAAGTATGGAAACTGAATGTCATTTCATCTTCAGATGTCCGATATTATCAGCCTACCAATGTTATTGCCCGATATCGGCATTGAAATGTGATATCAGAATATATCTGTATTGGTTTTTTGGACTGATGTTTTTACTAAAGTAATCTCTTGCCATAAAAGATTTTCCCTCTCCATGTTTCAGGAGATTTAATCAAAAAGAGAAAGTTCAAAAAGATTTTCTAACAAATCACTTGGATTTTTTTTTGTTGTTGTTGAAGCTGGACCACATCACTATGCTTTGGGTTTCTTCAAGCTAAACTAGTAAAGCCCATAAGCTTTCCATTACACCTGGAATTGCACAAAACCTAAATATCGCAATTAAAAACCGCTAATGGAAACGCCTGAATTTAGAAAAAAACTCTCAAATACCGCAAAAAAGTTTTTTCGCTTTCATGAGGTGTAAATTCAGTTTCAATAAAGCAGTTTTTCGCAATTACACGCCATCAGGCGTGACGTAGGGATTAAAATTCAGTTATTGCTTCTTAATTATGATGAATATGATCATTTACAAGCATTAACTTTGAAATCAGAGTGATGGGGGAAGTTTTATCAGTCACATATCTGAAAAATCCCCAAATTGCCGTAACTCAGCAAGCTGAGTTCATTTAGGACATTTTACAGATGGTTTAAGTTCTTCATGTATTAACGACTGGACACCAGCTGTTCATGTCGTTTGCACACATTTGTAACACCACGACTCGGTTATCTCATTCCCACATGTTAATTATACGTCACCAGGGTTTGATAAAACGTGACCACGGATAACATCGTATGACTGCACCTTCGTATCAGCAGCTGCATCACCACATCAGTCAGGAACTGGTGCCGATATAAGTGGAATACAAGATCAAGAAGTGACTTCCACACTGCAGAAGTTGATCCTGAGGGGTTTTCATTTGTGTTTCGTTTCGGGCGTCCGTCCTGGAAGTTGCCACGAGTGTTTTTCCCTGCTGATGTGATCAGAGGCTCCGTACAAACGGACTTCACCTCTGAATCACCATCTGTGCTTTCATCTCCTGATGCATCAGCAGCTCTAAAACATGTTTATATCTCCATCCTCCTCAAAGTGGAGTCTCGCAGGACGGGATTTCACCAGAATGGAAGCACCTACATATCACTATTGTTTTTTTTTTTTAAATATAAGAAATATCGCTTTTATTTTTCGAAAAAATGTAATGGAAACCCAGCTAGTGATTCACTCAGCAGTGGGTGGGCCTGATATTGTAACACTGAACTGCGGCATCACACAGCTGATAATCAGGCGAACTGGTCGGGTGGTACCTGCCCTGCTGCTTGAAAAGTTGAACTAGTTCAGTCTTTCACTGCAAGGTATGCTTGCAAACCAAGGCAATGCACCCAGAATTCATCTTGGAAATGCAAGATATCACTCCATTTAACATTAATGCATGCATGTGCCTTACAGTCTGCGTCCACTTACTTGAAATGATTGAGAATCTCCTCGCAGTGGTCGTGATACTGGCCGAGCCACATCATGATCTGGATCGGAGCAACCAGGTAGATGGGGCTAAAGGCCTTTCCTAAACATGTCTGCAAACAAATGCAGTTATTTTAAAAGGTCATAGACACAAAACTGAGGCAGAAATGTGAAAAGCTGACGTGTAAAAATTAAGGGTGGGCACATTAACGTGTTAACGGTGCGGTAACGCATCAATTTATTAACACTGTTAAATATTTCATAACATGTTGACTCTGGGAACAGAAACTTGGTCCTAAACCATCAGTAGTTGTAAATTCACAGCTGGATTTAGAATTCAACTCTTTGTCAAACAGGAAAACAGTGGAAAGATCTGAGGACTGGAGTTGTGTGATCCAGGTTCCTGGTCTGAGTGAGGACCGGATCAGCAGCATTCCGGACTAACTGCATTTGTCTGATGGACTCAATAGGGAGACCTGTAAGGACTGGGTTCCAGTCTAGTCTACAAAAGATAAATGCAGAAATCCTGCAGAGACTTTAAAGTGCTGATGACAGGATTTTGACATTTTTCACTGTGCTTTATCGACCAAAACGCTCCTCATGATGATCCATGTAAGAGAAGCAGGCGCGCCTGCATGAATAACTTTTTACTGCATTTCAGCACATCTGACCAGACTGTGGTGCTGTTCACAGAAACGGGACGTGACGTTGCAAGTAGGAGCTCTACACCGCTGTCAGTGTGGATTTTAATGGTTTATTGAAGTTTTTAAGGTTCTTTCCCAGTTTTACAAACGGACAGTAATGGCTCAGCCTTCTGTTGTATTTCCAGTTAAAGTTTAAAAGCTCATCAGGATGGCGTTGGTTTATTTATGTTTCCTACGGATCATAAATACACTAGAAGAGGATAAAATAGGAGCTCTTACCGGTGTCTGGCTGTAGGAGCCTCCTGCACGTCTCTGCCAGTAAAATTCCCATCTGCAGACACCGTTTACTGGACATGATGAGACTTTCACGCATGGAGCTGCAGTCACTTCTGCCGGATTATTCTTCATTCATAATTGCTTCACAAAGCTGTGATTTCCAGCTGTGAACAGAGACAGCTGCACCTCGGACTTCACGGGACTTCTCAGACATCACAGATCTCCGTCTGCTGCTTCCAAAGATGCATCCTTCCCTCCATCCTCATCTCTATAAACAGGAACTATTTAAAACTCCACTGGAACCATCTAAGTTATCTTCTTGTTTTTAAAGGCTAGTTATTTCCCGTGAGTTAGCGTGCTAGCGGCTAGCCACGAGCTAATAGCTGTGCTGCCTCTCCACACCTACTACTGACTCAGCCTTGTACCGTGCTGGTCCTGCTCCGCTCGGTGCCGTTCTAAGCAGCTCTTAGACAGTTGTGGGTCCGCTTGGTGCTGGTCTGGGTCTCCTTACAGTTCTCAGTCCGCTCCGTGGGGGTCTCTTGCATGCTGGAGCTGAACCGGTGGACCGGGCTCTGTGAGAACGTCTTGGAGCTGACTTTCTAATTCCGGTTCTAACCTGTTGTCCCCATCTTCCTCAGCATCATCACACTCCTCTGAACTGGCTGATGATCCACCACACAAACCAGTCCCAGTCCAGCTGTTCTGGAGCATCTTTTGTTTTCCAGTTTTTTTATTTTAAATGTAAATCAATGAGCCGACCGCAACTGTCTCGTCTGGTGATGTCGTGTCATGGAGAAGCTAAAGTGCTAGCAGCTAGCAAGTTTTGGCTTTTCAACATCGGATATTTACGTGAATATAAGTCTAATTACCTTTTAACTGCACAGAACTACTTATTTTCTTTTGCTGTATTGTTTTATTTCTAAATTACTTGAAGTTAAGGTCGTGTCATCAGCACTTTAATCCTCCATATGTTCATTAAGTGATAACAGACTTCAAAACTGTCTTAATGTGAGGCTGAAATTCAGGTTCTGGACTAGTCCCAGATTTAAGGTCTAAATCCAGGACTAGTCTAAAGGTTTTTAGCCTTTAACATGTAAAACAAAATTAAGTGTATTTTCTTCATATAGCAGTATTTTTAAAGAATAAAAAATCAGTGACTATGCGATTAATCCAAGCATTTCATGTGATTGATCTCAATTAAAAGTTTTAATCGTTGCCCAGCACTAGTAGGTGACAGAAAATCAGAAGATCCTTTGTTGTTGGAGGCCTTAAAAGTGCCTGTTTTTGCTACGTACCAGTGCCCGTTCCCTCTGGTACAGCAGCTTCAACAGCCCCTGAGACACACAAATGAAAGTCAGAGTTAATGAGAGCCGACTGGACGTTCATTTACAGCTTCGTCTCTTCAGCTTACAGTGTGATGGTCAGCATGCAAGTGTGAGATGAAGACGGTGGAGATCTTGGACAGAGCTTCATCCACATCATCCCCGTAGTGTCTGCAGAGCTGACCGAAGGTTCCCTCCCCGCAGTCCAACAGCAAAGACTGACTCGGACTTCGTGCAGAAACAAAACACACAAACAGCTCATTAAATCCACCGAGATGAGAAGGAAACCTGCACGAGTAACAAAGCCAAAGTGAAGAGGCTGAGTGCATCTCTGACAGTTCACTTGTTTGGTTCTGCTGTCGGCTTGTTTTGTTTGTCAGTTCTTATGATTGCCGAGGCAAGAACCGACACTTCAGTCTGTTAGATCCACCGTGTGATTCTGCTACACATTCTTCCTCATCAAACTTTCAACAAATTTGCTCAAGTGGAACTTTGACTTGTTAAACTTCATCCAACATCAATGATGAATCTATGAATTTGGAGATGACTCACTTCCTGAAAGTTACTTTTGCTGTCTTTTCCGTCTCTACTGCAGTGTTTAGTGTTCTTCCAGCCAGTTTCAGACCCAGTGATGTTCACAATAAAAGTTAGTGTACTTTAAAATGATAATGAGACACACTCCTCTGTACAGACGGGCTGCTGCAATTACTAGGGATGCACCATACTGGAATTTTGGCCGATATCCGATATGACAATATTTTAAAACTCATGTGGCCGATAACCGATATTGATCCAGATATTAAAGCTGAAAAAAATAAGCAGTCATTCCGCATAGCAGTTTTGTTCCATTTCCAACAATAAAAAATGAAAAATAGGGGTGGGAAAAAAATATTAATGCACTGAAATATTGTGACATTTTCATATGCCAATATCAAATCGATATTTAAAAACGTGGTGTTGATCTTTTTTACTTACAAATCTCATGAAATTTCATCATTCTGTTACAAAATCTCACAATATTTTGTGAATTTTTGTGTGATTTTGTAACAGAATGATGAAATATCGTGAGATTTCATGAGTAAAATAGATTGAGACCGTGTTTTTAAATGTCAATATGATTTCAGCATATGAAAATATTGCAAAATTTCTGTGAATTCTCGCAAGATTTCGTAACAGAACGATGAAATATCGCAAGATTTTGTTAGTAAAATAGATCGATACCGCATTTTTAAATGTCAGTATGATATCAGCATATGAAAATATTGCAATATTTCAGTATACAGATTAGGGATGGGTACCTTTCACATTTGAATCGATACGGTACCAACTTTCGATACCTGCGAATCGGTACCGGTACCAAACGGTACCAGTTTTCGGTACTTTTATGTGTGTTTATATGGCAATAACAGATTTATTTCTCATTCTCAACATAGAATTTTTTAATAATATATTAAAGCAAAATCCAGCTGTTTCTCTATGATGTAGAGCGTCTGGTAACAGGGAAACTTAATGGCAAGGCAAGTTTTTTATACAGCATATTTCATGTAGCCTACAGGAAAATTCAAAGTGCTTTAGATAAACCAAGCATTGCAGCGGGGTGTAAAAGGGAAAATGATTAAGAACAAAAAGTACAAGTATGATTTTAAAATGATAAAAATTTAAAATATTTATGATTAAAAAGAGAGAGCATAGGGACGTGCAGATTTGAACTTTAGAGTAAAATCTATGTGAATGCAGCTGAGAACAGGTGGGTCTTTAACCTGGATTTAAACAAACTAAGTGTTTCAGCTGATCTGAGACTTTCTGGGAGTTTGTTCCAGACGAAATAATAATAATGACAGAATAATTTAATGAGAAAAAAGATGGAATATTCTCCGACACTAAACTGATTTTGTGGCGGCGTTTTGCGCAGGTCTGGAGGCTGTAATCCTGCTGCAGGGATCAGGTTACTAACTTGATGCAGACAGTTTCTGCCGTGCTGGTTAAACCATACAAGCTGTTTCAGAGAGACGCAGACTCTTATTTATCAGATGTAAGTATGGTGGCTGGTGCACTCGCGTGCGGAAACTCCGCTGTGATGAGGAATTTAATAAAGATGTGGGACGCGACAGGGGGAGGGAGGGAGAGACGTGACATGCGCGTCGCCCCAGAACTGGTTTACTGTCTTGGTTGATGCTGAACTCAGTAAATATTCACATTGTATTAAGTTCTTGAACGGCAGTTTGTGAACCCTGCTGGTTATTATCTGCCCCCGATTATATCTGTTCAGCCGCCGAGGCGCTGACGGACTTCTCCCTCTTTTTTCTGCGGGCTGCGGACGACGCTTCGGAAACGGAGCTTTGAAAAGAATATTGTGTTAAATCTGCTGCTTCCTCAGATCAGACGTGTTCCCGCCGCTGGCATCACAAATAATGCAGCGAACTTGATGTTTTAGAGAAGTGAAGCAGGAAAGCTTCTGACTGAACACGCGGCCGCTGCTGCTGATGTCATGCTGCGATGCAACGTTCACGTGCGGCATAGAAATAACAAACTCCTCCACTACCTCACATTAAAAAGGATGCATTTAGGTACCGAAACATGGTACCGTTTGATTTTACGTGAATCGGTACCCGGTAGTACCGACGGAGTTCGGTAGGTACCAATAAAAGTACCGATTTCGGTACCCATCCCTAATACAGATATATTTTTCCCACCCCTACTCTTTAGAAGTTTTAAAGTCTGTAAAAAAGACGTTTTTGAAGAAGCAGAAGAAGAAGAAGTTTTTTGTTTGTTTTTTTTACTGTAAAAAACAGCAGACTGATTGGTTAAATATCAGTGGGGCGGCTGATGTCTGATACTCAGTTTTAAGGCCGATATTGATATGGGGCTGATTATATTGTGCATCCCTAACAATTAGTACATAAATTGTCTTGTTTTTATTTGTTAAAACTGTCTTTATCCCCCTTAAAGAAACAGCTGAGTGAAACAAAACATAAAAGTCAGACTTCCACTAATATTTGTCTTTGTTTGCCCATTTTCTACAGCAGGAGCAGCCTTTTACACCTCCTACTGTTTATTATGAGGCATCTCACCCGCATTCTGCTCGACATTAAAGCAGTTCTACTGAATATTGGCAGAGTTTAATGAATTCGTCCCATTGCCCAACCTGATTGAACATTTTGCCCGGAATACAATTAATTGGAAATTATTTCAGTATTGTTTTGTTTTTCATCCTCATAGCCTACAAAAAGTATTTGATGCAAACATTTTCATACAAGAAGGGCAGCAGATATTGATTTTAAAAGAAGAGAAAGGAAGCACACACAGTTTAACTATAAATGGTCATCTAATGAATATTTCTTTGGCAAAGCAAATCTGTTCAACACAAGTCAGATCATCATTTTGCTTGCTATGATGCTGGATAGGACAAGTAAAATAAGAAAACAGAAAAAAAAGAAGGAAAATGAATATTTCTAAACCGTGCAAAGAGAAATAATACAAATAGTTGACATTAGCAAGATTACATTGATTAATTGTTGTGAATGTTGGTTTCCATTCATTTTCGATGAATTGCCCAGCCCTACCTGAACCAGAGGACCTCAGAGTCCGTTAGGGTTCATAATTCACATGTCTGATAGATCATTAAGACATTTATAAACAACTAAATGAACCTTAAAATCCATCCTTAAACGTATGAGGAGCCAATGCAGTGTGTTTAAAACTGGTGTAGGTGCAAATTATCTTTTGTAAGTATTAATTAAACTTTTGTTTTGTGGATAAATTACTTAAGGTTATTTATTTTTTGACATTTGTTTTGAGATAATGCCCTTTTTTTTTTTTAGTTATTTAGTAATGTTTCTTTGTTTTAGGTTAGTCATGAGCTGTCAGTGGTAAGACCAGCATGCATCTGGGGCTGGGGCGAATGTTTTTTTTTTTTTTTTTTTTAACCCGCGCAAGATAAGCAGTTAGGAAAATGTTTGTTCATGTCTGCTTGCAAAGGATTATAAACTGTAAAACTAATGGACCTTGCCTGGAACATTAACTTCTTCTAGCCTGCATATATTATTTGTCCACAGTGCATCTGTGGCCTTTTTGGATTATTTTTTTGTTGCTAAAGAACGGCCACATAAACTGGTGCCATAAAATGTCTAATCATGACATCCCTGCTCTCGTAATACTACAATACTACACAAGTTTCCAACCTTGAATTCTGTGCTTCTGACTATCTGATGGCAGGAGGCTGAAAAACAACATTTCAGCAGCATTTTGCCGTCACACACACCAGCAAGTGGATATCAACACACTGGCAATTTTGAAAGCGCATGAGAAAAATGACAGAGAAAGAGATGAAGACAAGGGTCAACATCGGATGGATTTTTGCTGGTTCAGAGAAAAGACGGATGCAGGGTTAGCTGTCATTAGGGGGCGCCAAAGTGCGAACACCTGCCAAAGTTCGGTGCTGTTGCTTTAAAATAAACGTGCAGACTCACTGTAATTATAATCTACAAAACACAATAACTAGTTTTCTTGAGATACTGAGCAAAGATGTTGTCGTGGCAACAGCAAGATGGAAAAACCCTCAGAGCTGTACCTGATGTTGACTAGAGTGGCACTGACATTTCGGATCTTCATTGGAAGAGCGGATCCGGTTCCCAGGAAAACCACCTCTGGGTATACACCTGGTGCTGCCGTAGGAGACAAAAACACTTCAAATAAAATACAAGGTCATTTTTTCTAAACTTTAAGCCCCTTTTGTTGGTCAAGTTTCCAGAACTGACCAGAGAGCTGTGCAGTCTCCGTGGAGCAGATTTTCCTGCATTTTTCCACCTCGGCCAGAAAGTTTGGGACCTCAGAGGCTTCTTTCACAAACTCCTGGGAGTCGCAGGAGGGGATGGCATCTCTAACAGATGAGACACAGGGTCAGAAAGACACGCAACACTGCCAGGGAAAACATGAAAGCGCAGAGAGAGAAACTGACACTTCTAAGACGAGGTTAAAAAAGAAAGCAGCGGCTCAGAGCTTTCCAGAGCGTTCTGTGTGGCAGCGCTCTGATGTGCAGAGATGAAGGACAAACTAACCTTTGCCACTCCATTACGGGTCTGAGCTGGAACTTGAGCAGACACTCAGCCCTGACGTTCGGGATGTGTAAGGCAGCCTGAGGCTCCTGGAGGCAAGAAAAGAAATAGTTTTTATAAATTCTTTTATGAATCAGTGTTATCACAACATGAATCCTGCTTTCAGACAGACTCAGTAACTCCCCTGCAAAAACAGGAATGGAGGAATGAATATTACTAATTACTGAGTAATAAATCTGTCTTTCTGCTTTTTAGGTTTTCTTTTTGCGAAACGTGAAGCCATGAAAGGAGTCTCAAATGTCTGTGTGCGTACACAAGCTCATACATGAACATGAATTTAACAATCTGCATCCACTGGAAGCTTTTTTCATCACAGAAATGATCACATCCCTGTAAGATCTGTCCAAATTGTAATGTGCACACATGTAAAGTTATTTTGAATGTGTTCAAATAGCCGAATATTTGTGTGGATTCAAACACACATTTGCAGTTACATGAAGTTCTGAAGTTCTTTTACACGTGTAAACTATGTGATGCACATTTGTAACTATTATGAGACTAATTTACCTCCATACATCTGCTGCTTTTTCAGAAGCTCATGCAGTGTTTTCCTCTGCAAACGTTTGTCATTGCAGTGTGTATGCAGTGCAGCCAATGCGCCACAGGAATGAATAAAAGTAAAAAATTAAGACTTGTCTCAGATCAAATTTAAGACCTTGGATGAAAAAAGGCCCTTTTTAATACCTTTTAAGGCCTTATATTTCAAGTTCAGAATTTTAGACATATTTATTTTAAAACCCTGCAAGAACCCTGAGCCCTGTTTTTTCAATAAAGGCCTTAATCCTCATCATCAGTTCCTACCCTTCCTCTTCTTCAGCTAATAAAGAAGCAGCAACCCTCTAGTTTCTCAGGCTGTTGGAGGTTTATGCGGATGGATAGTAGATAATAACATTTATTCTGATTGAGATGACTACATGAGCCGCGTTTAATCGGATTAATGAGAATTAGGGGTGGGAAAAAAAAAATCAAGACTGAAATATTGCGATATTGTCATATGCTGATATATCGATATTTTAAAATGCAGTATTGATCTATTTTACTCTGTTACGTAATATTTCGGGTTTTCGTGAAATTTTGTAAGAGAATGATGAAATCTTGCAAGATTTCTTTGGTAAAATAGATCAATATTGCGTTTTTAAATATCACTATGAAATCTGCATCTGAGTGTAACGATATTTTTTTCCCAGCCCCAATGAGAATTATTAATCTGATAGTGAGCTGCTTCACCTTTGTTCTGCAAGCTTTGAGCTCTGGAAAGATCTCTGGGTGGATCATGTTGAGCTGGGCCTGAATCTTGTGACTCCTGATGTTGTGAACCGTACGCGCCTGTTCGTTGAGGATCAGGTGCTCGGTTGTCGATGGAAACCTGCAGAAATGCATGTTAGACTCAGAGCCTTGAACCCAACATTAAAGACGTCGATTGTCCGTGAAGTTTAGCATCAATCCAGACCTCTCCATCCATTCCTTGTACTGATCCGTTTCCAGAACAGACTCCGGGGTCATGTGGACCACCAGCACTGCAGAGTCCTCGGTCCCTCCGGTCTGGTATCTAAATGACACGATCATTCAGCAGTTAAACATATAAACCAGGGATGCACGATATTGGAATTTTCATCCAATATGCCGATATTCTAAAACTCATGTGGCCGATAACCGATACTGATATTCGATATTAGAGCTGAAAAAAATAAGCAGTCATTGCAAATAGCAGTTTTGTTATCCGTTTAACACTTTGAAAAATAGTTGTGGGAAAAAAATATTGATCCACTGAAATATTGCGATATTTTCATATGCCTATATCAAATCGATATTTTAAAACATGGTATCAATCAATTTTACTTACAAATCTTGCAAGATTTCAGCGTTCCGTTACAAAATCTCACGATATTTCATAAATTCTCATGAGATTTTGTAACAGAACGATGAAATATCGTGAGATTTTGTGAGTAAAATAGATCGATACTGCGTTTTTAAATGTCAATATGATTTCAGTGTATGAAAATACAGCGATATTTCAGTGAACTGACATTTTTTCCCACCTCTAGTCTTAAACCCCAAGTTTAAAGTCTGTAAAAAGAAGTTTTTGAAGAAGAGGAAGAAGAGGGTTTTTTTTGTTTGTTTCTTACTTCAGAAACAGTGGGCTGATCGGTTAAATATCGGTTAAATATCGGTGAGGTGGCCGATGTCCGATACTCACTTTTAAGGCCGATATAGACCGATACCGATAAGGGGCCGATTATATCGTGCATCCCTCCTACAAAGTTCTCAATCTGTGAAAAAAGTCCATCGATCGTTAAAGTCTCACCTCCTGAGCTGACGATTAGAACAAACGGCTTCCACAAACTCTTCAGACGGACACTCCACGATGATAAAAACCGGTCCCGGGTCAGTGGGGGTGCAAACCTGCTCGGGTCGGATCTGTGAGACGACAGCAGCGGTCAGCTGAAGCAGTCGGCAGCCTGAAACCTGCCAGAGAAGCGAACATCGTACGGCACCTCTTTGCCTTCATGCACGATGCTTCTCCCGTCTTTCAGAGCTGCAATGAGAGGACCGATGGCCGCGGTGCCTCTGCAGGGAAAACGCATGTGAACAGACCAAAATCAGAGCTGCAACGCCACATAGACAGCATCAAACTACGCTGGAGCTTCCTAAAAGGGAAGTTTGGAAAACCTCTGTCTGTTTTACAGAACTGCAAAGTCAATCTACACAAAATGAACACAAATGAAGCGATGAGTCACTGCACTGACAAGCAGAGTTAATCACTCACACAGGAAGTCCCAGCTGCAGCGCTTCAGCCACCAGGAAGTTTCCTTTCTTGGGGTGAAGCTGGAAAAGAAATGAGATGATGATTTCTGAGACATCAATGGAATAAAAAGAAAGGATCTTAGATTTCAGGAAGAACAGGGATCACTCTGATCACTTCCACTTCAGCCCTGTGGGTGGCGCACCATGGAGAACAAACAGATTAATAATAAAACCCTTTTCTTCCTTCTGCTATCAGGCTTTTACGTCATGTTCACAGCATTTGAAAACAAATTAGATCTCATTTATTCTTACAAATGATTTACTAATCAAGTAATTTACCAGTTGCTTACCTATAACCACCATGGTCTTCTTCATGGTGCTGTTTATTCCTGCTGATGACCTGATCTCACTCGTCCTGAGTGTTCAATGCTTGTGGCTACCTTAATATTTCTATTTTTATTTTAATAGTAAAGCAGTAAAAGTAAATGACCCCTCAGGGATCAGCAAAGTTATTTGAACTGAACTAATGATGTTATTTTACGGCTTCCTACCTTACAGACGAAGGCCACCACCAGAGACGTGTCCCTGGTTACCGCTCGTCTTTCACCTGGAAAGACATTTAACACAGAATATCGGAACGTGTTGCAATAAAGTCTGAATATTTACAGCTCAGGCTGATGAGAGAGGAACTTCCTGCACATTAGGGATCAACCGATACAGATTTTTTTCAGGGCCAATCACTGCAATCAGGTGTTTTCTCTAACGTTCAAAAGGACTTCTACGTCTGCTGACAGGTATTTTGGTCCACTGTTTTTTTTATTGTTATTATTTCCAACCAAAATTTAAAAGCAATATCTTATTTCAGTAAATCATAATTTTGCAAATTTTTATTTATTATTATTTTCTTGCGTTTCTTGTTATTTGAATTACTACCGAGAATCTAGTCTTTTCTTTCATTGGAAGGTATGAATAATTTTGAGGACGACTGCATATAAAAGTCTGGAAAATTATGCCGAGTGGGGCTATCAGCCAATGCCGATACCAGCAAAAAATAAAAATATCGGCCGGCTGATGTATCGGTCTATCCTTACTCCACGTATCTGTGGATAGCAGATTCATCACGCAGCTGTTGCAGAATTTGTTGCTTTGCAGAAACGAAGAGAAATCGTTCTCGTTTCATCTCTCAGTCTGGACCAGATCTCCTCACCTGGACTGTCTCCTCTGCTGTTAACGGGGAGGTTATCCGTCTTTGGAGAACCATGAGAAGGGCTGCTGCTGCTGCTGCTGCTGCTGCTGGATCTGGGCGAGTTTTTTCCTCCACTGCCCCTCGATTTGGCTGGAGAAAAAAACTGTCAGCTGCAAACCGGGTAAACGTAGAAAAAAGCAAGCGATCATTTTAACTCACCAAATATCGGAACCTGAAACACCGTCATGGTTTCGTCTTTGTACGTCTCTTCGGTGTACGGTCGAACCGCTGCAAGAACACGACACCGTTGGGCATTGTTCAAACATACGGAGTAGAAATAACGACAATATCGTCCCAAAAAAAGTCAACATACACAACTTGATGTCTTCCAGAGGTCCAGAAAACGACTTGATGGCATTCAGATAGTTTTCCTTCAATTAGAAAAGAAGCAGACTTAATGTGAGTCCTCGTGAAGTGGAAAGCAGATGCTACAGATTCTCACCAGCTGTGGAGGTCCAGAGAGAACACACTCAGGGACGCCCGTGTCCTTCAGGGTTAATATCATCCCTACAGCAGAGACAAGTCAGAAAAGCTGATGAGAAGCAACAACAGGTCAAATTTATGCAAAAATAAGGGGGAAAAAAAATCACTTTTAGCTTATGAATCACTAAAGAAAATTACATTTATCGAAACTTAGCAAAAAAATGTAAGCAAATGTGTTTTTGGTTGATTATTTCTCCTCCTAACTGCATTATCCATCATTGGAAAGCCTGTTTTTTAAACTTTACAACCAGGTAGAACTTGTAATCTTTTTATAACAGATATAAATTTATATATTTTGCTGATACTTTATTACACCCTCTGCATCTTTTTATCTTCATCTATCTTTTTTATTTTTTATCTTTGCTTGTGGCATTTTAATTCTTCATGTCTGGTGTGTACACTGCAGTAAACTGACAGTTAAAGTTTTTGAATCTTTCTAACAATGTACAACACAAGTTATTAGAGAAATAATCAAGAAAACACAAATTGTTAGGAGAAGCGAATTATCATAGGGATGCACGATATTGGAAGTTTGGCCGATATCCAATATGCCCATTTTTAAAACTCATGTGGTCAAAAACCAATATCGATATCGATTTTAAATCTGAAAAAAATAAGCAGTTTTGTTATCCATTTCCAGTACTTTGAGAAATATCGAAACACTAAAATTTCACAATATTTTTAATATGCCAATATCATATTGATATTTAAAAGCGCAGTATCTTTTTTTTTTTTTTAAAGGATTTTTTGGGCTCTAGTGGCCTTTATATGACAGTGTACAATGACAGGAAAGGGACAGAGAGAGTGGGGAGTGACATGCAGCAAATGGACCAGGACTGGGAATCGAACCGGGGCCGACTGCGCTGAGGGGCTGTGGCCTCTGTTCATGGGGCGGCTGCTCAACAAACTGAGCTAATCACCGCCCCAAAAGCGCAGTATCAATGTATTTACTAACAAAATCTCGTGAGATTTCAGCATTCTGTCACAAAATCTCACAATATTTGTGAGATTTTGTAAGAGAACGATGAAATATCGCAAGATTTCGTTAGTAAAATAGATCGATACCGCGTTTTTAAATGTCAATATGAAATCAGCATATGAAAATATCGCAAAATTTTTGTTAATTCTCTTGTGATTTTGTAACATAACGATTAAATATCACACTATTTCATTAGTAAAATGGATCAATACTGCATTTTTAAAATGCATATAAAAATATTGCAAAATTTCAGTGTATCAATACTTTTTCCCACCCCTAGTTTTTAGAAGTTTTAAAGTCTAAAAAAGAAGTTTTTAGAGAAGAAGAACAAGAGGTTTTGGGGGGTTTTTAGACTTTAGAAACAGCGGCCTGATCGGTTAAATATCAGTGGGGTGGCCGATGTCTGATGCTCAGTTTAAAGGCCGATATAGGCCGATACCGATAAATTATGGTATTATCATATTAATATATATATTATCATCATTATAATTCTGGATGCAGAAGTCAGTGCAAAGCTGAAATCTGCATTCTGTTTAAAGGCCAGCATGGAGCGACTCCTGTGAGCGTGGAGCCCTGAAACTGTGCAAACTGGATCAGTTTTATTAAAGCAGAATGTGACAGGGCTACAACTGGTAATCAGAATATGTTAATCTGATTAGTGGATGATTTCAAAGAAACACAGAGGACTAAAAGGAAGAGATTAGCAGCTGGAACAGAGTGGTGCATCCCACTGCTCCTGACCTGATAAACCTCCCACGTTCTCCCAGCTCAGCCTCGTCAGGAAGATGTTGTCCAGGCGAGCAGCTTTCAACCTGCAGCGGTCAAAAACGCTCATGTTACGGTTTCTGTCCACCAGACTGACATGAATCTGTGTGAAGCAGCTTACTTGTGTTCCTGCATGAGTCTCTGGGTTCCCTCTCCACAGTTGAACAGGTACCTGCAGCAGACAGGACAGACCAATACATCAGCCGGACAATATTTTAGGTTGATATTTGCATTTTTTTTGCTGATATCAGCATTCATCGAAACGTTGGGTGTGTTGGCCGATTTACAGACAGGCATGTAAATAGGCCGCAGCTTTGTGTGTATATATACAGCCATGGAAAAAAATTAAAAGACCAACTTTGTCGTCAAAAATAATGGTTATGCAATCGAGTACCAACTGTGGTGTGAATCATGTGACTAAAAGAGACAGAAAAGAAAATATAAAAAGCCTAAAAGCTGTTTTTGGCAGGACAATGCCATAGCTATTGATGTAAGAACTTAAAAACCAAAATCCCTTATCAAGAAAAGCATGGAAAATGGCAGATATCAGCTCTTTAATTAAACTCTTATGAACTATTTTTGTTGCTATCATTTATATTTGTCAAGACAAATGTACTTTTAGAAGGGCTGTGCAATTAATCAAAATTTGATCGTGACTTCAATATTTAGATCAAACAATCTTCAAACTCCTATAATTGAGTTGAAATGCTTTATTTGCCATTTTTCATGACAATTTCTGAAGGTTATTCTGAAGGTTAAAATTTGCCATTTGTTTGGTGTCATTAACAAGCATGTTAGGTTTGTAATGTTGCAGAATTGCACTAAAGCTTTAAGTTGATTTTGTTTGTTTTTTTGTTTTTTTTATGAATATTTTATATTCTTCAAATATAGAGAAATTGCAGAACAGTTGGACACAGTTTATTTTGGATACATTTATGTTTCTCTATTTAATTTAATGTTCAGAGTATATTTATTTTATTCATTTAATGTTTATACATTGCAAAACAGCTGTACAGTACACATTTGTAGCCTATATTAACTTTCAATTTGAATGTTTTGTGTAAAATATCAAAAAAGATTTTTTAACAGAGAGAGGAATGCTAGATATATACATCATGTAACTAAAAAATAATCGTTTCAATAATCGAGATTTCAATATTGACCTAAATAATCGTGATAATGACTTTTTCCATAATCGCCCAGCCTTAACATTTAGTAGTACCAATGACCAAGAAGTATGGGAAAATAAGGGAAGTCTAATTATTTCCGTGACTGTATATCATTAATAATAATAATCATATATACTATATTAATCCCAATTAGGGTGCCATATAGGAAATTCATTCTCTGCATTTAACCCATCTCAGGTTGAAACTGAGAGCAGTGCGCTGCAAATGAAAGCACCCGAGGTGCAGTTGGGGTATCTATATATCAATCAATCAATAATAATCTATCTATACACATACATACACATGTACACACACACATAAGTTTAATGTTTCTATTTAATATTTGTTTACAAGTCCACTGCTTCTCTTGTATATGTTTATTTAAAGTGCTTTGTCTCTCTTTTATCTTACGTTTTCAAAATTTGTTGTCTTTGTATACTTCATTATACTAATTTTGGGGTCAAAGTATCGGCCCCAAATATCGGCAGGTTGTATCGGCCATGACTGAGGCTGATATAAAAAAAAATATCAGTATCATTCCTTTAAAAAAAAATCTGTATCGGTCGATCCCCAGCAGACAGGAGGGGGGTTAAAAGTAGTTTAATGTGACTGAGGCTTGTTCTCCTGAAACTATGCTAAACATTGATGTCACCTGATAATTTAAAGGCTTCACATTTTTAGTTCCCTGCTTCTGAAATCTGTGAAATACGTACCTGTTGAACTCAGAGAAGACATAAAGTGAGGCCGGACTGTCTCTGCTTCCAGCACCGACCACCTGCAGGTACACGGTGGAGGGTCCGTGAAGGTCTCCTCTCTTGTTCCGGCTCTCCTTGGTCTTCACGCGGCGCAGCGGCTCCTTCTGCTTCGCTTTCTTCGGCCTCGTCTCCGAGAACTGACCACTATTAGTCGCCATTGTCCGGAAAAACTGAAAAACAGTCCGATGGAAAGCAGAATCACAGCGTGCGGCTGTCGCTGTCGCAGGAGCAGCTGAGAGAGCTCTGCCTTTCAGAACCAGCAACGAGGAGAACCTCACGCGGACCGTATTCATGCTAAACACGTCACTCAGTCATTAAAACAAACGAGCCAGACGATTATTCATAAGCAACAGACCTCAGTTAACGATGCTCGGACATTTCTGAAAGTTTGTCATCAATTCATTACCTAACAGTAGCTGTGTGTTCAGCCCACAGGACATCAGAGGCTTCGTTGACACATGTGACACTATTTCCGGCATCCAATGATGACGTTAAAGGTCCTCAACGCTCATTGGTTGATGGGATTATCTAGCAGGTGCAATGACCAATCACAGCGGAGTTGCGGGGGAAGAAGGCGGAGATACAGCGCTCAGTTTGACTTGCTAAACGTAAACAAACGACTAAAGAAAAAAAACAAAAAAAACAAACAAAAGATAAATAGATGAAATATTTCATGTCTAAACAGCAAAATAATTACAAACTCCATGTTTGGTAACAAGAAAGGATGTTTATAGTAAAAATACTGATTACTGGAAAATAATATCACCTGTGGTACTCACTAACTACTAGACGATAATAATAATAATAATAATAATAATGAAAACATATGAATTATTACTCTAAGAATGCACAGATAACTTATGCATTTTTTGTTTTGTTAGAATTTTTTATTTAAAACAAACTAAAAGCAGCTATTGAAATAAAGAAAAGGGATCAAACGATGTCAGCAGCTCAAATCAAAGTCCATGTACAGTCACTGCAATAAGATGATTGGAGTAGGTGGAAGCTGATGCTTATCTAATCCTACCATTACTATCCACTTATTTATCCCGTATTCTGCACACTAAACACAAACTATATCAATAATAATATATTGATATAATAATACTAATATTCAATGCAAACTATCATGTTACTTGTCAATAGTTATTTACACTGGATGAAAATAATGTCCAATATATTCTTGTATTCATGTGTAATCACTGTTCCAGAGGGCTTGTGCATTATTAGATCAGCTTTATGAAAACCCCAGCCACGTTCTCTCGAGAGAAGACTTTCTCCTGCAACGCTTGGAAACAAGCCCTGCTCCTTTAGTTCTATTCTACTGGTACTTTAACATCCAACAGGTCAGCTGAGGCCTGGACTTTAATTGGGATACAAAGAAGGTTGGTCTTTACCTCGCTCAGATGCATCTGGACTTTCAGCTGGATTCTCTGCGGCCAGAGTCCATGATCTGGTGGAAATATCTGGACAACATTCAGCATTTGACCCGGTAAACTTGGAAGATTTGAAATCATTTTGGTTCAAAAGCCAGTGATTGATACCAGACCCGATCGCACACCGGTGTAGTTCAATCATTTTAATCAGATATGATTTTTAAAAGTGTTGATTGCTGAATCCGTGTAGATCAAAAGTACTGTTGTCCAATGGAAAGACTGGACACTATCAGCATAATGAGACGACTGTGTTATGGTGCTTTATATATACGTATATATATATATATATATATATATTTATATATATATTTTTTTTTTTTTTTTCCAATACTGTATGTCTGTGCTATATCGTTTAATATTTGGACTTTCATCCTATAAAATTGTCATTCCATTAACTGAAAAAGTACTGTTGTGGCCCAAATCTGAAACATTCTCTCCAGGTTTGTCTTCTAGAGCAGAAGTTTTCAAACTAGGAGTCAGGACCCCCTTATGACTCGTATGATCATTTCAGGGAGTCGCCAGATCATTGTGTGTGTGTGTGTGTGGGGGAGAAATAGAGGCTACATTTATCGAATAAATTTGGGATTTTGGGGGCTATGTAGTAGTAACCTTTATTTTACCAGGAATAAAACTCTTTGAGATTAAAAAACCTCTTTTTCAAGAGTGACCTGGCCAAGACAGCAGCATAAATTAACACAGCAGCTATGATTATTAAACCATTATTGCAAAGAGATCAATCTGTAAAATTAACACATTCATTTCTTAGTTATTTCATAAATAACCAAGTTATTACTAATACCATGTCAAAAATCCAAACTGGCATTATCTCTGCGAGAGAAGCTGATTTTGGGCATGCTGTCACAGCACTGAACCGAGTCCACCAGAAAACAATAAACTTCATAAATGAGGAGGCTTGATTGTTTTCAAGCCTTATATGGATTTATTTTTTTATTATTGGGTGTCCAGAAACAAAGTTTTTATAGCTGCTATTCTTTTCAGCTTGCAAGGAGGCAGAAGGTCTGAAAAAAACTATTGTGGGCTTTATTATCTATTTATTCATTTGTAATGGATGCAGATTTTGTCACCAGCCTTTTCTTTTTTTACGCAAGGCTGAAATAAAAAAATAAAAAGAAAGAAAGAAAAAAGAAAGACAAAGACATGAAGAAATAAATTTCTGAAATAAAGAAATACAAATGACGTCTGAAATAAAGAAATTAGGAAATAAAATTACAGAAAAAAGCCTGAAATAAAGAAATAAACAAGAATACAGAAAGAAGCCTGAAATAAAAATAAAGAAGTCTGAAATAAATAAAAATACAGGAAAAAGTCTGAAGGAAAAAAATAAAGAAATCTGAAATAAAGAAATAAATAAAAATACAGAAAGAAGTCTGAAATAAAGAAATAAAAATAAAAAAGTCTGACATAAAGAAATAAATAAGAATACAAAGTCTGAAATAAAGAAAGTGAAATAAATAAATAAAATTACAGAAAGAAGTCTGAAATAAAGAAATAAAAATAAAGAAGTCTGAAATAAAGAAATAAATTAAAAAGAAATCTGAAATAGAGAAAAATAAAAATCAAGAAATCTTAAATAAAGAAATAAATACAAATACAGAAAGAAGTCTGAGATGAAGAAAAATACAGAAAGACGCCCTGAATAAAGAAATGAATAAAAAATTAAGAATTCTGAAATAAAGAAAGGACGAAAAATACAGAAGACTGAAATAAATGAAAAAATAAAAATGAAGTCTGAAATAAAGAAAGAAAGAAAGAAAACAAAGAATAAAGTCAGAAATAAATGAAAATAAAGAAATCTGTAAAATGAAAGAAATCAGACAGAAATAAAGAAAAAGAGAAAAGGAGAGAAAGAAAGAAATTTGGCTCTATTTGTGTGATAAAAGCTGAATTCTGGTATCACCTTAAGAGGATGGCCACAGGATGACCCATGAGACATGTTACACAACTAACCACTCAGTTCAGGGGGGTGGGGGGGGGGATGAAGCACAAACACCAAAGACTGTTATTTTAGGGATCGTGGCTCTGGAGTATATATACACAGCCCGGCCTGAAATGCTTTCCTAAACGTTTCCTTACTGCAGGTGAAAAGCCAGAAACAGACAGAGCACGCGGGTTCCCTTCTCTTTCTTTATTCATACATCTGCAGCGACTGCAGCTCTGACACGACTTTCCCGCAGACACTTAAAAGCTCTTTACACCCAGAGAAGCACAGTTCCATGAAGATACCAAACACAATGCTTTCATTCACGCACATAGGAGAGGTGGAACGATTCACAGAGAGGATGATTCCAGTATGAAGAGCCTCCACTTGGTTTTGGTTCTATAAATACAAGTTCCAGGTTATTTTTCTGACTAATCACTGAGATGCGCCCTCATCATGATGAGTCTGATTGATTCAGTTGCTTTTATACTTGAGTGTCTTGTGTGCATGTGAACAAGAGAGAATCAGAAGTGTGTTAATATATCATACAGACTGAAATGAGCACCACTATTAATCCAAGTGGAGTTTTTCTTTTAGGCTTTACAGTTATTATTCAACACAGCAATAAGGGGACGAAGCAAATTTACACAGGATTTCTTTTTGATTACATTTTTTTTCTTTGTTGTAGCAGAGTGTAGACTGATTGGTGTGTTTTTGGTTTGTCCTGCTATCAGTCCATATACATGGGGGAGCTGGGAGAAGCCGGCATCTGATCCAGGATCCTGCAGACGTAGCTGGCTACGTCCACCGAGCGCTCCTCGTACATCTGGATGAACGGGTCTCTCTGGGGTGGAGAAAAATAGAAAAGACAAACATGAGCATCAACTCTGATGTATTAACTTCATGTGGACCCAACAGAAACCCACCAGCAGCTCTTTGTACTTTGGCCTCTTTGACTCATCCTTGGTAAGGCTGCAGAGGACAGACAGAACAGAGGGTGCAGTTCATCTTCTGTCCACCAGGAGGCAGAATAACACAATAAGCATGTAAACTAGTTCTCCTACCACACGTTGACAAAGGAGATGAATTTGGGGGAGAAGCGCCTCTCCTCAGAGTTGCTGAGCTGCGGGGGGTCTCCTCTCACCACCTGGGTCAACTGGTCAAACACGCTGTTCCATTTCGGGTAAGGAAAACGTCCGGTAGCCAGTTCATACTGAAACACACACACAGATGTTTGAGGAAAACTGAGAAACTGCAAATCATACGACAAGACCTTGAAGAAATAAATACTGACATCATTTTAGGGCTAAAAACGGAGCTGTTGTCCATTTATGTGAAGCAACATTTCAGTCAGTGGTTTACCAGGATGCCTTTCTGTGCATCTGAATCTCGCTCATACACAATAAGACACAACGGCATGTAAATAAAAATGGCTACCGTTAGATGATGTTTTTTAATTTATCAAATTAAATAATACAGAATCAAATTATTCTCCTTCATGTTTACTTGGAAAACAGCCATTCTGAACTGAGGTTTACATAGAAAACACATTTATTCACCTTTATTTAATACAGCTTTAGATAATGATGCGCAATAAGAATTTCCACCGATACCGATAACCAATAATTTTCTGCTTCCCATGGCCGATACCGTAAACTGATAAGTTCATATTTTAAAATTCAATATAATCTTTATATAATCTTCAGTTTTTGGTCTGGATGCAGCATTATCTTTGTGGTGATATTTCAGTAGCTCTGCCTTGTCTATCGCAGCAATAAAAAGTTTTGGCGATTTAAATGTTTTCTTTTCAACTAATCACACAAAAATGTGATCATATTGCTCCCATCCCCCACAATTTTTTTTAAAGCAAACAAAAAACAGCTTTCTGCAGGTTTGCCACAAACTCTGCATTGGTTAATTTAACTGACAACTGTTCATGTACAATTTGATATTTCTGTATTTTCTGATTTCAGGGAGCCGTTTAATGAAAACTAGCCTGTTTGGCTAAATCTGGCATAAATAGAAGTTTTTCTTTGTTTTTTATGTGCTCTGGCTCTTTCAAATTAATGAATAAAATGAGAAAAATATTGGCTGATATCGGCCTGATATTGATATTCAGTTTTAAAGCCAGTTTCGGCCAATACAGATATCGGGCCGATAATATTGCGCATTACTAGCTTTAGATCTGGATGTTGGGAAGAGTTCTGATTGGACGGGAGGGGGGTGGGGGTGGGGGGGACGTGACATATTTACGTCTACCGGAAGTGAACAAACTCTGGTTCTGTTTCTTTTCGGCAATAACATGGACGACCATGTAATAAAGACCATGTTCTCTTTGATTTTGATTGTAGGTTCGAAGCAGCAGCTCGACACCAACTTGCTGCTTCACTGTCGTCAGCTGGCTGGAGTCCAACGCTTACTTCAGACGTCCGTCATGCCAGCGCAGAATATGTGCGTCATCACGACAGAACGAGCACAGAGCAACCAGAATAGCATATACATGATGGAGGAATTACCGTATTTTCCGGATTATAAGCCGCACTTTTTTTTCACAGTTTGGCTGCTTGTGCGACTTATAGTCAAATGCGACTTATATATCAAAATATATACAATTTAGCATGTTTGTAAGTCTCAATTCATATTGTTGGACATGAGCAAAGGAGCAAATATTATCATCCAATGCCAAAAGAGGGCGCTCTAGGCTTGTGGCAACTATATTCTGCTCCGAGGGCAAAAATCCCAAAATAGCCTAATCTCAGTGAGAGGAGTTTATTTTGAACATCTGTCTGTACTGCCTGTGTGGTGGAACAAATCCTCAAAAAGCATGTTTATCCTTCTTCCTTATGAGGTTTATGATCATTTACAGGCATTAACTTTGGAATTGGACTGATTGGGTCATTTTTAGCAGTAACAAGTAGGATATGAAAAATTAGAAAATCCCCCTATTTTAAATAAATAAATACGAGTTATTGGCCGGTGCGACTTATATATGTTTCTTTTTCCTGTTCATGATGCATTTTTTGACTGATGCGACTTATAGTTTGGAAAATACGGTATTCAATTCAGAATTAAGATGAAAATAAACCAGCCACATACCTCAGAATTAAGTTTAATTCAGAATCATCAGTTTTATTTGGAGTTAGGCGTTTACAAGGTCATTTTAAAGAGGGATTAACTTTCATTTGGAATTAAAAAAAAACATAGCTGACGTGAGATTCCCAAGTTGTGTTTATGTCTATGAAATCAAACTGCTGCTGTTGGGAATAAAATTCAGCAGTTTTAGTCCCTTTTTTTAATGCTAATGATTCACATTTGTACAGTGGAGTATTAGGGCTACAATGGCCCCAGTTATACTGTATGATGTTTTTTAATTCAGAATTAAATTATTCTCCTTCATATTTACATGGAAAAAATAATTCTGAATTAATGTTGACATGGAAAACACGCTTATCTTTAGATCTGGGGGTGGGGAAGGGTTCTGATTGGACAGGAGGCAGGCGTGACGTATTCATGTCAACCCGGAAGTAGACGCCGGTTCCTGCACCTTTTTGTTTCGACTACGACATCAAAACCACATAATAACAAAAATTTTCACTGTATTTTGATTGTAGTTTTGTTGCAGCAGCTCAACACTAAATTTGTGCTTCATTTCTGCCGGCTGGCACGAGTCCAGCACTTGTTTCACGTGCGCTTGGACAAGCTCCTTTACAACAGGACAAGGGAAGGAGCATGCTCAGAACGACAGGAATTCAGTGAGACCGGAATAAAAGGTCACATGAGAGGCAAATTACTTTATTCAGAAATAAAACAGGAAGAAAATAAGTTTTATTCGGAATTGTGGTTTTCAGTCAGAATTACGGGTTTACATGTTCTTCCTGAAGCAGAATTAACTTTTATTCAGAATGAAAGAGAAACTAAAACTCTCATGTAGACATGGTCATTAAGAAAAAACTTTTTTTTTTTTTACAGACTTTGAGAATAAAGTCCTAATTTTTTGACAAAAGGTTGTAATTTTACAAGAAAAAGTTATTTTATGAGTAAAGTCGGAAATTTATGATAATGAGGGCTTGATATTTTAAATTTATGAGAGGAAAGTTGACCAAAAAAAAATAGGGGGGTTGGAGCATTTCATTAAGATGTCCTTCAGCATAGGTTTTTCAAACCAGAAGATTCTCAATCTTTTGGCATATCAGCACCACACTGTCGTTAATATCAGGACTTTGAAAAGAATCTACAAGAAAATGAATGTATTCCTCAGAAAGACGCAGACGGACTTGGAGGAAATGGCTGCTTTTGTGGAGGGAAAACTGGCTGGAACCGGTCAACTGCAGGGTCATCCATGAATGCATCAGCGGTGAATTCAGAGGGGTTTGTGCTTCTTCTTTAACTTGTACGTAAAAATTGTTTAATGGCTCAAGAAGTTTAAATGTACATGACATTATCTTACCTGTGTTGCACTCTCGCGTTTCTATTGCGCACTTACTATTACAATTACCACTTTACTCTCATAACACTTCTTTATTTTTGTAAATTTTTTACTTTATTCTAAAATCTTATAACCTTTTTCTTGTAATATTACAACTTTATTGTCGAAGTCTGTAAAAGAAATTGTGGCCCTAATACTCTGTTGTAAATGTGCAAAACAGCTGCAATAACTTTAATGTACCCAGTTAAAACTCACCAGTGTGATGCCCAGACTCCAGACATCTGAGCGCACATCGTAGCCTTGCCTGGACGCGCTGGGGTCTATCCTCTCCGGCTAAAAAGACAAACCAGACTTTTAAGTTTAGGAAACATGACACAATCCTTTAAACATCATTTCTTGTATTTTTCTGGTGAAACAAACTAGTGAGGAAATGAAAACAGATGTTCCCGTTTTCAGCCTGAGAATACCAGAGCTGCTCATCATCACCTCCGGACGTGTTTTCACCTGCCCAGAAGGATGCCATCAGCTCTGGAGCTCGGGCACGTTCATTCCCTCGCTTCACCACCAAAGCACAGAGCCGACGCAGCGGCGAAGTGTGTCAGAGGGGCTGCAGCGCTGCGGAGAGGAGGAAGCACCTCGCTGGCCCATTTACAGGCCTGAATTAGATGCTGATGTCACCCAGCAGAGTGCGACAGTCTCAGCTGCAGATTTACGCAGCCGAGTGCTGCAAAGAACCTGCTCCTATCTGCTGAGACCGGACCTGGAAACCACTGCAGAGAACTTGGCTCCAGTAAAACACTCAATATCTGCAGTTTCTGCGCTGACATGGTTTGCATCTTTAGCTCTTTCCATCATAAGATGAAATCAAGTAAAAGGCTGTAGAGACTAACGATGGAGGATAGAGACCCTTTACTTATATTTAGTTGCATATTTAGTGACATCTAGCTAATTACTGGACTTGTAAACAGTCCATTTTCCTCTCAGCTCTTGTTTTTGGTGCTTTCAGATTGAAGAATAAGGTCATCGTGCCAATTAAAGAGCCGTTCAATCAGCATTTTACTGAAAGGACTGAAAGTTTTTGCCCTCACTGGTGTATATATTAGGGATGTTCGATATTGGCTTTTTTTTTTACTGATATCCAATATTGTCTAACTCTTACAGTGTGTTCAGACCAAGCGCGATTTGGGCGTCAAGGGCGTCAGGTTTACATGCAAAGTCAATGGCCGACACGCGTCGAGGAGGCGTCGAAAAACCTGCGGCGCGTTTCGCGCGTCGGGCGCGGCGCGTCGAGGCGCGTTACGCGCGTCGAGTTTTGAGATTTTGAGCGTTTGACGCCCTTGACGCGCGTCAAGGGCGTCAGACGCCGGAGTTGGAAAATCTGAACTTTGGCGTCTTGACGCGGGGCGTCGACCAATCAGAGCGAGTCATTTCACAGACACACTTTTTCTGACAGGAGAGGAAACACAGAAAAACCAGGGAAATCTCCTCTCTATCTGAAGACAGAGGAGGATAAACTGTGATCTGTGTCCGGTCCCGGTTTCTGAACGGTGGGTTGATGACCTGCTGTCCTGATGGGATGTACTGGGCTGATAATGCTGCCCCGCATCGGGACAGCGGGACGTTAAACTGGGCCGGATCAGAAAGCTGAAAGTGCCGCTCACCAGCTGCTCCTGGAGTAAATGATGAAAATCATCACAGTCAGAACACCTGGAATCATTTTGTGGACCGGACACAGAGCAGAGATGTCCGACGATAACGTTCCCTGCTTTATTTATCACATAAAGTCGAGCCGCTCTCTCTCCTGCACCTGCCATGGTGCAGAGAGAGCAGTGAAAGGGAAAAGAGAAAGGAGAGGCTCCTCCCACGGCGCGGCGAGCGCGGCTTGGCTGGGCATCTCTCGCAGCGCGTCAGAGTGTCAAGACGCTGGAAATCAAGCGTCTGACTTTTTAGTGACCAAGCGTCGAACTTTGGGCGTCAGGCGCGATTTTGACGCCCAAATCGCGCTTGGTCTGAACACACCGTTACAGTAAATTCTGATATCTGATATCAACTGATACAGATATATGCAGAGAACTGTGAGGTTGTATCTCTCATGTTTTGAGAGATACAACTATGGTCTGCTCTGAGAGCAAGGATCCCAGAATGTCCTTAACTCAGCCAGAGGAGTTCATTTTGGACATCTGGTTGCCAGATATCAGATTCTAGCAGGTATTAGCCACCATGTGGCTAATTCTAATGTTTCTGACAACTTGGTAACTTCATCAACAACTTAAAACCAGACATGTTATCAGCAGCTTCAAAGCAAGTCAGTCTGTAGCAGCAGCAGCTGCACCGTAGTCACATGACTCTGAAAGGAATGCTGGGAAATGAAGTTCTTCCACAATAACAGGGACTTTTATACATGCTGGACCGCTGCTAATGGAACAAGAACAAGATTACGAACAAAATCTCACAAGATTTAGTTTTTAAAAATATCAGTAAAAAAAAAAAAAAAAATACAGATATTTTACAATATCACATTTTAATGCGAATATTGGCCAATAATATCAGACATCACTAATTTTTATATATATATATATCTATCTATATATTTATATATAGATATATATATATATATATATATATACACACACACACATGTATATATAAAGAAAATAGATGATGCATTTTCTTCTGTGGCTAGATATTTGTGGAAAACTTTTTTTTTTCTTTTTTTTTTTTTTTTTGGTAAAGGAACCCATAATTATTAAGCTGATAAGAAAAATCTATTTCGAGATTTCATTAGAAAAATCTCGCACGAGTTCGTTTTCAAAAATATCAGTCAAAAAATCCATACCGTTATTTCCGATATCACATTTTAATCCCAATATCGGCTGATAATATCAGTAGGCCAATAATATCCGACAACCCTAGTATACTGTATACAGTCATGGAAAAAATTAAGAAACCATCCTTGTTTTCTCAAATTTCTTGGTCATTTTAATGCCTGGTACTACTAAAAGTACATTTTCTGGACTAATATAATGATAGCAACAAAAATAGCTCATAAGATTTTAATTCAAGAACTGATCTCTAGCCATTTCCCATGCTTTTCTTGATGAGTGATTTGGGTTATTAAGTACTTACATCAATAGCTATGGTATTGTACAGCCAAAAACAGCTTTTAGGCATTCTAGATTTTCTTTTCTGTCTCTTTTAGTCACATGATTCACACCACAGTTGGTACTCGATTGCATAACCAGTATTTTTGATGACAAGAGTGGTCTCTTAATTTTTTCCATGGCTGTATGTCATCTTCTGTCCTCACAGGCGTCGTCTGTGGTCTCTTTCGTCCTGGACTCCTCTAAATCTTCCACATCAATCATGATATCACATGATAGTCTTCCTGCTTCATCAGTCATTTCCATCCTTCTTAAATCTCACATCTGCTGTCATTCATCCTCAGACTGCACATCCCGCTGCTCGCATCCTCGTCATCCAGCCAGCACCGAGACTCTGGATCTTTCCTGTTTTATGTTTCATTAAATTCTGCATTGATGCAGCATCAGAGTCGAACCATCAAACTGTATTCTGCTGATTTGTCCACCACTCGGTGCATCAGCCTTTCACTGGAGCTCTCCTAATTGTCTGGAATAATTTTCAACCTCCACAGACAGTTTTTAGTCTTTCTCTTGAAAGCAACACGGCTGAACTTTGGCAGATTTTCACACTTCTCCATCCTGTCTCATCTCTGAGATCTCTCCAGCCAGTAAAAGTCTTATGCTGACTCGTGTCTTATCTCTCTCATCTCCTTCTACCGTTCTTCTCCTTTTTCCTCTAATTGTGTCATCTGTGTATCCTTGCTGAATTGGCCATGGTGCATGAGGAAAAAGACTTATGTGTTCGTATCTAAGAGCTAGCGTGTGATGTGCTGGTGTCACGTGATTCTTTGAGGTGAAAAAAATGAAAGTGTGGTTTCTGAGCCATCGGGACACCGCAGGGCAACAACAGCTCCAGGAATCAAACCGAGTCAGAAGCTCGGAGTTTTAAGGTCGTAAAGTCCTGAAAGAATCTTTAGTTTTACAACAGGCGTGTTAAAACTCGAATCTTTTTAGCCTCCAAATTGTTTTTATGCTCTCTTACTGCTCTTATAGCTTTGGCATAATTTAAAACTGTTGCAGATAATCAAACCACTCTTATGCAATGAAACCATCCTTCCCAGTTTACTGCAGGCTGTTTTAATTGTTGCTTTGTTTTCTTTTTTAATTTTATTTTGGAGGGAGAAGTTGGTTATCTACTGGCTGGGAACACCAGTTTTAAAGCATGCAGCCACGCCTGTCCTGCATGTTTTACATGTTTCCACTCTAACACACCTGGCTAAAATGAATGGCTCATTAACACGCTGGCAAGAAGTTCAAATAATCTGAATCAGGTGTGTTGGAGTTGGAAATAGGGATCGACGATACAGATTTTTTAGTGCATCAGCCAATACCAAGGCCAATATTTTCTCAGCCTCAGCTGATGGGTGATTCAACCTGCCGTAATTTTACAACTCTTTCAATATTAAAAAGAACAAAGCATTTCAAATAGATATATATCAAAGGAAACAGTGCACTTGTAAACCAATATTAAATAGACATGTTAAACTTGTAATAAACATACACTATTTTGCCAAAAGTATTGTCTCACCTGCCTTGACTCACATATGAGCTTAAGTAACATCCCATTCCTAATCCATAGGGTTCAATATGATGTTGGTCCACCTTTGCAGCTAGAACAGCTTCATCTTCTGGGAAGGCTGTCCACAAGGTTTAGGAGTGTTTATGGGAATCTTTGACCATTCTTCAGCACATTTGTGAGGTCACACTGATGTTGGACCAGAAGGCCTGGCTCTCAGTCTCCGCTCTAATTCATCCCAAAGGTGTTCTATGGGGTTGAGGTCAGGACTCTGTGCAGGCCAGTCCAGTTCCTCCACACCAGACTCTGCATCCAGGTCTTTATGGACCTGCTTTGTGCGCTGGTGCACAGTCATGTTGGAAGAGGAAGGGGCCAGCTCCAAACTGTTCCCACAAAGTTGGGAGCATGGAATTGTCCAGAATGTCTTGGTATGCTGAAGCATTCAGAGTTCCTTTCACTGGAACTAAGGGGCCAAGCCCAGCTCCTGAAACACACCCCCACACCATAATCCCCCCTCCACCAAACTTTACACTTGGCACAATGCAGTCAGACAAGTACTGTTGTCCTGGCAACCGCCAGACCAAGACTCCTCCATCAGATTCCCAGATGGAGAAGCGTGATTGGTCCCTCCAGAGAACGCCCCCACTCCTCTAGAGTCCAGTGGCGGCTGCTTTCCACCACTGCATCCACGCTTTGCATTGCACTTGGTGATGTATGGCTTGGATGCAGCTGATCACCATGGAAACCCATTCCATGAAGCTCTCTGCGCACTGTTCTTGAGCTGATCTGAAGGCCACATGAAGGTTGGAGGTCTGTAGTGATTGACTCTGCAGAGAGTTGGTGACCTCTTCACACTATGCGCTTCAGCATCCACTGACCCGCTCCGTCAGTTTACTTGGCCGACCACTTTGGGAACGACAGCAACTCAGCCTGAACACTTCCATTTTCTTAATACAGCTGACAGTTGACTGTGAAATACTTAGGATCAAGGAAATTTCACAACTGGATTTGTTGCACAGGTGGCATCCTATCACAGTTCCACGCTGGAATTCACTGAACTCCTGAGAGCGACACATTCTTTCACAAATGTTTTTAAAAGCAGTCTGTATGCCTAACTGCTTCAGTTTATACACCTGTGGACATGGAAGTGATTGGAACACCTGATTCTGATCATTTGGGTGGGTGAGCAAACACTTTCGGCAATATAGTGTAGGTATGTATAAAAAGTCTGTAAATTATGCAGATAAGGGCTATAAGCCAACACACCTGAAGTATCAGCTGATGATGATACCAGCAAAAAACTCAAATATCAGCCGGCCAATGTATCGGTCTATTCTTAGTTGGTAGCATCTAAAACCTGCAGCGTGGGGTTCTCGAGGATCAGGATTGAGGAACACTGCCCTCCAGCAGGTAAAGTTCCCATCAGCATCATCTACCACTGCCACACTGATTACCACAGAGCACCACATGTAAACACTGAAAAGTTCAGTCCTTTCTGTTCAGGTGTGGTAAAAAAGTTCAACTATAAAGATGGTAACACACTTCTCTATAACTCCTGACAAACTCACACAGCAGAGAGCAAAGTCAGTAAACTGCACGATTTCTACCAACTACACCCAAAACTTTGGCATCTTTATGCTCTATTTTGCAATTATCCCTGCAAAATAAAGGACTTTAAAGAGCTTAGATGATGATACATTGATCCTGGCATGCCATTTTCATGGTTGGATATTTGGAATCTAAATATTAGATTATTTGTAAGCTCCATCTTTGAGCCTTTTGAACAACATAAAAGGACAAAAAATGTAGTGGTGGTGCATTACTGGCTTCAATCATCTCAGTTTGCATAAGACCATCTTTATAGAAAATATCTGTCAACACGATGAGAAAAAAACACCAGACTGTGTCCAGTAAAAGCTTTAAAGAAGGGCGACTGCCTCTGTAAAGATCAGCACCTCGCTGCAGCCTAGAGTATGCAGCATGCACATATCTAAATAATAAGTCAGCCTCGGCGGCTGAACTGAGGTCAGCTGCTCGACGTCATCCGGCCTGCAGTAACCAGCAGCACTGTGATCACACACCAGGTGTGTGTGCCAGCTGGAAACAGGAAACGGGTGCTGGGATTCCTGCACCCTGAGCTCACCGACGCGGGAAGCTCCCGAATGACTCGCTGGGAGTCATGAATGAAGCGTGGAGCTTTTCGGGGGGCAGCGTGCGATCGCGGGCGTCGTACAGCTGGATTCTGATCGCGCTTAACCAAATTTAGAATGGAAAGTGGTGGGAGAGAGGAAGACACCCCCCCATGCTGACGTAACCCTGCGACAGAAAATAACCCCAGGTGATGACGCCACTATGAGCTCACCTCTCTGAGTTGTTCATGCATCTGCTGACAGAACTGAGAGTACCGTTTATTTATTTATGTTTGCTCCATAAAATGGTAAATCTGACAGTACGTGAAAACCTGAGTCAAACATTCAGTTTAAAAATCACACAAAACTGAAAACATTTCACAGTAAAATTCGCTGACATCCCTTTTCTGACAAGCATCGCCTGTCCTGATTCCTATCTGCATCCTTTCAGGCTGAATTATGAGTCAAAGCAGAGAAAACTGCTGGAATCACAAACATCAGGCTGAAAATTCAAACGAGTCTGAAAATACAGACGGCCTCAAAATTATTCATACCCTCAAATTAAAGAAGGAAAAAAAATCAGCTGTCAGCAAAATAAGATGAAATTTACAAAAGTAATATAATTTTGGAATTGTGGTTTGAAAGAAATAAAAACTAAACGTAAAAAATAAAAAAAGTAAACACGCACGATGAGGCTTTTTATTTGAATTACTTATGTGAATTTAGCCTTTTTTTTAATTGGAAGACGACTGTGTTACGGCCACCTGATTGGGGGTTTTTGGTGACTTTAGTTTTGGGTTTTCCAGGTGTTTTTGTTGGTTAATAATGGTTTAGTTGCTAGGTTCCCTTGAAGGATTTACAGATTTTTGTCATAGGGCCTCATTTTGGAGTGAGTGAGGTTCCGACTCATCACTGCAGACAGTATCATCTTCAATTATCTCATATTCTTGTAACCGGTGGTCCCCGATGCTAATACTAGCAGTCAATAAAGATCTAAGTCAATAAAAATCTGCTAGCCTGTCATTAATAACAACCGTATCCACTCCACAGAACACCCGAGGCAAATCAGTTATAACACAAGACTATCTGTGTAAATGATGAGTTAAAGTAATGTTACAAATAAAACTTGTATTGCATTACATTTTGATAGTAACGTGTCTCAGTGGCAACACACTTTTTACTTCCAGTATTTGGCAGCGGAGTGATATCATCTGCCGTTAAGTGTATGAAGGAATTTGATTGAAGTAGCGGCTACTGTTGCCTATTATTGTTCTCAATTCTGTAAACTAACATGCTGTTGAAAATGTGTGAAGACTGTGGCACACTTCTTTGTTTTGAACCGCATCGTTCTCCTGTTACCACCTGGAAGCTAGGGCTGTGCGATATACTGATATATCGGGATATGATATTCACATGAGAGAGAGATGATATTTACACATATCGTTACATCGCAGTATTAGTTGTGCAAATTTTTTTTGCTTAATTTTTCGTAATGACCCAGCTGCACCTCGACTGACTACAAAGGAGTCACCAGACTATTTAATACAGGAGGGAGGTATCTATTAGGGCTGGGAAAAAAAAATCGGTACACTGAAATATCACGATATTTTCATATGCAGATTTCATATAGAGATTCAAAAATGCAATGTTGATCTATTTTACCAATGAAATCTCGCGAGAGTTTGTAAGATAACGATGAAATCTCGCGAGATTTCACGAAAAACCCGCTAGATTCCTTGACTGAACAATGAAATCTCGTGAGATTTCATTAGTAAAATAGATCGATACCACATTTTTATATATCGATATATCAGCATATGAAAATATCGCGATATTTCAGTGTATCGATTTTTTTCCCAGCCCTAGTATCTATACACTGAAATATCACAATATTTTCATATGTTGATACCATATCTATATTTAAAAACACGTATCAATCTATTTTACTAATGAAATATCGCAAGATATCGTTTTGTTACGAAATCTCAAGATATATCACGAAATACTGCGAGATTTCATAACAGAACAAAGAAATATTGTGGTATTTCGTGAAATCTCATGAGATTTCATAACAAAACGATATCTCGTGATATTTCACTAGTAAATTAGGTCAATACCACATTTTTAAATATAGATATGGTGTCGGCATATGAAAATATTGCGATATTTCGATGTATCGATATTTTTCCCACCCCTATTATTTAAAGCAGAACTCAGTAACTTCAGCTCAGGGCTCCCCCAGTAGCGTCCTTTCACTGTCGTAAAGTTCAACCCCCCCTGCACCCCCACAGTACACAGACGGCTTCTCTACCTGTCTTTCCTCTATTTTGATCCCTGGATATATTTCTAAGCGTTTACTAGCTTGTTGATGCTACTTTGCTGCGTTGGTAGCAGCACCACGTCTCCCTCTGCTCAAAGCAAAGACCTGTCTCTTCTGAAACGGGACGTTTTACCCGCGATTGCGGGTAAATATGCCGTGGATTATATTTTTCACTGGTGTTGGCGAGTAGCAGGTAAGAATACAAACTTTTATTTACTTTTTGCGGACGTGACAAGTGATTATTGAGCCTGAAGCAGTGATGCTTCACCCGGCGCCCAGGCAGCGCAAGCTACGTGAATCACTCTGGCCCGGCAAAGAGTTGGTTATGAGAGCCAGAAGCCGTGTTTAGGTGGTGTGAAGCTAAAGAAATGTTTTCTTCGAATTAGCGCTGGTAGTCTGGTTCAAATCAGAGCTGGAAGCAGCTCAGTAGATAGGGGACCTGAGTACCGTACAGCGGTTTCTGTTGTCGCAAGTTCTGCTCGGGTCGGAGCAGGCACAGTTGTATAGAGCTGCTCGCAGGCCAGAGGCCCCGGCGGGAGGGGGGGGGACATTGAATCGCTCCGTAAACACTTTGTTTCGGATTCCGAAAAGCATTTATTAATCCTCCCCAAGACTTTTACAAAGAAATCATAAAAAAAACAACCAATTATATTTAATTACGTCGATTTAACAAACATTTCTAACCAGTGCTTTGTCGGTTCCATCACTGCAGTGGAGCGACACCTTTACTCTAAACATGTTTCAATACTAAAAACAGGTGTTTGATGTGAAATGAAACTTTCAGACAAATTAAGGTAAAAATACCGGGATATGTCGTATATCATCACGTATCATTCCACTGCTGGTGAGAAACGAGTTCCTCAAAATGTAATGTGTAAATTGTGATGCAAGGGAAGTTTTATTTCTAACATTATTTTGTTAATACGGCATTTACACAGATAGTCTTGTGTTATAACTGATTTGCTTCAGGTGTTCTGTGGAGTGGACACTATTGTTATCAATGACAGGCTAGCAGATTGCTATTGACTTATGCTAGCATTAGCATTGGGGACCACCTTTAAGTTGTCTTTGTATTTATTGTGTTTTTACACTGGAGTTGGGATAGCTAGGCCTTGTTTTGTTGTGTTTTGCATACATTGCAGTTTTTAGGTATTGGTGCTGCTCCTTTCCTTTTTGGGGTGTAGAATTACTGGATTAGGTTTGTTGGGATTTTTCCCCATGCGGCTACTTTTTAGGTTAGGCTTCCTCTGTCTATGATTTCATTCTTTGAGCAGTATAACAAACCCCATCTCCTTTTTTCAGTTTGCCAGTATCTGTTTACCTCCTGAACAAGAAAACATCTTTACTTCACCATTCCATCCACGGTCCTGAAATCTGCTCCAGACAGACACTAACACGAGTTAGATAAGTGATGCCCACACAACAACAAGAAGCCGTACCCTCCCCTCTGATCACAGAAGAATTAAGCAACAGCTGTCGACCCAGTGGAATAAAAAAGAAACCCAACAAGTCAACCAATACGTCACAGTTTCCTCATCTCTTGGAAAGCTTGAAGAACGGCAGGAGAAACGAATAATAGTGATTCAGGAAAGATTCGTTCCGTGTGACTGAAAAACATAAAGCACGTGTTTAAAGCCTTACAGCTTCTATTACTGAATAATAACCCGGCATCGCCTCCAGAACCGGACGGTCGTCTTCTTACGCAGGTGGAGATCCTAACTGGCACTTGAATGTGGTTTTTGTGCTGTGTTCAAGTGCCTTTCTCTTTTCTTTTTCATTTGATCAGTTCAGGTTTTTCCGCAGATGCTGGCGATGTGAGGAGACACAGCAGGGGGCCTTTTGTCATCAGTTTGGTGTATAAGAGGCTGAACAAGAAGAGTAACGGTCAAATTCACGCTGACAAAGACTGAAGACTGAGAGGACCGTCGGCTCTGAGCCCAGCACACACATTCAGAGGCAGATTTCAGACAATGTTGTTTATTTCTCTTTGTTAATAATTAGTGGTCAGGTTTGGAATTACCAGAAGTTAATTTAATGCGATGAGTTTGAGTTTAGGTGCAACTGCACGTCTGATTCTGGTTTGTTTTGACCCTGGCTGCATCTGAGTGGAGTTATGAGGATTATTTGTTTTAATATTTCCTCCTCTCTGGGTTTTAAACTTCCATCAATAAATTTTGATGGACTTTCTATCCGAGGTACCCCCAAATGATGACTAATTCGGCATCCGTCCTACATCCTGTCTTTTCTCTGAGTTTTCTGATGTTTGCCCTTGTCTCATCTGTTGCCCTGTCACTGTCTTTTCATTATTTCCTCCGATAATGTCCTCTTGGATTTCTTTAATAAATGGCCGGTGTGTTGATATTCAGTTGCTGGCAGGTGATGCAGCACCGTGAAGTGACAAAAAACAGGAGGAATAAAGTTGTGAAGTGCTGGTTCTCAGCCTTGGGGCGCTCCAGGACAACAACGGCTACAGAAATGTGCGTAATGACTCAGAGCCAGAAACACAATATTACGGTCAGAATTTAATGTAACAGTGCTTTAAATACCGGGTTTAGAGATGCACTGATCCAGCATTTTCAGATCCAATCCGATACCAACACCTGGGTATGGCCGATACCCGATGCTACTGTTGAATGCATTAACCGTTTACCTTGCCATGTGAATGAGGGTATCAGGCTTGACATTAACATTTACACTGGTTAAAACAATGGTATCAAATTAACACAGATATAAATGTACTTAAATTTATTTATTAACAAATAAAGTGTAGATAAGCAGCAAAAAGAAATAAAACTACTATGCACTGCGCGATGACATAACCAATGTTGCAAACATAGAATTGAAGTGACTAGATTGCTGTAACTGTATTGCTGTGTATGATATTAATAATAATAAAAAAAAAAGACTGGATCTGAATGCTGGATTGGCATCATTCATCCCATATCCGATCCAGTTTATGAGTCAAAATCAGAGCCAATATCTGATCAGGGTATGGGATCAGTGCATCTCTAGTGGGGTTTTTCTTTAGCCAACATCTAAGGACTGTAAAAACGGACATCCAAGGAAAACCTTTACACCATCTTCACCAGAAAAAAGCCCAGAACATTTTGGCTGCAGTGTGTAAGGGTAGATTGGAAAGAAAGTGTGGTGCAAAATAGGGATCAACAGATACAGATTTTTTTCAGAGCCGATGCCGTTATTTTCTCATCAGCCTCAGCTGATGGCCAATACAACCTGAATATTTGAGGCCGATACTTCATTTGACCCCCAAATTAATATAATGAAGGATACAATGAAAAGTAATTGTACAACTCTTTTTCATGAGTGCCTCTTTTGTTTTCCCCACAAAAGCTGGAAGAGCATCAGTAGCACTGACCAACATGTTGTAGACTTCAGTTAACAGTAGGGATCTAACGATACAGATCATTTAGTGCCGATACTGATATCTTCTCATCAGCCTCAGCTGATGGCAGATACAATTTGACGATATTTGGTGTTTTTGACTGCCAAATTAATACAATGAAAGAAATAAAAAAGAATCAAATCAAAAATAATTTTACAACTCTTTTAATATATATAAAAAGAAAGCACATCAAATAAATATATAAAAAAAGAAACTTGTGTTGGTATCACCAACACACCTGATGTATCGGCCAATGCCGATGCCAGCAAAAAACGCAAATATCGTCCAGCCCATGTATCGGCCTGTCTTTACGGCAAAACATCAAGAAGAGAATTCCTCTCCAGTGGTGAAGCATGGAGGTGGATGCATCATGCTTTAGGTTTTTGTTGCATCTAGTTCCACAGGAAGCATAAAAGTGGTGAAAATAAAAATCTACAGCTGGATAGGAAGCTTAAACACACTCCAAATCCAGACTACCTAACCCCGCACAAACTTTAAATCTGGTCGTGCCTCTCACAGTCGCCGAAACCTCATTCAAGACAAACATAATTGACCGCTCGCAAACGAAGGTGCAATTTGTAAGAACATTTTTCGTAAAATTTGTTATATTTCTTGCTTGAAAAAGAATTCAATTATGTTATTGTGTTACTCACCGCCATGTACGGCCTGCAGCCTGCATCTCTGGTTTTGGCGATTGAGTCCACCAGCTGTCCACTGATGCCAAAGTCGCACAGCTTTATGTTGCCGTTCCTGTCCAGGAGGATGTTTGACGGCTTTATGTCTGAGCAGAAAAAGAAAGGGCACCACCGATGAAAAATAGAGATAAAACACACCGTAAAAGAAATAAAAGTAAAAGTGTTTTGGCTCTAATTACCTCTGTGTATTATTTTCAAGTTTTCTTTTAAGTGGTTAAGTGCCTTCACAGTCTGTAGCATAGAAATACAAAGTTAGCTCGATGTAGAGTGATAAGAGTAAAAGGAAATGATGGAAAAAGTGAGTTAAAACTTACAGCTAAAGTTATTTTTCCTAATATTTCTTCTGGAATCACGTCGTCTAACGAGCAATATACAAACTTGTAAAATTTGTCTAACGAGGTAGCCATAAGTTCCATACAAATCCAACAGTCTCCCTGAAACACAAGACAGTCAGTTGCAGGAGAAATTACATTAAATGCAAAGTCAAGAAAGATGCAGCTTCCTGGTTTCACCTCTCTGAACAGAGCGCCGTAAAACTGCACGATGTAAGGACAGTCGCTACTTCTCATGACCACGTCCAAGTCCATCAGCAGCTGCTTCTGTTCCTTTTCATCAACGGTTGATCGGATCCTCTGCAAAACAGGAAAATGTCTCAGTCTGCAGCCAGAAGACAAACAGACGGAGTCCCCGCCTGTGAGACGGCTCACCTTGACCGCCATGATCTGGTTGCTTGGCTTGTGCACCATCTTGTTGACGGAGCCGTAAGCCCCCCGGCCGATCTCGCCCAGATCTTTCAGATCTTCAGCTGTGAAGTCCCAGTGCTGCTCCGGGGAGATCTTCAACTTTCCCGAGGACTCGATACTGTGCGTTCTCAGCCTCTCTCTGACAGAAACAGATACGCACATAAACAAAAAGCCCAAACAAAAGGCAGATCGCGGTCCAACTGACCCGAAGCTCACTCACATGTGCGGGTTTTGGAACGGAGGCCCGGCCGTGTTCAGCGAGAACCTAGTTGTGGGTTTAATCGACGGGTTGGCAAAGTTCAGCTTCAGGGCTTTGCGTTTACCTGAATGGCAAAAGAATCAGGTTTTAATGAAGAGGCAAACACGGAGCACCGAACAAAACCAAACTTAAAATGTCACAATGTTGCGTGAGTGAAACAAAACATGGAATGAAACAACACAGGGACTGAAGGAATGACTGAATGTAACAAAAATTCATGGATGTCATGCTTTCCCTGGAGGAGAGGGGGAAGGACGGCTTCAATCTGCATAAATTCCTGCCACAAATACTCACCTACGATGCTTTGAACATTTTTAAACAAATTATTTGTTGTTTTTTTTTTGTTTTGTTTATTTAGAAATTTTACTCTTTTTAATGAAGAATCAATTAACTTCGATTAAACAGAAATTATTATGATACTAAGATGTTCAAAATGCTCAGTTAACTTCTTACAGCAGAACTTGATAACTTAACTGGAAGATTTGAATAAATAGAGCGTATAAGCCCCGCCCCCCTCCCTCTCTGCTGTGCTTCAGCTCTGCAGATTTCACTCTTATCCTTTTTCCACCAACACCGGACAAATTCGATCCCAGAAAATCCTAATTTAAACCACTGAAACTTGAGTGGGTGTGTCAGATTACATTTAACTCCCAGTTACAACTGGCTGAAACAGCTGGATTGTGAAGCTGGCTTTTCACCAACGGAAAACTGGTTCAGCAGCAGTTCCAGTTCGCCTTTTTGGGTGGAACATGTCCACTCATGCTGGCAATCTTGGAATTCCTGTTTGATCCCACTGGAATCAGGATTTCAGCATGAGCAGATAGTTAAACCGTTCATGGTGGGAATGATCCAAACCAGTTCTGGTTGGTTGAAAAAGCTTTCAAGATTTCAAAAATCATGATCTAAAGCGGATTTGGTGGAAAATGGATAACAGAAAAGACATCAGCGGCTCAGCTGGTTCAAACGCAGATCTTTCATGGAAAGAAAGATGGCGCCAAGTGAAGATGCTTCGTACAAAAAACAAAACTAAAAAAAAAATCCACAACAAATAAATAGATTGATGCATGGCTTATGCATTGCAACATTAACAGCAGTTGACAGCAGATTTTCTGTCGTTTGCTATTAAACCCAGTTTAGCTGAAAGCAGGTGTGGGACTCAATTTTAAAAATTTTATCTCATAAATTAGAGGCTTTGAAATAAATTAACATTGATTTATCAAGTTACAAAATTGCCTCAAAATGCAACATTTTCTTTATTTAAATAGATTTTCAGGGACAACTGAATCAAATAATAGACAAACATTAAAGGGAAACCATGTAGCTTTTGGCCACTAGGGGCGCTAAACCTGTAATTTCCCACAGGCATACAAATAAAACAGTCTCTATCTGTGTTCTGGAATCATGTTTGCAGACCACTTTGATCAGCTGATAGTGAAGTCATGGAGCCATAAAGCAAAGCACTGCACGTCACATGATCCAATGAGAGACGGATCCGCTCCTGCAAAGTTAAAATGTCTGGTTTTTGAGGAGGGCAGCCCCCTCAGAGCACCGACATGCGTCAAGTGCCGTTTACTGACCCCAGAAATCATCTGTTATTATTGACATTAGGATAATGTTTGGGTCATAAGTTACACGGTATCCTTTTAATATTGTAAACTCAAGCTTTATTATTGTCTGTCCAAATGCATTTCACTGTATTTCAACTTTTTTTAAAAAAGTAAAAAAAGAAAACTGAACAGACCTAAAGAGTCTATAAGATTCTAATTAAGAGGCAATAATATCTGACAATCAGTGGCAGCTTTGGGTTTCATTTTCAGTCTGGTTCACGGAGCAGAGGTGAATATGTTCTGTTTGCAGCTGATGCTTCCTGCAGCCATTAGTGTGGTTTCAGATGGAAACTGGATCTGTGGCTGCACCCGCAACTGATAAAAGGAAGTAAACGATACGTTTTTTTCACATCTGTCTCTAAAAGTCTCCAATAAAACCAGAAAATCTCGCTGGACTTTTTGTTAGCTGCTTTGTAAACAAAAAAAGTTATCAGAAGGTCTGAAAACTCTCTAAATAAAGCAACAAAGCAGAGTTCTGCTGTGTGCACCCGTGTAATTTGGTGTACCAGAAAATCGACACTGACAAACGTTCCGCTTTGCTTCCAATACAAACTGCAATTAAATGCGTTCATTTATACAACATATTAATTTTATAAATCATTAATTGTAATTAGCCCCTAGCTGAAACACCAGCTACATTATCTCTCTGCAGGAAAATTTTATTACCCTGCATAAATCGATTAGATGATTAAAGATATAGTATGTAAAAATTACTGACATCTAGCGGTAAAGATGGGCATTCGAAATTAAAGATATTTTATTTCAAATGACTCCACATTCCAAGCACTGCTGTGAATGTACGGTGGCTGTTAGTGGTCAAACTTCTGCTACAGCTGTACTATGAGTAACTACTTTCAATGTCTTTTAAGACATTACTTATCCTAAACAGTGCTCTAACTCCCATTAAACAAAGCTGGTACAATAGGGGATTATCACGCTTCCGCGTTCCGGTTTCCGGAAGTTGAAACATTTGGCACTTCCTCTTCCGGGCCATGTTAACGACAGCCGTTCCTGCTCTGTTATACTGTTTAAATCGGATAAACTCCAAACATATTTAAGTTTTCATTCTAGACTGAAGTGATACTGGATCAAAAGCTGGATCAAGCGATCGATTCGCCGCGGTGAAGGGCCGAACTTTATAATAAAACACACGTTTGTTTGTCCTCGGTGGGGCACAACACCGGCACTTCACAGCATGCTAGCATTAGCCAGCTAGCGTTTACTGACGTGCTTAACATTGTGCGTCTTAAAACACACAAACATCTGAAAATCGGGTCTGTACCACCCTGTTTCCAGTGGAACAACTGGGGACTGCCAAAAAAAGGAGACGCTTTAGATGATTGTGTGTTTTCAACCGCACAAAGTTAGGCACGTCATAAGCTGGCTAATGCTAACCTGCTAACAATAGTCCGCCAGCTACTACTCTGTTAAACTTTGTAAATCGGATAAACGCCAATGCCAAGTTTTCATTCCAAACTGAAGTGATGCTGAGGAAGAAGTGGATTAAAACGACCGATTCGCCGCGGTGAAGGACCGAACTTTATAATAAAACGACACACGTTTGTTTGTGGCCGGCAGACTGCGCAGTCGTGTTAGCAGGTTAGCATTAGCCAGCTCGATAACGTGCCTAACTTTGTGCGGCTAAAAACACAATCATCTGAAAGCGTCTCCTGTCTTGGCAGTCCCCAGTTGTTCCACTGGAAACGGGGGGGGGGGGGTACAGACCCGACTTTCAGATGTTTGTGTGTTTTAAGACGCACAATGTTAAGCACGTCAGTAAACGCTAGCTGGCTAATGCTAGCATGCTGTGAAGTGCCGGTGTTGTGCCCCACCGGGGACAAACATACGTGTGTTTTATTATAAAGTTCGGCCCTTCACCGCGGCAAATCGATCGCTTTGATCCAGCTTTTGATCCAGTATCACTTCAGTCTAGAATGAAAACTTAAATATGTTTGGAATTTATCCGATTTAAACAGTATAACAGAGCAGGAACGGCTGTCGTTAACATGGCCCGGAAGAGGAAGTGTCAAAAGCCGGCAACTTCCGGTAAGCGTGATAATCCCCTATAGTTTTGAACTTCAGAGGGTTCTCACTTCACACACATTGTTTTGTTTTGTCCACTTGGAGACTACCGTAGTAAAAATGGAGGAACAAATATGACAGCCTCCATGTATGTGCACTCGCAGCAAGTAGATATTAATGACTATCTAAGAAAATAAACATTTAACAGCTATTCTAGTGCAGCGATTGCACATCAATAGAAACAGTTTTAAATTATATATCACATTTTTTTGCCATTGACCTTTGTTTTTTTTTTTACATACTGTACCTTTAATGATTGGCTGTTGCTGGATATCAGTTCAGGTGTCAGCGATTAAATTTAGTTGTCAGTACAAAGAAACTGTAAATAATTCCACCCATTCTTTCTTAGCATCTTACACATGACAAGTATGTTGATGTTTGTTTTTTTTTCCTGTTTGGATTGATGCTATTGGCTTGAGCCCTGAATGTACATCTGTTACAACCTTACCGAAAAGGAAAAATGGGAAAAATAATGCAGGAATATTCCCTCTAGTTAACATCTGCTTTATATGCTGCTATAACGTTCAGCATGAATATCATATTTCACGCCATTTGTTTGCAAATATCACCATTTTAACAGCAGATTGAATTTCCACAGCTTTGAAGGACTCGCTGTGCCTTCACTGTCCGATTCTGAGGCAGAAAAACAGAGACGTAGCATGCTGCTAAAAACAACACCTACATTCAAAATGCAGACACACAAACCCAAAAGGTGAAAAGAAACAGTGGCGAAAACATCAGGATAAAAAAAACATGCTTCTCAGGCTGATTTTCACCCCCTCCACCCAAAACACCACAAGAATGTGTGTGTGCAGGAGCTCCGGTGCACTTCAATGAGAAGCACTGCTTGAAATGACAACGTTAGCATACCTTGTCTCAACATGTAAGTGCACCCATGCCCAAAATGAAACAAAAAGAAAGAAAGGGGAAAAAAAAAAAAAAAAAAAACGAGTTTGGGGGAAAAAAAGTGATGTGACAACATGACAGGCACTACTTTTGTTTGTTAGTTGCACACTGAAAACCGGTGAGTCAGTGCTTCCAAACTAGTCTTTCTTTAGTAGCCAAAGTGCCTTAAATCATACGGAGAAAGAGGACGTGGAAAAATCTGGTGCCAAAATATCAGTGGAAGCTTGAAATGTTAGAAACTGATTTCTGTGCAGCACAGAAATTCTGCGATAGGTGTTCGGCTCTAGATAATAAAAATTCCTTGGGTGCAAAATGAGGTTTGTCTCATTTTTTGTTTTTTAAAGCATCAGGTTCCGGATCAAGCCTACTTGAACCCATCAGAATTTTTGACTTGGATTAGTGGAGAACAGCAGGACAGACTCCCCCATACCAGACTGTCAGGCGGAAACAAAGGGATGTGAACTGTTGGTGCTGAAGCAAAAGAGATTTGGCTTACTTGGGGGAGCTCCAGACAGGTTTATCTGAAACCCTAGAGGTGAAAAGACAGCTTTAATTTTCCTTCTTCCTCAAGAGACTTTTTCTGGTTATTACCCTCAATTTATTTCCCCTCTTCCAACAAACCCAAAAGGTTGAAATAACCACAGAAATGGGCTGTGATTCGAAGAGCTGCCACACATTCTGGAGCATCCTATAGCAGGGTGTAGCACGTAAGAGAGCCAAAAAAATCTTTGAGCATGAGGAAAATCAGTGAGGTGGTAAAAAAAAAAAAAAAAAACGGGCTGCTGGTTAAACAAAAAGAACAAGGGTTGAGGAGTGAGAATGAATTACCATTATGAAATGGTTTAAGACAAAAAGAGGAAAAACGACTTATTGTTGGGACAGCTCACCATCAGTCAGCATCATGTCAGGAGTTAGGAATCATTAGTAAGCAGCATTAAGGTGGAAGATAAAAACAAGTTTACGCAACAGAAAGTCAGATAATCATACATGTGAGAGCTGAGTCATCATGATTACAGAAATGTAAAAAAAGTCTTGAACCAACACTCATTTCTTTATATTTCGCCAGGAAAACAGGAATCAGGAGCAGCATCGTGTTTAAACATAAAAAAAATTGCAGTGTAAAAAGTACTAATGCAAAAGATGAAAAATTTTAACCGATACTGATAACCGATAACTTTCTGCTTCTCATGGCCGATACTGATACCGATATTAAAGCTGAAAATGATGCAATGATCATCCCTTGTGCAAAATTAGAAAAATACTTCCAGTAGTTGCCGGTGACGTCATAATGTTGCATGGTGGGTGTGGCCTTATGTTCTTCCCATCAAATTTTTTTTATTAAACAAACTAACAAAATAAAAGCATTCCACAGGCCCGCCACCAAACAGTGCCTGTCAAATATCAGTTTATTACAATTTGATAGTTCTTTGCTTCCTTATAGTACTCGTTCATTTGTTATACTTAAGTAATGGTAAAATAAAGGTGTTTTGCTGCAGATAATGTAGATACAGAAATTTTACCGTATAAACTCCTAAAAGAAAACGGTATGGGTTGAAAAAAAAAAAGTAAGTTATTCTTTAAGATCTGGCAGAGACAACAGATGAAAACTTCCATTTTGGCCAAATCCGGCATATTTATAAGCTTTCCTTTGGTTTTGTATGCTCTGTTCCCATAAAATAAAAAAAAAAATATCGGCTGATATCGGGTCGATATTTTGCCGATATCGGCATCCAGCTTTAAATGTATGCATGCGTATGTATGTTTATGTGCATTTGTACTTTGATTTTTTTCTCCTTCGCTTTACATGTGTATTCTGTACATACACAGTAGTTTTTTGTGTGTGTGCGTGTGTAAAATTCATTAGACGGGGGAACATGTTGAGGAAATTGAATGCAATATTGATATTGGGAGAAGGAGTAGGATTTAATAAGTTTTTCTACTTCGTACCCATTTTCAGACATGTTGACCGATTGTGGGTCATGTCTGGAAAGAATTAAATAATAAAAATAAACTAAAAAAATATAAAACCAATATCGGCCGATACAGATATTGGTCCGATAATATCCAGTTAAAGAAGGAAAAAAGACCAGCTGTCAGTGAAGAGTTGAAACTGACAAAAGTAATAATAAATAAAAAAAAAAATTCCTTGTAAATAAAGACACTGATTTTGAATTGTGGTTTGAAAGAAATATTAAAAACAGAAACACAAACAAGCAAAATGGGGCTCCGAAGATAAAATTTTGTTGAGCAACATTTTGAGGCAATCACCGCAATCAGGTGTTTTCTGTAATGTTAAAAAGACGTCTACACCTGTTGACAGGTATTTTGGTCCACTGTTCATGGGAAAGGTGCTCTAATGTGTCTGGGACAGCTTTGTTTGTTTTTTAAAGTAATTATTTTCAATCACAATTCAAAAGAAATATTTTATTTCACTAAATTATAATTTTTTAAATTTTTATTTATTGTTAGTTTCTTTAGTTTCTTGTCATTTGAATTAAAATTGTGAATTTAATTTTTTCTTTAATTGAAAAGTACTAATAATTTTGGGTTTATGACTGTATATATTACAAAAATAATTCTAAGATGTTCCTCTATGGATGTTTCGGCCTTTTGTTACGTTCCCTGTCCAAATCATCCCCCCACTGCATCAATATTGCTTAAATTATTCCTCTTCCTTTTTCTGTCTCATTTCTTCTGCTTGAATTAGGAAGTGACCTGGACCAAGTCGTAGCTCAGCATGTCGGATAATAACTTCCCGTCTCTCCTGCTGCTCATTCTGGACAAATTCTGGTGAAAACCGCATTAGGTTTGAACACTGAAACAAAAACAAAAACCCCAAGACTGAATAAACTTGGTGTTGCTCCATTGTTTACTTGCAATTTTTAGTCCTGGGCAATCAATTCTGGATTTTCTTCTTACTTATTGGTCAGCAGTTGTTTAGCCCCCTACTGAGCGGTGACGTCCGAGAAGCTTAGTCAGCTTCAGTGCACCAAACCAAATAAAGGTGCAAAATTTTCCAAACCCCTCAGGCTATCCTAGTGTGAATGCACCCCAAGTTAAAAAGCAGCCAATGCCCCCCCCCCCCCCCCCCCAAAAAAAATAACCAAGTCAGTCAGCAAGCCACTTCAAAAAGAAGAAACGAGGGCTGGATCAAGACTTTGGCACAGTGATACACAAGGAACAGCTTCTTTAAGTAACTGTCGTGGATCCGATAATAAATTAACATGGAACTAGACATTAGGAAAATTTAATCAGGACAAATACAAGCTGTACATTCTTTTAAAATCACTATTCAGGACCTTTCAAACCCATATTTTTCAAAGATCTGTTCAAAATTTGCTTGCTGTAGAAGGAAAAACAAGATTTTTTAATTTCTTTAATTAAGTCTGGCAAGTCAATGAAGTGTGTAGCTACCTGTTTCACTCTGACATCTCCAGCAGGTGTTGGACTCTGAAAGTTAAAATGAGAAAGTGTTTGTACAAAAAAATGCAACATCATGAGGAGAATTTGGCTTCGTCTGCCTGGATTGCTGAGACTCTGCACACAACACCGTCATAAATGCGACAGAAATCAAGCAAAACCTAAAGATTTTATTTAATTTGGAAATTATCAAAGAAATTCAAGTAACATGATTACGTTAAGATGATTTTAATATTTAATTCTGATTTAGTTGAAGCAGAATTCAGTGTTTGTGAGGAAAACCGACTTGAATGTCAAAGATGCTGCAGTCCACATCCAAGAATTACACTTATTGTATTGTTCTGCTGGATAAATAAGAAATCAATACATTCCAATCGGTTAAATTGGTTATAATCTGATCATTCATCCGAGGGAATAAGAGAACCGCAGCCCGCTGCCGTGGGGATGTTTGTCGGTCCAGGGAGTAGTCTGCGCCTCCCACGGCTAGCCCCGCTAACGTTAACCTTCACTGCAGCAGAATGTGCGCTTCAGGCTCCCAGCGGCTGTTTTACCGCTAACTTACCCTGCATGCTGCTCATCGTGGTGATGTGCTGGGACTGCTGCTGCTGCTGCTGCTGCTGCTGGAGGTGGTGGTGTGCTGCGGATCCTGCGTTGTTGCTGCTGGGTGTTGTTGAGTTGTTAGGACCGGGAGTCGCCATTGTTGTGTGTTTGAATTCCATCAGCAGCGCCGGGCTGCAATGCAGAGACACGGAGAGCAACTTCACTCCTTCCCTCCCAGCCGCAAAAAATTACAGCCTCACTAGCGGCAACTTCACCGCGCAAACCGAGCAGGTGGAGACTGTAGAACACGTTAAATACGTTGAATTATTAATAATCTGTCCAACTTTGAGGCTGCGCTAAAGGCCACCTATGTAATAACAAAAACAAACATCCAGCTAAGCTAAGCTAACTAGACTGGCTAGCCAAGAGCCTTTACGACCCGCAATCAGCTGACCAAGTGACACTGACATGTCAACACCCACGACGTCCCAAAGCCCTACATGCTAGCGGCAGTTAGCCGAGCTGGGACCGGAAGTGTTGCAGCCCTTATTTCAAAATAAAAGAGACAGAAGTTGGTTAGATTGTCCTTTTTTAAAAAATTATTTTATTTTTCATTTCGAACTAAAATTAAAAACAACGCTCACATTTGGCGTAAGTAACAACATTAATAATAATAATAATAAAAAAACATAGTTCGAAAAAGAGTTTTGGAAGAAGTTTAGAAAAACTTATCAAGTCCAAAACCCTTTTGTCAGACACAACTTAAATTTAACATTCACTGTCATTTAACAAAATCTCTTGACACAATACACCATACTCAATAAGAACAAAACTCTCAAAATTATACAGTCCACAATGAAAGTATATTGATTATTAACAATATTACTCAATAACTTTACTCACTTTTGTAAGTCACAATATAACAAAGTTTTCACTATAAATAAATCATAATCCTCATTATCACAGTATAATCCTTAATAATACTCAATAATAATAATAATAATAATAATTATAATTATGACCTCTTTGTAAATCACAATGCACAATATAACACGTAATAATACTCTAATAATGAATCACAATATACATGATACATGGTCATCATTAGTTCTTATTAATTTCCATATATCCTTTTATTATATTGTATTTCATTATTTGTTTAAATTTTCTGATATTTAGACATGTTTTTATTTAGTCACTGCAGCTGTTCCATAACTGGACACCTCTAGAAGAAATGTAGTGGAGTTTGGCAGTCGTTCTTATTGCTGGTTTATTAAACATGTTCCTCTCAGACAGAATTTGCTCTCTTTCAATTGAAAAGCTTTTGGCTTTCGCCTCAGACACAGATTTTTGCATTGCAATCTGCAAGCACTTTCTTTTAAATCGCTTTTGGTGCATTTGCAACCACAATTCTAAGGATTAGAACTTAGGATGTTCCAAGTGTTTTATTGGTTTAAAGACTAGTTTGGCACCAGGATGCTTCTGTTTTCAGCTGGTTTTCAGCCATGCTGTTGTGATGGATGCAGCATTGATTGATTAATTGATTGATTAGCTTCATTTTGGTAAATTAAAACACTACAATACTAGAAACAAATAGAACATTATTTTACCAACCAATAATTTAACAAAAGAAAAGTATAGACTGAAGGCTTATACTTAGCCTACCCTATTCATTAACTCAGCAGTCTACACAACAAAAAAAAAAAACCTTCTGTCCATTTATATAATACATATATATGTACATATATACACATTTATATTCAAATATTAATACAGATTCACAGTGCATATTCTCATGGTTACACAATATAGCTACACAGCAGAAAAATCTTCTATAATTTTACATTTTATGGGCTCTTTTAAAGTCAACTAAAAATGCATGTAATTTGAGTTCATCATTCGGTTCATTCCACAGTTTTACACCAATAACAGAAACACATCTAGATTTTACTTTAATTTTTTCTTTAGCATACTCAAATACCAACAAACCTTGTAAATTATATTTACTCTCTCTTAACTTAAATCATTTCTGAAAGCCAGAAGGAAGACTTTTGTTCATAGCTTTATACGTTACTTCCAATATTCTAATATATACAATGTCTTTCAATTTCAAAATAGTACTTTCAATAAAAAGTTTATTAGTATGTTCATGACATCCCACTTTATCATTGTCTTGCTGAAATCTGCAAGACCTGCAAGAGACGTCTGGATGGGAGCAGATGTTGCTCTAAAACCTTTATGTTTGTCTGTTTGTTTGTTTGTTTTTTAGGCATTGATAGAGCTACATTTGTCCTCAAAATTATTCAGACCCTCCAATTAAAGAAAAGGCTAAATTTACAATAGTTATTCAAATAACAAGAAACTAAAGAAACTAATAATAAATAAAATTTTCAAAACTATACTTTAGTGAAATAAACTGTTGCATTTGAATTGTGGTTGAAAATAATAATTTTTAAAAAACAAACAAACCAAACTGACCCAGGCACATTAGAGCACCTTTCCCATGAACAGTGGACCAAAATACCTGTCAACAGGTGCAAAAGTTTTTTTTGAAAATTACAGAAAACACATGACTTCCTAAAAGTGTTGCTCAACAAAATCATAGATGCGGAGCCCAATCATGTTACTTTACTTGTATTATTTTTTTCTGCGTTTGTTTTTAATATTTCTTTCAATTCACAATTCAAAATCAACATCGTGATTTTCATAGATTTTTTTAAATATATTTTTACTTTTGTTAATTTGAACTTATTTCACTGACAGCGGATTTTTTTTCCTCCTTTAATTGGAGGGTATGAATAATTTTGAGGACTGTAGATATGGAAGCTGCCACTGCAATAGGCACTAATCCAACCCCCCGTCAGAGTTGCAGGCTTTTCAACTGTCTACTGATAACAAACTAGATGCTCCCTCTCCTCACGCCCATGCTTTCCAGATACAATTTAAAATTTTGAGCCATCTGACCACAGAACAGTTTCCCACTTTGCCTCAGGTCACTTTAAATTAGTTTTGGTCCAGAGAAGTCGGTGATGTTTCTGGATTGTGGTCACATATGGTTCCTTGCATGAACCTGCATCTCTGTGCTTACAAACAGTAATTTCCGGAAGTATTCCTGAGCCTATGCAGTCCCTTTGCCTCAGACATTTCCATGCCTGTTTACAATGTATAGCTGTCTGAAACCCTCCAAATCATGACCATCCTCCATATGGCCTTGTCCTGAGCACACAGAGACTCCTTCCGATTCTCTGAATCTTTTGATAATATTATACGCTGTAGATGAAGGTTCCGGTCCTACAAAGGCTGCAGTCCTACAGGTTTTTAATGTGTCCCTGCTCAAACACACTTAAAATGGCAAATAAATCATTTGCACAGCCCTACAAGACACAAACACATACTTTTTCTCATGCACACACAGATTGGCATCCTCTCTAAAACAGACTGTCTCAAAAGAAAGAAAATTTCTTGGCACCATGTGAAGGAATGATATTCTGGGAATCCATGCACACCAGGACCCACCCACCCACTGCCACAAAGGTCACTACCATGGGAACCACCCAAATCCGAGCAGATCAGGCCAACACCACAGCTATTTGGCTGCAGTGTCAGACCCCGACTACCCCAAAGCCAGAGCAGGTATAATTCCCGATGTGGAGGACCCCCATGAGGAATACACTAAAGTGATTGAAAATAACCAAAAACAAAGATTAAAAAAACCTAAAAACCTAAAAAAAAGTAGCAACAAATAAGACCAGTTTACATAAAAGAATTAATTTAAATCATGCACTTTGTTAAATTAGATCAATGATAAGAACAGATATAAAGCCACAATCAAGTAGCATTTTTTTTTCAAAAAAGACTAGCTTAAAGGTACAGTGTGTAAAAAAAAAAGGCCAATGGCAGGAAAATGCAATATTTAATCCAAAACTGTGTTTCTGTTGATGTATAATCCCTTGACTAGAATAACTCTTATATGTTTATTTTCTTAGAATGAGTCATTTATATCTACTTGCTGGGGGTGCATATACATGGAGGCTGCCATATTTGTGCTGCCATTTTTACTACGGTGTTCCTGAAAGGACAAAACAATGTGAGTGAACTGAGAACCCTCTGAACTCTAAAACTGCCGTACCAGCTTTGTTTAACGGGAGTTAGAGGGCTGTTTGAGATGAGTAATGCCCTAAAAGACATTAAAAATAGTTGCTCATAGTGCAGTCATAACTACACCTGAGAGCACTGGATTCACTCACAGATGAAAACATCTTCATGTCTGGGAGAATTTTGGCCACCAACGGCCACCGTACATTCACAACAGTGCCTGGAATTTGAAGTCATTTGAAAAAAAAAATCCTTCTAATATCCATCTTTACTACTAGATGTCAGTAATCATTACATACTGTACCTTTAAAAAGGAATGAAACTTAGTCATGAGCTAAACAAAAAAATAGGTCTTGAGGTCCTGATCAAAAAAAAAAAAAAAAAAGAGAGAGAAAAGGTCAGGAACATTGAGGAACATTCTGACATTGTGCCACAATTTTTACAAGCAGTTTGTCACACATTTTGAGACCTTCCCATTTACATTTGAAAACACTTGTCTGAAAGGCTCCTCTTTGAAATGCTCCTCTGATATCCAGCATTCTTCAGTATCTGATCACTTGTTTATGTTTTATGAGCAAGAGTACCCAACTGCTAACCTGATTCCGCCAGATGGATTTGCTCCGTATATCCATCTGGGAACCAACCCTTAGAGTAGTTTTGGAAAGAGGCGAAAATACTGGCTAGCTGATTAGATAAGTTTCTCACCGCCAATGTTGGTGATAAAGACGGATGTTGGTGATAGGCGGACCAAATCAACCAATCAGATCAACAAAGCATACGACCTACTAACAAAGCGACGATGAAAACACAAGCAAAAACATATTTTCCTTTGAGAAAAGCCTCCAGAACAGTGTTTTGCTCTCCATTCAGTGAAGAAATATTCTGTAATTCCAATAAAACTTGAGCGATTTGAACAGAACGGAATTTTTACATTGCGTTCTCATTTACATTTTCACTGCCTCACAACTTTTTTTTCCTTTTTTTTTTTTTTGCCGTTTTATAAACGTTTGTTAAAAAGAAGAAGAAAAAAAAAGGTTGGTTACGTTTTCCCCCCAAAAAAAATCTTATGGGAAAGAGAGTTGGTATTATTTTGAAATCAATTACCGGAAGTTTTATCCTATCTTTCTGGCAGCAGTTTCTGGGAATGTGTGCTCGTTTTATTGATCGGGGCGTCCAGAGGGGAAAAAAAGTTAAACGTTTACTCCATTTTATTTAATTCATGCTCCCCTTTAAAGGTCCCTACATAAAAAAAGAAAAGAAACACCATCTGATTTAATAAAATACTGCAGTCCCCGCGTCATTGCTGACAAACAAACAGCCTTAAATGAGCCGGTGTATGAGTCACTTATGCGACAGTAGGCTTAATTTGATTTGTATCCAGCCTACTCGCCGCATCTCTCGCCTGACTAAGTGAATATCGAGCGAACTCTCGCCGTTTTCGCAGACGAGCAGGCCCGTTTATGTGCGTCTGCTTACTGATCACTGAACGTCCCGAACTCCCGGGCGGGGAAGTGAAAGCCTCTCAGCAACAATGGGAGAAGTTTGTAACGAGAAGAAGACAACGCCATGGCTCTCCGTGATATGGAAAACCTGCAACCTTTTCATGTCTTTGTTCTTCGTTCTTGCTTCATATGTGCAGGTGAGAGTTAATTTCCAAGTGTTGTTTTTCTGCAGCCTTTGAACTGAGCTCAGTCGCGTTTACCTCCCTGCAGATCAATGATCCAGACGCAGGATTGTGGATGGTAAGTTATTTTTTTAATTTTGCTGAATCTTTTTCTTTTCTTTCTTTAAAGACTTTGATTTGTGTGCTTTGTTATTAATTGTACTTTCCTATTTCAGGTGGGTTATGGTGTCCCTGCAGTCTTGTGTGCATTAATTGGCTTGAATCCTCACGTGACAGGTAGGTAGACATGTTTGGGCGTTTAGTCGTAGATAATTACCTTCGTGTAGCAAATGCACCGCTCATTAATCCTCTGTGAAGGTAAAATGAACATAGGAACTCTTTCCTGTTTTTCTCATCGTTGAACAGCTGTTGAACTCTGCACAAGCACCTTTTTCCTGTATTGATGGCGCCATCTAGCGGCAGAAATCGTGACCTTACAGCTGAATACAGACCAGAACTTCCACCTTTGACCCCCTTTTTTCCTGTATTGTTTGGCTTCTCTTGCAGAGACTTTACCCTGGAGGCGTATCGCTGATCTCCATGTCATGATTTCCACCGCAGTTATATCAATGTTGGGATGGAAACTTTACGCAGAGAGAATCACAGACATCTTCCAGCAGGAGGAGGGCAGGTACACCAGGCTGCAAAAAAACATGCTTCGTGATATTTAGCTTTGGTTTTCATTTATTTAATGTCTCTTCTGCTCAAAAGATATCTGTTAAAACCAGCCTCACATTTTGGTGTCACTGATTGACACTGATTGATAAAAGAAAAAGGAGATCAAAAAAAGTATTGTGCACACTTTTGCGGACACAAATTATATTTCACTAATCTTTTTATTTACAACCTTATTCCCCATACTGTCTAAAGTGTGAATAAAAAATAATGCAAAGATTTGTAAATCTCATTAAACCATTTTATTCCTGGCAGAATATAAACATGTCAGATGTTGAAACTAAGGATAGACTGATACATCGGCCAGCCGATATTTTAGGGCAATATATGCGTTTTTTTTTCGTTGTTTTTTTTTTTTTTTTTGCTAGAATCAGCATCGGCCGATACGTTGGGCGAGTTGGCCGATAATCATTATCACGATTATTTTGGCCAATGTTGAAATCATGATTATTCAAATGATTATTTTCTAGTTACACAATGCAATAATTTAGCATTTCTTTCCAAGGTTTCTAGCACTTAAAATAAATATAGTCTACAAATATGAACCTTACAGCTGTTTTCCAATGTATAAAACCTTAAATGAATAAAATAAAAATACTTTTAAAGTTAAATTAATGCAAAAAACATAGAAAAACATAAATATATTCAAAATAAAATGATGTATTCAGCTGTTCTGCAATTTCTCTATATTTGAAAAATAAAATAAGTACAAAAAATATCCCAAAATAAATAGTTGAGCTTTAGTGAAATGCTAGACACCCAAGAAATAACCTCAAAATAACTTTTAGAAATTTTGTCAAGAAAAATGGCAAAAAAAGGTTTCAATTCAATTATGAGTTTAGAGATTGTCTGACACAAAAATTGAAATCGTGATCAAATTTTGATTAATTGCACAGCCCTAATATATGTAAATAAATAAATAAATAAATAAATACACGTTGAATGTCTCTATTTAATATTTGTTTTCAAGTGCAGTGTTTCATTTTTATATTTATTTGAAGTGCTTTGTTCTTTTTTAATATTAAGAGTTGTGAAATTCTTTTTCATTGTATACTTCATTATATTGATATGTGTGTCATATGCAGTATCGGCCCCAAATATCGGGAGGTTGTATCAGCCATCGGCTGAGGAGGAAATATTGGTGTCAGCCCTAAAAAGTCCGCATCGGTCGATCCCTTGTTGAAACTGCGACATTTTACCATTTTATAGAAAATATTTGCTCATTTTGAATTTGATGGCAGCAACACATCTGTAAAATTTGGAACGGTGCAACAAAAGGCTGGAAAAGTCAAATAAAAAAACAACTAGAGGAGCATTTGACAACTTGTCAGGTTAATTGGCAGCAGCTCAGTAACATGACTGGGTATAAAAGGAGCGTTTCAGAGAGGCTCTCATGGAATGATGGACAGAAATTCACCAATCTGAGACAAACTGGCTCTAAAAGTTGTGGAACAATTTCAGAAAAAGCTGTTGAAATTATTTCATATAAGATGACAAAGACTTTGATGATACAACCATCCACAGTGAATAATGTCATCAAAAGATTCTGAGGATTAGAAGGAATCTCTGTGTGCATAGGACTCATGCTTCAAATAAATGTGCAATGACTGTGATAGTTGTGTTTGTAGGAGGCTTTTATTTTTTTGTTTGTGCATTTTTAATATTTTTTTTGCTTTCAGAGAGTTTTCGGGTCTCATGCTGACGGCTGTTTGGCTTCTGTTGTGTCGCCATTCTGGAAGGTAACTGTCCCAACTTCAACATGACTTCCTCTTCTTGATCCTGCTGGTAAAGTGCGACATTAAGCAATCTTTGCTTTTCTCTTAGAGCTCATGTGGGGATGCTTCGAGTCTTCACAGCTGCTGCCATCACAGTTTTCCCCTTTGTGGCCTGGCTTTACTACTACATCAATAAGGAACTAAGAGCAGACTGGCCTTCACATTGTAAAACTGCTATTTAAATATCTTGTCTTTCCTCTTGTGTCTGATAAACTGCTCATCTTTGTTTTCTTTTTCACACAAAAGCATGAAAATGCTCATCCAATGATTATTATGAACGATCGTCAGTATTAAAATGACTTTGGACTGATAATCTGCTAAATGAAGTATGAAATGTCAATAATGTAAAAGATAATAAATATGATTCATAAAGTGTACGTTGTTTTTAAAACGAATATTAAACATTTGACCACTCTAAACTCTAAATTCCCAAACTGGAGGGTCTGGACCCCTGTGGGATCCCAAGATAATTTTAGACAAATAATGCTTTTACATAAAATTTAAGCTAACAGAGTAAAATTTAAACTTCCATTTGGTGGAGTGAATCTCAACATGTAAAACAAACAACCTATTTTAGATTTAAATATTGTAATTACTGAATTATTGACCTTATTTTCAAGAAGAATTCGTCTGCCAGACCCCTGAACTCTGCTTTCCTCTGCAGCCTGGATGTAAAACAAGATCCCGCCCACATCAGCAAGCATGGACCAATCAAATAAAATGTTTTTTTTTTTTTTGTTTTGTTTGTTTTGTTTTTAAACACATGTAGCGACAATATTAAATAAGTTGCATTTGCCATTTACCACTTGCTGTTGTTTTTTTTAATAAGCTAGGAGGCTGAAACCTTAAGTGGGTCATTTTACCTGATGTCACACTTTTACTCACCATTTTATTTTCATGCCACTCACATTTCACCAGCTTATGTTAATTATAAACAATGTTTATGAAGAATTAAAGGATTAACTCCTTCAGAGTGCTCACACAATGATAATTCTGCTCTTCAAAGTTTTTCTTGTCTTTCTTTGTTATTCTGTTTATTTCATATATTTCATTTTGTAGAAAACAAAGAAGGCGGCTCACAAATCTCCACTTTCAAATTTCTTCAGTTAATTTATACTTCTGAAAAATTAAAAATTAATTTAAAAAAATTAATTTTCTTTAAAAAAAAAAAACTTAAAAAATTCGTAATTTTAACACCCCGTGGCTCAAAGTTTGGAAACCACTACTCTAGATGGCGGTAGAGAGTAAAAATGCTAATTGAACAAGAGAAGAAGAAAGTCGTTACGTCGTTTCCTTGTTAAATAACTTCTGCTTGACAACCGATCTCAGATCAGCCAGTAGAGATTTAACAGGGCGCTTGTAAAGTGAAGTGAATTTAAGCAACTGACCTCAGAGCAGTAGCCATTGCGCCGCTCCTCCTTCACTTATCACGTTTTATGAAACTTGTAGCCGCTTCCTTGTTGCAGCAGCGGTTCTGTCAAGGTCCAAACAAACATGGCTCTGAGTGTCTTATATCACAGCTTGGGCTGCCGACTGTTGAACTGTAAAGTCCTACAGAACCAAGCTGTCAGACTCACACACACAGCTTTCCAGAAAGAAAGTGGACTGAGACACGCGCCGTCACCGCGGAGTGTTCACTGCTACCTGGTAGGTCAAAGCCAGTGTCTGCCCATGTCGCGTGCATACAAAATTCCATTCAGAAAATAGGCAATTTTGCGTTTCTTCATTTTTCTCATACATTCAGTGAACTGATTGGCACTCATAAGAGTTAAACTTTATCTACAAGAGCTACTGTAATATTCCGCTTCATAATTAATGAGAAAGAAGTGTAAATAAACTTATTCTAGCCACATCATCTTTTCTGCTTGGATGACATAATCTTTACTTTAATCATAAAGTCATATCTTTATTGTTATTCACCAGAGGCTAAATATTGCTGTGTTTTAACCGTGATCACATTGTTTTTCCCTGGAAACAGGCGAATGTAAGTCAGCCACACACCTGCAGATCGACACAATGGCTGAATCAACACTACTCAAGAGCGTTTTCCTCATTGCCTCCTCCTCCATCATCATCAGGAGATAAGCCCAAGAAGTCAGGGGTAAGTCTCTGTGGCTTTTGTTAGTTATGCCAACTTACATCCTGCGCTATTCAAGGGTCAGTAAGATTGATTTTTTTTCTGTGTTTGAAAAGTAATTTAGTTGTTTGCTTTTTGTAAACATTGGAACAACTAAATGATGACTGACGCAACCACTTAAACCTTTACAAAGAGTTGTTTGTTTTGAACTGTAATAACCTTTTTTTTTCTTTTTTTTCTTTCCTTTTTTTTCCAAATGTGTTTAAGGGTAGGAACCGGTATATTAATGGCCATTTTCATGTAACCATGCAGGTAGACAAAGTAGGCTTCAATAAAGGTCTAAATAAGATGTTAAACATGTTGACATATTTCTGATTGTACTTTTTTCTGAAAACTTGGTGCTAGCATGATCTGAAGTATCAAAGTAGTTTATTCTGAAATAAACTAATCTAAGCCTTGTTTTCTTCCTGTAAAAGCCTGTAACGTGGAAATCTTTAGCAATAACGTTTGCTATCGGCGGCACTTTGCTGGGAGGGATGAAATATTTCAAGAAGGAAAAGGAGGAATGTAAGTGTTTTCTGTCTGGTGGTGTGCTTTCTGCTCTGCATTTAAATTCTTGTGTTGATAACAAGCGAAAAACATGCAAAATAATTTGGTAAACCTGGTTTGTAAGGTGTGTAATTGTGTTTTCATTTGCAGTGATTGAAAAAGAGCGGACTAAATCGATCGGCCGGCCGGCGCTCGGTGGTCCCTTCTCGCTCGTGGATCACAACAACAAGCCAGTGAAGAGCGAGGACTTCTTCGGTCAGTGGATCCTCATCTACTTCGGCTTCACCCACTGCCCCGACATCTGCCCCGATGAACTGGAGAAGATGATTGAAGTGGTGGATGAAATAGGTGATTAAACCCTTTTTTTTTAACCACCGCATTTTTTGTTTGTTTGTTTTTTTGGTTGCACTGGTGCTCCGAACATCTCTCACATCTAGCTGAAGAACTTTAACTTCTGTCTGTGTTTTCTGTTCTTTCCCTTCTCTGGGTTAGAATGACATCATGAGTAAAAGCCAATAAAAAAAACAGAGAAAGGATGGGTTCTTCCCTCTGATTGGCTCTGATCAGCAGTTGTAAACTGTGCTGGTTTGAAATCATAGGATTAGCAGGGTTCCCACGCGTCCTGGAAAACCTGGAAAATCATTGAACATTTTTCCGTTGTCCTGGAAAATAATTTTTCCTCCGTCTACTTCTCTCTGCATTGTGGCTGAACACAAACGGTCGTCGCTGCTTCATCGCTGCTTCATCTCTGTTTCGTGGCTGCTTCGTCATTACTTCGTCCCCAGTTCGTCTCTGTTTCATGGCCGCTTCGTCATTACTTCGTCTCTGTTTCATGGCCGCTTCGTCATTACTTTGTCTCCACTTCGTCCCTGTTTCATGGCTGCTTCATCGCTGCTTCATCGCGGCTTCATCTCTGTTTCGTGGCTGCTTCGTCATTACTTCGTCTCTGTTTCATGGCTGCTTCGTCATTACTTCGTCTCCAGTTCGTCTCTGTTTCATGGCCGCTTCGTCATTACTTTGTCTCCACTTCGTCCCTGTTTCATGGCTGCTTCATGATTGCTTCGTCTCTGTTTCATGGCTGCTTCGTCATTACTTCGTCTCTGTTTCGTGGCTGCTTCGTCATTACTTCGTCTCTGTTTCGTCACTGCTTCGTCTTACTTTGTCTCTGTTTCATGGCTGCTTCGTCATTACTTCGTCTCTGTTTCATGGCTGCTTCGTCATTACTTCGTCTCTGTTTCGTGCCTGCTTCATGATTGCTTCATGTCTGGTTCATGGCTGCTTCATCATCTGTTTCGTGGCTGTTTCGTCATTACTTCGTCTCTGTTTCATGGCTGCTTCGTCATTACTTCGTCTCCAGTTTCGTCTTTGTTTCGTGCCTGTTTCTGTCATTACTTTGTCTCCACTTCGTCCCTGTTTCATGGCTGCTTCATCACCACTTCATCTCTGTTTCATCTCTGCTTCATCGCTACTTCATCGCTGTACGAAATATAAGGTACAGTGGTAGAAAATAACTTCTCCAAAAGCTTGGCGTGGAATTTATTCGTCTTTATTAGTCACTTCTTCACTACTTCATCTCTGTTTTGTTTCTGCTTCATCTCTACTTCGTCGCTGTCTTCGTGTCTGCTTCGTTGCTACTTTGTCAAGCAAGTCTGTTGCAGCAGCAGCAGCTGCACCGTAGTCACATGACTCTGAAAGGAATGCTGGGATATGAAGTTCATATCAAGGATACAGCACCTTTTAATAACGACACGATATCGCACCTCAAAATATTGAGATATTTCAATGTATTAATATTTTCTGACACCCCTAGAAATACTTTTTGTACTCAACATTCATTCTTTAAATTAAGTCATGTACCCAAACCTGATTAGTTATGATTTAAAAAGAGCCACGGTGGGGAAATTTAAAGAGACTTGAGGCAAGATTAAGAAACGAAACTCGCGACTGGCGCTTCAGGTAACTGCAGCCACGAGCAAAGCCGTCACGGGAGAACAAACTGAAGCTATAATGCTGTTTACTACGCTTTTTCTCCTTAGTTACACTTTTTAGTGTCTTCCAGTTGATCTGGATCGTTTGCTGACGGCAGAAGAATCCATAACTATCGCTTACAGTGTTTGAATTTACCGCGACTGGCTTCTTCCTGTATCAGAACTGCAGATGCAGCGTCATTTGACGTCACGTCTGCAGGGCTGCGCGGGAAATTCGAACACCGAATTGCAGCGCATTTTGCAGCACACAGCCTGTTCAAGGCAATGGAGAGAAACGTGGGTGGAAACGTTATTTTTGGTATTTAGCGCTTCATCACCTATTAGTATGAAAAAAAAAATGGACATGCATGTTTGTTTGTTTTTAATTCCTGCCTCTAGTCCCTTTAAGTGCACCTGAAATTTATTTCTTGTGCTCCCAAAATAAAAAGTGAGATGCACCAGTGCATCCAGGGGAAAAGGTTAGTCTGGAGATCTGGTCAGTTCAGATGATTTACTCACTTAGTTTGTGTTTGACTCTTTAGACAAAATCAAGTCTCTTCCGAACCTGACGCCCATCCTCATCACCATCGATCCTGACCGGGACACACCGGAGGCCATGGCTGCCTATGTCAAAGGTGCATAAATCACACGTTTCTACACTTATTTCTCCTCTTTATTTACTGATCCCACTCTGCTTCATTGATAAAACTAGATCCAGGTAACAGAGGCCCTTTTTAATATATCAGAATATCCTCTTTTTTTTTAACTAAAAAGTATAATCAGTCATAGGAGAACATAAAACAGCAAAAGTAAGAACTGATTTCCAAGAAGATGTGAAGTACAGAATCGATACAGAACTGTATCACAGTGTTTGTTATTCGGATAAACGTAGCGAAAGCTTATAAAAAAAACATTTTCTTCTTTCGACTTGGAGCAGTCGAACTATCAATCTAATAACAAGCAGCTTGTCTTACCTGGGCGGTGGGGATGTGAGAAACATAGAGCGTGTTCTACAGATGAAACAGAGAAACCAGATGCAGAAACTTTCTCCTGTTCCGTCTGTTCCAGAGTTTTCCCCGAAGCTGATTGGTCTGACGGGGACCACGCCGCAGATCGACGAGGTTTCCAGAGCCTACAGGGTGTACTACAGTCAGGGCCCGAAGGATGAAGACAACGACTACATCGTGAGTTAAAGGGGAATTTGACTTTTATTTTTTAACCTGGGGTGTGTTTTCATATGTCCTTTCACATATGTGAGTGATGGATGAAGGAAATTTCAAGATAACACCAGTATTTAGCCGGGCAGGCAGCCTGCGTATCATTAGCTGGGCTGCTAGGCTGCCTGCCGCCTAAATACTGGAGCTATCTGGAAAATTCCTTTCTCCATCACTCACATATATGAAAGAACAAATGAAAACAGACCCCAGGTCAAAAAAAAAAGTGAAATTCCCCTTTAAAACTGGCTCCAGTTCTGCTCATCCTGCATCAGGATGAAATAAATGCAAGATTGTGTCCGTTAACTGCACCACCTGTCGTCTGTAGGTGGATCACACCATCATCATGTACCTCGTGGGACCTGACGGGGAGTTCGTGGAATATTTTGGACAAAACAAAAGAAGCGGGGAGATCTCCTCCTCGATAGCGGCTCACATGAGGAAGTACAGGAAGGAGAAGTGAGCGTCAGCTCCTCAAAGCCAACGTGGACTGATTGTCTGTTTAATACTGGCCTTTATTTATTTTGAATACACTATCATATAAAGACATGCTTCCTGTACGCAGTCACATTCCTGTCGGTGGTCTCATGATGTTCGATGACATCAGGGTCCTCTCATTTTTCTGATTCATGGCTCATCTCCTCCTCCAGTCTGTGAGCTGGAAATTGGTCTCAGGGAAGCATCCTGAAAGCAGCCTGAGTTCCTGGAAGAGGAAGGAGGCTGCAGGAGGATGCACAGCTGTACCCTCTGCAGGGTCTCCTCAGCATCTGCAGCACAAAACTCATCAGAAGCCATGAAATACAGCAGCAGGGTGCGTCACACGGCATGTTCGAGAGATTTTAGCTCAGAAAAAACAAACCAAGGTTAATTTTGCGTCAGAGATTTCAGGATTAAAACAGGAGGATGTGCAAACTGAAATTATTAATTAACTGAGAAGTGCTTCCTGTTTACACCCAAATGCATGTTTGAGAAGATGAAGATGACTCTGGAGACCTCTAGTGGTGAGATTGTAAACAACGCCACAGCAGATCTCTTTGACCGGAAAGGCTTTACTCAATAAAACTGGAGGCCCAGTTGAAGAAAAATTAAAGTGATTGTTTAAAACCAGCCTCTTAATAGCAGAGGGGACTCAGAAGACTTAACTTGACAGAATAGTCCTTATCCACTGAAATTTTTATCAGCATTTGAAGATAAATCTAAAGAGGTTTAATTAATTGGGTTTAATTAAAACCATCGATGAACATGGGGATAAGTTAGTCACTTTGAGGTCATTGATTTATGTGTGTTGAAAATTAGGGCTGTGCAATTATGGAAAAAATAATTATCACAGTTATTTTGGCCAATATTGAAATCACAATTATTCAAACGATTATTTTTTAGTTGCACAATGCATTAATTTAGCATTTCTTTCCAAGGTTTCTAACATTAAATAAATATAGGCTACAAATATGCACCTTACAGCTATTTTGCAATGTATAAAACATTAAATGAATAAAATAAATATAGCTTGAATGTTAAATTATTGCAAAAAAACATAGAAAAACATAAATATATCCAAAATAAACTGTGTATCCAGCTGTTCTACAATTCTCTATATTTGAAAAATGAAATTAGTATACTTATTTATATTAAAAGATATCCCCAAATAAACTTTGTTGAGCCAAATCTTAACATTTTTGTTAATGACGCCCAACAAATTACCTGGGATAACCTTAGAATAACTTTTACTAATTGTGCCAAGACAAATGGCAAAAAAAAATATATAAAAAAATCAACTTGATTATATACGTTTGGAGATTGTGATTTCAATTTGTGTCCATCAAATTCCGATGAATTGCACAGCCCTATTAAAAATAAAGAATATTAAAGGGTTAAAGTGGAAACCTCTGGTTTGGAAAGGCCAACGCATGTTTCTGCTGCTTTCAGGCGTAATGCGTGACAACAGTGCAGTTTTTAGATTGAAATGTTTCTTAAAACTTTTACCTATTCACGCAATTAAGCAAGGAGCAAAACTGAGACATGAGTCCAAAACCTCCATCCATCCGTCTTCTGGACCGCTTGTTTCAACCAGGGGGGGGGGGCTGGAGCTTCTGACAAAAAAGGAACCAATGCCAGGAGCCAATTTGAATAAATAAGCAAAGAAATATGAACCCAAACTGACTGTGGGGTGTGCATTAAGGGTAGAAGCGAGAGCGGGGAGGAGAAAAGGTTTTAAGCAATGCCTATAAGCTGGGTGTGAAAAGAGTTGCTGCTTTTCTCCAGCGGAGATGTTTTTCTTCAACTAGCTTAGCTAGTAACATGAGGTCATAACACAGCGGTCTGCAACCTTTACAATCCAAAAAGCCATTTTGACCTCAACCTAGCTAAATAAAACTAAAGCTGCAAAGGTTACAGGACGTTTTGCAACAGTTTAAAAATTACAGCAAGACATTTGCTACAACTTTTGAAGAGACACAGTTTTATTTTTATTTTTAGGTGTAGAAATATTAAAATATATACAGTCGTCCTCAAAGTTATTCATATCCTTCAATTAAAGACGAGGCTAAATTCACAATAGTAAATTAAAATAAGAAACTAATAATAGATAAAAATTTACAAAATTCGAATTTAGTGAAAAAAATATTGCTTTTGAATTGTGGTTGGAAATAAATATTTTAAAAAAATCAAACGAAACCGACACATAAGAGCATCTTTCCCATGAACAGTGGACCAAAATACCTGTCAACAGGTGCAGACTGCTGATTGGATGATACAGAAAACACCTGATTGCAGTGGACAAAACTTTAGCTTCGGAGCCCCATCATGCTTGTTTACTTGTTTTATTTTTTGTGTGTTTGTGGTTTGAAAGAAATATTAAAAACAATCTAAAATCAATGTCATGATTTTCATAGAATTTTTTTATTTATTATTACTTTTGTCAATTTCATCTTATTTCACTGACAGCTGATTTTTTTTTTCCTTATTTAAATTGAGGGTATGAATAAAGTTAAGGACGACTGTGTATATTACAGATAGATCGATAATGCACTTTCTGTTATGGCTAAATATTTAGTGGAGAATTATGTGAAACATTTATTTATCCCTTATTTTTTAACAAAGGGGCCCATAATTTTCAAGCTAATGACAAGTTGATCCAAGAAATTATTGGAACTTTTAATATGTTATGAAAATGCAATGCAATTATACCATCTATGTTATTAAACATTAGTTGGTTCATTTTTAGCCAATGTTATTGAGAGCCATTAAGGAAGAACCAGAGAGCCACTTGTGTCTCTACTCTTTAATAACACCAAGGACCGTGCTGCAAGTAATCCTGTGATCTAGCAATAAATATCACTTCCCAGAAAAATCTGAAACAGAGGGTGGAGAACGGTGGACAACTTGGTCTGGTGTTAAAAAAGAAAACTAAAAATAGGAAATATGGAAGGATGGCAATTTAACTTGAATAGGCACCCTAAAAATGATAAAAGACTGAAATCAGTACCATCATTCACCGCCATTATTCAGCTCTGACAGCAGTTTGAAAGTCCCGCCTCTTCCATACGTCAGCAAGATGGCCTCCATTTAGTGCGAGTCGTGTGCTTCGTTTTGCTCTTCGTTTTTGGCCGTTATTAAGGCAACATCCCGAAAACTTTTCAGAGCACTGAATTTTCGCTTAGATGACACCATGAACGCACTACACACTCAAAAAGAGTGTTTGAAGTGCGCGGTTTGAGACATGGCCAGTCTGTAGCAGCAGCAGTTGCATCGTAGTCACATGACTCTGAAAGGAATGCTGGGATATGAAGTTCTTCCACAATAACAGGGACTTTTCTACAATTGTCCACAAAATTATTTATACCCTCCAATTAAAGAAAAGACTAAATTAACAACAGTAATTCAAATAGCATCAAAGTAAAGAAACTAATAATAAATAAAAAAAAATACAAAATTACAATAAAATATTCCTTTTGAATGATGGTTGGAAATAATTTATATTTTAGCTTTGGGGCCCCATCATGCTTGTTTTATTTTTTGTGGATTTGTTTTTAATATTTCTTTCTAACCACAACTCAAAATCAATGTGATTATTTTCAGAGTTTTTATTTATTATTACTTTTGTCAATTTCAACTTATTTCACTGACAGATGACTTTTTTCTCGTCTTTAATTGGAGGGCAGAATTTTGAGGACGACTGTACGTGCTGGACTGCTGCTAATGGAACAAGATCTCAAGAGAGTTTGTTACTGAAAGTATCGGTCTGAATAAAATGATACCGATATCACATTTTAATGCTGATATCGGCCGATAATATCGGACACCCCTATAATAACTGCTGTAAACTCAACTTTGTGGGAAAGGTTGAGACAATTTCAGTCTGTTTTAAGTTTGCACACAGATCATAATGATGTGAGACTGAGCAGAAATCCCTTTCAGTTCGGCTGATGAATTAAAAATGTTTCTCTTCGGGCTCATTAATCTGATTGGTCCAATCAGACTGAGGCCATCTCTGTAATCTGTAACCGCTCTCAGACAGACGTTAACCACAGATTGATAATATCATTAAAGACCTCACTGCTCACTGGAGGAAGCCGATGACTTCCAGGATCATTTAAAATCTCTCCCATTCGGAAAATAATCTGTCATTACATATTTATATGTCACAGACTACAGAGAGAGGCTGATCTCGCCCCCAGCCAGCATTTATTAATATCCTTTCCGCCTGCACACCTGTTGCTTTCCTGCTTTAGAAGCGGGATTAGAAAAGCAAACACAGCAGTCGTCCAGCACTCGGTGTCCAGACATCACGCTCGTTCTTGGAGAGGAAGGGTCTGGCCGCTCCCAAAGTGGAACAAATTGATTTCTGGTTCAATAGATTATTTTTAAAAACCCTTCAGTGTGTATTTATTCTACTTACCTTCAAGCATGTTAGAGGCCAGATTTATTTTTATGGCTTAAATGGGCATAAAAAGGGTGTTGGACACTTTTTTTTGTTGTGTTGGTGAACATCAACGCCTTTAAAGCTCCTTAAGTGGCACATCACATCTCAGTTAGCTCATTTTCTTAGCTGTCGAGTCAGAGTTTCATCCTGTTTTACTCTACAAAAACAGGGAAAGTGATAAATAACTTTTTCTACATGTATCCTGCGTGCCCTCTGTTAGTCTTTGCTTCACATCTGGTGGCTTTCTCCCAGTCTAACTTCTTATTTACGGATGTGTGGAGAGGTGACCCCAGGGTCCCCTCGCTGGTCTGCACACAGCCAGTTGTTATCGCAGCTGTCGCCAAACCTTGGAGTGACATTTAGAGGCTTTTAAATCTGCACCAATTAGACCGTCTGTGACAGACTGCCAGTCAAAATGTCCACATGGCTCATACGGATATTTAGTGTTACTCTGTTTCTTCCAGAGATGGGATTTATGCAAAACTCAAATCTTAGCAAAAAGTGTTTGCCCCCTTTCTGATTTATGTTTTTGCATGTTTGTCACACTTAAATGTTTTAGATCATCAAACAAATTTAAATATTAGACAAAGATAACACAAGTAAACACAAAATGCAGTTTTTAAATGAAGGTTTTTATTAGTAAGGGAGAAAAAAATCCAAACCTACATGGCCCTGTGTGAAAAAGTGATTGTCCCCTAAACCTAATGGCTTGTTGTTCCACCTTAGCAGCAACAACTGCAATCAAGCGTTTGTGATAACTGGCAGTGAGTCTTCTACAGCGCTGTGGAGGAATTTTGTTCCACTCATCTTTGCAGAATTGTTGTAATTCAGCCACATTGGAGACTTTTCCAGCATGAACCGCCTTTTTAAGGTCATGCCACAGCATCTCAATGGGATTCAGGTGGGGGCTTTGACTAGGCCACTCCAAAGTCTTCATGTTGTTGTTCTTAAGCCATTCAGAGGTGGACTTGCTGGTGTGTTCTGGATCATTGTTCTGCTGCAGAACCCAAGTGCGCTTCAGCTTGAGGTCACCAACAGATGGCCGGACATTCTCCTTCAGGATTTTTTGGTAGAAGCAGAATTCATGGTTCCATTTACCACAGCAAGTCTTCCAGGTCCTGAAGCAGCTAAACAGCCCCAGACCATCACACTACCACCACCATATTTTACTGTTGCTATGATGTTCCTTTTCTGAAATGCCGTGTTACTTTTACACCAGATGTAATGGGACCTCCACCTTCCAAAAAGTTCCACTTTTGTCTCGTCAGTCCACAGAGTATTTTCCCAAAAGTCTTGGGGATCATCAAGATGCTTTCTGGCTAAACTGAGACGAGCCTTTATGTTCTTTTTGCTCAGCAGTGGTTTTGGTCTTGGAACTCTGCCATGCAGCCATTTTTGCCCCCCAGTCTCTTTCTGATGGTGGAGTCATGAAAATTTTGCTTATGCAATTGGCAGAATTTTTTTGCTTATTACAAGCAAATAAGATCTTGGCCACTTTTAAAAGTAAAAAAATGTTTTTGCTTGTAATAAGCAAAAAATTCTGCCAATGACATAAGCAAATTTTTCTTGATAAGATTTCTTGAAATAAGATGCATTGCCTTAAAACGAGATCTTTTTCCTACTGAAGTGTTTCTCTTTAAGTAATTTTGTCTTATTTTGAGTGTGATGAGATATTTTGACTAGAAATTAGAAAAATATTCTCGCTAAGATTTGAGTTTTTGCAGTGAAATGAACCGTATCTGAAGGACCCGTTCCTTTTAAAGAACCATTGAAAAGACTGGCTGGTTCTTATTTTTCATTCATTATTTTTTATTTTAGAATTCAGTCAACAGTAACTAATCTGTATAAAGTAAAAAAAAAAAAATCACTGGTAGCAATTTATTAGGCACATCAATATATACTGAGTTGGGAAATATTCGGAATTATTGGTCATAATTTTCATTTAGCTTGTGTTTTACTGTAAGCATTTTATAAAGTGGTTCTATATCCCCGTACTTTGACAACAAGATCACTATTTTGGATTTTATTCACCAAAACACTTTGTGGCATAACTAAAACTAAGATGGCTACAATTAACTTCCATGCAAAACAACTTTACTCCAAATATTTTCCCACACATGGACATTTTAGTATTGAAAAAAAATAAATAAAAATAAACCCACACTAATGAAAAATATACAGTCATCTTCAAAATAATTTATACTGTCCAAATAAAGAAGGGAAAAAAATCAGCTGTTGGTAAAACGAGCTAAAATTGACAAAAGTAATTATAAATAAAATTCTATAAAAATCATGAAGTGATTTTGACATGTGGTTCAACAGAAATATTAAAACAACCACACAAAAAATAAAACAAGTAAACAAGCGTGATGGGGCTCCGAAGCTAAAATTTTGTTGAGCAACACTTTGAAGAAATCCCTGCAATGTGTTTTCTCCAATTCTACACCTGCACCTACACCTTTACAGGTATTTTGGTCCACAGTTCATAGGAAAGGTGCTCTTTTGTGTCTGGGTCAGTTTTATTTGTTTGTTTTTTATTATTGTTATTTGCAACCACAGTTTAAAAACAATATTTATATCAAATTATCATTTGTAATTTTTTAAAATTTATCATTAGTTTCTTGTCATTTGAATTACTATTGCAAATTTAGCCTCTTATGTAATTAGAGGGTATAAATAATTTTGTGGCTGCATGTATCTATTTAAGGTCTACTATATGGGATTAAAAGCGGGGGCAGGAAAATACAGTAAAAATAGAAATAGAGCAAACCTGAGCTGTAAATTTTTGTAAATGTTTTGGAACTCACAGTTTCTGAACAACCTGCCCATACAGCAGATGGTTCACATGAATGAAGCGTGTTGGAATCAGATTCCCATGATGGACATGCGTGTCACGTGAAGGGAGCGTGGTAAAATTGAGAAAAAAAAAAGAGCCCCACACAAACATTCTCATTGTTTATTTAAAAGAGCCATTAAAAAGAATTGATTCGTTCATGAACGTCACATCTCTAGTTTGTTCTGTTTGAAGGAGGAAGACTCATGAAAAGCATGAAGTGAGATTCAGTGCAACTCTTCATAATTAGAAAAGATTACTTTGCACTGTGAAGGTATTAATCAAGCTGGAGTGTCAGACAGATTACCTCATTAGACTCTAGAACAGTGGTTTTGAAATTTTTTTGAGCCACGGCCCCCAAAATAACCTACTTTGGTGTTGGTTATCTCTTTATGAATAAGGAGGGTAAAGTGGAATTTGGTGGATTATGTTAACAGGTCTGGAAAAACCATCCAAATGCCAAAATTCAGCTTTTCTCTCCAAAAAAGGGACAAATTCAGATTTTCAGAATAGCGGCTGTAAATTTTTGAAAGAAATTTAATGAAGGCTTGAAAAAAAAAAACTTCATAAATAAGGAGGATCTTTTTTTATTTTTTCTGTTGGATTTGGTTCACTGTTGTGACAAGACATCTATATGCCCAAAATCAGCTTCTCTCACTGAGATAGTGTCAAATTTGGATTTTTAACATGGCATTACTTTAGTGATAACTTAGTTATTTTTGCAATAATAAAAAATAAATGTGTTAATTTCACAGATTAATCGCTTTGCAATAATGTATTAATTTGCTAGCCCCAAAAATCCCACATTTGTAAAAAAATTTTAAAAAATGGAGGCTCTATTTTCTTTTGTTCAATGATCTGGCAACCCCAAACCATGCGACCCAAATGGGGGGTCCCGACTCCCTGTTTGAAAACCACTGTTCTTGAAAAATCTGGTATTTACTCAATGACTGCAAGGTTTCCAGGTCCTGTGGCTGCATAACAATCCCAGATCATCATTCCTCCACCACCGTGCTTGACAGCTGGTATGAGGTGTTTGTGTTTGTCGTGTTTGCTGGTCTGGACTGTCTAAATTGCTCCAGAAGTCATGTGATTTGCTCAGAGGCAGCTTTACAAACCTAAGCCACGCTGCCTTTTTTAGAGAGAGGAAGCGTTCTCTTGCAACCATTGTTGCTACTTTTTCAGTCTTACCCAGATTTTAAAGGTGGGGTGGATGCATTTCTTTTTTTTACAATATTGTCTAAAATCACTTTCACACCCCAACTGCAGCCATTTCAACAAGGTCTTTAGATTTTTTAAATGTGTGATTTTCAAAATGTATCTTGCCTGGACTGACTTTCCAGGATCTCTGACGCCTTCCTTTAACATTTGACATGCTAACGGAGGCCTGTGGAGTCTGAGATGGAGCTCTTGTTTTTGCAGTTTCTGTGAACGTTGCCTTCTGTAACTTTGGGCTGAACCTGCTGTAACTTTTGGATATTTTGATTTTGGATGTTTTCTGTTTGTTTATCTTGTTTTTGCCTGAACAATCACATTAAAGACTTTAAATGTTTCTAATGGAAAATAATCTTTCTCTCTGTAGAATGAAGGACTGTCAATGGATCACCGCGAACATCCGGGAATTTTCGCCAAATTCGTCACATCCGGTTAGGTAACAGGTGAAAACATCGCTTCGTTGCATAGAGGAGCCACTGAATTAACTGCTTCATTACTCGTCAATCTTCGTTTATTCTACTTTGGAAATACCGAGAAGTCCCACTGTGTATGGCTGCCATAAACATATCTATCACACGGACAAGAGAATATGTTTGTTCCAGTTCCCAAAACAACAGAAAAAGTCCCGAACAACATGCTAAGTGGCTAGCTGCTATCAAGCCCATAAATGCTGACAGTTCACGCTGGAAACCATGGAAACATCTAACAATATGTTCCGATCACTTTGTGACTGATAAAAAAAAAGCATATAATGTGGTCTCACTTTTTAAACCCTGTAGTTGTTTCTGTACAGATGATAGAAAACGGCATTAAATCAGTGGATGTAGAGAATCACAGCGCCGCCCGCTGTTCCCGTCTCCTCAGGACTGTTAACGATCACGTTCATCCAGATTACTGCCATCAATGTTCCCACATAAGAATAAAAGCAGAAAAAGCGGCAGAAAGGCATTTGCAGCATTATAAACATGCACAGTCATAACCAGTTACATACAGATAAGACTGCCGGTAATTTATAGCTTTATCAATGAGAGTAAACTCCTGAGAAGTACATCAAAGAAATACCACCATTTCTTAAAAATCCGGGGAAATTTATATTCTATAAAAAATAAATGGCTTGAACACGGGGCTTACCTGATGAAACCAAACACATCATGAGATTGGGAAACTGATCATCCGGCTGTTATGTACAGGTAGGTTCGTCTAACCAGGCTGTAGCAGCAGAAGATGGGCATCACTTAGTCCAACAGATACTAGTTTAGCTTCGTATCTGCTTCTAGCGTCGGCAGTAAGACTTTCAGTATAACTGGACGTCATTTCTATAATATTTCAAAGACAGACCGGCGGAGAAAAAAAATGAAAAAGAGTGCAAAAGCAGTTTTTGAGGCTCATAGTCCATCAGACGCCGTTCAAATACGAAGCATGTTTTCACCGGGACCAGCTTCGCGGTCACGTGAATTCCGGGTTGTGACGTAGGCTCGCGGTGATCCATAGTTTGGGAATGACATAGTAACCCCTCCCAGATTGATGAGCAGCAAGAGTTGCCTCGGTCATTGCTGATGTCTTTCCTCCTTGACATTTTAACACACCTGAATGCTGCTGTAAACTGAAAGAAAGATCTTTTATAGAGATGATAAAACAGATGATAATCCACACCCTGCTTATTTGTGTATTTGATAAATAAATTAGGAAGACATCATGAAAATGTGTCATATTTTGTGTGGTGATGTTGTTTATCCGAGGTTTTTCATTTTCATTCCTCTCATTCTGTTGAACTTTTTTAGCCTTTTCCATTTTTCTGATACCAGAAAACTTTCCTAGAGATCATCTCCTGCCTTGTATTGATTGTCTCTATTATTGAACTCAATTGTGTTTCGGCCAAATTTACATTGGAAGCTGTTAAAAATGTGACAGGCGACAAACCTAAGAACATGATAAAATGGTAACTTTAAATTCGTTTAACGTAGGATTAAAGCTACAGATACTTATACGGTTACATATCAAATGACACTGATGGACAGATGAATAAAAATAATGTTTTACTGCCAAATATTTAAGGAATGTGAGTGAAAAGATGCTCATCTCTGTCTGGACTTTTCTAAATGTTCCCCATCAGCTCTGGCTGCTCTCGACATGAACCCAAACGGTCATGAGTGTGATCAGCTCTGCTCTCCAGACAGCCAACGCCAAAATTTCAGCGATGCTCAAACCAACCTAATCTTTCCTGATCCCAGAAAATGAGGCCTGCCGTGTCGGGGCCGTAAGCCCTCTAAGCTGTCGTATTTAGCATTCATTGCTTTTTATTGGACCATCTGCAGGATTGCAATGGAAACCTATGAAAAGTGACACAATACAGCTAAACATAGACAGTTAAAATATGAGACTGAAATAGTTGACTTGTTAAAGGTGGCGTTGGACCCACATCTCCAAATTTAGGAGGACCGGAGCAGAGCTTTGCTTATAAAAGCTGCCTAAGTCTCAGACTGGGCTGATCTGACGGATCTGGATACTTTTTGTGGGATTCAAACGTCCTCTGACTTTTTATCTTTTGGTCTTCAGGTTTCCGGTAAGTAAGATTTATGCTGCAATAATGTTTCTTTTCTCTCCAGCATGAGTTAAGTTTCATATTTTGTGTTAGTTCGTCCTAAAATGAGGTTTGACCGGATGAGTGATGCAGAGATGGAAGAGTTTGGGGTGGCAGCTCCATACCTCCGCAAATCAGAGCGGGAAAGGATTGCGGCCCAGAATATGCCGTTTGATGCCAAAACGGCCGTCTTCGTTCCTGACCCAAAGCAGGAGTATGTCAAAGGGAAAATTAAAGGCCAGGAAGGCTCTGAGGTGACCGTGGAGACTGAAGATGGAAAGGTGGGTGTAGTTTAGCTTTATCTATGTGTTTATTTGCTATTTAATAAACGAAACATTTTTAAATCACTGCAGGTCGTCACTGTGCATTCAGATGACATTCGTCCCATGAACCCTCCTAAGTTTGACAAGATTGAGGACATGTCCCTGCTGACCCATCTCCATGAGCCAGCGGTGCTTTTTAACCTGAAAGAGCGCTACGCTGCCTGGATGATCTATGTGAGGACACCTGAGAAGGATTGCATCTCTAACTTTTAGCTAAAACTGCAGCAGAACTCACATTTAGGCAAAAGTTCGTCTCACTTTTCTTTCCTCCACCGGTTTATTTGCAGACGTACTCAGGACTCTTCTGTGTGACTGTGAATCCTTATAAGTGGCTCCCAGTCTACAATCCCGAGGTGGTGGCTGGATACCGGGGAAAGAAACGCCAGGAGGCCCCTCCTCACATCTTCTCCATCTCTGACAACGCTTACCAGTTCATGCTCACAGGTCGGGTGGTTTTACTGAGTGACCGCAGGACCACATCTGTTTATATCCTGGTCTGGTTTTCATTAATGTTAACATCATGTCAGATAAATAGTGCGTTAACTGACATTGAATAAATTATAAACTCCAAATCTAAAACGACACTTTTTTATGTGAGGGAGAATTCGCGACAGGGTCTGCGTTTGCCCTGAAGGTCCATGTTTCCCGATAATGACCTGCTTCCAAACATTGTCCCGCTTACAGCTACTTCTAAAAATAAAATTCACATTAAAGTCTTCTATTTTTGTGAGGGCCAAATAACTTTCTGTTGTATGCAAAGAATGAAATAGTTCCTGACAGTTGGGGCATTTGTTGCTTAGTCATGCAACATGGCGTCATGGCGGCTGGAATTCGGGCTAGCACGAAGGGGCAAACTGCTGGAGGACAGTGAGCTTATTCCAGGTTGCCCAAAAATTGTAGTTCTTTGTTCATCCACTAGGGGCTCCAAAACAGAGCAAATCTCCATAGACTCCCATGTTAAAAAGGCCAACTTCACAGCAGAAATAAACATGCTTACAGCCTGGTTCAAAAAATCATTTTAGGTTTAATAGGTCAAGTTTACCTTCATGTCAACTGTGACGGGGGTGAATTTTTTGATAACTCATCCATTTAGATGTTATTTAATCTTGAAATTACACATAATTAGGGGTGTGTCCTTTTCATTGACATGCGGCAGACCGGATGTCGGCCTGCCAGCTGGTGGCTAGCTTTTAGCTCCTTGTTTGCTCTCTGTAAGGCCTCAGTCTGTAGCAGAGAAGCACAACGGCGGATTTTAGTCAGCTCATAGCAAATAGGGGGCTAATCTTCATTAGCTCCTGTTAAATTTGAGTTAGCTCAGTTAGCGTTTAGCCCAGAGTACGGTCGCTGTCAGTCATTTGCCCCGAGGCCGCGCTGTGCCCATTTTAGGATTTTACGGGAGTGTACGTCACACTGCAAGATGGTGACAGTGGGACACGCCCAACTGGCTTCACGTTCCCCTATTCAGACGTGACCAGATACTACATCCATTTTTTTACAGTCTTTGGCTAGCACCGGCTATTTCTGTATGTTGAACTGGACATTTCCTCCTCTGGTGTTAGCCATATGCTTCTTGCCACTGGTGTTCTCATGGTCTTTTTAAAAAAGACTTTTATTTTCTGAGAAGGTGAATCCTTAAACTCGGCCTGGGCCCAGTACTCAAAATCTTCACACGCGCCAGAGATTTTCAAATTAATTGGGAAGTGATAAATTGTTTTTTTACCGCAATGTGACTCAAAGTGCCCACTCAGTATAAATACCATTAAATAATAAAGTTCATAACTATAGAAACTTAATCACTATGTAAGATCCTATCTCATGGATTCAATAAAAGTTATTAAAATCTAATGATGAAAAAGTGATTTTTAAAAAACAAAGAACATATACTTATTAAAAATTACAACAACAGAAAAACAGAGTAGTTATTGTGTGAGAATGTTGCATGTAGACATGATCTAGTGATTCTGCCTAAATAAAACTGAAATAGTATTTTGACGGCTGAAATTTCACCCAGTTTTTTCTTCTTTCAATAGATCGTGAGAACCAGTCCATCCTGATCACGTAAGTAAGATCTCATGTGCTGTTTAAATATAAATATTCTTTCCTGTCATTCATCTGATGCTGCATTTTCATCAGTGGAGAATCTGGTGCTGGGAAGACGGTCAACACAAAGCGGGTCATTCAGTACTTTGCTACAATCGCAGCAATGGGAGACTCCAGCAAGAAGGAGCAACTTGCTGGCAAAATGCAGGTTTAGTCGATTTTACTTTTGTTCCAACAGTAATGATGAGACAAGATGATTTTATCTGTTTTAGAAACAAGAACATCCTTTTCCTCTCTCCAGGGGACTCTGGAGGATCAGATCATTCAGGCCAACCCTCTGCTGGAAGCTTTCGGGAATGCCAAGACCGTGAGGAATGACAACTCATCTCGATTTGTGAGTTCAAACGTGATCTGTCCACAACCTGAGGAAGAAAAGAAAAAGTTATGAATGTATTTTCCAGAAAATAAGTCACATTTTTTTATACTTTGGCTGCTCCTGCAATTTATAATCCAGTGCAACTTTTATATCAAAATATGTGCAATTCAACATATTTTTAAGTGTTAATTCATATTGACTGACACGAACCAAGGAGTAAATAATACTGTCTATTGTCACCAGAGGGCGCTCTAGGCTTGTACCAACTATATTCTGCTCCGAGGAAAAAGATCCCAAAGTGGCCTTATCTCACCAAAAGAAGTTCATTTTGGATATCTGGCTGTACTGTATGTTTGATTAAACAAATCCTCTAAAAACTTGTTTATCCTTCTAAATTATAATGTTTATGATCATTTACAGGCATTAACTTTGGAATCAGAGTGATCGGGGAAATTTTAGCAGTTATAAATAGGATACGAGAAATCCAACAATCGTCCTATTTTAAATAAATGAATAAATACGACTTATCATCCAGTGCAACTTCAATATGTTTTATACCTCTTCATGACGCATTTTGTGACTGATGCGACTTAAACTTTGGAGCAATCCACAGGCAGTAAATATAAAGAGTTTTTCAATTATTTTAAAAGAAGAAATTAGAAAAATGAAGGTCTGAACTCTTTGTTTTTATTTGAATGCATGTTTAATTAAGTTCATCCAAGATGAAGCCATTAGATGCTACTGTATATAGAATAATTTATACCTCTCAGTTCTCTTGGTAGTATATGTTTAAGTTTATTACAATTTTAAAGTTTCTTTTTAATAATAATAATTATAAAGTAGAATTAGCCTTCATTATGTAATTTTTTTTATGAAAACAACATCAGTTCTAAAGATTGGCTCAAGAAAATCGGTATCAGCGCCGAAAAATCCACATCGGTTGAACACTAAATGAAACTGTAACAGCAATTTAACTTCTTTCATATGTTTCTAATATCAGCAAAAACTGGAATATTTTAGCTCAGAAACAATTTTTGTCATATGGGCACGATCCATAAAATTCACTTTTCACAGCAACTCAAATGTCACATTCTTTTAATCAAAAGCTATTTTTTAGAACAAGTCATCAATTATATTCTGCAAACTTTCCAGGGAAAATTCATTCGTATCCACTTTGGAACAAAGGGGAAGTTGGCATCAGCTGATATTGAAACTTGTAAGTTTACAGTATTTTTCAGACATCATACAAGTTTTTATATTTCCGTTTAGTAGTTTGTTAAATTGTCAGTTTAAATGTAGACATTTATAAAGTCTGTTTAGGGCTGTTTCTGTAATGTTTTATAATTTCTTTTAGACCTTCTGGAAAAATCCAGACTGACTTTTCAGCTTCCAGCTGAGAGGAGCTACCACATCTTCTATCAGATCACATCAAACAAGAAGCCTGATTTAATCGGTGAATATTACAGATCAACAGCTGATATTGATTATGATGCAGCTTCTGGGCCTGCAGAGCTGTCAGTGTTTTCTGTGTTTCCTGTCAGAGATGCTGCTGATCACCACCAATCCCTACGATTACCCGTTTATCAGCCAGGGTGAAATCACGGTGCCGAGCATCAATGATGCAGAGGAGCTGATGGCCACAGATGTGAGTGAAACTGGGTCAGAATATCTACAGAGATGCAGACTTTATGCTAAAATTATCAAGTGTTTTCTTCAAACATGGACTCATTTCCTGCTACAGCAAATATTACAAAAAAAAATTAGCATTAAAAAGGAAGTAATTGTTGAAAAATGAATATTCTTCAGCATGAATTTGAATTTCCATCATATCCTTAATGAACTCAGCATTTGATGATCATTAAATTAGATTATGAGATCATGAACCAAATTAGCATAACGTTAAAATACAAGTGACTGAGTTGCATTTATCAGCCCATAATGGCATTATTTCCACATGCATCCACTCTTCAGAGCGCTATTGACATCCTGGGGTTCAACATGGAGGAAAAGCTGGGCATCTACAAGCTGACAGGTGCAGTGATGCACAACGGGAACATGAAGTTCAAGCAGAAGCAGCGGGAGGAGCAGGCGGAGCCCGACGGAACCGAGGGTGAGACGACGGAGGCCAAGATTTTAACCAGATCAGGCTTCAGTCATGCAGAATCACAGCTTCACCAGCCAATCCCCCGTACATGTAGCTGTTTGTAACAATTACTGACATCTAGTGGTCAGGTTGGGGATAGCAACCATCTCACATGCCATCCACCCACTAACTGGCAACAACCCATGTCCATATGGGTGAAATAAATGACCAACTTCAGTGCGATAAAGGAGAAGCTAGGCAACTTGAGCATTACTTTAGAGGTATTTGTTCCTAATCAGTGATTTCCATCCAGCCATAACTGCTGACTCCTTCCCTTTCTACTTTGTTATCCTCTTAACTCATCGTAAACAATTTAATGTAACTCTCTCTCTCTCTTTCTCTCTCTCTTTATATATATATATATATATATATATATATTTCGTCATTGAAGATTAAATGGATGTTGAGATGTATCTTACATCGGGGCAGTGTTCATTTTGACAGCAAACTTTGATTTAGTTTTTGTCAGTCTATTGACTAAAATGTTGTTTAGTTTTAGTCATATTTTCGTCATCAAGAAAGGTGTTCTACTCTGTCCTATTCTATTCTTAATAATGTTAATTTATTAAAATAGAAGGAGGATGTTGCCAAAATCACAGGTGTCCAAGCACTGCTCCCTGAGGAACTTTTAGTCCAGCCTTATATTATATTGACGAATGCTTTTTAATCTATATGTAAAAAAACATTTTGCACGTTAAAAGTTTATCATCTTATTTTGAGGTTTGTATGAAAGTAGAACTGATTTTTTATGATTTCTCAGCATTTTGAACCCCTCTCTATCTCCTATACGTCGTAGTGGCAGACAAAGTTGCTTATCTGATGGGGCTGAACTCTGCTGACTTGCTGAAAGCACTGTGTTACCCTCGAGTGAAGGTTGGGAACGAGTACGTCACCAAGGGTCAGACGCCGCAGCAGGTATGCAAACGCCTCATTTTACAGTTGAAAACATTTGTTTGACCACTCTGCCTCAGATAAGCTTTACTGGAAACAATGTCTGGTTATCAGGTGAACAATGCAGTGGGTGCCTTGTCCAAAGCGGTGTACGAGAAGCTGTTTCTGTGGATGGTGACGAGGATCAACCAGCAGCTGGACACCAAACTTCCCCGGCAGCATTTCATCGGTGTCCTGGATATCGCAGGGTTTGAGATATTTGAGGTGAACGGAGCTCATATAAAAACATCTAAAACTGGCCTTTTAAATGGTTTGATGAGTGAAATGCTGCTGTTTGATTCAGATGAACAGCATGGAGCAGCTGTGTATCAACTTCACAAATGAGAAGCTGCAGCAGTTTTTCAACCACCACATGTTTGTGCTGGAGCAAGAAGAATACAAAAAAGAAGGCATCGCGTGGGAGTTTATTGACTTTGGCATGGACTTGGCAGCGTGTATTGAGCTCATTGAAAAGGTTGATTTTCTGAGTTTATCTTAAATACAAATGTCAGCACTTGAACCTAACACTAACCACCTTTCCGCCCTGCAGCCGATGGGTATTTTCTCCATTCTGGAAGAGGAATGTATGTTCCCAAAGGCAACTGATGGCTCCTTTAAAAACAAGCTCTATGACCAGCACCTGGGCAAAACCAGCATCTTCCAGAAGCCCAAACTGTCCAAAGGAAAGACAGAGTCTCACTTTTCTCTGATGCACTATGCTGGAACTGTAGACTACAACATCAGCGGCTGGCTGGAAAAAAACAAGGATCCACTGAATGACACTGTGGTGCAGCTTTACCAAAAAGCTTCCTTCAAGCTGCTTTCACAGCTCTTTGCAACGTATGCATGTCCCGATGGTTAGTTCACTCATAGCAACACATTATTAGCCAACATTACAATTGGATTTTGTTTTTATGCTTTATTTTTGCATTAATGTTGTTTGGTTCTGTTTCTTTTAACAGCTGCTGATGAAAGTAAGAAAATATCAAAGAAAAAAGGCTCATCCTTCCAGACTGTTTCTGCTCTTTTTAGGGTAAAAACCAATGGTTATTTTTCTTTTTGTCTTTTCTAGAATTGTGTTTCTATCGCTCCTTTAGCCTGAGGAGGCTAAACGAGTGGTAAGAATAGTAAACGGGGTGTTTTTCCAATATAAACTAAGCATTTTTTATGTCTAAATTTCTGTTATGGCCTTCAAAATGTTTAGCAATGCAGAATTTACGCATGCAGCCATCAAAGTTAAAAAATGTTGATGTCCTTGTTTTTTTTTTTTTTTTTCTATTGACCTTTTTTCTACAGTAGCTCAGAGGAGACAAACCAAATGATTTTTCTAGGACAGGGTTTTCATGTTTTTCATGATTACTGTAGTTTTTCCCACAGAAGAAGGAGATTGGGCTGTACCTTTAAAGGTAGAGTATATACAGATGGTACAGCAGCTTTCAAATGGTGCTTTAAAAATGGTGGAATATGGCAGCCTTCATGTATGTGGACCCCAGCAAGTAGATATAAATGACTCGTTCTAAGAAAATAAACACATAACAATTATTCTTGTGCAGCGATTACACATCAATAGACGCACAGTTTTGAATTATATATCACATTTTTCTGCCACTGACCTTTGATATTTTACACACTGTACCTTTAAGATGTACTAAATGGCTGTTGTATTTGGTTTCATATTTGAAGAACAGACATGAGATTGGTACAGATGTATCTGTTTATCTGCTTTAGGAGAACCTGAACAAACTGATGGCCAACCTCAGGTCCACACATCCACACTTTGTAAGATGCATCATACCAAATGAGACCAAGACACCAGGTAGGAAAGAAGAAACTAACAATAAAACCCTGATTTCATTTCTTCTGTCTTCTAATCTGACTTCTATGTGCTGCAGGATCCATGGATCATCATCTGGTCCTCCACCAGCTGCGGTGTAACGGCGTCCTGGAAGGTATCCGGATCTGTAGGAAGGGTTTTCCCAGCAGGATTCTTTACGGAGATTTCAGGCAGCGGTAACACAATATACTTTATTTCCATTTCTACCAGACACATAGGAGAATTTACTCTCATCTGAAACCAAAGCTGCTGGTTTGTGTTGCAGATACAGGATCCTGAATGCCAGTGCAATCCCTGAGGGGCAGTTTATCGACAGCAAGAAGGCCTCAGAGAAACTGCTGTCCTCCATTGATGTGGATCACACCCAGTATAGATTTGGATGCACAAAGGTAGTTTTCGTTACTGGTGACGAAATCAGAAACTTGCTGTTTATTAGCAAATACAGTTTATAATGTTTATTGAAGTCTAAAGAAGTCAATCCGTTGAAAGTGGAAACAATATTGATGAAATTTTGTTCAATCTTTGTCCAACAGGTGTTTTTCAAAGCCGGGCTTTTGGGTCTTCTAGAGGAGATGAGGGACGAGCGTCTGGTTGTGTTGATGACACGAATCCAAGCTGTGGCCAGAGGTTACGTCACCAGGCTGAGGCTCAAGGAGATGTTGAAGAAAAGGTCTGAGATGCGCTGTGACTTAATGACTTACAGACTGGAAATGAATGAGAATTCAAAAGTGAATATTCATTTAATCATATATGTAGCTATGGATAGATTATTCAAACTGTGCTGATCTGAGCAGAAAATGTCCTTATTTATCAAACGATGTGAAATGGTGCACATTGATCGTAAAAATGGTCGTACGATTGACCAGTGTGATTTATTAAAATGTTCGTATCGGTCTAATCTCGTCATACGAACAAAAGAGTCTTGATAAATTCACAGTTGAAATTTATGTATTTAAATGTCACGCCCACGGTTATGCCCTTAAACATGCATAATGATGAGGCTTCACCCAGCGAGGAGAGATTCTGCCAAAAAGAAACTTTTGGGGGGATCAAGACAGAATTCCTCATTTGTGAGGTGACAAAGATTAAAGAGGTGCTGTTTGGCAGCTTAAAAACCGGAGTCAGAGACGTGCACAAAAACGCTGCATGGAAGAGGATCAGTCAGCCTCACCGCTGTTGAACAACCAGCTGAGATATTAATAAAAGTCTCATTCTAGGCCTGGCTGATATGGTTTATTTGTTTTATTAGCTATGAAATTTAATAATAGCCACATCCGATGGCAACGGCACAATTCTTTAGCCAATGGGTCAAGAAGAAGTGGTCCAATATGAAACTTACCACCAAAAGATGATGCCCCCCCTACCCCTCCGTCATGAGTCCATCCGCTGCGCTCTAACAGGTGACAGGTGGATGCCGGTCAGATCCGAGCCTGACCCAGATGGGGACAGAAAAAATATAACTTGCATTTGCAAAGCTAAGGGACAATCTACTGACTGAGCACTTATACAACTTTAAAGTATTGATTACTTGTTAGAAATGGATCAGCTCCGGTCTCCTCCATATAGCCCAGTGGGGGCTGCAGAGCGGCTCCGGGCGCATCTTCTCCTGCGCATCAAAACTCTCCAGCGGTCCGAGCGATGTGCAGCACTGCACAGGACAGGAGTGTTGTAGATTTTCTCAGAGTCTAAAGCAGCGTTTCACCCCGCCGGGTCCGAGTCGGACCGTCCGACAGCCACCTGCCTTCCCGCAGCCCGAGGCAGCGCTCCACCTGGGCACCTGCGCGTGTGAGTACTGATGCCTACTTCCTCCTATGTGGCAGTTTTACCAGCGGGGTGAGGAGATGCACAAAGAGTGCAAAGCACTTGTCTCCTAGAACTATATGTTAATGATTTTGATCATTTGTTGAGATAAATGGAGGAATTAAATTCAGTCACAGCTATTTTTGTAATTTTGGGAATACTTTCTACATTCCCTTTTTCCTTTTTCTTTGCAAATGGGTTCATTCTTAGTGCTGATATGTGAATACTTATGTTTAAATGACAGTTTGCGGTTTGGTTAATAAATATTTTCATGTTCTGCTACAAACCCTCACTGACTCAAACTTGCATACACGAACTCAGAGCTGTCGTGAGATTTGATCGTATCCTACGATCACGTTCAAATTGATAAATGCCGAGTCTTGCGTGGAAATGGTCGTACGCACAGATTTTCGTCGTACGATCGTTTGATAAATAAGGGCCAATGTCTTTTTTGTACCATAACATCTGCATTTTTACTGTAGTAGTACGCGTTGATGAATTCATTGAATACTTCCTCCATTCTTTCTTTCCTTGATACTGTTTGACACCTTGACTCTCAGTCTGTAAGCAATGAGACATTTGGAAGTCATTTTCTGCAAGTCCAAGTCAAGTCTCAGTTAAAAGGCCACCGTTCTTCATCTAGCAGATCTTAAACAGCGCTGATCATCAGCTTTCCGTCCCTTTCTACTGGACGATCTCTTTGCTTTACTGAAGTCTGAAAACCTGCAGATGAACATGGAAATTTGTTCACATTGGTAAACATTCTCCAAAAATATGAAATATCTTTGAGTTTTTAATGCGTATTAAAATCCATCTGAACCCACAGAGTTGTAAGAAAACATTTCCAAACTAATACGGCAGTTTATCGCTCTTTCTCTTCCCCTAAATGTAGAACTTTATGTATGTTGTTGTTGTAATAAATGTTAATTTTATTATGTCTATATTATATATAATTAAGATAATTGCAAACTTTGTTAAATCGGATTTAAAAAAAAAAACAAACAAAACTTAAACAACATTCTACTGTTAATTTTTTTTTTATCCAACACTTCCAGGTCCAGTAAATTTATCTAACAGAACTAAAGCAGCAACGGCTGTAATATGTTTGTCTAATAAACAAACCCAGAAACATTTTCGTTTTCAGCAGATCTGATGGTTTGTTGGTTTCAGTTCAACATTGTCCGGGGCAGTTTATCCAAATAGCTCATCAGTAAATATTTCATTCCTTTTCTTTAAGTGATATTGGAAAATATTGTTATCATTTTTTAAAAAACCGATACCGATATTTTCCTATAATTAAAAAAAAAAAAAAAAAAAAAAAACGATACCGGTTTTGAAAAATTTAATCTTGCGAGATTTTGCTGGTAAAATCTCACCAGATTTCGTTACAGAGCAACAAAATCTAGCGAGATCTTGTTCCATTGGCAGCGATCCAGCATGTAGAAAAGTCCCTGTTCTGTTAAGAACTTCATATCCCAGCATTCCTTTCAGAGTCATGTGACTACAGTGCAGCTGCTGCTACAGACTGACTTGCTTTGAAACTGTTGATAATATGTCTGGTTTTAAGTTGTTGGTTAAGTTACCAAGTTGTCAGAAACATTAAAATTAGCCACATGTTGGCTAAAACCTGCTAGTATCTGATATCTGGCAGCCAGATGTCCAAAATGAACTGATATTTGGGATCTTTGCTCTCAGAGCAGAACATAGTTGTACTTCTCAAAATATGAGATACAACCTCACAGTTCTCTGCATATCGGTATCGGTTGATATCAAATATTGGAATTTAAGAATTGGACAATATCGGTATATCGGATATCTGTTTAAAAAAAAGCCTATATTGAACATCCCTAATCTGTGTTACATCTGGAGGAATGGATGGCATCCGGCAGACAGAGCTTCACACAGAGACATCATAAGAAAAAGATTACAAATTCAAGTTTGTTGCTGAGTCTCAGATTGCCAATCAACCCGGAGTTGACTTTTAAGTCGAGTCGGAAGTCACTCTAAGACTTGCGTCCCCATCTCTGTAAAAAGTTACACAAATGTTATTAACTTGACATAAGGGCATACATTTTTGATTCTTTTTGTTTTTTCACTCTGTAGAGAATCCATTTTCATCATCCAGTACAACATCCGTTCATTCATGAATGTGAAGAATTGGCCTTGGATGAAGCTTTTCTTCAAGATAAAGCCTCTGCTGCGCAGTGCAGAAGCTGAAAAGGAGATGCAGAACATGAAAGAGGAGTTCTCCCGTCTGAAAGGGGAGTTCGAGAGGTCGGAGGCCAAGAGGAAGGAGCTGGAGGAGAAGATGGTTGTACTCGTCCAGGAGAAAAATGACCTTTACCTTCAAATCCAGGCAGTATGCAAACACTCAGCCAGGAGACGAGCAAACTGGTGCAGTTGTACTGACTTTTCTTTGTCCAAGATAAAGATCAGATTAGAAAATGTATTTCTTTGTAAGGTAAAAACAACATGATCAATAATGACGTGATATAAGAGGAAACCATTTATCCCTGTAGAGCTGGACTAAAAGGCTCTGTTCACACTGCTGGCAAAAGTGGATCAAACCTGACTTTAGAGTCTACATGTGACCCATATTCAAACTTTTTATTACAGTCCAATGCTTTCAAATCCGACCCAGGCCGACTGCCATTGTTGCTGTTGTCATTCTGTTTGTGTTTGCGGGTGCAAACAAGGCCTGAGTGTGCAAATGCAAGATGATATGCAAGACGCTAGTTCATGTTTATACTGGCAGGATTCACCTTACAATTTAAAGAGGGGGTTTCATGTCATTATTAGGCACATAATTCCCTTCTATGGCACAACCAAATAACTGTGTTACCTTCAGTAGTTTTGTACGGAAAGGATTAGGGCCACTAGAAAAAAAAAAAAAATTCTGAGAAAAAAATCAGAATTCTGACTTTTTTTCTCAGAATTCTGACTTTTTCTCAAATTCTGACTTTAATCTCAGAATTCTGACTTTTCCTCAGAATTCTGACTTTAATCTCAGAATTCTGACTTTTTCTCAGAATTCTGACTTTGATCTCAGAATTCTGAGAAAAAAGTCAGAATTCTGACTTTTCTTTTGGAAATTGAAAAAAAAATAGAATTTTTTTTTTTTTTTACTGTTCTGGAAAAAAGTCAGAATTCTGAGATTAAAGTCAGAATTCTGACTTTTTTCTCAGAATTCTGAGATTAAAGTCAGAATTCTGAAAAAAAAAGTCACAATTCTGAAAATAAAGTCAGAATTTGACTTTTTCTCAGAATTCTGACTTTTTTCTCAGAATTCTGAGATTAAAGACAGAATTCTGACTTTTTTCCCAGAATTCTGACTTTTTTCTCAGAATTCTGACTTTTTCTCAGAATTCTGAGATTAAAGTCAGAATTCTGAGATTAAAGTCAGAATTCTGACTTATTTCTCAGAATTTTTTTTTTTTCTAGTGGCCCTAATCCTCTTTCCGTAGTTTTGAAAATACAGAATACATAAAAAAAAAAAAAAAACAACCTAAAAAAATGTGACATCACTCCATGTCTGTATCTGATGCCTTAAAATTCACTGCTGTCCCTTTAAGATGCCTCCTGCTGTTTCTGACATGCCCACTCCACAACACTCTCATGCTCTGGTGGGGTGGAGCTTAGCAAGGGAGGGGGAGGAGCTTTGTAGTATGGAGGTGCTTGGTGGTAGCAGCTGTTCTGGCAGCCATGTTGGTTTCCACAGGAGATTCAGAGATTTCTCAAATATGCGTGAATGAGTCAAAGTAACCCCAAGGGCATGTTTTTTTGGGAAGGGAATGATACGATTACACAATAAAAAGCTCAAAAAAGTCGATCTAGCATGTTTCCCCCCTTTAAAGAAATTTCACTGTGGAGTCACCTCTCAAACCTTTCTGGTTTCATCCACCCAAAACTCTGTTAAAACAAGACCAAAACAACAAAACTTTTGGGTTTCACTGCGTTGTCGAGTAAATGGAGCCTAAAACACATTGTGATATCTAAAAATCACAATTTGCTTTGTGTTTTGTGCAAAAAGGCTGCTTATTTCTGCAATAGCAGACGATAAATATACATGAGAATGATTTAACCTCCTCAGGAGGAGGTTTTATTGTACCCTTGACTTTTGAAATAAATCTGACACCATAGAAAAGGATAATTACAGTAATTCAGATGGCATTCTGTAACAAAAATTGGTTGAAGCTCAGAAAAGTTGCCCAAGGAAAAAATATTTATCTATTTATTTTGTACTACACGGAATAAAGTAAAATGAAGGGGAAAAAACAAAAGTGTTCAAACACTTAAAGAATAGAAATCCACGTTTATCGAACCATAACACTCCCTGTCTCTGCTCTGAAGGAGAGGGAGAACCTGTGTGATGCTGAGGAGAGGTGTGAAGGCTTGATAAAGAGCAAGATCCACCTGGAAGCCAAAGTGAAAGACATCTGTGAAAGGCTGGAGGAGGAAGAGGAGATCAATGCTGAAATCACTGCAAAGAAAAGGAAGCTGGAGGACGAATGTTCAGAGCTGAAAAGAGACATCGATGACCTGGAGTTAACCATCGCCAAAGTGGAGAAGGAGAAATATGCCACAGAAAATAAAGTACATCATTAATCACTTGAACCTGTATGACAAAAGTTTCTTCTTTAAAAGGTAAAATAATTACTTTTTTTCTCCTCAGGTTAAAAATTTGATGGAGGAGTTGACCACTCTAGAAGAAAACCTGCTAAAGTCTTCGAAGGAGATCAAATCTTTGCAGGAAGTGCACCGGCAGACGCTGGACGACCTCCAGGCCGAGGAGGACAAAGTAAATTCTCTCACGAAGCTGAAAGCCAAACTGGAGCAACAGGTTGATGATGTAAGTATGGGGACCATGGATGCCTCTTAAAACAACCCGCCGCTGATTTAGTGGTTGACGTGAACTCCCGCTGCAGCTGGAGGGCTCGCTGGAGCAGGAGAAGAAGCTGCGTGCCGACTTGGAAAGATCCAGAAGGAAGCTGGAAGGAGATCTGAAGCTGTCCCAGGAAAGCATCATGGACATGGAGAATGAACGACAGCAGGCGGAAGAAAGGCTGAAAAAGTAGGCTGTTAACTGTTAGCAGTCAAGATTATCTCTGTATTGTTTCTAAACCAGCATAAATTATGATAATGATGAAGTTAACATACATTCTCGCAATTTTACACTCAATTCTTTCAAAATTTAGCCAACATATTATCTATATTTCTGTTGCTGAGTGGTATAAAATTAAGCTAGAGCTAGCAACGGTTACAATTAGCATGAAGTCTGGAAACAGATGGAAACCAAACTGGTTCTTCGAAACAGGAAGAAAATCTGCTTAATCTAAAATGTATTACGTACCTTCCCCCTTTCCGTTACAAATTATCACATCATGTACCGTATTTTCCGGACTATAAGATGCACTTTTTTTCATAGTTTGGCTGTGACTTAACTTATACATAATAAAATAAACAATTTGTCATATTTCTAACATATTTTTAAAAGTTAATTCATATTGTCTGACATGCACCAAGGAGTAAACATCTAACTCCTCAACAGTTCTACCGCGTCTTGTTACAGATAAGACTTGCTATCGTACAAGAACAAAGAACCAAAATTCACATTTTCTTAGCAAGAGGAGTTCATTTTTTGAGATCTGGCTATGCTGTCTTTACGGTGGAACAAATCCTCAAAATCCTTAGCCTATTCAGCCTGTGCGGTATGTTCTGCGTCACCTTAACATACCAGACGCATTCAGCCCATTGTTCTGTGCGCTATCACGTAGATGAATAATGGTGCGTTCCAGTTGACTCGGGATTCCGAGCAGATGCGAGTTGGTGACGTCATTACCAGGTACTTTGCTTTCCAGTTGCACCAACTCAGGAAAAAATAGAAATCTCCAAAACAGCCCATTTGTGAGCTGGAACAGCTAGAAAATAACACATTTCTAGCTAGAAAATATAACACAGACGTTATAATAATTTTACCATGGCAACAACAGCTAATTTCAGTGTGTGTTTAATAAACAACACATAATCACGCTGCGTTTTAAAGAAAAAAAAGACATACGTGAGTCTGTAAAATTTAATAAGAATTCGGTGCTGTTTAAACTTGGAAATTATGATCAGAAAACCTCTTATATAGAAGTTTAATAAGCACAACAATGGTACTGGATGCCGCTACAATCTTGGGCTCCTCTGCAAATTACGAGCTTGTATCTCGGAAAAACAAGTTCATCACGTCATTCCTCGGACAATTACCTCAGAAAAACAAGTGCCGAGACAACTGGAACACAGGATAACTTGTTTTTCCAGATCAAATGTCTGTTCTTGGATTTTCTGAGATGAGTTTATAAATAAACTATAAAATATAAATGAAGCTTTTAGTCTGGAAAATATGGTACTAGACAAAGACAACTCAGTTTGGTCAGACGAGGGCTGCAGTCCTGCAGGTTTTCTATGTTTCCGTGCTCCAACACACCTGACTCAAATAAATTGGATCCAAAAGCCCATGAAGTTCTGCACACTCAGCAGGGAGGCATAAAAAACCTGCAAGACTGTGGCTTGTGGGTTTGAATTGAGTACCCTAAAGATTTCCATGATAAACCAAGGTGTCATTATGCTAACTGCTAAGTGCCAGACTGCTCAGCAGTAACACAACCAGACCAGTAAGCTTCCTTTCACTCTGATGCTAGGCTAAGTTGGCTACATGTTTATATTAGGTTGTGCCAGTTTTGTCAGCTTACTCTCAGATTTAAAGGGATACTGTTTAACTTTTGACCCAAACATTGTCTCGGTAACATAAGTAAGTACATTTAAGTAATAATAGATGATTTCTGTAACAGGTTTAGCACCCCTAGTGGCCAAAAGCTACAGGGTCTTCCTTTAAACAAAAATGAACAAAAACTGATTTCAGTGAATATTCATCCCATCTGCTCACTTTTTGAATGAGCTTATTTTGTTAGCAAACTATGCTTTGCGATATTATTTAAAAGAAATAAAGATGTGTTGATGGGTATGATTAAAATAAATGGTTGATAATGAAAAAGATGAAGAAATTTGTTTGCTGAGCACTTTCCATCAAAGTGCTTTACAAGAAACTGTAAAAAAATAAGAGAGAAAACAATCATTTAAACTATTAGATACTCAGTTATGACAAGTCATAAGTAAGGAAAGACAGATATATGGTTGTAGCTAATATTTGTTGTACAGGCAGCAGGTTTTTTTTAATATATATAGATTACATGTTTAATGTTTCTTTTAGATATTATCTCACCGTTTCATTTCACTGTTTCTTTTTTATATATTCATTACAAGTTTAATGTTTCTGTTTAATATGTGTTTACAAGTGCACTGTTTAATAATAATAGTAATAATGGAATGGATTTATATCACACTTTTCAAGGCACTCAAAGCGCTCACAGTAGGTTGATTATTCTTTCACTCCTCATTCATACTTGGTGATGTAGCCACAGCTGCCCTGGGGCAGACTGACGGTTTCTCTTTTACAGATTTATTTGAAGTGCTTAGTTTCTTTTTGTTTTATCTTAAAAAAGTCATTTTTTTCAATTAGTTTTACTGTGTCCTTCATTATATCAATTTTGGGGCAAAATGCAATATCGGCCCCAAATATCGGCAGATTGTATCAGCTATCAGCTGAGACTGATGAGAAAATATCGGTATTGGACCTCAATAATCTGTATCGGTCGATCCCTAGTCATAAGCAGAGCACACACTGAGCTCTGTAGGCTGTAGAAAACAGCTCTTTAGCTTTCCTTCAGCAGTTGCAAATCTCATATCCAGTGAAAGGCTACACATGAATGTGGAAGAGGAAAATACTCGCTCACAACCATCTTTTTTCTGACCCTTGATCTAAGACGAAGTAACCAAGTGGGCTCACAACGTCTGTTAATTAACTTTAACCTGAACTGGAACCCAGTAAAATCAATCAAGCACAAAGATCATGTGATCATATTTAGAAAGCCAGCCAGATTATGAGCAGCTAACCTCTAAAACTCTTTCACATTAAAGCGTTATAATTGTCCAATCAAAACAGTAAAAAAGAAATGGTTAAATAAATGGTTAAAGGAAACATGAAACTAGATGGAGATAGTAATTGTGCAAGTTCAGGTCACTGTTTTGAAGAAATTTGCGTTAAATGCAAAGCAACCCTCAGATTTTTCTTTAATTCCACACTTTTCCAAACCAACTATTAGCTTATGAACTCTGTATTTTGTTTTAGACATCAGCAAAACGCATTATCAAATACATGATTCAAGCTCAAACAAGAATGTGTGTTAAATAAATGCATTTGGTAAATTTCCCCAAATGTTGAACATTCTAACTTTGATGGCAATGATTTAATGATCCAAATCAGTGAAATATCACCTTCTTTTCATAGAAAAGACTTTGAAATCAGCAACCTTCAGTGCAAAGTTGAGGATGAACAAGCCCTCAGCACTCAGATACAGAAGAAGCTTAAAGAGCTTCAGGTATATTATTCACAACATTTTAACAGTTTCGGCATGTTTTAGGTTTTTCTTCAACTCATACTTTCACCCTATTTCACCGAAGGCCCGCGTGGAAGAGTTAGAGGAGGAAATCGATGCGGAGCGTGCAGGTCGGGCCAAAGTGGAGAAGCAGAGGTCGGATCTGTCCAGAGAGCTGGAGGAGATCACCGAGAGGCTGGAGGAGGCCGGAGGAGCCACCGCCGCCCAGGCCGAGCTCAACAAGAAGCGAGAGGCCGATTATCAGAAGCTGCATCGTGATCTGGAAGAGGCCATCCTGCAGCACGAATCCATCACCGCCAATTTACGTAAGAAGCAGGCGGACAGCGTCGCAGAGCTCAGCGAGCAGATAGAAAACCTGCAAAAGGTCAAGCAGAAACTGGAGAAGGAGAAGAGCGAGCTGAAGATGGAAATCGATGACATGGCCAGCAATGTGGAGAGTGTTCTTAAAAGCAAGGTGAGGATGTGTGTGTCTTAAAACGCTATCTATTGATTGGCCGTCTCTTCTATAACTGCAGCTCAATACTTTAGGCCAATCTGGAAAAAACATGCAGGAACCTCGAGGATCATGTGAGTGAGCATAAGGCCAAAGCAGAGGAAGCCCAGAGGTCTCTTAGTGATTACACCACCCTCACTGCTCGTCTGCAAACTGTGAACGGTACTTTTTCTCATCATAATAGCTGGAAAAGAACTTTTTTCCTCAGCGAGCATGTCTGTTTGAGCTTCCTTTGTCCTGGACAGGTGAACTTGGACGGCAGCTGGAGGAGAAAGAGATCGCTCTGTCCCAGATGTGCAGAGTGAAATCTGTGGGGAGCCAGCAAATAGAGGAGCTGAAGAGGCTTTTGGATGAGGAAGTTAAGGTCTGACAGACGCTGATTAACAATATACAATGATCAGTAGCAGCCAGAAACTGTAGCAAGTTGGTGATGTTGGAAGCAGAAAGTGTTCAAATTTTTTTTTTTAAAAAGATCATAACAAGGGCTTATTGGTTCATTTTTGTAGCCAAAGTTACCAAGCTGCTCCAGTCTGAAGGAAACCAACCATATTTCCAGCTCTACTTCATGATCTGTCCACACAAACATCTCAGTTTCATACTTAGACTTTGTCAGAAAAATAGCAGTTTGAAAGAAAAAAAAAACACAAATTACATGAATTTTCATGGCTTTATTATTTGTTATCAACTTATTCTTAATTTCTCTATTTTAAAAAAATCTTATTTAAACTTTATTATATATGTTATTATTCATTCAAAATATTTAAAAAAAGAAAGACTAATTTCTGAAGATTTTTCTAAAATGAAGGAAAAAAATCTTTGAAAATATATGTTAAATTTGATTATTTTATTCTATTATCTTATTACAAATATTTGGAAAAACAGAACATGAATAATTAATTATATCTCGAATTCTGATTTTATGATTTTAGCCAAAATATTTAGGAAAGTAATGCTTAGATTTATTTAAACTAGTTTTATCTTTGCAAATAAAAATTTACTTTTGTTGAATTTGTTATTTTATATTAAAAATTATTTTATTTAAATATTTTACTTAAAGGTTGAATATGGAATACGGACAGAACAGCGACATCAAGTGTGTCTAGGTTGTAGTTGCAACGGCAGAAAAACAACTCCAGCCGCTGGGATGCCAGGCTCACTGCCGATACGCAAGTGACCAACAGTCTGCAGCATGTTTAACAAGTAACACAGAGGAGTTTATAACTGACAGCTAACGTTAGCCATGTTAGCAAACAAGCTAGCTTACCGATCCAGGAGGAAAATCGCCATTTCCGTGTTTTGACTCCGTGGAAAACGTTTATGTGGGCCCATTTAGTGAAGTCTTCACCTAAATTTACTAAGGTTTTGCTCTTCTCAGGTCACTCCTCCTCAGAAACAGATAACAATATCTCCAGGACTCTGAAGCAGCTGCTCCACTTGTCTCTACGGTTTTCCCCTGTACAAGCCTGACTATGACCAAAATATTGTTTCCAAACAGAGATCGTATTTGGCAACCTGCAATGGCGGCGTGTATTGGCTTATAGACGTAAATATAATGCCATTATCGAACCCGTAAAAATTTATTTTATAATTATTTTTAGGCTAAATATAATTTTTCAGGGAAATGTTGTACTTTCATTCTGTACCCCCCCAAACGACCTGTGGAGGTATTATTTTTGAAAAAATATAGCTTTTAATAAAAATGTTCCATATTCAACCTTTAATAAAGCTGATTTTTTTTTTTTTTTTTTTTTTTTTTGCGTACATATGAAGAGAAAAGTATAAATTGAAAATGATATCCACACCAGCATGTAAATAAGGTCTGGGAGCATCCGCAGATTTTATAGATGTGTGCTTCATTTAGAGAGACACTGTTTTTACAATGCTGATCCGTTGACTGATCAAAAAGTTGTTGATTTACTTTAAATGGATCCAAAAAAAAAAAAAAAAAAAAAAAACCCTACAATATCTACAGATAAAGCTGCCAGTTAAGTGACAGCAATGTGTTACTTGAGAAGGAAAACATTTCTACATTTTAATTTAAAGGGCCCATTTTATGCATATTGACTTTTGTAAGTGCTTTAAATGGTCTTCTGGGGTGTTTTAACTTCCAAAGAGACTAAAAAATGAGAAACAATGAAGCTGCTGGCCTCCTCTAACTTTAAACACACTCAGAGGGATGTTTCAGAGAGGAGGAAAGAAGAGGGTATGTGGCTTATGAGCTCAAACTGAGGTCGGATTTAATTAAACCATGACTCTTACATTACATTGAGATATCAAAGAATTGTTTCAGATGGGGAGAAAAGTGCATGATATGGGCCCTTTAACTATTATCCTACTATATGGTAGAATATTCATGTCCAGCTCTAAAAGGAGTCTGATATTTCCTTCAAGAATTGGTAAAAGTAGATCTCTCTCAAACATCACTTCTTGTCCTGTTATAGCACTTTTCCTTCATGGTTTTACTTTGTCAGGCGAAGAACGCCCTGGCACACAGTTTGCAGTCGTCTCGCCATGACTGCGACCTGCTGAGAGAGCAGTACGAGGAGGAGCAGGAAGCCAAAGCGGAGCTGCAGCGTTGCCTGTCCAAGGCCAACAGCGATGTGGCTCAGTGGAGAACCAAATACGAGACAGACGCCATCCAGCGCACCGAGGAGCTGGAGGAGGCCAAGTTAAAACCAATCAGGGGAAATTTATAATTACAGTCAGCATTCTTCTTCTGATTTCACACATATTAAATGTTTTTGTATCAAAGAAAGAAGCTGGCCCAGCGGCTGCAGGAGTCCGAGGAGATGACAGAGGCGGCAAACGTCAAATGTGCGTCACTGGAGAAGACCAAGCACAAGCTGCAAGCAGAGGTGGAGGACCTGATGGTGGAGCTGGAACGCTCAAACGCAGCCAGTGCCTCTTTGGACAAGAAACAGAGGAACTTTGATAAGGTTGGGCTTCATTTTTCTTGTCTTTTCTTGCCTCGTTAGCGTTACGCTTGACTGCACCGTCATGTGTTGTTTCCTTCAGTTTCTGGCTGAATGGAAACAGAAATACGAGGAGAGTCAGTCGGAACTGGAAACCTCCCAGAGAGAGTCCAGAGGCCTGAGCACAGAACTGTTTAAGCTGAAAAACTCATACGAAGAAGCCCTGGATCACCTGGAGAACATGAAAAGAGAAAATAAAAACCTTCAACGTAAGCACATGCAGAGAAAAATAATTCTGCTTTTGTTGCTGAAAGGTTGCAAAGATCATCATTTATTAATAAAGTGTTATTGCTTATTATCAGAGGACATCACAGACATGTCTGAGCAGGTCGGACAGTCTGCTAAAATTATTAGTGAGCTGGAGAAAGCTGCAAAGCAGACCGAACAAGAGAAGAGAGACACCCAGGCAGCTCTGGAGGAAGTGGAGGTTTGTTGTTTTTCTATAAACGTCAACATTTTCTAAAAATAATTCAGCATCCTGAAGCGTTGACGTCTCTTTCTGAAGTCCTCCTTGGAGCATGAGGAGGCAAAAATCCTCCACCTTCAACTGGAGCTGAGCCAGATCAAGTCAGAGGTGGACCGGAAGGTGGTGGAGAAAGACGAGGAAATGGACCAGCTCAAGAGGAACCACCAGAGAACCGTAGACTCCCTGCAGGGCGCGCTGGACGCCGAGACGCGCAGCAGAAACGACACGGTCCGGATGAAGAAAAAGATGGAAGGGGATCTGAACGAGATGGAGATCCAGCTGGGTCATGCTCACCGGCAGGCGGCCGAGGTGACCAAGCAGCTGAGAAACCTTCAAACTCAACTGAAGGTTAGTGTGAGCTGCTCTGATGTTTTAGAGTGAGAACTATAATAATCACAACGCTCCATTTGGACGCCACAGTCACCAACCACGACAGGCCGATCCCAAACATGTTTATGAATTTTTGCTTTAACAGTTGTGTCAGTGTCTTTCACTGCTCTGAAATAAAAAGTCTTGAATGAAATCCACTGAAACAAAATCCCCGTTTCCACCCGCGGGTCTGGGTTGGGCCAGATCAGGTGGGTTTTGGTATGGATATGTTGATTTCACGTTGCGTCCCCACAGAAACTGTCCCCTTACCCTGAAGGTGGAGCATTAACCGGATAGCGCTGCTACGTGATCGTATGACATCATCACCGTTCAACGCCTTTAAACCAAAACGCCACACGTGACCGAAACAAAGGAGTCACCCCTGCTTTGTTTTTACGCCGGGTCACGCGGGAAGTGACAGATTTTTCAGCGAATCAACAGATCGCTGTGTGTTAGCTCCGCCTCTTTGGTCCGGATTGGTTAGATCAGTACCCCTACCGAAGGGTACCGAAAAAGTAGGCCGGGTCAGGTCAGATATAAGGGTACCCGTCCCAGATTCACTGGTGGAAATGGGGCTATTCAGTCGTCCTCAAAATTATACCCTCCACTTACAGAAAAGACTAAATTCACAATAGTAATTCAAATAACAAGAAACTAAAGAAACTAAGACCCAATTCCAATTCCCATTTTCATTCCTTTCCCTATTCCTTCCCCTTGGTCCAAGCACTTGAAACAGAGTTATTCTCCTAAGAACTTTCAACTTTATTTGTATCGGGTCCATTCATGAAAATGTCACCTCAGGGCGCCTCACAGACAGAGAAATTCAAGTCAGATTCATCACAGCCTAGCTAAGGGAACCAACAGACTGGATCGAAGAGGGAAGGAAAACATTAACAGGGAGGAACACCCCCCAGCAGAACCAGTCTCAGGTAGGGCGGCCATCTGCCTCCACCGGCTGGGATTGAGAAGACAGAGAGAGAGACCAGCAGATACTGCAACTTTTATCCAGCCAGACCTGCTGAGAGAGGAGAAATGGGACAACCCTTCGAAATCCTCATGCGTCACCAACAGTCGTCCGTGGTGCGGTAAACTGACATCACAGCGGCACTGAATTGTCAATAAAGATTTGTTGAAAAAAAAAAAAAAAGCCATCTGCAGCAGCAATAATCTGGGCGATTGGATTATTTTTTTGGCTTTAGGCCAGAAAAATACGTAAAAATGAAAGGAAAAGAAGACGCCTTTGACTCAAACTTGACGTTAATGTTACGTTGCAGACATAAGCAGATGCACTAGGTTGCGTCTAGGTTGTAGTTGCCGATACGCCAGTGACCAGCAGCCTGCAGCATGTCCAACAAGTCCTAATGCAGAGTTTATAACTGACAGCAAACGTTAGCAAACAAGTTAGCTTATCGATCAAGGGGAAAAGTCGCCATTTCCGTGTTTTGATGCCGTGGAAAATGTTTATGTGGGTCCATCTAGTGTAGCTTCACCTAAATTTTGGTTTGTTGTCTTGGTTGGTTTGTTGTCGCTGTTGGCACCCTGCAGGTGGCAGTTGTGGCCAAGCTAGTGGCAGAGCTCACTCGCTTACCTTGGAGAGAGGCAGACTAGTTTTTTTTTAAATGTATTAAGATATGGGAAATTTACAGGAAAATACTTATACGGGAGGAAAATGGGAAACAATACAGGAGTTCCCGGCCAAAACGGGAGACTTGACAGCTATGGTATGAGCCTGTAACCCTTACAATCTTAAATGTTACAAGGGCTTTACAGATCCAAGATATTTTATATCTTACTTCTTTTAAATCTGGTTTTGAAACTTTTTTATTTTGCAACGCTTTTCTTTAAAAACGGGACTTTTGTTCTTTGAATGTATTTTAAAATATGTACGTCACTGTTAGGAATCGATGTCACAGATGTTTTAGGACGGATACCGATATTTTCTCATCAGCCTCAGCCGATGGCCAATACAACCTGCAGATATTTCTGCATTTAACTCCCAAATTAATATAATGACAGATACAATGAAAAGTAATTTTACAACTGTTATCTATCTATCTATCTATCTATCTATCTATCTATCTATCTATCTATCTATCTATCTATCTATCTATCTATCTATCTATCTATCTATCTATCTATCTATCTATACTGTATATAAGCAAAGCACATCAAATAAATATATGAAAAAGAAACAGAGCACTTTTAAAAAATTATTAAATAGGGACATTAAACTTGTAATAAATATATGTCTATAATAAAAGTCTAAACACCTGAGGTATCGGCCGATGCCAATACCAGCAAAAAACGCAAATACAGTGTATCGTCCTAAAATATCAGCCGGCCGATGAATCAGTCTATCCTAACTCACTGTGTGTATTCTCGTCTGTTTCTTTTGATCATATACTACACTTTCAGTTACTCAAAGTATAAAATGTGCTGCATTATGAATTTGCTTTGCCATAAACCTGGAATTTGACCTTCCCCCTCAGGAGACCCAACTCCATCTGGATGAAGCCCTCCACAGTAAGGAGGACTTAAAGGAGGAGATAGCTATAGCTGAGCGCCGGAACAATCTGATGATGTCTGAGAGCGAGGAGGTCAAGGCGGCGCTGGAGCAGTCGGAGAGAGGTCGGAAGCTCGTTGAGCAGGAGCTGATGGAGGTCAGCGAGAGGATTCAGCTGCTGCACTCACAGGTGTGAACATAACATACCTGAAATAGTCTAAACACACTCTAAATGATGGCTGGTTTTCAACGAGTCACATTTAAATGTCTTTATAATCAGAACACCGGCCTCATGAACTCCAAAAAGAAGACGGAGGCAGATTTGGCTCAGCTGCAGTCAGAAATGGAGGAAAGCATCCAGGAGGCGAGGAACGCCGACGAGAAGGCCAAGAAAGCCATCACAGACGTGAGCCTCCACCCGAGAGCTGCTCCAGTTTGAGTTTGGACGACGATTTAACCGAGTTCACATTCGCATCGCAGGCTGCCATGATGGCCGAGGAGCTGAAGAAAGAGCAGGACACCAGCGCCCACTTGGAGAGGATGAAGAAGAACATGGAGGCCACCGTCAAAGACCTGCAGCAGCGCCTGGATGAAGCCGAACAGATGGCTCTGAGGGGAGGAAGGAAGGAGCTGCAGAAGCTAGAGAGCAGGGTATGATGTCACTCAGAGTTAGCTTTCTGTGGAGAATCATGAAGACTGAACAGTAGTTTAAAACTCTTTAAGGTCCGTGAGCTGGAAAACGACCTGGATGCTGAGCAGAAACGCAGCGGCGAGGCCATGAAAGGTGTGAGGAAATACGAGAGAAAAATTAAAGAGCTCACGTATCAGGTAAGACGTTTATCCTCTTGTAGACAGGAAATCTCTACAGCTGAAATTTGACTGGAGATAAACTGATAATATTCCAACTAAATCATGAGAACATCCTTCTGAAATATTTATTTCAGTTTGAGGAGGAGAAGAAGAACGCAGCGAGACTGCAGGATCTGGTCAACAAGCTGCAGCTTAAAGTGAAAACATACAAGCGGCAGTGCGAGGAGGCGGTGAGTGCAAATATACTAAAATACAGGCATGTTACAGATGCAGGATTGGGGCCACTGAAGAAAAAGTAATAAAATTCTGAGAATCTAAGAATTCTGACTTTTCTTTCCAGAACATTGAAAAAAAAAAAAAAATAAATCAGAAGATTTTTTTCCATTTATGAAAAATTCAGAATTCTAACTTTATTCTCAGAATTGTGACTTTTTTCCACAACACTTATGATAAAAAAAAAAAAGTTTCTGGGGATTTTGTTTTCCAATTTCTGAGAAGGTCAGAAAAAAAGAAAAAAGTCAGAATTCTGAGTTCAAAGTTAGAACTCTGACTTTTTTCTCAGAATCCTGTTTTTTTTTTTTTTTTTTTAGAAATTATACAAGAAAAATCTCCAGAATATATATTTTTTTAAGGTTCTGGAAAAAAAAGTAAGAATTCTGACTTCAACCCCCAAATATATATATATATATATATATATATATATATATGAATACATATAAAAATTCAGGAGATTTTGTTTGTTCAATTTCTGAAAAGAAATTCAGAATTCTGACTTTAATCTCAGAAGTCTGATTTTTTTTCAAAAAAAAGTCTCAGAATTCTGACTTTTTTTTTTTTAAATTGAAAAAAAAAAAGAAAATCTCTATCTTTTTTTTTTATTTTTTTTTTAATGTTCTGGAATAAAAAAATGTCAGATTCCAAGATTAAATTCAGAATTCTGACTTTGTCTCAGCATTTATTTTTCTTCAGTAGCCCTTATCCTCTTCAGTACATGTTGTATCTCTAAAGAACGTGTTTTTTATTTGTCTGCACCACATAGGAGGAGCAAACAAGCACCCAGGTGGCAAAATTTCGTAAAGTGCAACATGAACTGGAGGAAGCTGAAGAGCGAGCCGACATCGCAGAGTCCCAGCTGAATAAATTAAGAGCGAGGAGCCGTGATGTTGTTGGTAAAGGGGAATAGGCATCTGCACGAGGACAACTTTGTCGCTGAGTCATATTAATCTGTTTTCCTGAGTTCAGTTACAAGCTTTGCAGTGATGATTCTTTCTCATGATTTAAAACACAAACGGTGTGAATGTTTTATTAGCTAGAGAAGCTGGAAAATGTTTGTGATTTCTGAAAACGTTGAAATAACATAAATACAGTTGTCCTCAAAATTATTAATACCCTCCCATGAGAGAAAAGGCTAAATTGACAGTAGTTATTCAAATAACAAGAAACAAAAAAGTAGTAATAAATAAAAAATTGAATAAATTATGATTTAGTGGAATAAAAATTGCTGAAGAAGTGTGGTTGAAAACAATATTTTAAAAAAAGTAAATAAAAAATAGGGCACATTGCTCATAAACAGTGGACCAAACTACCTGTCAACAGGTGCAGAAGCCTGATTGGACGTTACAAGGTTTGAGGTTCAGTGTCAGGGTTCGAGGCTCTGACACAGGATTCATGAGAACCACTATGGGCCTTTGAGCAAGGTCCTTAACTCCCACCAACCTCTCCCTGGGCGCTGTAAATGGCTAAATTAAACTTTTAAAAATGACTTTCAACTTGACCGCTTACAATCACAAGCTGCCTTAACTGGACCGTATTTACAGTCATCCTCAAAGTTAATCATTCCCTCCTCATCAGGAAAAAATCGGCCATCAGTGAAATAATTTGAAGTAAAATAAATAAAAATTTTATGAAAATCACAACATTGATTTTGTATCGTGGTTCAACTAAAATATTAAAAACAAACAAATAAAAAATAAAACCAGTAAACAAGCATGATGGGACTTCTGAACTAAAATTTTGTTGAGCAACACTTTAAGGCATCACTGCAATCAGGTGTTTTCTGTAATGCAATAAGATTTCTACACCTGTTGACAGGTATTTTGGTCCACTGTTCATGACCAATGTGCTATATCACATCTGAAACAGTTTTGTTTGTTTGTTTTTTAAAAGTTATTCCTTTCAACCACAATTCCAAAGCAATATATTGTTTCACTCAATTATAATTTTGTATTTTTTTAATTATTACTTTTTAAAGTTTGTTGTTATTTGAATAACTATTGTGAATTTAGCGTTTTATTTAATTGGAGCATATAGATAATTTTGAGGATGACTGTACATCAGTTATATAATTATAGCTTTTGTTTTCTCACTTTGATTGACTTCATTTAAGTTACTTTTTTGTTCAGAAACTGCATTAAAAAACTGACATTCACACTGTCAAAATCTGGAGACATTAAATGTGTTCATTAACTGTTTGCTGCTGGAGCCGATGGAGTCTGGTGCAAACTGATGGTTCTTTCCTTTGTTCTCTACAGTCATTAAAAAAAATAAGTCACTGCTGAGGAAAAACAATCATGTTCAAATCTGAGGACATGTCGAAGAAGATCTGTTAATGGAAATCTGCTCATTTACTGTATAAATTAATGTTGGTGTCGGATCCCGGATTCAGCTGAAAACCCTGAGGATTTGAAGGGAAACATGTCTTTAAATGGAGCTGATGAAAATGCAGCTTTTCCTCTCCTGTCAGCGCGGCAGTAATCAGCAGCAGCTGGTATGTTCGTGACATTTGTGGAAATCCCTGCGAAGCAGGGTTAGAGTTACTGCTGCGCGTGTTTGACTTTCAGCTGGGGAGTTGCGTACAAGCGGTGAAGGTAACCTCCACGAGCGGGGAGAGCACATAGAGGAGGACTCAATGAGCTGACGAGTTGTTAACAGAAACAGGACACTGAGTGGACGGGTGGGAACAAGCACGGCGAGGTCCTTCATCATCTTTAACATCTTAAAGATGGACAGGCAGGCTAAAATCTAATTCAGCTTTACTCCCATAGCACCTTTCAGAACTAAGTAAACTCAAGGCGACGTATAGTCCAGTTATAATCCAATGAAATTTAATTTATAATGATTGTGTTCAATCAAAGGCCATAAGAAGATATGACAAGAGAGAACAGCATTCACAAAAGTACAAAATAATCATAATATTGTTTAAAGAGACAAAAGTGCATCCAGCTACAAAGTAATAGGCTATAAGCAAGAATACAAGAGAGCCACAACATTAAATACTGCAGGATAAAAAGACAAAATTTGTTTTCAGAGAAGCACAAAATAAAAGCAGCGACAAAAAACAAGTTAAAAAAAGCAAAACTGGAAAACTGCTACACAGAAACACAAATGACTGCACGAAAGACAGCAAAGCAGTTAAATACAAACAGGCAAATCCATGGAAAAATGTAGACAAATTTCTAATAAGACACATGAAACAGCAAACAGGAGAAATAAAAAGCTACATAACACAAATGTAAAAAGTAAATAAATTAATAAATAGTTGCCAAATCAAAGAATGTATAAAAAAGACACTGATAAAAAAAATCTCAACAAGATGGTGAAAGAAGACGTTAAAAAGAAGCACATCAGACAACTGAAAATAGATTAAAGCGACAGAGATAAATAGAGATTAAATGAACCAAAGAAAACTACAAACACACACACACCCACACACACACACCCACACAGTCTGGTTTGCTATCCCCGTGGGGTACATCCGTTGACATGATGCATTCCCGCCCCTCACCCAAACCTAACCCTTGCCCTAATCCTAACCAAACCTAATTGCAACTTAATCTCTAAAACCTAATCTTGACCCTCAAAACGGGTCTGGACCCGTGGGGATTTTCCCGGTCCCCACGAAGGCAGAACGTCCTCACGGTGATGGTAAAATACGGGAAATGGTCCCCATAATGTAGCATAAACGCGCCCACACAAAGAAGATGAAAGAGAGACATTAAGAAAACAGGGGAAAAAACAAAACAAATTTCAAGACCATTGATGCAGAAAATCACTGCAAAGATCTCAGATAACCCCAAAACACAAAATAAGTGGAGACAAAATAACTAGAAGGTAAAACTGCAAACTAGCATAAAGTGATTTTCAAGAGAGGCAAAGCAGATTGTTACAAAAATGCACAAGGCATACAAATACAGATTTACGACACGATACAATACGGTACAATACGATACAATACGATACGATACGATACAAAACGATACGGTACGATACGATACAATACGATACGATACGATACGATACAAAACGATATCGTACGGTACGATACGGTACGATACAAAACGGTACGGTACGGTATGATGCGATGCGATACGGCACGGTACGATGCGATACGATGCAGTGCGGTACGGTACGATGCGATGCGATACGATGCGATACGGTACGATGCGATACGGTGCGGTACGATACGATGCGGTACAATACGGTACAATACGATACGATGCAATACAATACGGTATGATACGATGCGGTACAATGCAATACGATACGGTACGTTATGGTGCAATACGACACTATACGATACGATGCGATACACTTTGTTCTCCATGAGGGAAAATTTGTCTTGGACTAGCATGTTATATATGGACAGCCATATATGAACAAAAAACGACAGAAATTATACAACAATGTACCGTACACAAACACACATTGAAAATTCCTCCAACCATCAGAAAATGACCCAGAGCAAAATACTTTCCAATCCACTTTATTTATAAAGCACATTTCAGTCAGAACACGTCTCCAAAGTGCTGTACATAAAAATACCCAGCAATAAAAATGAAATAAAAATAAAATAAGACAAGAAAACAAGTGTTGCTCTGTATAGCTCCACCAACTCTCATTTAAAACAGTAAAAATACGTTCAAATAAAATAAAATAAAATGCACACGTATAAATAAGATACGTGAAATATACTAAAAATAAATAAAACACAATAAAACAAATCAGTTTCCATGACAATAACTCCACATCTGATAAAAAGCCCACCGAGACACAGCAACATCTGTAAATCATTTTATAAATAAATTCACACAGCAGAAACATTTTACTGCAAAAAAGTGCAAACAAGCTGGTGTAAATGAACTGTTTTCAGGGTTTCATCACTGTCTTAAAGCTTTTTCCTGTGAGCTCTCATGCTGCTGGACATTACTGTACGAGATGAGGCGATGCACTTCCAAGCTGACAAGCTGCTATTCACACTTGCTTCCGTGCACTTCTCCCTCTAATATGATGACATATTAGGTTACAGCCACTTTCCCATGCTTATTCTAAATGTGGCACGAACTGGTCGCTGTGTGTTTCCACCTGCCATCGATGTTCACACAGTCATAGGTGAAACACACACCGGACACGGTAACGTGTTAACTTGCAAACAAAGCAGGCAACCACGAGTTCCCTGAAGGTGGCTGAAAAACACGAACCTGTGTGCCTTGTTTCTTTGTTTAAGGCTTTTTTTTGGGGAGTCATTGCACAGTTTTGAGAAAAAACTAACTTTGTCCAATCGACATGAACGGGATTCAACTAAAGAAAAAATTTCTACTACTCAGGCATACTTTCATGTAAAAACTTAATTCAAATTTCAAATAATTCATGAAAGAAACAACTTTCAGTATCCAGGACAGCATTTTGAAATCTTTTAGGGTTTTGATCCAGTCACAGTTTAAATTTTGCCACAGAATATTCACACTGGAGTGAGATTTTATCACGCGATAAATTACAGCCTGGAAAATTACTTTGAAAGATTATTTAATAAACTTCTTCCATACCATTAGTTTCTCCTGTGCATATATAAATAATATATCCAAATGTTGGCATTTTTGTCTTCTTTCATCCAATGTGACAATCATTACAATAAGCTGTGTGTTTTTTTCTCAAAACATGCCAGAACACAGAGTAAAACCACAACTCTCATTGATATCCGTCATGTTTGACCTCTGATTTTACTCTCATTCAGGAGTAAAGATTTTTAACCAACTATAAATAGATATAATTGATAGAAAAATCATTCAAATTGCATCTATGTTCAGTAGATGTCTCCGATGCTCAGGTTAAAAGAATGATTTCAAAACAACTTCTAGTTTTGAATAGCGACCTTTTCTTTATTTCTGGGTCTACTATGCCAACTCCTTTGAGAACAGCACTCAACAGAACCTGCTGGTATCACCGTGGCAACGCGTTCCACAGATGCTTCTTATTTCCATCCAGTTTCCATCATGGCTGCTCCTATAAAAGGTATCTTCTTGGCAGCCACTGTTTGCACGTTTGTTTCAGAGCTTTTCAAGGATAGCTTCACCTTGTTGTTTGGATCTCCTTGTTCTGTATTCTAATCAAAACTGTTTTTGTTTATTATTGAATTTTGTTTTTGGGTTTTTTTTGTGAATTTTTTCCTGTATCCACCAGCAGAATTTGTTTTTATTTTCCTTTCTTTTTTTTTTCTTTTGTTGTTTTTTTTTTTTTCAATATCATAACATAAATTTGGTTGTTTTTTTTTTTTTTTTTAAGATTTTTTTTTTTTTTATTATTTTTTTCCTTTTTTTTGTGAGTTTTTTTGGGTGGTTTTTTTTTTAACTTTTTTGTTTTTTTTTTAAAAAAATTTTTATTATTTTTTTTTTTTGGGGTTTCTCCTTCCTCCCCCCCACCAATAAAATAAATAAAAACTTATGGAAAAAAAGCAAGAGAACTTTTAAAAAAATTTTAAAAAAAATTTTAATAAAAATATATTATAATTTTAAGAAAAAAAAAAAGAGAAGTAATAAATAATAAATATAAGGAAGGAGAAGATTTATTTAGTTAATAGAGAAATAAAGAAGGAAGTTAAATAAATAATTAATATAAAATAAATAATATTTTTTTTTTTAATATAATATAATGAATTAGGGGGGGGATTTTTTTTTTTTTTTATTTAAAATACAATGTCAAAAAAAAAAAAAAAAAAATCTCAATATGAATAAACAAATAGATAAGTGTTATAGTAATTTATTAAATAATTAATAACTGTTGTTGTTTATCATTAAGCGGGAATTAATTTAGTTAACTGAAATGGTTGAATTTTTATCTTAAAAACAAAAAAAAAAAAAATTAAACATTTATTAAATAAAAAATCAACGAGAGAAAAGAAGAAAGAAAAGAAAAAAAAAAATAAAAATAGAAATACAAAATAAAATTAGAAAGGACTTTTTTATTTTTATTTAGGGTAAAGAAAAAAAATAAAAGGCAAGTCTAATTACAATATCAAATAAAGAGGGATATAGGGTATAAAAACACGGTGTGGGTGGGTGGGAAAACTCTAACCAAAATATAATTGGTGTGGTCGGTAGTGAGACGACTATTACCTTCATTTTACCCAAATCCCAAACCCCCCCACCCGTACTGCAGTTTAAATGTTCAGAGAGTTCTCACTTCACACACATTGTTTTGTCCATTTAGGGACACCGTAGTAAAAATGGCACAAATATGGCAGCCTCCATGTATGTGGACCTCAGCAAGTAGATATAAATGACTCATTCTGAAAAAAATAAACACATAACAGCTGTTCTAGTGCAGCAATTACACATCAATGGAAACACAGTTTTGAATTATATATTACATTTCTCTGCCACTGACCTTTGATTTTGTTACACACTGTACCTTTAAACATTAAACATGAACCTTTTTTTTTGTTTTAAGGTAAATTAATTGGTAGAAATGATTACCATTGAAACTATTAGAAATTCTAAAATGTGGACATATATTGAAATTATGCATCAGTCGTTCATGGATCAAGCAACAGAGATAAATATTCTTTTAGATATTTTGTTCTGATGTTTATTTTGATCTTGTTTTCACTTCTTAACTTTGGTGTTTCCCTCATGGGGATGCACCACACCGGGGGCCGTGCCTGCTCGGTCTGCGGGGTCGTTGCTGTGGGCCAAATTATTTTTAACATCAGCATCACGATTTGCCCAGAATTCCACCATCGGCGTCTCCCTCCAGCATTTTCCTTTAAGTTGTGATGTTTACATTGTCCTGCCACGTCTTTGACTTTAAGCCAGTTAATCTCACCAAGGTGCCTTGAAGGCGAATGTGGCAGGTGGTCCTCAAGTCCAGGAGGACCCTGAAGGTCATGATTAATCATGGAGGCTTGGCTTTTATGTGATTTTTACACAGAAACACACATGATGATTTATTCTCCCACTATAAATCATCCCTGTTTCACTGGATGTGCTGATGAAATGATTCATCATGCTTAGTTATGAGCCGTCGCTCTGCTGGACGTCCAGCGTGAACGTTAAGCAGCTGAAGACACTTCTTGACAGCATGAAGGCATGTAAAAATAGTGCTTGAGGATCATCACCTGTCGCTGCTGACATGTTCCTATTACCACTACGAGATCCTGTGTCATATTTAAGTGTCAGGGAGGGATCGATAATGAAGCTTGATTTGACATTTGAGCGTCACAAATGACTTTGCCAAGTTTGGAGCATCCGGGTTGCTTCAGTGGCATCTTCATCTTGATAAAAAGGAGTCTGGGCCTCCTGCAGGTGCTCAGTTGAAGGTCTGTGGTCTACTTCTCTGGTCTACAGAAGTGGTTTGGACCTGCTTTTTCTCTGCTTACCTACAGAAAAGCTCAACCTTTAATTTAGCTGACCTGGGGTCTGCAGACCCGGTGAGTGGCACATAAAAATATTCATCAATAACAACTAAAAAGTAAAACATTTAACTAAAATGTTGTATTTTTCCCCGCTAGGTGGCAACATGAGCTCAGACGCTGAGATGGCCGTGTTTGGGCCAGCGTCCGTCTTTCTCCGCAAACCCGAGAAGGAGCGAGTCGAGGCCCAGAACCGGCCGTTCGATGCCAGAACAGCCTGCTTCGTGCCCGACACCAAGGAGCTGTACATTAAGGGTGTGATCCAGACGAGGGAAGGTGGCCAAGTCACCGTGAAGACTGAAGCTGATGAGGTGAACGTTCTTTCAAACAGCACAAGGTTTGATTTTGACATATGCAGGGACATAGAAGTGTCCCCTGGAGGACAAGACAGACGCTTATCTGCAGCATCATGTTACAGAGATGATAGGAAATCTGAACAAGCAGGAGTTTATGATGAAAAATATTTTATTCAAGGACGGACAACAAAGGTTTTGTTTGGCTAAACTGAAAACCAGATTATTTACTTCATGATATCTGTAATTTTTTTTAGATAAAGACATCTGTTAGCAGTTTTACTTCAAATCAGTATTGTCTAAGGATTTTTTACCAATATCCGATATCCAATACTGTTCAACTCTTAATTTCCAATATCAACCCAATATATGCAGAGAGCTGTGAGGTTGTATCTCTCATACTCTGAGAGATACAACTATATTCTGCTCTGAGAGCAAAGATCCTTAGCTCAGTCAGAGGAGTTCATTTTGGACATCTGGCTGCCTCTAAGGGTGCATTTACAAAGCATAGACCGCTAAACTCAGTCTGATTGGGGACTCGGTTTGGCTGGGGGGGTTGGTCTTCTGGACCGAGATCTCGTTCATGTTGCACCAAATGAGCCAAACCTTTTGAATAACGTTCCCAATCTCTCCAGAGGTGGCGTTGCATTCGGATTCACCGTAGGTGAGGACAAGACAACGAACACAAAGGTTTCTGTTTTCTCCTATTTTTGTGCGTACTTACGAGGAGCTGGGATGTGCTTTCATCAGAACCTCTGATTAAAGCTTTCACTTCCTTGTCACTCCACGTCTGACCACGAGCCATTTTTAAAGTACTGCAGTCCCACACGTGTGTTTGTTGTAGTAGTGTTTTTACCGACAATGACCAATGTTTTACCCACAATGCCATGCTAAACCAAATGCAGGAAGCAGTATTTTGTGGTCCACTTCCTGTATTTCGTCCACTTGAAACGGACCGAGACCTGTGTTTATAGGCGGACCGAGTCCGTTTGCGCATTCACAATTCCCCAAACAAAGCGGACTTTCCGAGCAAACGGACTCTGATTCGAATCAAAAAAGCTCTGTGAATGCGCCCGAAAAGGAATTCTGGGATATGAAGTCCTTCCAGAACAACAGGCACTTTTCTACATGTTGGATTAAAGCTAATAGATCAAAATATTGTTGCTCTGTATAAAAAAATCTCATGAGATTTTGTTTGTAAAAATATCAGTCTGAAGAAAATGATACCGATATTTTCCAATATCACATTTTAATGCAGGCATTGGTCAATAATATCGGACGTTCCTAGTATTGTCCGAATAAAAAAGCAGTTTCCACTACGTTGTAGTCTCCAACATCACAGAAATGTACTTTAATCACAAAAAAAACCCAACTTAAATTAATCAGTTTGATATACCTAAGGAAAATAGTAGCATTAAAAACTATTACAAAGAACATCATCATCATCATTCTCCATAAAGAAGAAAATCTATGTGGTCACTGACTCATTGCTATTGCAGTTAGTTTTTCCTTCATTTTTCTAACTTTGATCAAAATAACCTGTTAAAATGATGATTTTTTTGCTGGATCTGTTTTAAACAGAACATCTTTTGAGTCTAATACTGTATGTGAAGGTCGGGAATGATATATTAGGACTTTGATTAAATTTAGTATATAGTCCAAGCCTTCCTCTCCACCTTCCTCCTCCTCTCTCTGAACATCCTGGCAACATTGATTCTGCCACCTGACAAGATAACACATTGATTCATGATCAGGAAACAAGTTGTTTCACCTTAGCAACTTATCACTAATAATAATGATTACCGTAAGTTACAGTTGGAAAAATTACTTTGTGAGTTCCACTTTATTGTTGAGACACTCTAAAATAACTCCTGATCTCCACTTTTCTTTTTTTGCTCTGGAGACAAAACAGTTTTCTCTTTCAACACATGGAAAACCAGCTACTGGAATAATGTTAAAATGATAAAGCAGAGACAATCATATTAGCTGAAATAGCCTGTTTTTCTAACCTTATATTTGAATTATTTAAGTAGGAACATGCTCTAATCCCCTTTTAATGTAGTGTTTATTGTGTATATGTCTTGGCTAATAGTTAATTGTTTTGTATTTGTCAAGTCTGGACCCATGCGTATTGTATATAAATTATTGTTTTGTATGAATATTCTAAAATTTTGAGTAAAAAAAAAGAAATAGCCTTGAAGGCTGTAGTTATTGCTGCAAAGTTGTAGACAGAGAGCAGGATCTTTCACTGTTTGTGCAACCAAAACTGCACTTTAAGATTAAAGCTCCATTTTCTAGTTGACATTTTCCTTTTAGTTTCTCATCTTCTCATTCTCTCCTCTTTTTTGTCCTTCTCGTATCTCCAGACTGTAACAGTCAAGGAGGAGGACTGCCATCCCATGAATCCTCCAAAGTACGACAAGATTGAGGACATGGCCATGATGACGCACCTCAACGAGCCCTCTGTGCTGTTTAACCTCAAAGATCGTTATGCAGCGTGGATGATCTACGTTAGTATCAGAGGGATCTTCTCTTTCAGCTGCCTCAGTGATCGTTCTTCACAGCTCATGCACGTTCTCCTCTGCAGACCTACTCCGGACTCTTCTGTGTGACCGTGAACCCTTACAAGTGGCTGCCAGTGTACGACCCTCAGGTGGTGTCGGCCTACAGAGGGAAGAAGCGCATGGAGGCCCCGCCCCACATCTTCTCCGTTTCTGATAACGCATACCAGAATATGCTTACAGGTGAGAAATAGGACCACTATATTCTTTTACTGCACTGAGTTTTATCTGCCACATGCTTTTAGATACTGTATTCATGTCCAGAAGCATGTTAGAAATTACACGCTTACAACTCTTTCCCACAAAACAATTACAAATGGATTAAAGGAAAATGATTAGAATAAAAATCAGCTAAAAGTTTGTGAAGTTAAGACTAATTTCTAAATAAAAATCATTAAAATGATAAGTTCTCAGGTGATTAAAGTCCAAGTAGAAACACTTTAATGCAAAAGTTAAATAACTGAGCCTGATACAAAGTTTTGTGTAATCAAGCAATTTACATGTACAGGGATGTTTATTTGATTTTGTGCCTTTTTGTGTCCCTGATGAATTTTAAGAAAAAATATAAATGTGTATAAACAGCCTATAGGTGTGTTATATATATATATATATATATATATATATATATATATATATATACTGTATATGCATGTTTTTATAACCAGCGGTGGTTGTACAAAATGTCTCATATCTGTCTAAAATTTCACATTCATTAAAGCATTTTGTAACATTTTTTAGGCATTTTTAAGATGCAATGTTACTGTTTTCCCTCTTTGTCTAGATTAGGTTTTAGATATGCAGCATTTATTTTTAAAAAAAAAGATAAAATTGTGTAGTTTTTGGTACAAATTCAATACAACTAGTGACATCTTATCATATATCTTAAAAATGTTGAATCCATTTGTTAATTTTTTAGATAAATAGTCTGTCTCATAATAATGCGTTCACTGCCAGCACATTAAGCGTATTTAGATCAGTGAAGTTTATTTGAAATGTGATCATTAAACTGTCTGTGTCAGTTTGTGCTGCCATTCAAGCACATGCTAGGACATTTTAAATACGGTAACATCAAGTTTTTTCATATTTATACTTACAAGTTTCATAATTTTTTTATTATGTGTCATTACCAAACAGCTTGTAGTTTATAGATATTGATTTTTTTTGTGTGTGTGTGTGTGTAAAAACTTCATATTCATATAAACGTACAGCACTATATAGCTAAAAGATTATCTGCTAACTCTACCATTGTAGTAACTTTGGCTAAAAACTGTAAAATGTCTTTACCAACGTGTTGGTGGTGATGTTTCTATGGAGTATCTAACTAAAATAACCATTTTTTTTAGATAAATCTTTAATGTGCATCAACAAATTTAGATTTTGACTCATTGAAGGTTGACATTCAGGTAAGTTACAGTCATCCTCAAAATTATACCCTCCAATTAAAGAAAAAGCTGAATTTACAATAGTAATTCAAATAACAAGAAACTAAAGAAATTGATAATAAATAAAAATTTACAAAACTCTAATGTAATGAAATAAAATATTGCTTTTGAATTGTGGTTGAAAATAATAATAATAAAAAAAACAAACAACATGTCCCAGACACATAAAGTACCTTTCCCATGAACAGTGTGGGAGGTGTGGGAGTCTTTTTGAACATTACAGAAAACACATGATTGCAGTGATCATGCTTGTATACTTAGTGATCTTTTGCGTGTTTGTTTTTAATATTTCTGTCAAACCACAATTCAAAATCTGTCATAATTTTCATAGATTTTTTATTTATTTATTCCTTTTGCCAATTTCATCTTATTGGAGAGTATGAATAATTTTAAGGTCAACTGTAGGTGTGGCGAGGTATTGAGACATTTAAGTTTTTTCGTGACATTTTATTTTTGAGAAAAAGAAAACTCAAAAGTTCCTGAAATTAATAAATTAATAAATGTGTGCTCCAGTTAAATCTGGAAAATTTAGATTGATAAAAGTGTTTTCAAATGTCTTTGTTTCCAACAGATCGTGAGAATCAGTCTGTCCTGATTACGTGAGTTTGTTGCCTGTATAGTTTTTAAAAATGTGCCTCATAATTCAGACAATAAAAAGAACATTTGAGTTTGTTTTCAGGGTTTTTATTTTGGTGTTTTGTTTCACGCGTCCACAGCGGAGAATCTGGTGCAGGAAAGACCGTCAACACCAAGCGCGTCATCCAGTACTTCGCGACGATCGCGGTGTCTGGAGGCGACAAGAAGGAGCAAGCGCCCGGCAAAATGCAGGTAATGGAGCCGGGATGGTAAACCAGCTCGCGGGTTTTTCTTTGACTAAATAATATATGTGATTCTGATTAAATTGTTTTTGTTTAGGGGACGCTGGAGGATCAAATCATTTCCGCCAACCCTCTGCTGGAGGCTTTTGGGAATGCCAAGACTGTGAGAAATGACAATTCCTCTAGATTTGTAAGTTTTTATGTGGTGAAATATATTAACCCTTTAAAGCCCAAACCAAGAAAAAATGGGGAGAAAATTCTATTTTTTTTTTTTATCTTAAGTCTTTATTAGGTCCTTTAACAAAAAATGGGGAAAAAATGAACAAAAAACATTTTTGTGAATAAACCATTTATTGCTGTGCATCGTGTCAAAATGATTGTTGTGTAGTCTTCTGCCTCCTGCCATCAGGTGCATCAGATTGTGTACAACAGAGTTTTAAGCAAAGTTTTTACCATAAAGTGATGCAAGGTCTCAGATGCAAAGCTTTTTTTTAGAAACTGCATGTATCAAATATGATGCATACGGCTTTATAGGGCTATATAACAATTGATAATCAAATTTACTTCAACCTGAAATGGTTTTCTGTGCTGATTTGACTGAAGATTGTATATTTTAAAGGGTAAATTCATCAGAATTCACTTTGGAACCACAGGAAAACTGTCTTCCGCTGATATTGAAACCTGTAAGTTTGTCTTTTAAAACTTCATTCATAGCAACAGTATTTCCTGCAAGCCATTAATCACTGCTTGTAACTCTGTGCAGATTTGCTGGAAAAGTCAAGAGTCACTTTCCAGCTATCTGAGGAGAGGAGCTACCACATCTTCTATCAGATAATGACAGGGCACAAGCCGGAGCTCATAGGTGCAGGAAACATGTTCATCTTGAAGACAGATGCAGCTTTAAGACTGAATTCAAACAGCAGCTGTTCTGTTTGCTCCTCTCTGCAGAGATGCTTCTCATCACAACAAACCCGTATGACTTCCCCATGATAAGCCAGGGACAGATCACCGTGGCCAGCATCGATGACAAAGAGGAGCTGATGGCCACAGACGTGAGATATTCTCCACTTCTGAGCACTGCCTGCTGACGATGCAGCGCACCAGCTGATCGTTTGTCATTTCACAGACTGCCACTGATATCCTGGGCTTCACCAATGACGAAAAGGTCTCCATCTACAAGCTGACAGGAGCTGTGATGCATTATGGGAACATGAAGTTCAAGCAGAAGCAGCGGGAGGAGCAGGCAGAGCCCGACGGCACCGAGGGTAAGGCTTTTAGTCTTTGTTGTCTGGAAGGATGCCGAGGCCGTATGAACCGGAACATCCGGCTTGTTTTTCAGTGGCGGACAAAGTGGCGTTCCTCATGGGGCTGAACTCGGCTGACCTGCTGAAAGGCCTCTGCTACCCGCGAGTAAAAGTGGGGAATGAGTACGTCACCAAGGGCCAAACAGTCCCTCAGGTACTGTCACAATGTACTGATGAAAGCTACTTATTTATCTACTGTCGCTTGTTGTATCTGGAAAAATTCACAAACAAAATTTTTGACAAAAATACAAATACTTACATGTTTACTTAAATTTTATAGGATGTAATTTTCACCAATATAGAACATGTAAGATAAAAGATAAATAGATAAAAAGATAAATCAGGATATACAGTAACTCACTGACAATTGGTATTACCGTTTCAGATTTAAATTATTGTAAAACTGTGATTATGAAAAACTCACAGTGATGCTGCCCATGGCATCAGTCCCTCTGAAAACATGGAGGAAGGCACCGCATGGAAGCTCTGGAGATTATTTCCATTCAAGGACAAAGTCTAAAATATGGATGTATTCTGGATTTTTTTAAGGATGCTGGGAGGAAAATTTTATCTTTTTTTTTTATTTATGGTATTATCTTAATGTTTCTGCCACATTTAATCTGGTAGTGTTGCTGTGATATGAACATTTGATTTCTACTAAAGTAATGAAACAGTGAAAGTTTCCTTTCTGGGCCAATTCTTCTGAAATCTCTCAGACTAGATTGAGTCTTGAGCTCTGAATGTGAAGAAAAGTATTCTTGGTTCTTATCTACAATATTGCATAAAGCGAGGAACCCTCTTATGGTCATAAGATGCATCTTTAATTCACATTTATGTATTTGATGTCTACATGTTATGCCAACAGAAAGTCCATCCTGCTTGTTACTATTTCTTTGATTGAAACTTGGTGAAAAGATTTTAGTGTGTGCATAAGTACGTTTTGAACATTTCACCAATACTGCAATAATATCGATAACCGTGATAATTTTGGTCACAATAAACGTGAAATGAATTTCATATTGTTACATTCCTAGCAAATACTTAAATTAATAATAAGGAGGTCTATAACTTTAATAGTGTATGTCTCAGGGTGGTTTGTCCACCAATATATGTATTATAACAAAAAACTGGTTCAACACTTGTACCAACTGTTTCTTGGCCAGATCTTAGATCAATGGCGGGGAGTGTGGGCTTACTGAGACCAGCCAGCAGTGTTGTGCAAGTTCATGCTTCTCATGAACAAGTTCAAAGTTCAATTCTCAAAAAATTAAAATGAAAAGTTACTTTTCTTTGTTCCCCATTTGGGTTTTTATATGTTTTCTATTAGTTTACAATCTTGTGTTGAGACATGACTTTTTTTTATTGTTATTTTTTAAATTTCTGTATTTTTCTCTTTTTTGTTGTTGTTATACTGTATTGATTCCAATAGGAAAATGTGGTCTCTGCATTTTACCCATTTCAAGAAGGGTCAGTGGGGCAGGCCCCTAAAGCAGCAGGACATCACATTAAAATTGTTTTACTTCATTAGGTCACCAATGCTGTTAGTGCTCTGGCCAAATCTGTGTATGAGAAGATGTTCTTGTGGATGGTCATCCGGATCAATGAGATGTTGGACACCAAGCAGCCGAGGCAGTTCTTCATTGGCGTGTTGGACATTGCTGGGTTTGAAATATTTGACGTGAGTCTTAACTCTGTTGATGATTTACATACAAGATACACTTTCACGTTTCAGTCAAACAACATGAATGTTTGACTTGTGATTTCTTTTAAAAGTTCAACAGCATGGAGCAAATTTGCATTAATTTCACCAACGAGAAGCTGCAACAGTTTTTCAACCATCACATGTTTGTACTGGAGCAAGAGGAGTACAAAAAGGAAGGCATTGACTGGGAGTTCATTGACTTTGGTATGGACCTGGCTGCCTGTATTGAGCTCATTGAAAAGGTAAAGTAAGTCTACTGAGCCACTAATGTGGAAACTATATCATAGACTTCCTAAATCATATGTTCTAAAAATGCACTCAACAGCCAATGGGCATCTTCTCCATCCTCGAAGAGGAGTGCATGTTTCCCAAGGCCACAGACACCTCCTTTAAGAACAAACTCTACGACCAACATCTTGGAAAAAATAATGCTTTCCAAAAGCCAAAGGTCGTCAAAGGCAAGCCTGAGGCTCATTTCTCCCTGGTGCACTATGCCGGCACCGTGGACTACAACATCTCGGGCTGGCTGGAGAAGAACAAGGACCCACTGAATGAGTCGGTGGTGCAGCTTTACCAGAAGTCATCGATTAAACTGCTGGCTCTCCTGTATGCTTCGTTTTCGGGAGGAGAAGCAGGTACAGTGTTTGCAAACCTACAAACCTCTGTGAGGTCTAAACCTCTGTAAGGTCTTTACTTCTGCAAATGTCTTGTGTTTGATAGAATCAGGTGGGGATGCTGGCAAAGGTGGGAAGAAAGGAGGAAAGAAGAAGGGTGGCTCGTTTCAGACAGTGTCTGCTGTTTTCAGGGTAGGAGATGATGATGATGATGATGCATATACCAGTTGTCTGAGGTGGAGTTCCCCTTTATATTTTTCTCTGGGACCCACCTCATTTAATGGTTATATCATCTTGTAGGCTGCAGTAGCCATGTGTCTGCTATGGTATTTTTCCTTAATTTTTTTTTTGTATAAAAACATCATAAATGGTGTTATCGTCAATGTGCAGAGCTTTATGTTAAGATCTCTTTGCAGGAGAATCTCGGGAAGCTGATGACCAACCTGCGGAGCACTCATCCTCACTTTGTGCGATGCCTGATTCCAAATGAGGTTAAAACACCAGGTACAAGCATCAGTCCAGTTACAGACAGACCTTATGAGAGACTTCCCAGTTAATATGAGTTAACCTGACCGCAGGCATCATGGACAACCACCTGGTGATCCACCAGCTACGCTGTAACGGCGTGCTGGAGGGCATCAGGATCTGCAGGAAGGGGTTCCCCAGCAGGATCCTTTACGCTGACTTCAAGCAGAGGTCAGCTGTCAATCCTACTGTGGATTTATCCAGATAATTCCAGTTTATTATAACCTGTCTTTTACTATTTAAATCCAGATACAGGATCCTGAATGCAAGTGCCATCCCAGAGGGTCAGTTCATCGATGGAAAGAAAGCTTCTGAGAAGCTTCTTGGTTCGATTGATGTCGACCATACCCAGTACCGCTTCGGCTCAACAAAAGTATGCATCCAAATCAGTCATAGAGGGATCAGCTGATCACTCTTTACTGACTTTTTGTCATATTGTTGCAGGTGTTCTTCAAAGCTGGCTTACTGGGAACTCTGGAGGAGCTGCGAGATGAAAAGCTAGCTTCTCTGGTGACTCAGACTCAGGCTGTTTGTCGTGGCTTTCTGATGAGGAAAGAATTCTCCAAACTGATCGCTCAAAAGTGAGAAAATCATCAGATTACACCTTTACTATCCATAAAAACCACTCAATGACCAGAATACCAGAGACCAGATGGTTGTTTTTCAGGGATTGCATCTGGATCCTGCAGTACAACCTCCGCTCGTTCATGAACGTCAAGCACTGGCCCTGGATGAAGCTGTTCTTTAAAATAAAGCCACTTCTGAAGAGTGCAGAAACTGAGAAGGAGATGGCCACCATGAAGGAGGACTTCATCAAATGTAAGGACGATCTGGCAAAGTCAGAAGCCAAAAGGAAGGAGCTGGAAGAGAAAATGGTTTCTCTGCTGCAGGAGAAGAATAACCTCCTCCTGCAAGTGCAGTCTGTGAGTATCAGCACGTAAAAACCATAGATCCCGGTCAGATCTGGGTCCACGTGATCACATGTTTGTTCTCCCCTCAGGATTCAGAGAATCTTTGCGATGCAGAGGAACGATGCGAAGGATTGATCAAAAGCAAGATCCAGCTTGAGGCCAAACTCAAAGAGGTGACCGAGAGGCTGGAGGACGAGGAGGAGCTCAACGCGGAGCTGACGGCCAAGAAGCGGAAGCTGGAAGACGAATGCTCCGAGCTGAAAAAAGACATCGATGACCTGGAGATTACTTTGGCTAAAGTTGAGAAGGAGAAACACGCCACCGAAAACAAGGTTTGTGACAGGAAAAGGACATTTAGGCTAAAAGTGGTTTGATTGTACCACTTCGAAAAGGGACAAATCCCAAAAGATTAATTTATGTATGTTTCACTGTTTGATCTGGTAACAACATGCTTATTTTTGAAGCAGACACAATGCGGTGTTACTGGGATACAGGAGAGAAAAACCATTAGTCCTGCAGCAGAGCTGCTGAAAAATAAAGCTGATACAGGAAATTTCAACAAAATGATAAGAAACAAGTACACACATGAACACGTGTGGGGCAGTACCCCAATGATTCTTCAGCCCAGCACCCCCTAAACCAGTTTACATTTGACTTCAGGAGACCACTAACACCACAGTCTGGTCTCCAGTGGGCTGGACTGGTAATATAACACCATAATAACTCCAAGATTTTACATTTAATAAACTATTCTTTTAGAAAACATTATGAGCAACCGTTCTGGAGAAAAGTAAGTCAAGTTTGAGCAATATTTTGACTGAGTAACACATTCACATGCTTTTATTTGATTTATTTACATATTTAGTTGTTTTCAGTATGAGGACAGAGGCTTTTCTGTAGCAGGTGGTTTCTTTAGTTTCTTGTTATACGGATTACTGTTGTGAATTTAAACTTTTCTTTAATTGGAGGGTATGAATAATTTTGAGGATGACTGCAAGTCCATTCTCTGGGCTCGTTTTCGTCCTCGTCTATGATGAAGCAGACGGTGCCAGAGGCATAAGAGGTTTTTTTTTTTTATCTGGCAGTAAGTTGAGTCCATCATGACATGACTTTCAGTCATAATGTGGTTGGTCACTTCTTCAGATGAACTTTGCTTTTCAGACAGAACCCAGAAACTCTTCCCTTTATGTTTAAATGCAGTATGATTTCATTACACATGAACATTTCTGTATATTTTGGTGTTTGCAGGTTAAAAACCTGGTGGAAGAATTGGCTGGTCTGGACGAAAACATCGCCAAACTGACCAAGGAGAAGAAAGCTCTCCAGGAGGCTCATCAGCAAACACTGGACGATCTTCAAGCAGAGGAGGACAAAGTCAACTCTCTGACCAAAGCCAAGGCCAAGCTGGAGCAGCAAGTGGACGATGTGAGTTCCTGTCAGACATTAAAATCTGTTACTCAACGTCAGAGTTAACGTTTGTCAACTGCTTTGCTTTTCTAGCTTGAGGGCTCGTTGGAGCAAGAGAAGAAGATCCGCATGGACCTGGAGAGAACCAGGAGGAAGCTGGAGGGGGATCTGAAGCTAACGCAGGAATCCCTGATGGATCTAGAAAATGACAAACAGCAATCTGAGGAGAAAATCAAGAAGTAAGACCACAACGTAAAAAAAAAAAGTGGATAGAAAGATGCAAAACTTGCTAAAGAAAAGCAAACAACTAGTTTTGTGTGACTGTAAAGCTTCAGCCTGACCCTGTTTACATTCATGTCTTTACAGAAAAGAGTTTGAAAACAACCAGCTGCTCAGCAAGATCGCAGACGAGCAAGCAATCAACAACCAGCTCCAAAAGAAGATGAAGGAGCTTCATGTAAGAAAACTCAAACTGGCCATCAGTCGTCCTTCCTGGATGCAATCTACGTTTCTGTCTGGTTTCAGGCTCGCATCGAGGAGCTGGAGGAGGAAGTGGAGGCCGAACGAGCGGTCCGAGCCAAGATCGAGAAGCAGAGGTCCGACCTGGCCCGCGAGATCGAGGAGATCAGCGAGAGGCTGGAGGAGGCCGGAGGAGCCACGGCCGCTCAGATCGAGATGAACAAGAAGCGCGAGGCCGAGTTCCTGAAGCTGCGGCGCGACCTGGAGGAGTCCACGCTGCACCACGAGGCCACGTCAGCCGCGCTGCGCAAGAAGCAGGCGGACAGCATGGCCGAGCTGGGCGAGCAGATCGACAACCTGCAGCGCATCAAGCAGAAGCTGGAGAAGGAGAAGAGTGAGCTGAAGATGGAGATCGATGATCTGGCCAGCAACATGGAAACCGTTGCAAAAGCAAAGGTGAGACTCATCCAGACTCCGTTTGGATAAAATAAAACCGACTCAACTCATTTAGCTGCTTGGATTTATCATCGTTTACTCACTTTTAGGTGAACCTGGAGAAGATGTGTCGCACGCTTGAGGATCAGCTCCTGGAGCTTAAGACCAAAAATGATGAAAACACGAGACAAATCTCAGATCTGACCAATCAGAGAGCTCGTTTTCAGACTGAGAACGGTAATTCTGCATCTTACTTTACTGCTTGCATCACATCTGCCTCATTAGATGTGAAGAGGTGGTCAGTTTAGATCAGTAGACTGGAACGTGTGGAGAGTAGAGGAGTCCTTAACTGGAAGCTGCAGGTTCAGCACCAAAGAACTTCAGTTGAACTTTTACTCTAGCTAGTTTGACCCATTAATGAGATATTGCACAATATATGTTAAAGGCATATGCAACCTCTGGGTGAAATCCATTCAGTTTATCTATCAGGTTTTTTGGTTGTTGCTACAGTGGTTGCTAAGGACACTATAAACAGAGAACCGGAAGGAAGGGATAAACACGCAAATATCACGTTTATCCCCTCCTTTTCCGGTGCTAACATCACTGTGCTGGCTAGCAATAATTATGCACATCATATTCTGTACGTGCATATTCCTGATTGAATATAAATAAACAGAATTCAGTTTTCAAGGATGCTTTAAGAGGAAGACGACAGACTGGGCTCCCACGAAGAATCTAGAGAGACTGAAACACCTGGCTGTAGTTTGTTTACGCTAAAAACACCAAAATGTCTACTTCCAGGAGCAGAAACAAGACAGGATTTATCATGAAGGGTTTTAATCCTCACAGCTTTCATCCAGTCACACACAAAGAAGTAACACATGTCCAAGATTTTCCATCTTTTAATCTGCTTCACTGTGCAGAAGCCCCAGATAGTTCCAGATATCGACACATTAAACTGAACTGATGCATATTTCTCTAATTCATGCTTTCTTAGCTAATGTAAATTATGATGCCATAACTCAACTTTTTTTGAAGTAGCTAGTGTGTGAACTTGCATGTAAACCATTAGTAGTCCTCCTCTGATCTGCAGGTGAGGTTCCCTCTGCAGATCAGAGCTGAGCCTTGTAAATTGGAGTCACCTGTGGCTTGCTGTTTAAGCAGGACTCTACTAACTTTTTCTCTCTGCTCCTCCAGGCATCCTTTGTCTTTTGTTTCAGGTTTGCCTTTAGTTCTGCACTCAGTCATATGTGCACATGCAGTCCAAAAATATTATACCCCCAAAAAAGAGGGGAAAAAAAAAAATCAAGGAAAAAAAAAAAAATAAAAAAAAAAAAAAAAAAAAAAAAAAAAAAAAAAAAAAAAAAAATTTAATTAATAGAAAAAAAAAAAAAAAAAAAAAAAAAAAAAAAAAAAAAAAAAGGGGGGGCAAAAAAATAAAAAAGATTTAAAATAAAATAGTGGGAGGGAATAATTTATATTTTTTTTTTTTTTTTTTTTTTATTAAAACAAAAAAAACAAAATTATAAATAATTTATTTATTATTACTTTTGTCAATTTCAACTTATTTCACTGACAGTTGATTTTACTTTTTCCTCCTTTAATTGGAGGGTATGAATTACTTTGAGGGCGACTGCACGCATCCATCACTCAGTATACTCACATCTCATGCTAGTTATCATCGTTTAACCTTTAGAAATATCATTTACAATAAAAGTAATTTGTTTGGCCTAAACCTCGTCTCCCCCTCACTGTTGTCATGGGTTATGAGCCAGCTGTGACAAGTGGGGGCTCGTCCGGGAATCATAATTTCATAAGTTACAAGCTTGAGTTAAAAATATATTCTTAATTTTCCTGGTTGCAGCTGAACTGTCCAGACAAATGGAAGAAAGAGAAAGTCTGATCTCCCAGCTGACCAGAGGAAAGCAGGGATTCACCACTCAGATCGACGAGTTAAAACGTCTGATTGAGGAGGAAACAAAGGTAAAGGAAGCCGCCACGAACAAACACGTCTCAGTGTCCGCACAACATTTCACATCTGCGTCTTCTGCAGGCCAAGAACGCCCTGGCTCACAGTCTGCAGTCCGCTCGCCACGACTGCGACCTCCTCCGGGAGCAGTACGAGGAGGAGCAGGAGGCCAAAGCTGAGCTGCAGCGCTGTTTGTCCAAGGCCAACACCGAGGTGGCTCTCTGGAGGAACAAATACGAGACGGACGCTATTCAACGCACAGAGGAGCTCGAAGAGGCAAAGTAATCTCACATGTGGATTACACCAGCTTTAAACGTCACACATAATGAAGAAACTTGTGCACACTAAAGGTTTTTGTACTGAATTTTAGAACTTATTTTGGTTAATATTTCAACAAAACACCTTTTAGAAATCTCATTTTTATGATAAATCATTAAAGAAGAGGAGAAAACATGTTTACACCAGCAGACTGCACCAAAACCCGCAGCGTTCAGCCACCCAGCTAAACATTTCTTTTTTTTTTCAAATGTACTGGAAAAAGAATTCTGACTTTGTCAGAAATTGGAAAAAAAGAAAAATCTCTTGAATTTTTTTTTCTTAAACGCTCTGGAAAAAATTCAGAATTCTGAGATTAAAGTCAGATTTCTGACTTTTTTCTCAGAATTTTTTTTTTTTTTAACCCTCTTCAGTACATTTCTGGCTTCACACCCATTTTCTCTCACATAATTTCCAAATCTTTAACAGGAAAAAACTCGCCCAGCGTCTGCAGGAGGCGGAGGAACAAATCGAAGCGGTGAACTCAAAGTGCGCCTCGCTGGAGAAAACCAAACAACGACTTCAGAGCGAAATGGAGGACCTGATGGTGGACGTGGAAAAGTCCAACAACATGGCCGCTACTCTTGACAAGAAGCAGAGAAGCTTTGACAAGGTATCTACGTACAGTTCCCATAAATATGTCGAACTTTTCTACAGTTACACTGACTGCCACTTTTGCTCGTGTGTGGATGAATTCAGGTTTTGGCCGAGTGGAAGCAGAAGTACGAGGAGTCTCAGGCGGAGCTGGAAGGAACTCAGAAAGAAGCTCGATCTTTGAGCACTGAGCTGTTCAAACTGAAGAACTCGTACGAGGAAGCCCTGGATCATCTGGAAACGATGAAGAGGGAAAATAAGAACCTGCAACGTGAGTGGCATCCCCTTGCTTTGTGAGACGCTGTGATAAATGTGTTGTTCTGAAACATGTGGTCTTTAATCGCAGAGGAGGTCTCAGATCTGACGGAACAACTTGGAGAGACCGGAAAGACGATTCATGAGCTGGAGAAATTCAAGAAGCAGGTGGAGACGGAGAAATATGACATGCAAACAGCCCTGGAAGAAGCAGAGGTAGGTTATTATAGGCTAACAAACACTCGCAGTGTCTTTAGAAATGTGAACTACATCAATTTAACAGAACAAATGTGTTTAAGGCGTCTCTGGAGCAAGAGGAGTCCAAGATCCTGCGAACTCAGATGGACCTGAACCAGGTCAAGGCAGAAGTCGACCGGAAAGTTGCCGAGAAGGACGAGGAGCTCGAGCAGCTGAGGAGGAACAACCAGAGAGTGATGGAGTCCATGCAGACCACCCTGGACGCCGAGGTCCGGAGCCGGAACGACGCCCTGAGAGTGAAGAAGAAGATGGAGGGAGACCTGAACGAGATGGAGATCCAGCTGAGTCATGCTAACAGGCAGGCGGCCGAGGCCCAGAAACAGCTGAGGAACATTCAGGGGCAACTCAAGGTACAACCACGCATCACAGAGGTTCACAAATACACAGCGGATACTCTGACAGAGCAGTGATTTAACTCCAGCATAGTCGGGCTTTTCATCATATTCTTTGGAAAAAAGTAAACATAAAAATAACCCAGGAAACTCTGGAAAGTTTCCAGTGGTGCCTTTCTGGTGTTTGGTGCCGTGAGTCCACTTTCAAATGCTGCTTTTGGGCACAGATGACAAAATTTAGGGGAAATGTCTTTCAGAGGGAAGATTTTCAGATAATCTGACTGCTGTTTACACGTGGACATGATGACCACCACCATCTGCATGGCTCATGTCATGGCCGTTACTTCTGTTCACATAGCAACATGTGCTGATCTAATCTTGCTGGATTTTTCACATTTGCATATAAATAGATGATAGAATCATCATGATTCAGTCATTTGAGAAACATCCGGACCAACTGTCAGACAGACGCTCATGAATAAAGCCATGAAGCAAAATGAGAAATTCTGGAAAATTAGAAAACAAGCCTGGAATTTCCTGATGGAATAAACCAAATTACCCCTCCTTCCATCCATCCATCCGTCCATCCCATATACCCATCCATCCATCCATCCTTCCATCCATCCATCCATCCATCCATCCATCCATCCCATATACTCATCCATCCATCCATCCATACTCATCCATCCATCCATCTGTCCATCCCATATACCCATCCATCCATCCATCCCTCCATCCCATATACACTCATCCATCCATCCATCCATCCATCCATCCATCCATCCATCCATCCCATATACCCATCCATCCTTCCATCCATCCATCCATCCATCCATCCCATATACCCATCCATCCTTCCATCCATCCATCCATCCATCCCATATACCCATCCATCCATCCCTCCATCCCATATACTCATCCATCCATCCATCCATCCATCCATCCATCCCATATACCCATCCATCCATCCATCCATCCATCCATCCATCCATCCATCCATCCATCCATCCCATATACCCATCCATCCTTCCATCCATCCATCCATCCATCCATCCATCCATCCATCCATCCATCCATCCATCCATCCATCCCATATACCCATCCATCCATCCATCCATCCATCCATCCATCCATCCATCCATCCATCCATCCATCCATCCATCCATCCAATCCATCCATCCATCCATCCATCCATCCATCCATCCATCCATCCATCCATCCATCCATCCATCCATCCATCCATCCATCCATCCATCCATCCATCCATCCATCCATCCATCCATCCATCCCATATACCCATCCATCCTTCCATCCATCCATCCATCCATCCCATATACTCATCCATCCTTCCATCCATCCATCCACCCCATATACCCATCCATCCTTCCATCCATCCATCCATCCATCCATCCATCCATCCATCCATCCATCCATCCATTCATCCATCCATCCCATATACCCATCCATCCATCCATCCATCCATCCATCCATCCATCCATCCATCCATCCATCCATCCATCCATCCATCCATCCATCCATCCATCCATCCCATATACCCATCCATCCTTCCATCCATCCATCCATCCATCCATCCATCCATCCATGCATCCCATATACCCATCCATCCTTCAATCCATCCATCCATCCATCCATCCACCCACCAACCACCCAGACGCCGCACCGGTCCATCTGTCATTAAAACCCAGTAAATGTATCTCCAGGACGCTCAAATCCACCTGGACGACTCTGTCAGAGCACAGGACGACATGAAGGAGCAGGTGGCCATGATGGAGCGCAGAACCACCCTGATGCAGGCGGAGATCGAGGAGCTCCGAGCGGCCGTGGAGCAGACGGAGCGCAGCCGTAAAATAGCTGAACAGGAGCTGGTGGATGCCAGCGAGCGGGCGGGACTCCTGCACTCTCAGGTCGGCTGCTTCCCTCTTCCATCATCACACCATCTCTTCTGATTCACGTAATTTACTGAATGTTTTTGCTGCTCTGCAGAACACCAGTCTTCTGAACACCAAAAAGAAGCTTGAAGCAGATGTGACTCAGCTTCACGGCGAAATAGAGGAAGCTGTTCAGGAGGCCAGGAACGCAGAGGAGAAGGCCAAGAAAGCCATCACTGATGTGAGGCTTACTTCTCATCAGCTGGCCTTTTCGTGTGTTGTAGAAGCTTAACGATTCATGTTCGACCTCCTGCAGGCTGCCATGATGGCTGAGGAGCTGAGGAAGGAGCAGGACACGAGCGCTCATCTGGAGAGGATGAAGAAGAACCTGGAGGTGACGGTGAAGGACCTGCAGCACCGCTTGGATGAAGCCGAGAACCTGGCCATGAAGGGAGGAAAGAAACAGCTCCAGAAACTGGAGGCCAGGGTGTGTATGCTGTATGTCTGTGGCACCTAGTGTGCATCTGTGCAGCATTCTTCCATGGAGAAATTCTGCTATAGAAATAAGATTAATTTGAGCTATAATAATAATAATAATGATGATAATAATAATGATGATAATAACATTTTATTTGACAGCACCTTTCAGAACACCCAAGGACTTTTCACAGTAAAAACAATAAAAACACAGAAAACACACACACAAAAAGCTAAAATATACAATAACAGCAAGTTAGCAGTGACAGGAATGTGAAAAAAATGATTTTATAGATTATATGCAGTTTTAAACAGATTGGTTTTGGAGTCTGGATTTGAAAATGTGACACAATAGAAAACCTGCAGGACTGCGGCCCTCAAGGACCAGGGTTCCCCACCACTGATCTAGATGGATGTAGTGCATTTAAAAAATATGAAGATCCAACTGAAAATGAAGAGTGATGCAAAATCCAGGTGTTTCTTTTATTTTCATGAGCCGAACTCCACAGAACATTATCATTATTATAATTATCAACATTTTAACTACAATACACCATGCTGGATTTTTGGCCGAAAAAAAAAGATGCCGATATCGAAGCTGAAAATGATGGAATATTAATTCCTCGTGTAAAATTAGATTATAAAAATACTTCTGCTGTGTTTGCTGCAGATCTGGTCGTTCAGGAGAGTCATATGCCAAATTCCCGTTCCTATTTTCATCCCTACCCCTAGCCCTTACCCTTGGATTGAATTATTCCCTAAGAAAGGGACAACCCTTCAAAATCCTCATGCTTCATCAATAGTCGTCCGTGGCGCAGTAAACTGACATCATGGTTGTTTCTGGAAGAGTTCGCAATGCCGTCTGCAGCAGCAATAATACCCCTTTCCTGGGTGATTTTTCATCTTTGGGATGAAAAATGGAAAAATTACAGGAAAAAAAGATGCCCTTGACTCAAGCGTTATGCTACAGATATGAGCAGATGCACGTAACGTTACGAAACTAGCAATTTTTTTCACATTTGTGATAAAACTGTCTGTAATACATCAAAGCGACCTTAAAACAGTGGTTTTTATATTTTATTTACAAAAAAAATCCTTACATTTGTGTGTTTCTTTGGCTGGTGATGCCGATTTTCTCACCATTTTGCCTGTATTTCGCATGAATTTGTGGGTAATATACCACTTGTTTTCTAGTGTGCTCCTGGAAAAGTTCCATTTCGAGGGCCAGATATCCCTACCACTTCCCCCTCCCCCTCAGTATGAACCAGAATCTGGACACCACTACCCCTTCACATGAACGCGCAAAATGAAGGGTTGGGCCACGGGGGGCTGAGGGGGAACTATAGAATTTATCCTTAATGTCGCTCAGTGGGTGTGGCCTTAAGATGTTCCCATGCCCCTATGGATTATAGAAAAAGTAAACAAAAAACAATGTTCTGTGGGTTTGTCACCGAACACTGCCTGTTATACACTCACTGGCCACTTTATTAAGTACACCCTGCTAGTACCGGGTTGGACCCCTTTTGCCTTCAGAACTGCCTTAATCCTTGGTGGCATAGATTCAACAAGGTACTGGAAACATTCCTCAGAGATTTTGCTCCATATTAACATGACAGCATCACGCAGTTGCTGCAGAATTGTCGGCTGCACATCCATGATGAGAACCTCCCGTTCCACCACATCCCAAAGTTGCTCTGTTGGATTGAGATCTGGTGACTGTTGAGGCCATTTCAGTACAACGAACTCATTGTCATGTTCAAAAACCAGACAGAGATGATTCCCGCTTTATGACATGGTGTGTTATCCTGCTGGATGTAGCATCAGAGGATGCTTCACTGTGGTCATAAAGGGATGGACATGGTCAGCAGCAATACTCAGGTAGGCTGTGGTGGTTAAACTGCCACGTTGCTACTAAGGGGCCCAAAGTGGGACAAGAAAATCTCTCCCACACCATTACACCACCACCACCAACCTAAACCGTTGATACAGGGCAGGATGGATCTATGCTTTCATGCTGTTGACACCAAACTCTGAGCCTACCATCCGAATTTGGTAGCAGAAATGGAGACTCAGCAAACAAGGCAACATTTCTCCATCTTCTATTGTGCAGTGTTGGTGAGTTGTGTGAATTGTAGCCTCAGTTTCCTGTTCTTAGCTGACAGGAGTGGCACCCGGTGTGGTCTTCTGCTGCTGTAGCCCATCTGCTTCCAGGTTGGATGTGTTGTGCATTTAGAGATGTTCTTCTGCATACTTTGGTTGTAACAAGTGGTTATTTGAATTACTAGGGCTGGGAAGAAATATCAATACACTGAAATATTGTGATATTTTCATACGCAGATTTCATATTGATATTAAAAAATATGATATTGATCTATTTTACCAACGAAATCTTGCGAGATTTCATTGTTCTCTTGCGAAATCTAGTGAGATTTCACAAAAACCCGTGAGATTTCATAACAGAACTATTAAACCTTGCAAGATTTCGTTAGCAAAATAGATCGATACCGCGTTTTCAAATATCAACATGATATCAGCATATAAAAACATCACGATATTTCAGTATATTAATATTTTATCCCAACCCTATAAATTACTGTTGCCTTTCTATCAGCTGGAACCAGTCTGGCCATTCTCCTCTGACCTCTGGCATCAACAAGGCTTTGTGCCCACAGAACTGCTGCTCACTGGATATTTTCTCTTTTTGGGACCATTCTCTGTAAACCCTAGAGATGTTTGTGCAAGAAAATCCCAGTAGATCAGCAGTTTCTGAAATACTCAGACCAGCCGGTCTGGCACCAACAACCATGCCACGTTCAAAGTCAATTAAATCCCCTTTCTTCCCCATTATGATGCTCAGTTTGAACTGCAGCAGATCATCTTGACCATGTCTACATGCCTAAATGCATTGAGTTGCTGCCATGTGATTGGCTGATTAGAAATTTGCATTAACGAGCAGTTGGGCAGGTGTACCTAATAAAGTGGCTGGTGTGTTTATATTGGTTAACTATAGTGGTGGAATTGTCGATATCCGATTTTCAGTTTTTTCTAAAGCCAATATAACTGATACCAATATTGGGCTGATGATATGGTGCAAATCTAATTTAAACCAGTTTAAAAACAAGGTTGGATTGTTTTTTGCAGCTATGATAAAATAAAACCAGTGTCCCTGTTCATCTGCAGAGGGAAACAGACGTGTTCAAAATCTGTCCTCAGGTCCGTGAGCTGGAGAACGAGCTGGAAGCCGAGCAGAAGCGCTCCAGTGAGGCCATCAAAGGAGTCCGCAAATACGAGAGGAGGGTCAAAGAGCTGACCTATCAGGTAACGCTAAGTCACGAACCGGTAGGGACTTTACTTCTGGATATTTGACTGTTTGTTTCCATCAGTCTGAGGAAGACAAGAAGAACAACGTCCGACTGCAGGACTTGGTGGACAAGCTCCAGATTAAAATGAAAGCCTACAAACGACACGCCGAGGAAGCCGTGAGTCAAACACCGTCCAGACATTCAGGGATGCAGCCGAGCCTCAGATCACCCGTTTACTGAAAAAAAAAACTCATTCCCAGGAGGAGCAGAGCAACGTGCACATGGCCCGTTTCAGGAAGGCCCAGCACGATCTGGAGGAGGCGGAGGAGAGAGCTGACGTAGCCGAATCGCTGGCCAACAAGATGCGAGCCAAGAGCCGAGAAATCGGGACGAAGGTAGCGTCCTCTACACTTTACGTAGCAGCGGATAAACTGAGACCAGATAAAATCACTTTTTGTTTGTTTTCCAGGCTCCAGAAGGACCGGCTGAGTAGCACCAGGACTTCACAGAGACCAGTGTGTTCCCTGCTGATTAGTGGCTTTAGTATCCAGTTTAAAGGTTTTGCGATTAAAGGCTCAAATTATAGGAGATGTTTTTGCAATTAGACAGAAGAAGATGAAAAGATTTTATTTCTGTTTCTGCATGAAAATATAGGATGTTGAGTTTGATGCATGTTTCTGGAGGTGAAGGAAAATATTCAGGCTTTTCCACTCAGGGTGGAAGCAGAAAGAAGGTTGGAAGATTAGTTTTTAAGATACGAAGAGCAAATAGATAAATACATGTAGGGATGCACAATATTGGATCTTTGGCTGATATCCAATATGCTGATATTTCACAACTCATTTGGCCAATAACTGATACCTGATACCAGATGAAAATGATGTAATATTTATTCCCTTTGTAAAATTAGAAAAATACTTCTGCTGCATCCGCTGCAATTAAAGAAATGGTTGAATTCAAAACAGTTATTCAAATAACAAGAAACTAATAAATAATAATAATAATAATAATAATAATAAAATGTAATAAAGCCCCAACATGCTTATTTACTTATTATTTTTTGTGTGTTTGTTTTCAGTATTTATTTTGAACACCAATTCAAAATCAATGTCATGATTTTCATATAATTTTTATTTATTATTACTTTAGTTAATTTCAACTTATTTTACCGACGGCAGATTTTTTCCTCCTTTAAAGACACACAGCGTAACTTTTACAATGCGTACACACCAAATGCGATTTGGGCGTCAAGGCCATCAGGTTTACATGCAGAGTCAATGGCCGACATGCGTCGAGGAGGCGTTGAGAACCCTGCAGCCCGTTACACGCATCGGCCGTTACATCGAGTTTTGAGACTTTGAGCATTTGATGTGCGATACGCGCGTCACAGGCGGCAGACGCCAGAGTTGGACAATATGAACTTTGGCGTCTTGATGTGGGGCGTCAACCAATCAGAGCGACTCAGTCTCATGACACAGACACATTTTATGACGGGAAACACCAAGAAGAACCAGGGGAATCTCCTCTCTCTCTGAAGACTGTGATCTGCGTCCGGTCCCAGATTCTGAACAACAGTTTGATGACCTGCTGTGTCGATGGGATGTGCTGGGCTTATAATGCATCAGGACAGCGGGTTGTTAAACTGAGCCGTATCAGACAGTGTGTTTTTGACGCCCAAATCGCGTTTGGTGTGTATGTACCGTTAGAAATATGCGTGTCGGAGTAGTTTTGATGGTGCACCAACATTCATTTTGCGCATTTTCGAGCCATCACTGCCCAGAGGCGTCCTGCATGTCAGAAACTGCACTTTGTAACTTTTGCATCCGGGATGCAGCTGTGACGTTGCAGCCGACTACTGGTTGCAGACCGCGTCACTTCTTAGCAAACGGATATGAACCAGACATGAACATAGTGGGTGTTTTGAACGTGCATCATGTCGGATTTGGCAAAGAAACGCAAGGAAATATTACTGGAGGAAGAGAGGAAAAGAAAGAGAAAGGGACAGAACAAGAGTCACGATAAGACGGTCTGTTACTGGCTGGAGGGAGTCACAGTACAGGTACGATGAAGATTGATGCTAGTTTAGCCGTCGATAGGGGGGTCTCTGAGAAAACTGCTAAAAATTCCGTTTTGGGCCTTTAAGGACTGTATGTCGGCAGTCTTGCTTCTACTACGACTGTGGTCCAGATTTTGGACAGCAGATGTGTGTGAGGGAGAGTAGAATGGTCGATGAAGGTAGATGGCCATCTATCCTGCACGAACCAAAGAAGAAGAGAAATGTGCAACATCTGCATCTAAAATCAGCCACCAGGGATGATGGATGACAATTAGTTTTCTGCATGAAAGTGAGGTAAATTGTTCTTTTTTGTTTTTTGTTTTTTATTAAAACACATTTTTAAAGTTTAGAAGCGAGTTCATGGAAGATAAATGAAATTTGTCAACTCAATATTTCTACAACAAATCACGGCGAGCGAGTGTCTGAAACAGACAAATCAAATCATCCGGATGGAATCCATAACGTCCAGATCTGATGCAGATCATCTTTATTTTTATTTTTCTGCTTCCTGTTTGAACAAAAAGCTGCAGCTTCCAGACCACTGCAGACCAGTGGAATCCTCAGTGTGCTTGATTCAGTGGAATAAAGTAGAAATACCCAAATATGAAATTTATTTAACTGTTTCAAATAAATTTTAGGTGTTTATGCAAGAAAAACAATAGTCACTGGTACATTTGGAAGAAGATCTCATAAAACCTTCTGCAAAATCAGCTCCTTTAAGTTGCAACAGTCATAAATAAGTAAATAAATGGAAAAGTAAACGCTGCATTCTGTTTTGTTTTGTCCTGATGCTCCCAGCAGATGTTTACTGTGAACAGTCATTATCTATTTTGTTTTTACCTTCACTGGTGAATTTAGTTTATGCAAGTGCTTCATTTATGCTTGTTTCTTAGTTGTAGAATATTAAATGTTTTTAAAATCAACATTGTCATAAAATGACTCTGCTTCCATTCTACAATCAGCAAGTTATCATTAATACAGCAAAATTACAGAAACAAAATGATCATTCTTTCATTTACTCTAACTTTGCAGATAATATGAAACAAAGATATTAATGATCCGCTTTGAAATTCTAGGATAAAATTCACTTGTGCATTCAGACCAGCAGCAGATTTTAAAATCTGCTGCAGTGAAAATCCATTAGCAGCAAAGCCTCAGTAACTACGGGGGAGCGGCTAATTACAGACAAACCTTTGGAAATACTCTGGAATTTTATCATGTTGCTCTACTTCACATTCTGGATCTGATTCTGGATCCATCATGTATCGCCGTATGATATGATGTCATCCTTGAAAACACAATAATTGTTGACATTTTTTCTGTCTACTTTCTAAGTTTTTTAAGTTGTTTGTCTTGCAGATGCTGCAGGTCATTTTCTGTTTCCTTGCATGTGTTGCACGATAGTTCACATTAGAGCAAATGTTTCCTTGTGAAATGTTCATCTTTCATTTCTTTCTTAAAGAACAGTGACGGATATGAGTGTATAAGGATAACACCACAACCATTCGCATTTTCCAGGAACTTCTTTATTCAAAGGTTACAATTCTAATAGACACCTGTATTCACCTGTATAACTTATTAAACAGGTTTTTTGTGTTTAATAGAAACAACACAGAATAATGAGCTGCAAGTGCATCATAAAAGTAAGAATATCAACTATTTACACTTGAACTTAAACAACTTCAGAATAACAGATTTACATTGGAGTTTTTTTTAACAGGTTGAAAGTAACACATTTGAGATGATATTGAATCTTGTGGTTTAAAAATGACATCACCAGATAGCAGATCTCTGTTTTAATATCTGCTGCTTTAGATGATGTTTCACTCAGTAAATTGTCTTTTTTTATTTCAGTTCCTTCATGGAAAAAAACATAAATAAATCTCTTATATCCTTAAAGTAACGGTTTAAAAAAAATAATGAAGCCTAATAATAAAGAAAACATTTTTAGTGAAATGAGGCAAAAAATAACAGCACAAGACATTAGATTAATTTAAAAAAAAAAAAACACTAAGAAGAAAAATCACACTATTTCTTTCAAACTGATCAAGACTCACAGCTCTTTTTTCTTTTAATTTTTTACAGCTAATCTGTGACACTTATCTGGAACCAGCACTTCTTATTCTGTGTGAGGTTTTTATACGTGTATGAGGCCATGCAGATATTTTAATCTTTACGCAAACAACCTGCTGGTTTCTCCCCTGTGTGGACCCTCATGATCTTTGAAGACTAAAATGCTGTGTAAACCTTTTACCACAAAGTTCACACACAAATGGTTTGTCTCCTGTGTGGACCATCATGTGTCCTCTAATATGCTGTTGCAGTGTGAACTTTTCATCACAACCAAATGGTTTCTCTCCACTGTGGACCACCATGTGTTGTATAATATGCTGATGCTGTGTAAATCTTTTACCACAATAATCACAACCAAATGGTTTCTCCCCTGTGTGGACCCTCATGATCTTTGAAGACTAAAATGCTGTGTAAACCTTTTACCACAAAGTTCACACACAAATGGTTTGTCTCCTGTGTGGACCATCATGTGTCCTCTAATATGCTGTTGCAGTGTGAACTTTTCATCACAACCAAATGGTTTCTCTCCACTGTGGACCACCATGTGTTGTATAATATGCTGATGCTGTGTAAATCTTTTACCACAATAATCACAACCAAATGGTTTCTCCCCTGTGTGGACCCTCATGTGTCCTCTAATATGCTGTTGCAAGGTAAACCTTTTACCACAAATTTAAACTTAAAAAATTACAAACTTAAACAACTTCAGAACAACAGATTTACATTAGAGTTGTTTTTTTTAACATTTGAGATGATGTTGAATCTGTGGTGGTTAAAAAATGACATCACTAGATAGCAGATCTCTGTTCTAATATCTGGTGCTTTAGATGATGTTTCACTCAGTAAACCGTCCTTTTTATTTCAGTTCCTTCATGGACAAAAACATGAATCAGTCTTATATATCCTTTAAGTTACAGTTTAAAGATCAATTCATGGAGTTTAATAATAAAAAAAAACATTTTTAGTTAAACGAGGCAAAAATAATAGTATAGGACATTAGATTTGTTTAAAAGATTAAACACTACAAGACAAAACACTATTTCTTCTGAAATGTTCAAGACTCACAGCTGTACCCAGCTATTTCTCTTTTTTCTTTTAAACATTTACAGCTAATCTGTGACACTTATCTGGAACCATCACTTCTTATTCTGTGTGAGGTTTTATGCATGTTTGAGACCAGGCAGATATTTTAATCTTCCCCCAAACAACCTGCTGGTTTCTCTCCTATGTGGACCCTCATGTGTCTTTGAAGACAAAAATGCCGTGTAAACTTTTTACCACACACATCACAACCAAATGGTTTCTCTCCTGTGTGGATGCTGATGTGTGTTTTAAGATTACCTTGCTGTGTAAAACTTTTACCACAAAGTTCACAAACAAATGGTTTCTCTCCTGTGTGGATGCTGATGTGTGTTTTAAGATTACAATGCCGTGTAAAACTTTTACCACAAAGTTCACAAACAAATGGTTTCTCTCCTGTGTGGATGCTGATGTGTGTTTTAAGATTACAATGCTGTGTAAAACTTTTACCACAAACATCACAACCAAATGGTTTTACTCCTGTGTGGACCATCATGTGTCCTCTAATATGATGAAGCCGTGTAAACTTTTTACCACAAACATCACAACCAAATGGTTTTTCTCCTGTGTGGACCCTCATGTGTCTTTTGAGATCACCGTTCCCTGTAAACTTTTTACCACAAACATCACAACCAAATGGTTTCTCTCCTGTGTGGATGCTGATGTGTGTTTTAAGATTACCTTGCTGTGTAAAACTTTTACCACAAAGTTCACAAACAAATGGTTTCTCTCCTGTGTGCACCATCACGTGTTGTCGAACATGCTGATGCTGTGTGAACTTTTTACCACAAACATCACAACCAAATGGTTTTACTCCTGTGTGGACCACCATGTGCCCTGTAATATGATGATTCCGTGTAAACTTTTTACCACAAACATCACGACTAAATGGTTTTTCTCCTGTGTGGACCCTCATGTGTCTTTTGAGATCACCGTTCCCTGTAAACTTTTTACCACAAACATCACAACCAAATGGTTTCTTTCCTGTGTGGATCCTCTTGTGTCTTTTAAGATCACCGTACCGTGTAAACTTTTTACCACAAACATCACAACCAAATGGTTTCTGTCCTGTGTGGATCCCCATGTGTCTTTTCAGATCACCATACCCTGTAAACTTTTTACCACAAACATCACAACCAAATGGTTTCTCTCCTGTGTGAGTTCTCATGTGTCTTTTAAGATCACCATGCGACATCAACCTTTTACCGCAAACATCATGGATTTCTTTCTGTTCTGCTCGAACTTTCATCTCTGAATTGAAATTTTGATCCACTTTTGAAAAATGATTCTGAACCAAACCCCTGGATGAGCTGCTTTCTGGATGGCTCTCCATGTGTGCTTGGAGAGACTGCTGAGAGACTAATTCTTCCCCACATTCAAAGCAGCTGAAGACTTTTTTGACAGAGTAACATGATTTAATGATGATATTTTTACAGGACTCTGGTGCTCTGCTTATCTTATCCTCACTGTCACTGTCTTCAGTCTTATCTCCAGAATCTGGTAAGCGTTTCTGCCAGATTTCATAACCTGCATCTTCCTCATCACTGACCTCAGTTTCAGATGATGTGAGAGTGTTTCCACTTGTGTTTGGACCTGGGTTTCTGGTTGGTTCTTGTGTTTCAGATTCTATTTTAATCGGTTTAACTGAGCTGCTGGTTGGAGGATCGGCCACTCCACTGTCTTCAGTTTGCCTCGGAGGTTGTGGGGACTGATGTTCCTCTGCATCATCTTCATTCTTTATTTCTTCCTCCTCCAGTACAAAAGCCTGCTCTGTCTTTTGAATGGGCCAGAGTTCTTCTTCTTCTTTTATGTGAAGAAGTTCTGGATCTTTTGGGGTCAGATTGTCACTCCATTCATCAGCAACCTCTTCTTTAATCTCTGACAGATGACGCCCATCTGCAAGGAACAATACATGTGTGTAACTACTATAGTATTAAACAGTCAATGACAAAACTTTCAGCAAATCATTTCATAAACTCATAAGTTCCTAAACTCTATGGAGAATGACAGGTGATCATCAGGACATCACTATTAAACCTAGATCATCTGTGATGGCTGCTCCTGCCAGTAGTTGTTTCTGAAACTATTTTAGATTAATTCTTTGATTGCACTTTTAATTTGCTTTTACTTTAAGAATTCTTATATTGTTATAAATCAAGGTTGATTGAAAATAGATTAAATAATATTACTTTGTTATGACCAAAAACACACATGTAATGTGATTAAAAAAAAGTTTATTTGGTAGGACTTAAATTACGATTAAATAGTGACAAAAAATGAACTCATTAAGAAAATTAAAACATTTACTTGCAGTTTGTATTAGAAGCCACACTGATTTATTAGTGATGATTTCCTGGTACACTGATTACACTGCTGCACACGTCAGAACAATATTTAGTGAGTTTTCAGACCCGTCATACCTCTCTTTTTCACAATAAGTGAAAAATGGAAAAAAGTAGCAACATTTTTGAGTGTTATTGGATACTTTTAGAGACAGACGTGAAAAAGCATTTTGCTTATTCTTAAAATTTAAAATGGTGGCTACCATGTTGTGTCGCCATGTTTTTACGTTCAGTAGAAGCGTGACAGCAGGAAACCACAGAAACTCCCCGGAGACACCAGAGTTTTCAGCTCAGTTCGAGATAATGCCTTTGAAAAGTCACCGCGGGTGCAGAGGAGGGAACCGAGTGTTAAACTGATGCAAGACGGTAAAACATGGGTCAGGGAAAACAATACGACATCACCATGACAACATATCAGATGTGGACTGATGTCACTGTAACTGACGGACCACATCTTGACGTAGAGGCTCTTTACCCCGATACATGGAGTGGCTGTCGTCCGTCTGCCTGGTTACATGCGAACGCAGCATCAAACGTACGAAGGAGCTGCTCTCGATATACAGTTGTTACACAATGTCCCCATAATGCCTCTTAATGAAGACTGTGGACAAAAATATTTAAAAAGTTTAAAATACTGACACATTTCAAACTTTTAACAAGAGAACAGCCAGAGTTGTTAGTTGGAGTCCTTACAAGAATTTTGTGAACGTTCAGTTATGGCCCAGGATATTAAATGGAAATAAAACTAAACACCTTTTTCATTTCATTTCATTAATTAGAGTGATTTTTTTTTTAATCGAGTCCCATTATTAAAACCAAAGAAGTTTTCAAAACAGTCGCTTGTTTTTACTGTTCCGAGGTTCAAAAACTTTGAGTATCTTATCAATAAGTGAGCTAATCCAGCCTTCCTCAAACTGGGGGTTCTGGATAACTTCAGGAGGTCGCCAGATCTTAAAAAACAAACAAAAAAAAAAAAAACACAACAAATTCAAACAAACAGCTTTCATTTATTTAATAAATTGGAGATTTTTATTAAAAATGACGTAATGCAAAGAGATTACTTTGTGGAATTAGTGCATAAGCAACAATTTTATTGCTTATGTCTTATTAAATATTAGAATTTGGTATAATCTCTGCAAGAAAAGCTTAATTTTAACATATGGGTGCTTTGTCAGAACTGATAAGAGAATCCAGCAAAATACATGTTATTGCATCTTATTATGGAGATTCTGACAGTTTTACAGCTTTACATTTAGAGGATGACCCATTTCCTATCACACAATCAACCTCTCAGTGGCAAACACTGTTTATCTCGGTGATCGTAAGTCAAAAGTCTGGGAACCAGGGAGCTAAACTACAACACTGACAGAACAATCAGCATAGCTCATCAAATGCAGGGCTAGCATTAAGCTAGCTAAAAACACAAAACATAAACTAACACTTGATAAGAAAAGTGAAGAGACACAAACCTAATCTGTGTAGGTGAACTCTGGGGTTGAAAACAGGATCCAGGATCCTGTCGCGCTCCTGATTTTCTTTTGAAACAGACATTTTCTTCTGGTTAACATCTGTCAGTAAGTCCAACTGCTTCATCCAGCTGTAATTTCTACCTCTGACTCTTCCTGAGACGTCCTTCAGCAGTTAAAATCAGTTAAAAACTGTTTGCTGTCTTCTAAGTGCTCACTAACTGTTGTTGTTGCTAGGTTACCGCTCAACCAGCAGTTTGCAGGCTAAGGTAATGTTTGCTAATAGTGCTCAGATGTTTTATTAAGAATTAACTGCTGTGCTGAACAACTGAACACAGCTTTATGTCTGTTCTCTGTTTCATTTTAGTATATCTTTTTATAAACAATTTTCCTCAAATATCATTTAAACTCTAAGATTCTTCCTTTTTTTTTGAAGTCGAGCCGCTAAAGTTTGTCAGCAGTGAACCTTCAGCCATATCCAATACTTCCATTTACTTTTATTTTTGGAAAACTTTTTAACATCACCAACTGTTCATAATTCACCAACATGATGTCTGCAATGCTTCCAGCCCAACCAAAGCTCGAAAACTTTTAAGAAAACCACAGAACACCAACAATGATCAGATCTGTGTGTATGCTAGCAGGTCCAGAAAGAGGCTTATGTTGAAACTGTGAGTATAGTTAACCCTGAGCTGAGGGGAAACTTCGTGTTTTCTGTTCATTAAGGAGACGCAAGTCAGTCCCAGTCTGTTACCATGGTAACTGACCAGAGGCGGGTAATCCAGGTGCCTGAGAGTGAAAACCCTGCCATGTTTTTGGATCTGCCTGTACATGTAGAACAGGTGCTTTCATTGACAGGATCATCTAGCTGCAGAGGAGCTGTTCTACCGTAGTAAAATTTAGCTGGTTTAGTGATTGGTTTAACAACTTGTGGACACCTCTGTAACTGACTTTGTCACAAAACCCTGAGTTTCTGTCTGTTTCCTCCCACCTGAAGCAGACTGTCAGACGTGTTGTCTGCAGTGTTGCCACATCTCATGAAGGAAACAAGCGACCAGCTCCATGGAAACATGCAGCCCCCCTTAAATATTATTAAACCCTCCTAAAGTACTCACAATGTTATCAATTTCATTATCGGCTTTAATGATTGTAGTTTTAGTGATGGTTTGAGCTGTGATCATCCATGTCCGGAGCACAGCTCAGTGAAGTTTCCATCTGAAGTCCCGGCAGCTAAATCTGTCCGTTTATACCCCACGTTTTCATTCCCACCTTTCACTGATGGAGCTGGAGCTGCAGGTAACACTGAGAGTCCATCATCAAAATGGATATAAGGGATGTTTTTTTTAATTCTTTTTAAAAAAAAAACAAGATAAAGATTACAGTAACTCCAGCTAGTTACTGTAGCAGCTGGTTATCAATAATAAAGTACATAATTCCTGTTTGAAAAAATACATGACCCTCTACATCTGCTTAAAATCTTAGGATGAGGTTGACTTCTGTTATTGTTGGTTCGCTCTGAAAATAAAGAGAGACCGATGAAAAAAAAAAAAAAGTCTTTACAATTGCCACTCCATCACTTCTTTCTCCTGTATACAGACCAAGACAGGGACAGAGAGGACAGAGACATCTGCTGAGGAGGCGAGTCTGAAGATTTATCAGGAAATCTGATCCTGGAAATTTAAGTTTATACTACTCACATAACATAAACATCTAATACGAAGGTTACATGTCCATTACAGTGAACATTGAAATCCAGAAACAAGCAGATGATTGGAGAAAGAGACTAAAGACTAAAGAGATAGAAGAAGCAACTTCTTCCACTTCTTCCACTTCCACTGGTTGAGGTAACAAATCCACAGGGCCAGACACGTCACACCGAACAGCTAAGATTGGTGCATCTCATCACTTCTCATGGAAACAATGAAGATGAAGACAGACCAGATAAGTCTGGATTTTCTGTGTGATGTCTCCTAGCTTGGCCGGGTGTTTTACAGCTTTAGATTTATTCAGAAAGTATACAGACACATGCCTGTATGACACAAAATAGCACTTCAAGGATGCTTTTGTCGGGGAACTAACATTATAGCAGTGTTAAAAGCCCTAAAACGTTTATTTTTCATTATATAACTGCTTTAAATGGTAAAATAGATGTAAATACTGAATGGAATTGGCACTGTTGAATAAAAATCAAATCAAAGTAAATCACAGCAGATTTTCCAGACTGACCCAACTTCTTCATGATTTGGGTTGTAAAACTGTTTAACTATTTTCACATTGATGTAAAGAATCACAAAGTGCAGTTTTATTTCATGTTTTTCATGTTTAATGCATTTAAGGCAACATACAACCACTACCCCAAACAAACAGAACACCAGCAGTTCTCGCAGATAACTGCTTAATATTTAAAGTCACCATGTGTAAAATGTGGAGGTCTCTTTTGGTGCCCTCTAGTGGAACGCTGTGACACAGCAATGCAAACAAACCTGCTGAGATGAAAGAGCTGAACCTGTTTTCTGTAACCACACTGACATTTGAAGCACATTTATTGCATGGAGTAATACACAAAGTGAAATTAAATTGATATGTATATATCTTATATATATATATATATATATAATATTTTAGGAGTATGTTGCAAACTAGCTTAAGAAGTAAAGCAGGTGACGTCGTCTTGATAGCAGTCGTGACTACTCCCCAGTATCTTTTCCCTAAAAAACAAAAATAAAGATGTAAGTTATGACCATAAACTCATTTAAAATGACACTATCTGGTTGCTAGTTTTAGGTTGGACCTCTTTTTCCTCTAGAAATGTCTTAATTCTTGCTGTTCTAGATTAAACAAAATGTTGCAAACATTCTTCTGAGGTTTGCTCCATATTGACAATGATAGCATCACACAGTTGCTGCACCCATAATGAGAATCTCCCGTTCCACCACATCCCAAAGCTGCTCTGTTGGACTGAGATCTGGTGACTGTGGAGGTCGGAGTTCAGTGAATTATTTTTTGTATAAACAAAAAGAAAAATATTTTAATTCTGAATTGTTTAATTCAACATAATTATTTCTGAATTGAAAAGCAGCACTGTCTTTTACAACTGCTGGTCAAAGTTAGGTCTGGTGAAACTCGTCGGTTCAAATTAAGAGGTTCACAACACTTCAAAGTTTGCAAACACTGTGACGTTTTTGGTGGGCGGAGCTTAGCCTGAAGGCAAAAGCAGAGGCATTTTCTGTGGCGTTTTTGTAAATGGAGAGTTTTCAAACAAGTGTTTCTGTCTCTGAACTGTCAGAATATTTACACTGACTCTACGGACCATGACAGCTATTATAGTAAATTAACGCTAGCGAATGTTAGCAGGCTGGCTGATCCAGACACCGTACAGGAGAGGCATGAAGATCTTCTGGACTGCCGATGGTGGAGTGGTCAGACTTCTAATCTAGACACAAGTGTACAGCACCTACATGGATGGGTAAGTTTAAGCTAACGGAAATACTTGCAATCCAAGTTTTTCTGCCGGGCTATGTGTTGATATTGTTGTTCACTGTATTGGTTTTAAGGAAAAGCATAAAATATCTGACATTCTCGATTTTATTTTGCAGACTGGGGTCTTGCTGCAGTCATGCAGCAGCGGTACTATTTAGACTGCAAACGCGTCTGTTAAGTCTTTTCATCTTACTGCATTCAACAATAACTGTTTTAGTCTTTTTCTGAGCACCAGTGTCTGCTAGTATCCTAAAAAACTTTAATTTACTGCCACGAACATTGTTCCTCCTATTCTGGCACCCAAACACACACAAGATGACATTTTAAAATTGTAATAACACTCGAGATAGCTGGTTTCTACAGTCTTTGCTGCACGTTTTCCTCTGTTTTGCCTCCAGCTACAGCAGTGACGTCAATGTGATGTCGGCCTTGAAAGGGTCTATATCATAAAAATCTAAATCTTCCATCAGTCTGTGTGAACTGTAGCCTCAGTTTCCTGTTCTTAGCTGACAGGAGTGGGACCCGGTGTGGACTTCTGCTGCTGGAGCCCATCTGCTTCACGGTTGGATGTGTTTGTGTTCATGGATGCTATTCTGCAAACCTTGGTACCACATTTAAAGTCTCTTAAATCCACTTTCTTCCTCATTGCCATTGAGGAAGATGCCATTGGCTGATTGGATATTTGTGTTACCATGCAGCTGAATAGGTGTGCGTAATACAGTGGCTAATGAGTGTAAACATGTCCGACTGTCTTACCTTGTTCAGGTCACGACTCTTGACCTTCATCTTGTTGATCTGGGACTCGGCAATGTCCGCCCGCTCCTCAGCCTCCTCCAGCTCATGCTGCACCTTCCTCAGCTTAGTTAAATGAGTGTTGGCTTGTTCTTCCTGTCAGATGTTTGAAGAAATGATCAATAAAGTTTCCACTTTAATTTATATTTGACAGTAAAAAGAAGCAGCCACTCACAGCCTCTTCGGCCTGCCTCTTGTAAGCTTTGACCTTCAGCTGGAGTTTGTCCACCAGGTCCTGCAGCCTCATCATGTTCTTCTTGTCCTCGTCAGACTGGTTTATAGTTGCAGGAAACCATTATTCTCACATCTTTTAGTTTTGGGGAATAAAAACCTTTGTACAGCTTTGAACCAAAGAGGAGCAACGTCTTTCCTACAGTACCTGATAGGTGAGCTCCTTGATCCTGCGCTCCAGTTTGCGAACACCTTTCACAGAATCAGACCCGTGTCTTTGCTCTGCTTCAAGCTCGTTTTCAAGCTCCCGGACCTGCAGGAGACCACGAGAAAGCTCAGTTGCTCCAGTCGCAACTTTATCAACAACTATTTTAAAATTTCACTCATCTGTCCAAACATGATTTAAGCAGGATTTTTTTTTACCCTGGCTTCAAGCTTCTGGAGTTGCTTCTTCCCTCCTTTCATGGCCAGGTTCTCGGCCTCATCGAGACGTTGCTGCAGGTCTTTCACTGTCACCTCCAGGTTCTTCTTCATCCTCTCCAGGTGAGCGCTGGTGTCCTGCTCCTTCTTCAACTCCTCAGCCATCATGGCAGCCTGGAAACAAGAACAAGACTTGTTTTTTTGAAAGGAGTGGGACCCGGTGGGGGTTTTTGTTGGTGGGGGCCAAAAAGAAAAAAATAAAAATTTAAAATTTAAATTTAATTTTTATAAATTTAAATATAATAAAATTATAAAATAAAAATTTAAATTTTGTTTTATAATATAAAAGAAAAAGACAGAGATTTTTTTTTTTATTTAAAAAAAAAAAAAAAGTGAGCTTTTAAAAAATTTAATTTCCCGTTCGGGGAGGAATAAATTATTTTTCATTTCATTTCATAAACATCCAGATAAAGGTCAGACTTTTCTCAGGACAAGACAAGAGACTGAGCCACTTACATCAGTGATGGCCTTCTTGGCTTTCTCCTCAGCGTTCCTGGCTGCTTGGACGCCGTCGTCCATCTCACCCTGGATCTGAGACAGATCGGCCTCCAGCTTCTTCCGACTGTTGAGCAGGCTGGTGTTCTGGAGGCAAACGTTACGACAATATTAGAAACACCATATAAACTGCTGCAATATGAGACATCTATAAAAGCTATCTGAATAAAACAGATAAAAGTCTAAATTAGAATAAATTATAAATAGAAAAGGACATTTACCCCGTCTGAAAATGGGTTAAGTAATTTATATTCTCATCTGATCATAATATTGTTTTATTTGAATATTATAAGTACTTTGTGTTTTATTTTGAAAAAATGGAACTTTGTTTTGTGTAAATTGGAAGTAATGCACTAAGATACTTGCAGTAGCTTCACATCATCAAGTATGCAAACAAAACTCTACTGCTGTTTCCTTGTGGGAGCCGAAAACAAGAGAAAGAGGTATAAAGTTATTTATTTTGCTCTGAAATTAAAAAAATGATGGAGTTAATGTTGTAAACTGATTAAAATCTTTAGAGGTTGGAGAACGATCAAAGAAACACCTTAATTGTTCCGGTTTCTCCTGTAGGAAACCCTGTTTCTTGCACCTGTAGCTTTTGCCATTTTAACTCACTGGCTGCCATTAACATAAACGTTAATTTGGGGTTTTTATGGGGGGAGCTGCAGGAGACTCTGGCAGAGCTTGTGTTGAAACGAGTGTTGATCGCCTTTATTTCTGCAATTTTCACTTTCTGGTGAAAAGCAGGCATTTTTGCTGCAACTACCCCACGTTCTACTGCAGATTACTAAGGAATGAAAAAAAGCAAGAAACAATTTTTTTCTGATGAATAGCAGAGTCTACGCTTTCTTTTGGTAGATTCTGTGTGTACATAGGTATAGTACACAATGTTCTGTGGCTCCAAAAATCAGTGAAAATGCTTAAAAATCCTGGCAATATGGAGCACTCTGCTCTGAAAAGGTCTGGCAGTCAATGTGTGTGTAATGTGGAAGCCACACATGGTGACCATGCTAGCTGCAATTAAGGTGTCTTGTGTTTAGTTTTTTTGCTTGTTTGTTTGCTTTTGAAGAACACAATTCACTAAAAAGCATTTATTTAAAGTTTTGACAGAAAAACTTCTGTAATGGGTCAGGACCAACTAATAATGTCCTGTTTCAGTAAGATAAGCACATTGTAAAACATTTACACTGAGGCACCTTGTCATTTTTCCTGTGTGACTAAGGATAAAAGCCAAACAGAGCAGGAAAGTTTGAAAAAAGTAATTTGAAGTGGTTCTCAAAATTATTCACACCCTCTAATCATAGATGGAAAAAAATCAGCTGTAGGTGAAATAAGCTGAAATTGACAAAAGTAATAATAAACAAAAATTCTATGAAAATCATGACATTTAGTTTGAATTGTGGTTCAACAGAAATATTACAAATTAACAAACAAAAAATAAAGAAGCTGCATTTTGTTGAACAACATTTTGAGTAAATCCCTGCAATTAGATGTTTTCTGTAATGTTCAGAAAGAGTTCTGCGCCTGTTGACAGGTATTTTGGTCCACAGTTCATGGAACGATGCTCTAATGTGTCTGGGACAGTTTTTTTTATCATTATTATTATTTCCAACCACAATTCAAAAGCAATATTTTATTTCACTAAATTCTAATTTTGAAATTTTTCATTTATTAGTAGTTCTTTTAGTTTCCTGTTGTTTTAATTTATATTGTGAATTCAACCTTTTCTTTAATTGGAATGTATGAATAATTTTGAGGACGACTGCATGTTCATCTGGCCCCACCCACTGATGGAGGCCAGCAGCTAGACGTAGCTGTCCTCCCTGTTCGTCCTGAACACAAACTGCTGCGGGTCCGAACCTGCGAGTGAAGCAGCTGCACCCTCTCGCTGGCGTCCAGCAGCTCCTGCTCGGCCAGCCTCCGGCTTCTCTCCGTCTGCTCCAGCGCTGCTCGGATCTCCTCCATCTCGGCCTGCATTAGGTTGTTCCTGCGCTCGGACACGGCGACCTGCTCTCTCATGTCGTCGCTGCTCCTCAGGGCGTCTTCCAGGTGAATCTGGACCTCCTGCACGGTTAAAAAAGAAACGATGCAGCTCCTGGTTTGATCCCATGAAGCCAACTCTGCCCACCCTTCACATATCCTGACTGCACATCCCACCTTCAGCTGAACTTGGATGTTCCTCAGCTGTTTCTGGGCCTCGGCCGCCTGCCTGTTGGCGTGGCTCAGTTGGACCTCCATCTCGTTCAGGTCTCCCTCCATCTTCTTCCTCACTCTCAGGGCGTCGTTCCGGCTCCGGATCTCGGCGTCTAAGTTACTCTGCATCGTGTCGATGACTCGCTGGCTGTTTCTCTTCAGCTGTTCGATCTCTTCGTCCTTCTCGGCTATCTTCTTGTCCACCTCAGACTTCACCTGGTTCAGCTCCAGCTGGACCCGCAGGATCTTGGACTCCTCATGTTCAAGTGAGGCCTGAGTACAGACGCAGGTCTTGCAGCCATAATCGCCTCAGATGGGAGATGATGTGCACGTTTGTTGTCATTTTCTTACCTCTGCTTCTTCCAGACCCGTCTGAGCCTCGAACTTCTCCTGCTCAGCCTGCTTCTTTGACTTCTCAAGCTCGTGGATGGTTTTTCCCGTCTCTCCCAGCTGCTCAGTGAGATCCATTATTTCCTCTGTCATAAAGACAAAAAAATGCTGATCTTCTACTCGTAGCTGATAAAAAATAAAAACACAGACAGCAGCATTGTTCTGTATTAATAAAAGGCTTTAACACACGTTGCAGGTTCTTGTTCTCTCGTTTGAGTGTTTCCAGCTGATCCAGGCATTCCTCGAAGGCATTCTTCATCTTGAAGTTCTCTGTTCCCAAAGATCGCAGCTCTTTTAGAGACGACTCCAGCTCTGCTTGACCCTCCTCGTATTTCTGCTTCCCCTCAGCCAGGACCTGCAGGCAGAGACTTCACAGTCAAATGCTTGAGACATGATTTAGTTTCAGGTATGATGCCGTCTGCTGGGTCTCATATCCACAGAGCCTACGGGTGTTTAGTTCAGCTTTATGACAGCGGAGCTGCTGCTGATTGAGTTTAAGGATCTGTTTTTAGACAGATTGAAGATCCATTCAGTGTAATTTCTTTTTCATGGACTAATTATTCAGATCTATAGTGTGATAGTTATGTCGCTTCATCATATTTCTACAAGAAAGTTTCATGAATCATTAAGAAAAAAACAAAGGGTTGAAGTCTGTAGCTTTACAAATAAATGTATTAAGAGTGAAATTTAAAGCAACAATGCTTAATTTATGACCCTGAAACTCTGCATCGCTGACTCATTTTGGTGGCTCATTCCTTACGTACATTCCTGGAGCTGTTGTTGCCCTGGAGCATCCAGAGGCTGAGAAACCACACTTCACAACTTTGTGTTCCAGCCCAGAACATCGCATGAGGGTCGCATTTTATTTTGCATCACATGTCAGCAACTGGATATCAACACACTGGTCATTTTGAACCAGACTATGAACCACAAAAAAGAAAGGAGACATTCTTGGAGGAAGTCAGTGAAAAAAAGGCAGAAAGTGACAAAATGAAAGATAAGAAAAGAGACACCATGGACTGACTGGAGAGCGCCCAGAAAAGAGACAAGATATAAGACAGTTTCGTCCGTTAACTGCGTCGGTTACACACGTAATTTGGTGTGTTTTCGAGGGGCTTGTCAGTCCGTCACTCGACGCAGAGGACGGAGCAATACTACTGGAAACCGTGGGGTCAGTGTTGAGCTGTGTAGCTGGTATACAACCAGGGAAGAACAGGAACTGGAATAAAAACATCACAAAAACTGCCAAGGTCAAATAGCCCAATAAAAGCCCCTGAGAAAGAAAACGCCAAACAGAGAGCATCTGCACACATGACTGGAGAAGCTGAGGAGAAGCTGTGTGAGTGTGTCCGAAAAATACACTCATATCTACAACATCACATCACCAGGGCACGGGGACAGGCAGCACTGCCGCCTAGCGGACAAACTGATTAATGAACCATGGGAACGCAGAAGACATATGGAAGTATGAAGGCAGTCACGCAGAGCAACGCACGAAACGGACGTAGCCATTTACAGTACTTACATAAGGGAGCATAAATGGGCCTTTAGGGGGCACCAAAAAGTTCAGCTGTCAGTCAGATTTTGCTCTATGATGCAGCAAATTATGAGGACCCATCTTTTAATTAAAAAATACTGCCATATATCTATGGGGTTGTAAGATAAGTTTGAGTTTAATCTGCTCCAGTCCAGAATTTTCAGTTAGTCCAGACCTACTGTAAAACTGTGGTTTCTGACCAATTAACCATTAACCAATGACCCATGACAAGGACATTGTAAATGGATGCCTTTAATTGAAGATGAAATTAGGGGAAATTGATTCAGATGTCTTGTATTAGCGTGATGTGAGAGCCAGGCCTCGTATTAGTTGGCATTTAGGAAGAGTTCAATTTTGGGCAAAGTCTCAAGAGACCAGATGCCGTTGGGCCATCCATCCTGCTCCTAAGTGAGAGGCAGGGTAGACAAAAAAAACAACTCACATTCACTTCTAACGGGAATTTAGAAACACCGATTACCCAATATCCATCTGTGTGGACTGTGGGAGGATATTTGGGAGAATGTTCAAAATCCAAGGTTTGGAAACCTTGTTGCTGTGAGGGGATTGTGCAGTCCACCACACCACCATGCAGTCCTGGCATGTTTCTATGAATTATTTTATACTCATTTTGAATTATTGTTTTTGAAAATGTTGATGGAAACAGCTTAATTTGCACATTGAAAAAATTGTCTGAAATATGCAAAGGATTTACACATTCGCACAGATGTAGCCGACAGGATTGCAACAAACTCCGAGGTATCAAACAGGCTCCTCGCATGAATGATTAATTTCAGTTTATAAATCATTTTAAGTACTTAAAATATTTGTTTTTTCATTCTATATTGAGCATTTGAGTTTTTTTTTTTTTTTTTTTTGCCTTCTTTATTTGGAGTTTTTTTTTTTGCCAGTTTGACCCACCAGTTCTCTCTAAACCAGTCATTGGGACCTTGCCTGAGGTGAATTTTCCATTTAGGAGCAAATGTTTGCTTCAAATTTTCAAAACAGCATGGAAAAAACCACTAATAGAAACAGTAAATCAACATTTTTCTTTAGATTCAGCCTCTCTGTATCTCTATCAGTTGCTTTTTTAACCTTGTCAAAATTTCTCTGCTTCTTGTCCAAAGCAGCCGCGGCTGCATTCGACCTCTCCACGTCCATCATTAGGTCCTCCACCTCTCCCTGCAGCCGCTGCTTCGTCTTCTCAAGAGAGGAACACTTGGAGTTAACGGCTTCCACGGCTTCTTCCGCGTCCTGCAGGCGGAGAGCCAGCTTCTTCCTGTAGGAGAGCATGTATCTTACTGAGCGACCCGATGAGAATCCCGTCTGTCTCCACCTGTTACAGAGTTCACTCTTACTTGGCCTCCTCCAGCTCCTCGGTGCGCTGGATGGCGTCCGTCTCGTATTTGGTTCTCCACTGAGCCACCTCGCTGTTGGCCTTGGACAAGCAGCGGTGCAGCTCGGCTTTGGCCTCCTGCTCCTCCTCGTACTGCTCCCTGAGCAGATCACAGTCGTGACGGGATGATTGCAAACCGTGCGCCAGGGCGTTTTTAGCCTAAAAAGCGAGGAAACGACGGCTTTAGCTCTTCATACTTTCCAGCAGGCTCATGTGCCTCATCAGACCTTACCTTCACTTCCTCTTCATGAAGTCGCCTCAGCTCCTCAACCTGCTGAATGAAGGCTTGTTTTCCTCGGGTCAGCTGTGACATTAACGACTCCTTTTCTTCAAGTTGGCGAGCCATCTCCGCTAGATAAGAAGTGTGAGAAGTATTTGGAGGTTTTACCGTGTGGTCATGGTGGGATAAACACTATAATCCTGACCAGAAAGTTAGAATAGTGACTTCAGTTTGATGCTTCAGTTTTTTTTATTGAAAAACCCGGAGCATTCCTTATACTTTTAGGACTTTCATTCGAAGAAAAGTCATCATACCCTTCTCCTTTAGAACCTCTTCAGTCGCAACCAAACCCTGGCTGATGGCAATCTGTTTTTGCCAGATGTCCAAAATGAACTCCTCTGGCTGAGTTAAGGATATTTTGGGATCTTTGCTCTCAGAGCAGAATATAGTTGTATCTCAAAATATGAGACATACAACCTCACAGTTTTCTGCATATATCCCTATCGGTTGATATTGGATCTTAGAATTTAAGAGTTGGACAATGTCGGTATGTCGGTATATCAGATATTGGTGAAAAAGCTTGTGGATTTTTTTGGACTCGGTAGCAGCCATCTTGCCAGTGTTCGCAAATTTGTCATACCCCTTCGTTTTAAGTGTGCATCTGAAAACTCTTTGTCTGAAGGGTTTTGTAACCCCATGACTTACCTCTACCCCTGTCGTAACAGGACTGAGATACCCCTATCCTTACACGTGAACATGCAAAACTAAGGGGAAGGGCTACGGAGGAGAATTGAGTTTGGGCCTAAGAGGAGATTCTCTTAGGAAGGTTTTAATACTATTCCCTGCTCCTGGCTGGGGTTTTGAGCAGAACTGTGAGTGAATTAGGGATGATTGATACCAACATTGCTCCTGTTAACATGCAACCATTAGTTTTTGGTGTGTTCGATCATTAAATAATTACTGATACTGACATGTTATGCTCATTGTTGCGAGGGCAGTATAAATGAAATATGAATGAAACTCATAAATTTAAATACTTGAAGGAAATGCTGACAAAATTATTATTCATGTCCAAAGTTGCTGAAAGAACATAAGTTGACTGCACTCACCATTTTCTGTCGTTAGTCGAGCTTTCTGGCTTGAAAGGTCATTAATGAATCTCAGATGTTCCTCCTCTTTCGTTTTGACTTCGCTCAGTTGATCTTCCAGTGAGCGGCACATTTTCTCTAAGTTAGTCTTCACATATGGAAAAGATGAAGATAAGTTACCGATCTGCACAAGCAGAGCGAGTGAAGTGAACATTTTCTGACCAACCTTTGCTTTGGCCATGGTCTCCATGTTGCTCGACACGTCGTCCAGCTCCAGCCTCAGCTCGCTCTTCTCCTTCTCTAGTTTCTGCCTGACTCTCTGGACGTTATCCAGCTGCTCTCCCATCTCCGCCACGCTGTCGGCATGCTTCTTGCGCAGAGAGGCGGACGTGGCTTCGTGCTGCAGTGAAAACTCCTCCAGCTCCCTGCGCAGTTTCAGGAACTCGGCCTCACGCTTCTTGTTCATCTCCACCTGAGCGGCGGTGGCTCCTCCGGCCTCCTCCAGCCTCTCTGTGATCTCCTCCAGCTCTCTGGACAGGTCCGACCGCTGCTTCTCCACTTTGGCCCGAGCCGAGCGCTCGGCCTCGATTTCCTCCTCCAGCTCCTCGATTCGTGCCTGCACCGAGTTCAGAAGTTAGCTTTGCATCGAGGTAGTTTTACTGTTGATGTTTTCACACTGACCTGCAGCTTTGGGGTTATTTTCACCACTTAGTTCAAACCAAAGAGATAAAAAATCACATTAAAGTTCCTGCATAAGATATTTTACCAGTTAATTCCTGTAGTTGATGTGTAAGATGTGTGAGAAATGAGAACATGACAGCTGAATCCTGTTTGTGGTCTGTAAACTGGTTCAGCAGTAGAGAAACTAAAACCCTGCACATGTGACATGGCAGCACTTCATTTCACTGCTGGGTACTTATTTAATATCTTCCTCACCTGGAGCTCTTTAATCTTCTTCTGGAGCTGAGCACCCAGAGCTTGCTCGTCTTCTAACTTCGTCTGAAGTTGTGACAACTCAAAGTCTTTCCTGGTAAATGAAGCAAAAACTGTGTTTTCTTTGGACTGGCTGTTATAAACACCACAAAGAGTGACTGTTGGGGTTTTTGCTGCTGGTTTTTACAGAAAGCAGAAGAAGAAATTTATTCTCTCTTTCAGTGACAAAAATATCACTGATATCATTGTTTATCATTTTGGATATTTGCATTATTGATGTGGTTTATCTTGGAAATGGATTTCTGCAATAACTGAATTTCTTGCAATTGGCAAGAATCTGGTGATACAATATAATAGTACAGGAGCAGCAATACGATATATTGCAATACTAGAAAGACGATATTGTGTTTACAGCATCGTACTCAAAGCTATGTGTAAAGTTGGTGTGTATGGTGTCATTCATTCACTTAAATATTGTGGAGTTACAATTAACTTCATTAAAGCATTTAGGATTCAAAGGCACATTAAACATTAGCAGGTATTAGCCAACATGTGGCTAGTTCTAATGTTTCTAACAACTTGGTAACTTAACCAACAACTTAAAACCAGACATATTATAAGCAGCTTCAAAGCAAGTCAGCCTGTAGCAGCAGCAGCTGCACTGTAGTCACATGACTCTGAAAGGAATGCTGAATATCGGCCCAAAAAACCAATACCGATATTTTCCGTTATCACATTTTAATGCCAGTATCGGCCGATAATATCTTACATTCCTACTTTTCTCCATAGATAAAATGTTAAATGTATGACAACCATTGTGTTGTCTAGTTTTCTACATGCTGGACTAATGCTAATGGAACAAGATCCTGCAAGGTTTCATAATGGAACAGTATGATTTCACTGCTTTAAAAACTTATAAAAACGACACTGCCTGGCCAAAAAAAAGTCGCCACCTTGATTTAACTAAGCAAATTGGTACGAGCTTGACCATCTTTCATCCGACAACAAGTTATTTAACTCCAACAGTGCAATGAAATGCTTCTCATTTCCTAAACAACCATGTGGAAAGACAAATCCCGTGGTCATGGAAGATGTTAGTCTGTCTGAGAAGGGTCAAATCATTGGCATGCATCAAGCTCAGAAAACATTTAATGGGCCTTTTCCATTCAGCTGCTCAGGGCACGGTACAGCACCACACGCTAAAGACAATCCACACAAGAGAAGCAGCAGTCTACCACCTGGAAGTGGGCGGAGTAAGCGCACGACTGCCGTGATGTTACTGCCGTGCCATGCAGTGGTCAGTAAAGTTAAAAACAATGATGGAGCGTTGGATAATATTGAGGTGTTACTGGTGTTGTTGTTTTCTCTGTGACATGTATGACGCTTATGATGACAATTTTCTTTGACCAATCAGTGGAGAGCCGTCAGGTACGACACGTTATGTGTAGGTTCAGCACAGTTAGCGATAGCTCTGAAACAGGCGCGGAAAATCATAATGGCTCGTAGCGGCTTTTCCCAGAGGAAACACAAATAAAGTGTGCCGTGCCGTGGGGAAGGGTTACGGAAATGTGCAGTGGAAAGGCCCATAAGGGAAATTCAGAAACTACTAAAATAGGGTTCAGAACTGTCCAACGCAATATTAAAAACTGGAAGGATAGTGGGGACCCATCCTCTACCAGGAAGAAATGTGTCCAGAAAAAATCCTGAATGATCATGATCGGCGATCACTTAAACGTTTGGTGAGATCAAATTAAAGTAAAACAACAGTAGAACTCAGGGCTATGTGTAATAGTGAAAGTAAGAGCATTTTCACACGCACAATACAAAAGGAACTGAAGGGGATCGGGACTGAACAGCTGTGTAGCCTTAAGAAAAACAATAATTAGTGAGGCTAACCTGAAAAAAAGGCTTCAATTTGCGAGGGCGCATTAAGATTGGACTCTGGAGCAATGGAAGAAGGTCATGTGGTCTGATGAGTCCAGATTTACCCTGTTCCAGAGTGATGGGTGCATGAGGGTGAGAAGACAAGCAGATGAAGTGATGCAGCAGCAATCAGACTCGACCATCATCAATGCAAGATCTTGGTGAGAAATTAATGCAACACTGGATGGAAAAATATTATCTTGTGACATTGCAGAAGCTTATGGAAACAATGCCACAATGAATGCTGCCGTAATCAAAGCGAAAGGTAGTCCAATGAAATATTAGAATCTATGACCGTTTTTTTTTTTTTTTGGTGGCGACTTTTTTGTAGGGCCAGGCAGTTTACCTAACTGCACCTTTAATGGTACAAAAGCTTGTCACTAGGTGTTGTGCTCAAAAGTACCCTAAACAGAAGGTCAAGCATCTAAGTTAAGTATCTTTGTAGTGTCTAAAGACCAGTATTGTGCTACTGGTGATGGCGTTGTACCTTAATTTAAAAGTAGAAAATGCCTCTTGTGACAACCCAAAAGGAAGATGATGGTTTTCCTCTATAACACACATTCATATCCCAATAAACACATTACAGACAATGTGGTGTTCAAAGTCTCGCCCAAGGAAACTTTGTCATGTGAGGAAACCTGGGTTCAAACCTTCTGATTGGCAGATGATTACACTTTCTCCTGGACGACAGCCAGGGTGACGATAGAAATGAGATGTTAAACAAGTAAAAGGAAGAATACTGTAGTTAAGGGTTTTTAAATCAGAGAAAGAATGCACATATACACACTGCTGTTGGAAAGTGTGACATCACCTTCCTATTAATGGGAAAGTGATCCCCAAATTTAGAGTGGTCGTATATTTCTGCATGAGTGGCAGTGTATTGTATTGATGGCTAGCTCACAAGTAAACCATCCACATCCATGAATATCCTATGAACCAACTTTTAAATCAGCATCCATTGTCATGGACAGAATGCATTAAAGGGTTATTAATAAGGCTCTGATGAAATGAGAGCAACAATCTGTAAATGTTCATATCACGTTATAAAAGCTAATTGTTTTATGTTTGTGTATCCAGCAGATAGATACAGACAGACATCATCATATATTTAGAGTTGTGCTCCAGCAGTTTTTATGGAGCAGTAAAAGGGACGGCTGTAAAGCCAGAGGAGGTTTTATCCCTGAAGCTGCAGCTGCTGGTTCGGCCAATGATGAGCTGCTGTGTGTTACAGACGTGAAATTATTTATTGGCAGCTGTGAAATACCATGTTGACACATGCTGTGTCTGACCCAGCAGCCCACAACCAGTTACCATCACAAAAGCAAACCTAAAAGATGGATTTAAAAGCTCAAAAATAAAAAATGACATAAATAAGCCAACTGATAAATCTCTGTATCTGCTTTCATTCGTGTCTGTATTTTTCTCCATTTTATATGTTTCAGTATAATTCCTCATTTGTTAATTTACACTCGATATTTACATCAAATTTATTAATATCTCTATATATTTTTAACATTAATGAATATATAATCAATCAATCAAGTTTATTCTGGACACAGATGGTTCATAGCAAAAAAGGACATAACAATACAAAACAGACATGACTAAATAATTCTATTTTCAGCATTTTTTTTACCTCACTACCATATACAGCAAATGAAGAAATCATTTAAACAAATATGTATGTTTCAATAAATAATCAGTTAATAAACTTTATTTATTTTTGTCAAATGCATTTGTGCACTTATACATTTAAAAATCCATTAATTTATTTTAATTACATTAACCCTATTATTATGCAGCAAATATATAGAAAAATGATTAATGCGTAAATAAATGAATGAGAAAATAAATCAATATATAGCTCAATAAATAAATCCAGAACTACATGAATATGGAAATTGGTTAGATGAATGAAAATATATAAATATTTATATAAAATACATTAGAATAAATTTTAAAATGAGCACTTAAATTCACTTAAATAAGCACTTGCATTCATAAAAAACAGATGTACTTATTAATGTTTATATCTATTTATATGTGTTTTTTTTAACCCGGACACTTAATGAATTTATTATTCATTAATTTATCTTTATCTTAATTTATTCATGATTACGGCATTTTTAATCCCCAGTTATGTTTGTATCTCTGCAGTCAACTCATCCGCTCTATAAGTAAAATGCTTTTTTTTAAACTTCATATAGTTTATTTTCTCTGTTGAGGACGTTAATTTGCAATCGGCTTGAAAAAGTGTTACATAAATAAAGATTGATTATTTAGCGAAGCTTTCATTGTTTGACATCTCGCCTCACAGGTATATTTTTATAAATTTAACAAAATCAATTAAAATATGAGGTTTTCTTCGGTTCATTTAGGTTTTTTAGAGAGATTCAGTTTCCTGCATACATAGTAACACAACCCATTTTATGATGTTGAACTAAGAATGTAGTAATACAGCTGAAGTACACATTTAGGGACGGCTGCTTTGAGCATAAAGATTTTAACTTCTGTGTTTTGTAGATGTCAGTGTGCTGATGCACTGAGGCAGCAGCTGATCATCAGATTACTGGAATAGAGACAAAAACTACATACAAACATTAGTTTCCTTGAGATTTCTCACAGTTTTATCAGTCACAGACAGTTATGATTGGCCTGATCAGGAGTAAATAGCCTCCGCTGGCTTCTAGGTTGTCTGGATTTGGTGCCAAGTTTCACTCTTTATCTTTTGTTTTTATTTCCACCCAAACTCTTTAGCTGCCAGTGCTCCACTATTTTCAGTAGATAGTTCCTTATCTTCTGTTTGGTTTAATAATGATGATGAAAAAGAAGTTATAATTTGGGCTTAAAAAAAAGAGCAATATAATTCTTGTGCACGGAGGACGTTTAAATCAAGTAAATTTAGAATCTAGCCCCTTCATCTAATTTATCCAGAATGCTTGCAGGGTCTAAAAAAGTCTAAAAATGTCTGAACTTAAGGTCTTAAAAGGTATTCAAAAAGGTCACTTTTTCATCAAAGGTCTTAAATTTGTCTCAATTTTTTACTTTTATTCATTCCTGAGGAGCATTGACCACACACTGTAGTATACACTGAATAACATATCAGAGGTTGATTCTGTCCATCTTTCTGAAAGGTTCAGATATAAGAGGGATATTTTCATTTCTTTTTCTAATTTTCTTAAAAAATTGAAATACATTTAAATGCATTTTTCTTGAGTTGTGCTTGAGTTAACAATAGTATTGTCTGTGTCTGTTATTTGATTCAGTAGTAAAATAAAATCCTTTGTTACTTTTTCAGGCAATTATTGTGTGATTAATCAGGATAGATAAATTACAAACCCTGTAACTATTTTTATTATCAAGTCCTATTTTGAATTTATGGGATTATTTGAATGTTTCTAATAATCATAATGGTTTTAACTTTGATTTATAAAGGTCTTAAAAGGTCAATTTAACTTGATGAAACCTGCAAGAACCCTGCTTATCTCTTTCTTCTTGTTGTTATGTCATCTAGCGTTTGATTACTTCGGTATTAAGTGTGACAGTAACTCAAAGTGTATCATTAACACGTAAATTTCCCCCCTCTGGGTGTGTTATCTGTACATTTAAAGGCATATGCCTGGGTGACATTTAGCCTCCCCCCACAGTCACCTGAGTTGGAAAAGTGGGCAGAAGTGTTTTCTAACCGACCCAGCCATTTTGAATTTGGCAGCACTGACTTTAGCCCACTTGTCCAACTCAGGGGACAGTGAGGGGAGGCTAAATTTCACCCAGGGGTGGCATATGCCTTTAAGGCAGCTTTAAACCTTTTAAACTGTTCATTGAGGACCAAAGACAAAAACACTGACTCCTTACTTTTTCAGCTTTTCATCTTGCTGTTGCTTTTCATTCTCCAGATCCATGATGGACTCCTGAGCAAGTTTCAGATCTCCCTCCAGCTTCCTCTTGGCTCTCTCCAGATCCATCCGGACCTTCTTCTCCTGTTCCAGTGACCCCTCCAGCTGAAAGTGAAACCTCAGTCATCATTTACATCATAACGTACTGCTTTCCACCTCTCTAGTCTTTGCTGGATTCTGGCGTAACTCACGTCATCAACTTGCTGCTCTAGTTTGGTCTTGGCTTTCGTCAGAGTGTTCATTTTGTCCTCCTCCGTCTGAAGGTCGTCCAGCGTTTGCTGATGTGCTTCCTGCAGAGCTTTCTTCTCTTTTGATAGTTTGGAGATGTTTTCATCTTGGCTCATGATTTCTTCAGTCAGGTTTTTCACCTAAAGGGACAATCCACACAGTGTAACAGTACCCCCCCCCTCACAAAGCTGATGCATCCATGCTTTGCTGGCTTACCTTGTTTTCCACAGCATGCTTCTCCTTCTCCACTTTAGCTAACGTAAGCTCCAAATCGTCAATGTCTCTCTTCAGCTCGGAGCACTCGTCTTCCAGCTTCCTCTTCTTGGCGGTCAGCTCGGCGTTCACCTCCTCCTCATCCTCCAGTCTCTCCGTCACCTCCTTCAGCTTCGCCTCCAGCTGGATCTTACTTTTGATGAGCCCTTCGCATCGTTCCTCTGCATCCACAAGGTGGTCAGCTTCCTAAAAACGAGAATATGTCCCACCATCGGAGCATAGCAGCGATAACACGGATGTGCTTGGTTTAACTTACCGCCTGGACTTGAAGCAGAAGGTCGTTCTTCTCTTGAACTACGGAGACCATCTTCTCCTCCAGCTCCTTACGACGGTTTTCGGACTTTGCCAGATCCTCTTTGAGTTTGGTGAAATCCACCTTCATTTGGGCCATTTCCTTCTCAGCCTCTGCACTCTTTAGGAGAGGTTTTAGTTTGAAATATAGCTTCATCCATGGCCAGTGTTTTACGTTCATGAAAGAGCGGAAGTTATACTGGAGGGTGTAGATGGCGTCCCTGTTGGTGTAAAACATTTTCTTTAGGGACACTTTTACCATTAAAGATGTTCAAATCATGTTCTTGTTGACATTTCTGGAAATTAGAGGGTCGATTAGAGTTGATATTTTAGTTGCTACTGTGTTCAGGTAAGCCATGTTCCCACTGGAATTAGCAGGTCCATGCAGGTTTTCCAAACCCAGGTTTAGGGCTGTCCCAGTCCCACTTCTGATACTGATACCAATAGCGCAGGTCAAGTATCGGCTGATGCCCAATATTAATACTAAGGGTGCATTCAGAAAGCATAGTCCATAAGTTTCGGTCCGTTTGGGGATTCTGCTCGGTTGGGGTTGATCTTCCGGACCGAGATCGCGTTCACGTTGCACCATAGCCGAACGAGCCCTTTTGAATAACGTTCAAGTCGTGCTGCATTCGGATTCACCGTAAGCGAGGACAAGGCATACAATGAACAAGAAGTTTCTCACAACTTCCATTTCCTCCACGAAATGACATTATTTTGTGCGTACATACGAGGAGCTGGGATATACTTTCATCAGACCAAATATTGATTAAATCTTTTACTTCCTTGTCACTCCACGTCGGACCATGAGCCATTTTTAGAAGTACTGCAGTCCCACACGTGTATTTATCGTAGTGTTTACCCACCTTGCCCAACATTTTACCCACAATGCCAATGCAATTCTGTAGTCCACTTCTTGTATTTGGTCCACTTGAATCGGACCGAGACCTGCGTTTGTAGGCAGACCGAGTGCGCTTGTTTGTTCCGGATCAGTCTGTTTGTGCATTCACAACTCCCCCAAATGAAGAGGACTTTCCAAGAAACAGACTGATTCGAATCAAAAAGCTTTGTGAATGTGCCCTTAGATGTGTTCTAGACCTAATTTTTTCCTTGGTTTATGTTAGGTATCTGTTTTGTGGAACTTCACCTCTAAAAACCTGGTTTACGTATGAGGAAAAACTGACCCAACCTATTTACCAATGGTTATGATTAATTTTAAACGTACAATAAAATAATTTCAAATTAATTAAGACCCAGTCAGCTAGAAGTGCTTGAGAGAAAAGCTGGAATGGATCTCCTAGATCAGCAACTTTTGACACTTTCCCATCCGATCCACAGTTTTTAGTCAATATCGCCTCGATATCTGATACTGTTATCGAACTGGGAGAGCCCTACCTGGGTTACCTTCTTTACAATCGGTATCAGACTCCTTTCTCATTGGCAAAAAAAAAAGCCGTGTCTGATCCTACAATACAGTTTAACTCCTACAATACAAAGGTAAATCCACAGTATACGTAGATGTTAAAGAGAATGCAAAGGCATCAATGATGCCCTTATTAGTTTTTTCATGTAATTATTTTTAATTGTATGTTAATGTTCTGGACTTTTAAAAAAAATCTTTTTTTTATTGTCTTTCATGCTCAAAATGCAGTGGAGAATGATATTTACTTTCTCGCCATCATCTTCTGATATTCCAGCCGGATGAGATAACCGCGACACAGAGCCTGCGTGGACATCACAACCTGGGCTAACCGCTCGTCCCTCATCTCCTCCAAAGCTCCCAGCAGACCGGCTTTAAAAAACACCTGAAAATAGACAATCATTTTTTTTTTATATCTAGTTACTGGCATTAACACTTCCTGAATCTGTATTCCAACTGGTGCGCTGAGTCCAATCCCAAACCTTAGTGTGTCCAAACTTGTACTGGGTGTGATCCACGTCGATTGAGCCCAGCAGCTTCTCTGCAGCTTTTTTGTTATCCATGAACTGTCCCTCAGGAACAGCGCTGGCATTAAGAATCCTGTATCTGAAAGAGGAGATTTAGATGTGAAAATGAGAAAAAACATCTAAAAGTATCTGAACGGTGAAGCTTGATCTACCTCTGCTTGAAGTCTCCGTAGATGATTCTGCTTGGAAATCCTTTCCTGCAGATGCGGATGCCTTCCAGCACGCCGTTGCAGCGCAGCTGGTGAATAACCAGCTGGTTGTCCATGACACCTGAAATGAGGCGATGATTATTTGCTTTATATGCTTTATCGTGTATGTTAAAAAAATGACTATTTGGGAAAATGACCTGGTGTTTTTGTCTCATTTGGTATCAAGCATCGCACAAAGTGAGGATGTGTGGTTCTCAGATTGGTCATGAGCTTCCCAAGATTCTCCTGTTGGAAAATGTACATTTCAACTGTGAAAACAGCAGCCTTTTTTTTTTTAACCACAATTCTAGTTTTAAGATGTAGATCGTCAGAATGATGTAAATGTGGTCTCACCCTGAACAGAGCTGACACAGTTTGGAAAGACGCTCCCTTCTTCTTCGCCCCTTTTTTGCCTCCACCTCCAGCAGGCTCTATATTTATAAGAAGTTCACTCACTTTTTGTCAACTTTTGCATTTCAATACATGAATATAGAAGCTTATGGAAACTTATTGAAACAAATTAAAATATAAGGAAACAGTAGATGAGGATATCTATTTGCCTTCTGCTCCAGAGAAGCTTGCATACAGCATGGCCAGTGTTTTGTTTGACGACTTCTGGTAAAGCTGCACCACCGACTCATTCAGGGGGTCTTTGTTCTTCTCCAGCCAGCCGGTGATGTTGTAGTCCACGGTGCCGGCATAGTGCACCAAAGTGAAGTGAGCTTCAGGCTTCCCTTTCACCACTTTGGGCTTCAAGAAGCAGTTGTTCTTGCCAAGATGCTGGTCATAGAGTTTGTTCTTAAAGGACGTGTCCGATGATTTTGGGAACATGCACTCCTCTTCCAGGATGGAGAATATGCCCATGGGCTTGGAAACAAACCCTTCTTATTAGTCACACTGAGACATTTGCGACAGTATGCAGGTTAACATGTAATACTCAGCAGTACCTTTTCAATGAGCTCAATGCACGCAGCCAGATCCATACCAAAGTCGATAAACTCCCAATCAATGCCTTCCTTTTTGTACTCTTCTTGCTCCAGAACAAACATGTGATGGTTGAAAAACTGTTGCAGCTTCTCGTTGGTGAAATTAATGCAGATTTGCTCCATGCTGTTGTACTAAACAAAAACAAAGCAGATCAAACGTTCAAATAAAGACGCATGATTCAGATTTTCTGATCTTATAGATCTAGCTTAAAGATCTACATCAAAAATCTCAAAGCCGGCGATGTCGAGAACTCCAATGAAATGTTGTCGGGACTGTTTAGTGTCGAGCTGCTGGTTGATTCGCACGACCATCCACAGAAACATCTTCTCATAGACGGATTTGGCGAGAGCACCAATGGAGTTGTACACCTGTAGAGAAAATAAAGGAAGTCGTGGAGGGTTTACTCATGAGGCTCAGATGCCTAAAGGAGACAAAATAACCAGGATCCAGAGCTGTTTATGCGAAATACATAAGTTTGTTGTTGTTGTTGTTGTTTGTATTTTTTTTTTTTGTCATTGTGCCATCATGACCTTTCAAAAAATATAGACTGATCCAAAATTTATTTTAAAACAAATACAAAATAAGTGCTAACCTGAAGCTAATAGGAAAAGAGCTAAAGTTACCTAAAAGAGCTGTAGAGAGACAAAACACCTGCAGATGAAAAAAAAAAACTTCACAGATACTGGGGCTGAACAATATATCACAAATTTGTCATCATCCCAATATTAGTCTGCACACACAGTATAATATTGAAAGAGGAGGGGGGGAAGATGAAAAAGTGAGAAAAAAAAAGAAAAAAAAAAACATAATAATAATAATAATTTTCCGACAAAAAAAAAAAAAAAATAAAATGATGAGGTTATCTAAAATAAAAAATAATGATATTTTTTGTTGGATATGGATAAAAAAAAAAAAAAAGTATAATAAAAAAAATATATAATAAGAATAATAATAATAATGAGAGAGGTCTAATAATAATATAGGGGGGAGAGAGGAGGGGAGAAATAAAAAAAAAAAGATGAGATATGTATGTATATAATATATATAAAAAAAAAAAAAAAATAATAAAAAAAAAAATGCATATTCTAAAAAGAAAAACAAAATAAAAATTATATTAAATAAAAAAAAAAAGAACCAGGAAAAATTCAACACAAACAAACATATCCATTTATAACGTATCCATATATTTAAAAAAGTTACCTGATGTTGTTCCAGTCGCAGCTGTACAATATGTTCTTGAGATGTGTACCAATGGCCAATCAAATAGATTTTTCTTATACAACAATGTTGTGTTTCCTGATATCTCAATGAGCTACCAACTACCTGTGTCTGAAAAATGCTGCATATCCAAGTATTTTATTAACAATGAATCATATTGTCATTGCAACTGCAGCCTGAGTGGATGCTATATAGATGTTCACCCCTTTAAGTCCTGAAATTTTCACCTAAAATTGGTTATAATGGATAAAAGACTTGTTGTGGACCAACTATTTATCTGGGACTCCGCAGGATGGCCAAGCTCTCCTTGAGGGATGGGGTAAGAAGCTCAGTCATCTGGGAGGGACTCAAAGTAGAGCCGCTGTTCCTCTGGATCCAGAGGAGCCAGATGAGGTGGCTCAGGCATCTGGTACAGATGCCTCATGGTTGCCACAATGTTAAGGTATTTGGGCTCATCCCACCGGGTTGAGACCCCAGGGAAGACCCAGGACACGCCGGAGGCACTATGTCTCTCGGCTGGTCTGGGAATGACCTGGGATCCCCCTGGATGAAGCGGCGGCTTCATCTGCTTCTATGGCTGCCTAATATCACAGTGTGGGGTCCTGTCACTATGCCTCAGATTGATCATGCACCCTGGCTGCTTGGCCACAGGGATGTCCCTTTGGCTGACTGGCAAGCATGCATGACTCTCACCCAGGAGTCTGTGGGATCAAATCCCACCCGGGCCTTCAATTTTATACCTTGCCACATTCTGGTGTGGTTGGCCGGATCCATGTGCAACACTGGTAAACAGTCCATAGATTTGAAATTGGTGGCAGCCTGCATGGAGCACGAAGACGGGCTTGTGGGAAGAGGGGAAGAGATGTGACAGTGTGGGGTCCTGTCACTATGCCTCAGATCAGGGATGGGCAACTCCTGTCCTCGAGGGCCGGCATCCTGTAGGTATCCGGAATTTCTCTGCTACAACACACCTGACTCCAATCAACAGGTAATTATGCAGAGTTTGATGTGAAGCTCTGCACAAGTCACAGGGAAACTTCTGATACCTGCTGGCCCTCGAGGACTGGAGTTGCCCATCCCTGCCTCAGATTGATCATGCGCCCTGGTTACTTGGCCACAGGGACGTCACTTTGGCTCACTGTTTAGCGCGCATGACTTTTACCCTAGTGTCTGTGGGATCAAATCCCGTCTGGGCCCTCGCTGCGTACCTTGCCACACGAAGTAGGGAAGTCTGGGCTTCCCTGCTTAGGCAGCCGCCCCCACGAGTCGATCCCGGACAAGCAGAAGAAGACAGTAATGTACTTTTACTGGACTCTTGCTGATATGTCTGGACCATTTCTGTTGCAGTATCATCTGCTACTAAAGTACAGTATGACTTCAGACATATACTATATTTGTGACTAATCAGATATAAATGTTTGAGTCTGACTGTGGTCTGGATGGTATACATCATTCACATCTCAAGAATCTTAGCTTTCCAAATGTGTAAAACATGTGTAGTTACTTGAAAGTGAGACAGAGTAAAATAGATGCTTGTCCGTCCCGCAGGACATTTGGTACCAACAGGCATTTATAGAACAATAAAGCCTAATCAATGGTTATGAATGATGTTCTAAAGTTGAAAAAAAAGAATATGGAAGGGGAAAAACTTTGTGATTGGTTGTCTCACCTGTTGGACATTTTGTCCTTTGGTGACATACTCGTTTCCAACTTTCACTCGAGGATAACACAAGTTTTTCAGCAGATCAGCAGAGTTCAGGCCCATCAGATAAGCAGCTTTATCGGCTTCTGCAATCAAACATAAACCCATCTTTTCATAATCAGTCGCTGTTCTGCTTTTCTACGACGCTGCATCAAAGCTGTGACTACCGTCCTCACCCTCGGTGCCGTCGGGCTCGGCCTGCTCCTCCCGCTGTTTCTGCTTGAACTTCATATTCCCATAATGCATCACAGCTCCTGTCAGCTTGTAGGCTGATGCTTTTTCTTCAGCAGAGAAGCCCAGAATGTCAAAAGCTTCCTGGGTTTAAAAAAGATGCAAAATCACATAAGAAGCAAAAGAGATTCAGCGGAACAAACACGCTGATTTCATGGAGTCAGCTCACATCAGTGGCCATTAACTCCTCTGCATCGTTGATGCTTTTGACGCTGATTTCACCCTGACTTACGAAGGCAAAATCATAGGGGTTGGTGGTGATGAGAAGCAAATCTGAAGAAGGTAAATATAAACTCAGATTAATGCATTATATTAAGGCAGAGGGGGGGGGGACCTTGGCCCTCGCCCTGCGGGTTTTCCACATGCCCACGCTCCTACACACCTGATTCAAATAAATGAGTCAGTGTGTGAAACTTGATGGCTGTTGGATCCATTTGATTTGAATCAGGTGTGCTGGAGTGGGGGCACATATAGAAAACCTGCAGTACTGCTGCCCTCGAGGACAAGGGATCCCTACTGCATAAAGGCATCGTGAGGTAAATATAAAAAGCACAAAAAGTAAGGACATTTGTGTTTGCTTGACTTTTTCTCCATTTTAATGACTCAAACTAGTTACACATGGTTGGGAAGCCTGATTAGAAACCTGTACAACACGGTATGACTTATAAGGATTGTGCTTCTGTGGAATGATTAATATAGCTGAATATATACTGTAGACACACCAAGTCTAGCAGACTGTCCGTGAATGCAGCGCATTTCCACTTGCCATTGATTTCTAACTGATAACACATCACAAATGTCCTGAATCTGGGACCGAATTCCATTCTCCAGGATGACAACAGTCCACCATAGAGCCTGAATCATCTCAGACTTCCTCCAGAGTTTGGGTATAAAGAGGAAGGACCTTAAGGAGGTACAAAGCTGTTGGGCTGATGTCTTCTACATTACTGAGGTCCCTGACAGTGGAACTTAAGTATAAGGATGTCCGATATGTATTATTTATCATCGTTTTTGAAGACCTCCTCGCAAACGAGATGATGCATCTCAAAGGGTTACCCCCTCTAATAAAATTCTAACTTGTCATTTTTCCTTATTACTGAGGGAGAGTTAAATAGTCCAATGCATGAAGAAACTCGGAACAAAAGTGAAAACTAACAGGAAAATGTTTTAGGGGATTTTGATGTATTATTGGGGGATACAACCCACATGTTCAGCTTTTTCTAATTCCACAAGAGGACAATCCTTACAAGTTCTACCTCCACTATGCTAAAGGTGGACAGAACTGCGTACGGCGACACAGCAAGCGGAGTAGTATCACTGGAAACTGTGAGGGCAGTGTTAAGGGGTATCGTCAGTGTGCGACCTGTTGAAGAAACAAAAAAGAAGAAGCCGTTGTATTTAATGGCCGTGCAGACCACTGCCATCTACTGTGCTCCCTCTTTTTATGCCTCTCTCTGAGAATATCATGACCTTTGCACTGCCGTCTGGTGGATGTGTTGTCTTGGAACCCAAGTATGAAAGCAGTGACGTTTAAAGACACATTTATGATTCTGGCGGATCTGATCTCCCTCAGGTGGGAGTCGTACCACCAGAAATCCTGGGGGCAGTATTGAGCAGTATAGCCGATGTGCGACCTGCTCTCAGTCCTGGTGCTCAAGGACCTCTGCCCTGCTGGTTTTCAAGATGTTCCTACTTTAACACACCTGACTCAGGTGAATGGCTCGTTTGCAGCTTGCAAAGAACTTGATGAGCAGTTCAGTTGGCTTGAATCAGCTGTGGTGGACTTGGAAACCTGGAATACATGCAGGGCAGGGGTCCCTGAGGACCAGGATTGAGAAACTCTGTGCTAAAGGAACAAAGAAGAAGAAGCAAAGTATTTAACGGCAGCACAGACCACCTCTGTGGACTGCTCCCTCTCATTTTAATGTCTCTTTCTGAGAATGTACATCGCTGTTAACTCCTCCAGTGCCGCCATGCTTGGTCTGAAAGTAGAAATCGGCAGTGGGTGGGATTTTCAATCCCAATCCCGCAGGCCTCCCTTCACCTGACCACATGAGGGATTTGCTTGGGTCCAATGATTTTAATGTATGAAGATGATCTTCACTTTACAATATATGCGGGACTTTTTCCAGAGGGCAGCACAAAGAGCAAGTCTTTGATTGACAGTCCATACACAGGCCACCCTGAGACATCCAAATGCTTTTCTAGTTGAATATTGATGATAATGATGTTTAACAGAGGATGATGAGACAAGTCCATTGACCAAGTCCTACTCTGTGGACATTCCTATTTCACGGGTTCCAGAACTCAAAGATGTATTCTGTACTCTGCACTGCCCTCTGGTGACGAACAACCATCACAACAGAAGGAATTTATGAAAGTATGAGGGCAGAGACGTTTGAATGGATATACAATCATGGAAAAAATTAAGAGACCACCCTTGTTTTCTCATATTTCTTGGTCATTTTAATGCCTGGTACAAATATCTGGACAAATGATAACAACAAAAATAGCTCATGAGGGTTTAATTTAACTGATATCTAGCCATTTCCATGCTTTTCTTGATACGTTCTTACGTCAATAGCTATGGCATCGTACTGCCAAAAACAGCTTTTAGGCATTCTATATGTTCTTTTCTGTCTCTTTTAGTCACATGATTCACACCACAGTTGGTACTCAATTGCATAATCATAATTTTTGATGACAAGGGTGCTCTCTAAAGTTTTTCCACGGCTATATTTACAAATGTAAGGGAAGCATAAACCAGCCATTAAGATAACTAATCAAACTCAGTTGTGTTTAATAAAACAGCATCAGGTATTATTAAAGGGGAGAAATAATCAAACACAAATCAACTTACTTTTTGCAATAAGTTTGATGAATATCTAGCTATAAGAAAAAAGTAACTTAAGTTCCAAAAAATGAATGATTTTACCAATAAGTTCAGGCTTCTTGTTGCAAGTAAGCTGATAGAAGATGTGATAACTTCTCTCCGCTGACAGCTGGAATGTCACTCTGGATTTCTCCAGCAGATCTGAGAAGAAAAGGCAGTAAAATGAATTTAAGTCTTCTGTTCTTCTGAAGAGCAACGTGAATAATTTGATATTGATCAGTAAACTCACACGTTTCGATGTCTGCAGATGCCAGTTTACCGGTGGTGCCGAAGTGTATCCGGATGAATTTACCCTGCGGGCAGAACAAGCTTTAGCTCTGGAGATTTCAGTTAGGATCAGATTCGTAAAAGTCGTTCAGGTTCACTCACAAAGCGAGACGAGTTGTCGTTCCTCACAGTCTTGGCATTCCCAAAAGCTTCCAGAAGCGGGTTGGCCTGGATGATTTGATCCTCCAGAGTCCCCTGATGAGGAGCAAATGTGTGAATATGCGACTCACGACTCCTAAAAGCAAACAGGACTGACGGTGAGATCACCTTCATCTTGTTGCTTGCCTCCTTCTTCTTGTCTGCAGCCACTGCGATTGTGGCAAAGTACTGAATGACACGCTTGGTGTTGACGGTCTTCCCAGCACCGGATTCTCCACTGAAAACGATCCACATTCAGACGTTATCATCAATCTGATGCCCTCACCGACAAACAAAACCTCCGTTATACTTACGTGATGAGGATGGACTGATTCTCCCGATCTGAGGACAGAAAACAGGAGTGATACGTGGGGGTGAAATGTTGGGACGTGTCTGGATGTGCTCTGCTACAGTACCGGTGAGCATGAACTGGTAGGCGTTGTCAGAGAGAGCGAAGATGTGAGGGGGGACCTCCATCCTCTTCTTCCCTCTGTAGGCCTTGACCACCTCCGGGTTGTAGACTGGGAGCCATTTGTAAGGGTTCACGGTCACACAGAAGAGTCCGGAGTAGGTCTGCATGGAAAATACAGCAGGTGTTTATCCAAAAAAGAGAAGAAAACTGAACTCAGCAGCAAACTTAAGGAGAATATAATACTTAATAATTCTCTCCTAAATCTTCAGGGTTATTAAAGTTTTTGTTTATTTTCTGTCACTTTGCTTCTTTTTGTTGTGTTTTTGTGTCTCTACAGAAATTGACAGCCTCTTTTTTTCTATACTTTGCATTTTCTGAATTGTTTTGTATACGTTTGTTGCCTTTTTTTGTTGTTTTGTGTCTCTTTTTCAGTTATTTTGCTTCTCTTTCTGCTTACATTAGGAAACAGCTGCTCTCAGGTTTGCATGTTGCACTTCTGTTCAGTTTTTTGTATCTTTTCAGTCATTTTGCCCATTTTAGGTTTTTTTTTTGCCTCTCTTCCACGTTTTTGTATATTTGTGGTTTTGTTTAACATTTTATTCTTTTTGTCGTCTTTTTGGAACAACTCTGCATAAATTTATTTTATGTTGATTGTTTTTTTTAGCCCCTTTACATCTTTGTGCGTATATCTTTTGAACATGTTTGTACTTCTTAGTTATCTTCTGGCTTTTGTAGTTGTTTTGGAAATGCTAATTTATTCATCTGACTCGTTATTGTTGCTGTTTGTGTTGTTTTTACCCTTACATGGTGATAATACAACTGCAGTTTCCCTCTGGAATTCATTAGGTATTTTTCATGCCATTTTCATATCACGTTCCATTTGTTTTTAATAATTTTTGTTTAATTTTTTATTTTGTGTCACTTTACGGTTAAATCTGTCGAGTAAACTTAAATATTATTGTAGTTCTTAGTGCCTATAAACACGACTAAGCAGAGAATTATTGTTTCCTCATGGAATTGTATACAGTCGTCCTCAAAATTCTTCATAACCTACAATAAAAGAAGGGGAAAAAATCAGCTGTCAATGAAATAAGTTGAAATTAACAAAAGCAACAATAAGTAAAAATTCTATGAAAATCATGACTTTGAAAGAAATATTAAAAACAAACACAAAAAAATAAAGCAAGTAAACAAGCATGATGGGACGAATGCGCAGCGTCCGGTGGCAACCCTGTTTACGGAAGTTGGGGATTCTGCACATGCGTGCTGCCTTTGGGTCGGTTAGAAAACACTTCTGCCCACTTGTCCAACTCAGGGGACTGCAGGGGGAGGCTAAACTTCCCCCAGGGGGGGTCATATGCCTTTAAATTTAACTTGCTGAAACCTGCAAAGAGCATCGTTAAGCTGATGAATCTCGTTGACTTACGTAGATCATCCATGCTGCATATCGCTCCTTCAGGTTGAACAGCACTGCTGGCTCGTGCAGGTGCGTCATCATCACCATGTCTTCGATCTTATCAAACTTGGGAGGGTTCATGGGAAACACCTGGTCATCCTTCACAGTTAAATCCTGAAACATTTCAGATAATAAAACCCATGAATGTGAAAGTGATGGTCAAAGTCTAAAACAGTAAAAGGCTGCAGGACGTTCACTCAATCACAAATGTGGAAAAGAATCCAGATTTGTTCATGTTGAGGTTTAAACAGAAGCAGCATCTGAAGCTTAGGGGGGATGGAAAGTCTCAGATATTAAATATAGGACCATTTTTTCATCTGATCTATCAGCGGGTCCACCCACTCTGCCGTCCTTGGTCTTGACAGTGACTTTGCCGTCCACCCTGTCCTGGATCTCAGCCTTGACAAACAGCTCTTTGTCATCGCTGACGAAGCACGCCGTCTTGCCGTCAAAAGGGCGGTTCTGAGCCTCGGCTCTCTCCTTCTCAGACTTACGGAGGAACTGGGCCGCCTCCCCAAAAACTGCCATTTCCCCATCTGCGCTCATTTTCTCCCCCTAAATCAGAGACAGAGCTCCATCAGCATCACAGCTGTTACATACTTGTTGAACAGACGTGCAGAGCAACATATACTCACCCACTTTACTGCACCACAACAAAAACAGGAGCTTGATTTTTTGTTTTTTAAGAGAAGAAACAGAAAATGCCAGAACTTTTCAGAAACTTCTGCACTGTAGCCGTTTTTCCCTGCAGGATCATCACCCTGCAACACAAACCAGTTGCTGCTTTATATATCAGCCCATTGTCCTTGGTGCGAAGCCTTCCTCCTTTACATGGGCATGCACCGGTAGAGTTACAGGAACCTGCCGCTTGGCACTAACAAGGATGGATTATGGATTCAGCACAAGATGCAGCGCGGTTATATTTAGATTTTGACTCAATAAAATGTCACGTTTGAAAAAACAAACAGCGATGTCTGAAAATGATGTCAAGATGAACAATTAAAACACCGCTTATCGATAGATAAAGTAACATAGGGAGTAGCTAAGATGATGATTGTGATGGAAAACCTAATGTGAGTTTAACCGGACGTGGAGCTAGAGTGGAGGCCAGGGTGGCACATGCCACCTCTGAGATCTGATTGGACACCTCAGATGACTGACAGTGTAGGACAGAAACGTCTTTCCTGACACACATGGATCACCAGTATCACCACCAAGCAGCAACCTCTGGCGAGAAAACTTTCAGGTTGCCCAAAAAGTGTATATCACTCTTCATCCACGAGGGGCTGCAAAACAGAGCAAACATTGTCTCCCACGTTAAAAAGACCGACTTTGCAGCAGAAATAAACATGTTTACAGCAGAGAGAAGTGTTTACAGTAGAAATTAATATTTTTACAGCAGAAATAAAAGTGTTTACAGCCTGGTTCAAAAAATCCTTTTAGGTTTAACAGGTCAAGTTTACCTTCATGTCAACTGTGAAGGGGGTGAGTTTTTATAACTCATCCGTTTAGATGTTTAATCTTGAAATTACACATAATTATGGGTGTGTGCTTTTGATTGACAGGTGGCAGACCAGGTCAGGCCTGTCGGCCTGTAGCTAGCAGTTAACTCCTTGTTTGCTCCAAGAAGGCGGTTTTTAGCCAACTAACAGCAAGTCAGAGCATGTCTTACCTTTTTAGCCCGCTGATTAGGTGGCTAATCTTCTCTCCTGTTAGTTTCGAGTTAGCTCGGTTAGCATTTAGTCAGAGTACATTGGCTGTCAATCATTTGCCCTGAGGCACATTGATTGCCCATTTTTGGATTTTGACCCAGCGAAGCTGGCAATGATGGGAATGCCCAACTGGCTTCACTTTTATTTCCTCAGAAACCAACAGGTGACGTAGTGGAAGGTTTGTTCCCTTTTTTACGGTCTATGATCACTGAACCAGTTTAAAGTAAACTTCAAGGTGGTTTCCTTATTGGTCATCCGTTGCAAATATCAAAATCTGGCTGCTCATTTCAAGATGTGATTTTCTCCCTGTGCAAGTACAACTACCTATATTATGTAAGATCTGTTAGCATGAAGCTAGTAGTGATTAGCAGTGCCAATCTAGTTATATGGTAGCACCAGATTAGTTGAAGAATAAAGTGGGGAAACCAGTATAGGGATGTTTAATATTGGCTTTTTACTGATATCCAATTTTGTCCAACTCTTAATTTCTGTAATCAACCGATACCGATATATGCAGACACTTTTACTTTAAAATGAGAAAGAACAACACTCAAAAGAATTGCATTACAAGACTAGTTTTGAGGGATTTTTAGCTAAATGATGGACTTGAAATTAGTGTTTTACGACTTATTTTAAGATATTTCTTTCCGTCTAGAGCAGTGCTTCTCAATCCTGGTCCTCAGGGACCCCTGCCCTGCTGGCTTTCAAGATGTTCCTACTTCAACACACCTGACTCAGGTGAAAGGCTCGTTAGCAGCTTGCAAAGAACTTGATGAACATTTCTGTTGATCTGAATCAGTTGTGGTGGAGTTGGAAACCTGGAAAACACGCAGGACAGGGGTCCCTGAGGACCAGGATTGAGAAACCCTGGTTTAGAGTCTCAGTATTTTTCCTTATTTCATAAAAATCTTACCAAGTGTAATTATCTTACTACATGGACAAATAATTTAACTTGATTTTAGTCTGATTCTTCTCAATTTCAGTGTTTTTTAACTGGAGGACCACAAATTTTGCAGTGTGTTAAGTTGTTTATGAGGATTTTTTTAATTTTGAAATTAATTAAGACCGTTTTATTCAAGGACCTTTAATGTACCTTACAAGGAAGTTTCCTTGTCAAGAAAAAAAGGGAAAAAAAATCTAAATATATGAGGAAAACTTATAAAAAAAATACTATTATTAAATTATTGATAATAATATGAATTTACACATAAAATGTTTAATTCAATTAAATTTTCTTGTGAAACACCCAAAAATATCAAGGATGATCTCTGTAAGCTTACTAAGAGGATTTATATGAAGATTCCTGCTAAATTTCCTTTTATATTGTAAATTTAGCATGTTTTATTACATGCTTCTGCAACTCTGCGTGTTAACATTTTCACCCACATCCTGCAACTTAAAGAAGCTCAGCCACCACCACATCGTCATTAGCAGAGCTGCAGGTTATTTATAAGAGCTGTTTGAGAATAAGCCGAGTATTCCTCTTGATTAACCAGCATGTTCAGAGCAGGCCGAGGTGATAACTGTCCGGACTCGAATGGGCAGACAACCTTTAAAAGTGGATTTGAAGAGGATTGATTATGTGCCTTTTAGAGGATTATTGCTGGCAGCTGCTTCGGAAATAAAGGCCATCAAAGCCTCAGCGGGATACAGTTGTTTTAACAATGAGACGGTGGCAGCGCTCCAAAGCAAACAGTGCAGTGTGAGGAGAGCATTGTGCATCGCCGGCTTTGGAGGGCGTCAGTGATCTTCAGCGCCGACCAATCACAGCTCACGGAGAACAGCCCTGTCAGTTGTTGGTGGCTAACGTTTCAAGTGAAGCTTTTGTTGGTGGTTATCCAGTCCAGTAGCTGTAATGTCACGGCAAGGTGAAGTAAGGGACGGCATTTAGGTTTCATCTTCATCACACAGTTGATATCAGCTGATGTTGTTGAACTCGGCTCGCTTTCCCTCCAAAAACCCTGTAAACTTCACACAGCAGCATAAATGGCTTTTAACTGGTTCAAATTTCTGGAGTTTCCCATAAAAACTTGATCTTGTGTGTTTTTTATTCAGGGATATCTTTAAAGTTAAGGGAAAGGGTCGAGGGAGTGAGCTTTCTTCTTTCTGGTCTTCTTTGTAGTCATTGTTAGCCATCAGAAAGGATGTTTCATTCGCAGGTTTTACGAGATGAAATCCTAAATCTGGTTTTACTTTTCCAAAACAGATTACAGCAAATATGTTAAGCAGAGATGTATGAAGAGAAATAGTTTGTAGAGGAAAAACAGTCATTTTGAGGTTCTTTAGTCAGTTTTGTTTAATCAAATCCTGTGAGATCTGAAAGCAGACTGATGCTTCCTGGTACAGGTATTGATAACCTCAGAAGAAGGTGTGTTTGAATTAGTTTAGGATGAGAATAAAAGCAAATTGATATTACTCTAACCTTTTTAAAATAAAAAAAAACATCTTATATTTTTCTCTTCAAAGAAATTCAGTCTCAGCTTACATGTTTCCCTTACCAAACAGAAATATTCCTTAAGAACATGTCATTAAGTATACTCAAGTACAGTGAGATATATCCCCCAAGTGTACTTTTATTTACTAAGTACACTAGCAGTATACGACAGTATACTTCTTGGGACTAAATTGGCCCACTTTAAGAATTTAAAAGTACACTTTCAAGTATTCTGAAAGTAATCTTCTAGGAATACTGTTAGTTTACCCATACTAAAACTTCAAGCTTAGTTTTACTTTTAGAAAGTACACTTTTAAGTATATTAAAGTACACTTTTAAGTAACGAAAAGTAATATATATGACATGAACTGGGGATTTTCCGGTGTGAGAGCGATAGCCCTAACAAGATAGTATTAAAAACATGATAGAATGTACATCTTGTAGTACGCCACAAAGGAACCTGTATGTGTGAAAATTTACTATGAATACTACTATTAAAGCATATTGTTTAAAAGTTTAAATAAGTATAGGCTAAATATACTTAAACTTCTAGTTTATTTATGAATAAATGCCAAGTAAACTTGAAGTATATTTCTGAAAAGTACATCAACAGTAAACTGAAAGTATACTGTCTTATTTAAAGTTTAAGATTAGTAAACTTAAATCATATCATACTACTTTTTGGTAGAGAAAGGTTGGAAATATACATATATATATACATATATATATATATATATATATATATATATATATATATATATATATATACACATATATATATATATATATCTAAAAGGTGAATAACTTATTTAATAAAATACAGCCCTCTCTGAACATGTGACCTAACTTCCCAGACCTAAGGGCCGGGGGGTGTTTCCCTCTTCGTGATGGTTGGTGAGATTGACGTAAACATGATGTCATCAGCATAATTCTAATGGATCCCACTTTTTTTTTTTTTTTTTTTTTTTTTTTAAGAGGGTTCAGTTGTGCAAATTAAAGTTGGTGTTATGGGGGACTGATGGAAAGTATCCTCTTTATTTCCATGTTTAAGCACACTCTAGCATTATGTGCAGATTCACTGTTGTTTGCTGAGTTTTTGTTCAGTTTTTAAAAACCTTTGGATAAAATGGCATCCCCCAAAGAAATGCTGAATATATTCAGATGATTTTAAACACAGTAGGACGGAGTTGTTTGTCCCGGATTTATCATCTGATGATGTACTTCTTTTGATGTCAGAATGTGCCAGACTGTGCTGAATTACAACACCAGGGAGCAGAAGACAAATACCTCATTGTTTACAACAACAGCTGTTGTTTACAGCAACATTTTTACAATAAAGTGATGCAGTCATTTTCAGAAACTGTATCAAATATTATATATTAGACATTAAAGGGTTCATTATTATTATCATTAGTAAAATATCCTTCATTTCTGATGTGTTCTTTTGCCCAACATGAACCAGTCGTCTAACAAAAAGCCTGAAGCCAAGGACCTGAAACTATGGGAATATAACCTGATAAGGAAGTGATTACCAGTTTTAAAATGCAGAAAAGGGGGCTGCAGTTACAGACGTGACTCTTTCCATCGCTCTCCATGTTTTCACTCAGCTTTACTTGACTTGGTTCTCCTCTGCTTTGTTTTTACTGCAGATGCAGAATCTCCTCCACAGTGGTCGGACAAACCAATTATCACAGTCACGTTGTAGAGCTGTGGTGACACGTAGACCGCACACACAATTTACCCCGAGTGTGTGTGTGTGTGTGTGTGTGTGTGTGTGTGTGTGTGTGTTCAGTGATTTGTGCACTGAGTGAACTTGCAGCAGACTTTTACAGAGCAGTCTGATGACATTGTGATCATAAAAGATATAGAGCTGCCACTTTATTGGTTTTACCTGTTCAGTTGCTTTATAACCTAAATATCCAACCAGCCAATCACATGACAGCAACTCAACACGTCTAGCCATGTAGGGCTGGGAAAAAATATCGATACAATGAAATATCGCGATATGTTCATTTGCAGATCTCATATAGATATTCTAAAATGTGATATTGGTCTATTTTACCAACGACATCTCGTGAGATTTCACAAAAACCCGCGAGATTACGTGATTGAAGGACAAAATCTCGCGACATTTCGTCAGTAAAATAGATTGATACCACATTTTAAATACCGATATGACATCACCATATGAAAATATTGCGATATTTCAGTGTGACGATATTTTTTCCCAGACCTAGTAGACTTTGTGAAGACGACTTGCTGAAGTTCAAACTGTGGTCAGCCTTTCTGTCACCAGTACCGTCTCCCATGTTTGATTTATGTATTGTTTAGTTGAGAAGGAGAAAACTCACGGTTCATGGTCTACATACAGTACTTACCCTAAATGTTGTTCCTTGATGTGCTATCGGCAACAGTAAACCAGTTTTAACTGTCTCAGGTCAGTCAGACTCAACCATGTCACCATCACGCGAAGCTGAAGAACGAAAGATGTTAATCAGAAAAGAAAAATGAGTTTTTAACCAGATCATCAGTTTTATCAGTCTCTTCAACAACGTTGGCTGTTTAACTTTATTCATCACATCTGGTGGTTAACTTTACTTATCACCACTACAACATAGTTGCTGAGATGATGCTGGATGAGTTCTGCATTATGATCTACAGCATGGTAGAGATGATGCAAAAAAACTTATATAAATAAAATACACGGTGCGTTTACTGGCCCTTGGATATCTGATGTTTAAACAAGTGAAGGTCAGCTAGCACTAAATATTTGATTATATTTTTTAAAACAAAAAATCCTGGGTGATAAGCTAAGGCTTTGATTAATTAATAAATGAGGCAGGTAAAGTCCAAAGACACAAAAGCTTACAAACAAAAAAGTTAATTATATTCCTCCATAATTCCACCAGTGGTAAAAAAAATAAAAAAAAAAATGCTATGCAGTCCTGTGGGCTCCAGTGGCATCCAGTTATCACTGTTCTTCTGGACAATTGTGGAGTTATGAGGACAAGACAGGACTGGAAACTCTTTACCTGCTAGACATTCGTTTTAATTGTTTATAGCAAACAACTGCCAAACGACTGTCAAGCAGTTAAAATGGTTATTTTTGAGAAATCGCTTGCACTTTTAAAAAGTGAGCAAACTTGTGCTTTTAAGCAATTTGGGGGAACTCAGATCTGTGTTTGAATCCAGCAGATCTGACAGTGTTATTTAGACTCCTCATACAACCAAGACATAAAGGAAATGTTAAAACTCTTAACAAATAAACAATAAAAATGGCGTGAAATTGACTCAGAGACATTAAAGAGTCCATCATCCTCAGTAGATAAATTCTAACATTTATTTTGATGCCATTATCTTGAGATCATGAGTTAATTACTCTGTGATAAGAAGATCACAAAGCTCATCCTGATGCTAATGTTTCTCATTATCTTCGTAAATAAGCCTTGTTGTTTGGAGATAACCTCCTACTGTGACCTGTTATCAGGAGATAGAACTTTGTTTTCTTGAGCTCGTGAGATGGATAAGTTGAGATAGAGACGGAGTAGTTCATGTGTCTGCACAATATTTCATTATTCACTGTTGCATTGGAGTCAGGAGTTAGTTCAAGCAATGTTCTCTTCACTTCCTGGTCATGGCTTTTCTCATCTTTAACAAAGAAAGAAGAAAAATGTCTTTGTTTTATCTTAGTTCTTAGCTTGAGAAAATGACATTAAAAGACTATTTCAAGTCATTATGCCTGTGTTTTTCCCTCTTTTCTGGATTCCAACAGAGAAAATGAGTCAGAAATCATCTTTGTGAGCATAACTCACTCATGTATAAGCTTCCTCTCATCTTAGTCCTAAACAGCTTATTTATAACTGAAAGATGCCATGTATGTAATTTCCCTTCTGGGATAAATAAAGTATTTTATTTCATTTTGTATCTAATATATTATGGGTTTACTTTCCCATGATTCATCCAGGTGACTTTGATCTGACACCGATAGAAATATGACCTTATCTCTCTTTTTTTTTTAACACTAAGATCTTTTTTTTTTTTGTCTGAGCCACTTTGTACTCAAGTGAGACAAGAACCATCAGTCAGACATGGAAGTTACATTTTGTTTCACTGTTGTTAGACTTTAAAAGAGCTGCTGTCTTCAGGCCATTTTATGTCTGTGTTCAGTGATAATAACTGTAGCTTTGATGCTTCTTTACAGTGAGATGAGATGGGGTGAGATTTGGTGAAAGGAAGTGTGGTGAGATTAGATGTGGTGAGGTGAAATAAGGTGAGATGATCTGAGGTGAAACGAGTATAGATTAAGTGAAATGAGACAAGGTGAGGCGAGATGAGGTAAAATGAGTGGAGGTGACATAAGCTGATCAAGAAAGCTGGTTCTGTGCTGGGGAGAACTCTGGAGCCGCTGGAGCTGATCGTTCAAAAAAGAATGCTGCACAAGCTGATGAAGATGATGGAGGACACTTCCCATCCTCTCCACAACACAGTGAAGAACAACATTGTTCAGTGGGAGGCTGTGTCAGGTTTGCTGTAGGACGGAGAGATACAGAAATTCATTCCTGCCAGCAGCCATCACCCTAAAGAACAAGACTAACTGACTTTTTTGTTTATTTAAAAAAAAAAAAAGTGAGCTTTTACAATACTGAATTGCCCTTCTGGGATGAATGAAGTATTTTTCTTTCATTTCATTTCATAAGGTGAGGTGAATTGAGATGAGATGAGATGAGATGAGATGAGATGAGATGAGATGAGGTGAGGATGAGGTGAGGTGAGGTGAGGTGAGGTGAGAGGTGAGGTGAGTAGAGGTGTGGTGAGATTAGTTGAGATGAGGTGAAATGAGGTTTGATGAGATGAAGTTATGTGAAATGAGGGAGGTTTGATGAAATGATATAGATGAGGTGAAATAAGAATAGACAATATGAGATGAGATGAGATGAGATGAGATTAAATGAAATGAGGTGAGATGAGTATATATGAGATGAGGTGATGTGAGATGAGGTGGGATGAGTGAGGTAGATGAGAAGAGTAAAGATGTGGTGAAATAAGTTGTGAGGTTAAATTAGTATAGATGAGATGAGGTGAGATGAATTGAGGTTAGAAGGAATTATATAGATCAGGAAATAAGATTAGATGAGGGAAATGAGGTGAGATGAGATTAGTAAGGTTAGATGGAATAAGTATAGATTAGGTTAAATAAAATTTTATTATGTGAAATGAGAGATGAGGATGATATAAGGTGAGGTAAATTAGTATAGATGTGGTGAAATAAGAATAGATGAGGTGAAATGAGTATAAATGAGATGAAGTGAGAGAGATGAGGTGAGATGAGTTGAGGTTAGAAGAAATTCATATAGTTGAGAAAATACGATTGGATGGGTGAGATGAGATAAGGTGATGTGAGGTGAGGTGAGGTGAGGTAAGATGAAAAGAGTAAAATGAGGTTAAATGAGATTCAGTGATGTGAAATGAGGTGAGATGAGATTCGGTAATGTAAATTAGTATAGATGTGGTGAAATGAGATTAGATTAGGTGAAATGAGTATAGATGAGATGAGGTGATGTGAGATGAGTTGAGATTAGAAAGAAATAAGTATAGATGAGGAAATAACATTAGATGAGGTGAAATAAGATGAGATGAGATGAAGTAAGCTGAGGTGAAATGAGGTGCGATGAGTGAGATAAGGTGAGATAAGGTGAGATGAGGTGCGATGAGGTGAAATGAGATGCGATGAGGTGAGTATAGAAGCGGTGAAATGAAATAAGATTGTGGTGATCTGTGGGTTTTTGCTCTCATAGTTTTGCTTTTGTCCCATGTTTTGTCTCAGTCCTGTCTGGTTTCCTGTATTTTGAGTTTATTCCTTTGTACTCAGTTCGCTTCCTGTTCTGTAATCGTGGCTCGATGTCACACCTGCTTTCTGGTGCTGACTGCCTCACCTGCTGCTCATTTCATTATTAGAGTCTTGGTTTCATTTGTTCCTTGTTTGTCGTTCGTGTCCCTGCATGCTTCTTTCATTAGTCACTCATGTTTTGTTTTTACAGCTCCGGATACAACCTGACAACTGCTCTTCCTTCATTCTGCAGTTGGGTCCATTTCGTCTCGTCTACTGATGCTGTGAATCGTGACTAAGATAAGACTTAATTGATCCCAGAATGAGAAAATTTACATACAAACGGGCTGTCAAACACAATAACAGTAACGGAAACAAGAATCTGTTTCTCCTGCCTTTAATCAGCTGCTCTCAATTTAAGAAGTAAGATCTGATTTTCTACCATATGGTCATTTTTAATTCCCCCTTTCTGTGTTTAAAACTGTCGGTATTCACATCTGCTGCAGCCACAAGTGTCTTCATTCTCCAGAGACAGACCTCATCTGTGCGCGCTGAGCGTGAGCAGGCCGACACTCAATATATGCAGAGTCAATTCGATTAACAGAACACGACAAGCTGGCCGGACAGAAAAGTCCTTGTTGTGTCCCAGAACGTGAATGCTCTGCCTGACAGTGTCTGCTTTTGTGTTTCCCCGATGCAGGCTGACAACCGCTGGACTTTTCAGCCCAACAAAGGCTCATAGAAAACGTCTTGCATTGATCAAAACTAAAGCACCACTCCCCGTCAGACACTTTATTGCTGCAAGTGAGAAAGAAAAATGCACTTAGTGAGAAATATTCAGCCTGTTTCTGTTCCCTCTGTGTCCTCAGCTGTGACTCCAGGCTTGGGATCGTTGTAGAAAGTAATGAGATTTCATAATCTCCTGTCTTCTGGCTCATGCTTCCAGTGGCTGCTTGATTCACGGCTCCTCAGCATAACAGCATGGTAGGAACTTCATTTTAATTTCCTCATAGTGCAAAGAACTGTGGAGGCTTTTTTATCAGACAGACTTTAAAATAGAAATAGAAAAAAAAATTGATTGTGATACTTCTTATTTGGTTTGCATGTTTGTGGCTAAATATTAATACAAAATAGCCCATGTAGAGAAGGACGACTCACTGCTGGATACTACATTTCAGAAAATTTGAGTAAAGATAACTAAAGATTAAATGCAATATGATTTTTTGTGTGTTTATCTATAGCTTGTTCAGTCTAAACTAAAATTGCTCAACTCTTAGATGGGTGGTCTGAAAATGTTATCCTAACCCCGTACTGCCTACCTGATGTTGCAAATTTGCAACCATTTCTGAGCAGGTCAACATAAAAAAAAATATCTACAAAGACTTTGACAACTTTTGACACCATTATAATGCATAAGAAAGCATAGCTGTGGAATGACGCAAGTTTAAATAAAGACATCGTAAAAGGAAGTAAAACAAACAGTAAACAGCTGTGCTGAGGCTGCAGTAAAGCTGCCTGATCTTTGGAAAGTGACGGTGAAGAGGTGTCAAGTGTGTGGAAGCGTGGGGAATGATGAAGAGTTTGACAAGCTGCTCATAACAGAGTTTTTAGAACATGCTTCTCAGAAAGACGGGCAGTAAAGGGTGAGTTACTGAACCACTCTGAGCTTATAAGTGATGCTTTTCTTCTATGGCTGCAACAGCAGTCCAGCAGGTCCGTGCAGAATCACACACACTCAGAGGGAGCAGAATCAGGAGGGCATAACAGCGGAGTAGCTTCAGTACCTTTAATGTTAGTGGGAGCACACTGTTTCAGTTATCAGAGTAGCAATTATATGCTACAGTGATATACTATTGGAGGTATATTAGAAAGTAGTAACACAGGTCCAGTCGTTCTTTTACAAGCTGCTAAACCAGGACCTCAGTCCAGCCTCTCATCCCATGTATAATGTGTCTAATGAAAATAATGAGCCTTGAACACAAATTCCACAAGAAAGAAGTAGAACGGTGATAAAAAAAAGTCTTTTTTTATATATAGAATAATGATCTTAAAGACCCCAAATGGAACTTTTAGCAGTTCAGTGACGCACCCCCTATAGACGCTAAACTAGCATCCATCTTGCATCGTACCTGTACAGTGACCTCACTCCAGCCAGGAAAAGACTCTTATCATGACTCTCGTTCTGTCGCTTCCTCTCTTCCCCTCGTTTCTTTGCTGAATCCACCGTGGTGCACGTTCAAAACACCCGCTGTGTTCATGTTTCTAGACTATTTTAGACTAACTTTGTTCACCAGGATCCCAGCAGCCCCTAGCCCAAATTTTTAGGAGCACAAGCAGAAATTTTAGGGGTGCACATTAAAATCGACTTGCAAAGCAAATATTCACATTTTCTCTCATTTTCACTGTATTACTGATAAATACCTGAACAATAAATGTAAAAACTACAATGTTCACAGATCATGGCACATTTATGTTTCAAATGGCTCTGTGTTCACTCAGTGTCATGTTTTAGTTGTGTGGTACCACTTTTGTGTTCCTGGCATGTTGTGGGTGGGGCAACGGATCAATGAATTCAGTTCAGATCGGTTTATTACCTCCGCCAAGGAGGTTATGTTTTGTGGTGGCGTTGGTTTGTCTGTCTGTCAGCAACTTCGCAGAAAAAGTACTGGACAGATTGACCTGAAATCTTTACCAGCCGTGTGTCTCAGCCGAAGGACAAACCCATAAAATTTTGGTGATCCGGATCACCTTCTGGATCCAGGAATGTTTTGAAGGATTCTTTATCATTGTGAGATCGGCCATGTTGGAAAGGCTGTTGATGAGGCGTCAGTGCCCCCTCGTGGTAGAAGTGTACAGCTGCGGGACTGAGCACATGATCGTCAGGACCATAGACTGTATATAATTACTGGACGTAGCTTCCGGTCTCTTCTGAATAGAGAAATGTGAAGCCAGGTGGGCGTGTCTTACAGTCGCCATCTTGCCGTGTCACGTACGTCGTCACTCCAGGAAAATCCTAAAATGGGCACAGCGCGGCCGCGGGGCGAATGATTGACAGCTGACGTACTGTGGGCTAAACGCTAACTGAGCTAACACGAAACTAAGAGGAGCTAACAAAGATAAGGCCCCTAAGCGGCATGGTTAAGGTAAGACATGCTTAGACTTGCAATTCGCTGACTAAACACCGCCGTTGTGCGACTCTGTAACAAACTGAGACCTTATTAAGAGCAAAGAAGGAGCTAACTAGAAGCCTCCGGTCGGCAGGCGGAGCTTCCGGTCTGTCATAAGGACACGCCCTTAATTATGTGTAATTTGAAGAATAAATAACATCTAAACGAATGAGTTATAAAAAAATTCACCCCCCTCACAGTTGACATGAAGGTAAACTTGACCTAATAAACCTAAAATGATTTTTTGAACCAGGCTGTAAACCTGTTTATTTCTGCTGTGAAGTTGGCGTTTTTAACATGGGAGTCTATGGGGATTTGCTCGCTCTTGGAGCCACCCCTAGCGGATGAAGGGAGGATTACACTATTTGCAACAAGCAAGCGAGCTTCACTGTTCTGAGGCGGAGTTTGCCCCTTGGTCAGGACGCAGAAATGAAACTTATGAGCAGCAGTGAGCACGAGGAGAGAAGACTGTTGGACAGACTTCTAGCAGGTGAATATTGTGAACTGTGTGCGTCTGTGAAGAACTGGAAGTAACTAGTTGTATTTCTGCCTGAACAGGATTTTTATTTCGCCTTTAATGTAATTTAGCTGCTTATTCAGCAGTGTTCCTCCGTTCACCATCTGCCTTTTTATGCAATTAAGCTAGTTGACCTGTTACATGCCAGTTACTGTAACTGTTAGTCCTGAACACATTTGCATGTTTAGTCCTAACTGGAAGGGATTTATTAGTAATAATTAATACCTTGAATGTGTTTATTTACTAAAAGAATGTTCCTCATGGCTTTGTATTTCTGTTTATAGACCACACTCACGGCCGTGTTTAGCTCCGGAGGCAGCAACGTAAACAGACTGGTGTGCACCTTTACTGATCAGTTATTCTGTCAGTGACTAAACGTGTTAAATATGACTAAATATATAAAAACAAAAATGGCAAATTCATTGGTCGCACATGCGCAAGTAGATGAAAAATTTACTCGCATTGTCTCACATTTTAGTTGCAAAATGCGACCTTTTAGAGCCTTGCTGGTTCATGTCCGTTTGCTAGTATGTGACGCGGTGTCCAACCAAAAGTCAGCTGGAATATCACGGCCATGTCCCGGATGGGAAAAGTTACATAGTGCGATTCCTGAACCTCGGGACGGGCTTGAAAATGCATATTATGAATGTTGGTGTGCCATCAAATCGAGTCAGAAATGCGGTTTTTTTTTTTTTTTTTTAAGGTGGAAAAGTCACTTTTTGGGTCTTTAAAAAAAAATTCAGCAAATAAACAAAATCCACCCTTTAAATAAGAACATGTTGCTTGAGTTTATCAGAAGGCTCGAACATACAGCTGCCAAAATTCAGATTTTCAGGAACAAGTTTATTTGCTCTTTAGTAAAAGAACTTGCACCAATCAAAGAAGCCTGACTAATGTTTGACTGAAAGGACATTTGAGCCAAAGTACAGCATCACAAAGCTGCAAACACTTGTTAGAAACCATCTTTATTCCGCATTTCTTCTTTTGCTCATAAAACGCTGCAGCCTCAGTCACACAAAGCAGGAGCTGCAGGAGCAAAAGCCAACCTGCACCACTGTATGAACGTTTAGCCTCTCAGAGAATAAAGAGCTTGTTCTTATCTCCCATGCCCTCGACATCAACATCCTGTGTGGAGTGCTTGTACATTCCTCTCCGAGGCTTCCTCTTGTTTTTTATAATTGCTGCTGTTTTGAACTCTCGGTTTCTGCCTCGGGGCACAGAAACAAACCATGTGAAAAATTGTGTTCTTAGCTTTTGTCAGCCATTTAAAATTGCACACAGGCACTTTTCCCAGTTGATATTTTACGGTTGCTGTAACAATTGAACTGGATGATGGAATGAAGAATTAGGATGTTTTTCCTAATGTAGCTGCTGTTTACAGTCCATTTATAAAAACTGTAAATGCGGTGAAACCCTCAGTTTCGTCCGGTGTTAGATTAGGCTCGTATTATGAGGTTGTTGGATCCTGTTTTGCATTCACAGTGATCTGGGCCCGTATTTATCAAGCGTCTTAGAGCCATTTTAGTCCAAAGTGCTGAGAATTTCTGGAATTTACTCCCAATCTACTCTCAAACTTAGGAATAAAAGCTATTTATCAACTTTCTCAAGTCTAAGAATCACTCCTCTATATATTTAAGACAACTTCAGAGGTGTCTTAAGCGGGTGAGTGTTGCCACTAGAGGATGTCATTGAGGCCAGAGAGACGTGCACGGACGTTCCGGGAGCTGAAGGACGTTTTGTCTTTGGCGACACACATAGCTGATCAAACTGTGTTGTTGGACAGAGCAGATATCATTGATGTCATGGATTTAATAAGGGACGTAATCTCACCAGTAACCACACACAACTTGATGCCAGGATTAAAAGCCATTACAATGTTTTGTATCTCGTATTAGGAAATAGGACACGACTGCATTTCTACTGTAGTTTTTCACAAAATAACATGATAACACCAGTAAGAATAGAAATAACTGGTGGCCATGCGTCACTAAAGCCATAAAGCCATACCGTTATCCCATGGACACGGTAACTAAGTCATGGCCGTGTGTTACAAATGTGTGGAAACAACATAAATAACTGCTGGCCAGTCATACCAAACACTGTAGAAAATATGGACATAGTATCCGGTCTTGTCTGAATAGGGGAAAGTCAGGCCAGTTGGGCGTGTCCCATTGTTGCCATCTTGCTGTGTCGTGCGTGTCGTCAATCCCGGAAAATACTAAAATGGGCAAAGCGCAGCCTTCGTGGCAAATGCATTGATAGCCAACGTACTCTTGGCTAAACGGTAACCAAGCTAACTCAAAACTAACAGGAGCTAACAAAGATTAGCCCCCTAAGAGGCGGGGTAAAGCTTAGACTTGCTATTAGCTGACTGAAATACTGCCGATGTGCTGCTCTGCTACAGCCTGAGACCTTACCGAGAGCAAACAAGGAGCTAACTGTTAGCCACCGGTTGGTAGGCTGACATCTCGTCTGCTGCATGTCAATCAAAAGGACACGCCCTTAATTATGTGTAATTTCAAGATTAAAAAACATCTAAATAGATTAGTTATAAAAAAAATTCACCCCCCTCACAGTTGACATGAAGGTAAACTTGACCTATTAAACCTAAAATGATTTTCTAAACCAGGCTGTGAACATGTTTATTTTTGCTGTGAAGTTGGCGTTTTTAACATGGGAGTCTTTGGGGATTTGCTCTGTTTTGTAGCCCCTAGTGGATGAAGGGAGAACTACAATTATTTACTTCTTCCGGGTAGGCTCATAGTTCGCTACTGGAGGTTGCTGTTTCTCATTTCTAATGCATGAACTTACAACATGTTTGCATGTTGTCAAAAATGAACTCCTCTGGGCCTATTTTGGGATTTTTTTAAATCTATATAGTCCTATGTAACTGGTGAAACTTCTCCAATTGCTCCGATTCCAAAGTTAATGCTCATAAATGAGCCTAAACATCATAATAAGGATAAACGTGTCTGCCAACACCGTGCTGCTAACACTGATATATTTTCCATTTAGTCTCTAGTGTTTTGTAGCGATGGAAAGCACATTCACGAGGTTTTCACTTTGCATTTCCCAGTTTTGTCTTTTATACTGTCCAAGAAGGCTAAGTTGTATAAACATAATACATCAGTAGGCTCCAGATACTGTAACTGCTATAGTCATTGTCCAGAAATCAATTCATGCATTTTCAGAAGCTGATTAATTGTAAATCAATAAAAAGATGAAAAGAAATCCTCTAGCAGCCCACAGTTCAAAGTAAACACCTCGAATATACGAATATTTGTTGAGGCGGTTTGTATAAATGACTGACAGGCATCCACTAATGGTCTTGGCTCTAAAATCAACCACTGTAGCTGCTGGCTGCAGTCTGAGCAGCATCATTAGATATATTTTGGTTCCCAGAGGGCAGTGGAGCAAAGCTATAAACACAACACCAGCATGTTAAAGCTGGCTTTAGATAAAATCTGAGTTTTCACCATCTGATACACAGGAGCAGCAAATAAACAGAGAGCATGATGGGGCAAATAAAATTTTTTTGGAATATAAGTTTACAAAAAGACTTCTACACCTGTTGACAGGTATTTTGGTCCACTGTTAAGGGACTCTAATGTGTCTGGGATAGTTTTCTTTCTTTCTTTTTGTTTTTTTTTATCATTATTTTCAACAATTCAAAGGCAATTTATTTCACTAAATTATAATTTTATAAAAAAAAATTATCGATTGTTAGTTTCTTTCGTTTCTTATTTGAATTATTATTGTGAATTTAATCTTTTCTTTCATTGGAGGGTATGAATAATTTTGAAGACTGTATATGTTTTTTTCTTCGTAAAAATATACATGATCATGAGTAGCTTAACTTGTTAAATAGGACAGGCTTAGATGCAGTATCAGCATTATGCTTCAGTCTGCACCATTTCAGTCACTTTAAGGTGACTGAAAATGTGCAGGCTGAACATATTTATTGTTTGTATATGTGACTGAAAAAAAACTGAATCTGAAACAAGAGTGATACGATTTTACATGATTCCAAAACAGAAGTGAAACAGTGCTGAGGCCTGTATGATAAATTCAGTTCAGTTAAACTTTATTTCTATAACGTCAGTTCACAACAAAGTGATCTCAAGACCAGTTCACTGTGATCCAATAAGAACACATAGCACATATTTTTGAGTTTGCTTATGAGGAAGCCACTAAAACCACCTTATTTGGTTTGAGAAAAACTGAATCCAGTTTAACAAGAAGCTGATACTGGTTCCATCCCAGAAGCAACAACAGGCTGACGGAAGTAATGATTCATTCTAACAGCAGGTGGCACAACTGTTTCCTGTTTATTATGTTGACAATAAATCACGGTGGAGAAAACAAATCTCATGATATGAATCACAGGAGCATACCAGCAACAAGAGTCTGAGTCTAAAAGGCTCTGGTGAAGGGTTTGGTGTAACTGGGGCATCTATCATCATATAACAGGTGGATTCCTTTTCTTGAGCATCATAAACTCTGACCGATAACGCTTCAGATCATGAGACTGGTTTTTATTTAACCTTGTCACAAGTAGGGATCGACCGATACAGATTTTTTAGGGCCGATACCGATAGTTTCTCATCACCGATGGCTGACGCAACCTGCCAATATCTGGGGCCGATACCGCATTTGACTCCCAAATTAATATAATGGAGGACACAATTAGCTACTTTTTAAATATAAAGAACAAAGCACTTCAAATAAATATGTAAAAAAAAAAAAAGTTACTTTTAGATGAATATTAAATAGTATGTTGGTATACAGTATGTATGTATCTATATACTGTATACAGCCATGGAAAAAATTAAGAGACCACACTTGTCATCAAAAATAATAGTCATGCAATCTAGTACCAACTGTGGTGTGAATCATGTGGCTAAAAATGACAGAAAGGAAAATCTAGAATGCCTAAAAGTTGATGTAAGAACTTAACAAAAATCACTTTTCTAGAAAAGCATGGAAAATAGCAAGATATCAGTTCTTAAATTAAACTCTTATGAGCTATTTTTGTTGCTATCATTATATATGTCCAGAAAAATGAACTTTTAGTAGTACTAGGCATTAAGATGATCAAGAAATATGAGAAAACAAGGGTGGTCTCTTAATTTTTTCCATGACTGTGTGTATGTATGTATGTGTGTGTGTCTGTGTGTGTGTGTATATATATATATATATATAAATATGTGTGTGTGTGTGTGTGTGTGTAAGGGTTAAACAATGAGGAGCTGTGCATTATGCAGGACACGGAGACTTTGCAAAGTCTGTGAAGACTCCGTGATATACAGTATACATATATATATGTATATATCATGCAAATATCGGCTGGCCGATGTATTGATGTATCGGTTTATCCTTCGTCAGGAGTGCTGAGGTCAGCAGGGAGTCAGCTGGCTGTAGGAGTCTGAGTTAGGAGGCTGCGTACGCATCCCAAAGTTTCATAATGGCACCTCCTGACTTCTTCTGCACCTTTTAATGAGCACTGCAGCCACTGTGGGCTGATATTGACTGTAAACATAAATTACTTCTGGGCCATTGCTGTATGTTTATGTCTTGCATGACCGCAGGAGGTTGCTTAGTTATAAACAAAAGTAGCAATAAATTGCAACACAAATGACCTCTGCTGGTGGTTTACACAAGAGGACAGTGTCTACAATCCACGGGTCAGCTGTCAAGAGAGCCATATCTGGTCTGTGCAGTAAACATCCTCTTTATGTGATCCTGCAGAACCGCCGCTTTCTGCTGCTCTCGCTGCAAACGAGCAGCGAGTCCCTTTAATGTTCCACATCAATCGACTCTTTCCACCCACTCTGCCCCGTTGCCCAGACGAGCAAAGGAACATGATACGACTCTTTTATCATTCTGCCAATCATCTCCCATTTATGTATCTGTCCCACCCCATCCACCCACCTCCCCTCACATGTGTGATTGGAGGGCCTCGTCCACAAGTTGGGGAGTCCCTGTGTCAGCCTCAGCCTGCAGATCTGAGCGGGCCACGCTCCGCTGCATCTAAAGATGAACAGCCAGCGATCCCTGCAGATTAAAAACGACTCTTCCCTTGTAAAGCACGCTGCAGTGCTTTCTCACAGCGGCGCCTGAATAAAATGCTTTCACAGTGGTGGAGGCTCCTGGGGATTGCTGATAAGGTGGAGGGAGCATTTATCAGTATTTATCCATTTAGTGGATCATATTTCAGCAGATGAATAACACCATTATTTAGCAGGTGAGAACTGCTGAAAAGCAAAATGAGAATTTGATGGCAATAACATTACCTACTGCACGAGCCGCCAGGACTCCAGGATTTACATTATTTATATTTACTGCGTCTGCAAGCTTGTGGAGTTGCTGTATAAACATTAATGACACTGCAGCAGTTTCAAATTATAGACTTCTCTGCTCAATGTTTCCTTCATCAAGGAGAGAGAAAGTGTTTGCTGTACAGTCTTCTGGATTCTCGGCTGTTTATCTCCACATCGTTACCCCGAATGGATATAGCTTCATGCGCTGTGGATGAATCGCTGATAACGACAGATTGTTGCCATGCAACGCCTCTTATGGGGCACTGATAGCACTATCACACTTTAGAGAAAGTGCAAAACTGTTAATTATAAATATAGTGCAATTAACAAGTTGGAGATGTGGTGATCTCTGAGGACAAACAGCACTAATTTAAGAGCTCTGTAGAAGTTTTACTCAGCTGTGGCCTCACAGATCAAAAGCCAACAGCAAAAACATATTTCACAAAACTTAAGCATGTTTAACCTCTTCATCACGAGGAGCATTTTCCTGCCTCTGTGTGTGTAATCTTGATCTCTACAAAAGTCATATGTGTTACTGTCAGAGTAAACTCACCTGACCCAATAGAAAATGGTAGATCAGCCTATTTTTTCTAGGAATAAGTAGAATATTGTGTGATGAGGAACTGAGCAAAAACAGAAGCTAAAAAAATGGAGCAGTTTTCCAGGTGTTTTATTGGAGGTGTTACAGGTAAATATCTCATAATGATGGAGACCTCTTTCAATGGTCAGAGTCAGGAGAGTCCAGGGATGACCCCCACATTCACTGCAAAAACTCAGATCTTACTACGTATATTTTTCTAGTTTCTAGTCAAAATATCTCATCACACTTAAAATAAGAAATTTTTTGCTTGTAATAAAAAAAAAATCTGCCAATGGGAGAAGCATAATTTTCTTGATAAGATTTCTTGATGCTTTGTCTTAATACAAGTTCCTATATCTCACTGAAATGTGTCTCTTTATGTAATTTTGTCTTATTTTAAGTGTAATGAGAAATTCTGACTAGAAATTAGAAAAAAATATACATAGTAAGATTTGAGTGTTCACCTTAGAAACACCACGAGGATCCAGAAAGAAGTGAGCCCAGTATATGAGGGGGAGATGAATGCTTTACTATAAACCCCCTTCATCTCCATGGAAACCAGCAGGACCTTCGTGATTCATGTCAAACAAATGCAGATTCATACGAGAACACATTAGCAGAGTTTTTTAGAGCTCAAATAAAAACAGATTTCTGATTGGCTGCTGGAGTTTCTGTCCCATGGTGATGAGACAGACGTCTCCGTAACCAGCAGAGTCTCTGCTTTCATACGACACCTGTGTGAGTGGTTTGCTTGAAGTGGAGAAATTTGCAGAAGCTGTAAAGCCAACTTATTCGGCTCATCAGAGTCACTTTTATTCTGTCTTTGTTTTATTTTTACTATTGTTATCGTGTTGCATTTTATTCATTGTTGACTTTTATCATGTAAAGCAGTGACTCCCCACCCTGGTCCTCAAGTCACACGATCCTGCAGACTTTCCATGTTGCCCCGCTCGGACACAACTGATTCAAATTGAAAGGTCCTCTGACGAGCTCTGCAGCAGGGCAACATGGAAAGTCTTTAGGATAGTGTGCCTTGAGGACCAGGGTGGGGAGTCACTGCTGTAAAGATCTGATCTGGGGGGGTCATTGCAGTGATGCCCTCTGTGACCATGGGTGGGTGGGCTCCTTGTGTGAACAGATTCCCACGATATTGTGTCCTCACAAGCCAGATGTTTATTACTGTTGGTGTTTTGACAAAATATTGATACAATCCGAAATATCACATTTTATGTTGCGATATCATAGTGAAAAAAAATAGATACAGCATTTCTAAAATCAATAAAAAAAATCTCATCCCTCCATTACAAAATCTTGCAAGATTTGTTGTTCTATTTGCAGCAGTGCAGCATTCAGAAAAGTTTCTGTTTTATACTGATGTTTATGTGCATCTGCGGGTTCAGGTTAAACTTTGCACACAGTGGAAAGTAAAAGTTAAAACATGGTTTTCTTTGTCAGTTGTTTGAGATTATAATACACTGACTAAAATGTTCATTTTTTTACATGCACTAATATGCATTTTTATATCCTCATATTCTACTTTGTTGTACTGTTTCACTATTTCCACAGGAATTTGTGTACATAAATACTATTCCAGCTCAACTGTGCTAATATTGTTTTCAAAAGCACTTTATGTTATTTGCACATCTGTTCGGTTTGGTTTTCCAAAAGGGAGAAATATTTATGTCCAGGGACAATTGTAAATGCTTTTATTATTAGATCCAAGTTGCATCCAAGAGACCTGTCCAAGTTTAATAAATAGAACATGGAGAAACTGAATTTCACTGATTTTGACTTATTTTATTCTTTCAGTCATCCTACGTATCTATATATATATATATATAGTATATCTACATACATAGGTGAAACATAGAATATCGCAATATATATACATTGCCACTAGTTTCTAGTGAAGAGAGGGAGGGAGTGTACTGTACATGTGCGTTTGTGTGAATGTGTGTGGATACACACTCAAAAATAGAGGTACAAAGAGAGGAACATTTCTGTACCTGTTGGTACATTTTTTACAAATGTTCTCTCAAAAGTAAAATATTGGTCTTTATGAGGCCAGAAGTACCTATATACTATAAAAAAAGGGTCCAAAGTGATATAAAGTACAAATTTGTACCATTTCAACCCTAAGGGTACCTGCAGCATTGAAAATGTGTGTAGCTTGTACAATAACTATAAATAGCAGTACTTCTAAACAGTAGTATAATTATAGTTATTATATTATGATTTTCAGAACAATCATAGTAATAATTATATGTATAATATATTTATATAATGATTACTGTATTTATTATTAGCATCTTTGATTGTTGTCATAATCTCTATTTTATTGACTTTTATTAATCAATTTAATAGTTTAATTGTACTTTATTAACTCATACAGCTTGATAAGGTACAAAAATGGAACAGGACCGAAGGGTACAGAAATGTCTTTTAGAAAGGAACCCCCCCAGCAACAAGCTTTGTACCCTTTTAAGTGCATACTGGTACCTCTATTTTTGAGTGTGTGTGTGAAAGCTTGTTTTTATTTTAAATATGCATTTTTTAATTATTATTATTATGTAAAGCACTTTGTGTTGCTTTTGGCCGGAGAAGCACTTTATAAGTTTGACTTTACTCTGGTTGGTCATTGACCTTTAAAATGTGCCATCCAGCTGACACTGACAAATAAATGAATATCTGATTATTCTCGTTTATGACAGAAGCCAGCAGCGGCGAGTTCTGCTGGACCCAGGACCGAGGCTGATGGGCAGCCTCTTCCCCCAGGATGGAACAGCTACACCTCCCCCGAGGGTCTGCGCTACTACGTCAACACCTCCAGTAAAGGTGAGCCTCACCGTTGGTGATGACAAGATAAGTCCTTTTTGTTCCACTAAAAGAGCACATTTCTTCCCTTCAAAGGATTCAGGGAGGAGAGCAGGTTCACAAAGCGCCTGAAGCTGTTATAAACAAGATTTTTACATGAATAATTTGAAGCATTTGGTTTAAATGGGACTCTGAATAAACACAACTTTGTAGGCTGGTACAGTTCCAGGATCTCCATTTGAGACAAATCTAATCAACATGAAATCAATAACCAGGAATAAGTGAGAGATGTTTGAGTCTGAAATACGACTGAATGCAGTTGTTCTTTTAGTCTTTACAGTGAAAATAAGTTGAATTAAACTGTACTTTTTACTCTCAGGCTGTTCTGAGCAGCTTCATCTCCAAACTGCTGATTTGAGTGATTTACTTGAGATTTCCCTTCATTCGTTCAGCTCTCACCACCTTAACACAGTGAACTGAGGACTCATTATCATTCCTGTCCCATCATCGCGTCTCATCAAGCCTGCAGCTTCGATCCACTTTAATCTGATTATCTCAAATGTGCAGCACTTGAGGGCCGAACAGTACCTCAGCAGTGAGATCAGAGGTGGAGGGATGTTTCTGTTCTTCGTCTTCGACTCTAATACGCCGTTCCCTGACAAGACTGCGCATATCTGTGGAGCCTGGAAGGCAGGCGACCTTTTACAAACATCTGCTGTGGAGTGTGTGTTTTACACCTCATTTAGGGAGGAATCCGGAGGGGAAAGGACAGGAGACAGGCTCCCACGAGAGAAACCGAGGCTGCAACAACAACAACTCCAGCACCGATCACACTTTACCTCACAACAGAAAGACAAACACATGAAACGCACACGCGGAAAAACATCATCGGAGCTATTTTTACACTCAGAAGCCACATGCTGCAGCAGTCACTTCTCATTTTGTTTGCTTGTTGTTGTGTCATGTCAGAAGGCAGCAGCTCAGCGTGTGTTATGAAGATGTCAGCGTGCATCACAGTGTTTATTAGAGAGCTGCATGTTTTATTTAACAAAGAAGGTGCACAAAGGAGGGTGATTGAAATGTTTGCTGTTAATGCCTTTGAGGCTGCAGATATGACAGTGGGATTTTGAATAATTAAAAAGGAAGAGACGAGCATCCAGAAACTGTTACTGGTTAAAATAGTCACTTATATTAAAGGGACTAGAGGCAGGAATTTAAAAAAACCCAAACATGCATGTCCATTTTTCTATACTAATGGGTGATAAAGCGCTAAATACCAAAAATAACGTTTCCACCCACGTTTCTCTCCGTTGCCTTGAACAGACTGTGTGCTGCAAAATACACTGCAATTCGGTGGCCGAATTTCCCGAGCTGCCCTGCGGATGTGACGTCAAATGACGCTACATCCCCAGTTTTGATGCAGGAAGAAGACGGTTGCGGTAAATTCAAACACTGTAAGCGATAGTTATGGATTCTTCTGTCATCAGCAAAATATCCAGATCAACTGAAAGACACTAAAGTGTAACTACGAAGAAAAAGGTGAGTAAACAACATCATAGCTTCAGTTTGTGCACGCTCCCGTGACGGCTTGGCTCGCAGTTACCTGAAGCGCCAGTCGCAAGGTTCGTTTCTTAATCTTGCCTCAAAACCCTTTAAAGCACCTTAGTAATAAACTTTCATGTTTTGTTTTGGGTTATAATCAGTGGTGTAGTCTACGTGATACGCAGGTATACGCCGTATACTCACTAGAAAAAGTCCCAAATTACCGTATAACCACTGAAAAATGCGCACAGATATGTGTCAGCATGTTTTTGTTGCATAACTTTCCCGTTCAGAAATTCCCCATTTTCTGTGTGAGGAAGTGGCACGTCTGAACTGTCAAGCCTGAAGCTCACGTTAACTGCTGAGTTTTTGTCCTACGGTAAAAAGCAGCCTTAACGAAGCAGTGAAGAACAGCAGCACGATCCGCCAACGCTGGTCAGCTGAGAAGAAGTGCGTCACATGTACAATGCGTGCAGGTGCGTTGTGGATGAGAGCTGGACCTGGCAGCCTGGAGCGAGAGTCAGATGAGGGAGTTCGAAACAGGCGTGGGCAGTGGCATCGCCAGCCGATTTTCAGCCCCGGATGTTTTGAGTCTAGCCCCGGGTATGAATTTACTGTTTAACCACCTTTTCCTGAAAAAAATCAGATGAAAGACCAAATGACCCAGCTTTCTACCAGCACTTGAACGCACCATAAATATGCGACGGTTTGGCCTAGCTCCTGTTGGTGTGGTGTGTGCGTGAGTGTGTGTGTGTGAAGCCCGAGGTCCGATTAGCCCCCCATTGGTTGTCAGACGAAGCTAAAGTAAGTTTGTCAGCTCCGTATGCGCATGTGCAGAGGAGAGCAGCAGTCATATTAAAGCAGATGATGAGAGCGGAGATGGACAGAAAATATGAGAGAGAGCAGCAGTTACATCCTCAGCTTTTCAGCAGGAAAGTCAAAGGCAGATATCACAGTGGTGACTCTTTTTTTTCTCCTTACAAACAATATGAAAAAGTCAACATGAAACCCCCCAACATAAAAAACGAGGCTGAAGTTTGCAGCAACTCCTTTCCCAGCTTCTGTTTCGATTTTGGCTTAAAGGGCAATTCCACTCAAATAATTTTGTACTGACAACATTTAACTCGATCCTGTGTAAAAACTACAACACGTAGACTTTTCATTAAAGAACAGTTTCTGATTTATGAAACCTATAAATGAATAAATGAGGAGAAAATGAGAACAAATGAGGAGGAGAAAACACATGAGTAGGAGAAAAGGAGATGAGAAGAGAACAAATAGGAGAGAACGAATTAGGAAGAAAAAAGAGCAAATAATGAGATAAGAGCAGGTGAGAAGAGAAGTGATGATGAGGAGGGTCAGTGATGAGTCAAAGAGAAGACAAAAGGTGAATACTGTATGAACTGTTCTGCGTGAGTGCAGTGCATGGGTTTTAGCAACATACAGGACTGTCTCAGAAAATAAGAATTCATGATATTCTAATATTTTGAGATAGGATATTTGAGTTTTCTTAAGCTGTATGCCATAATCAGCAATATTAAAACAATAAGGGCTTGCAATATTTCAGTTGATTTGTAATGAATCCAGAATGTATGACATTTTCATGTTTTTTAATTTCATCCTATCTCTAAATATTTTTGTATTTTGTATATACAATATAATATTATATTGTTTTGTCTTTTTTAATTAGGGGGGTGGGGTGGGGGGGGGGGGGCAGCCACAGTATACCGACTAGAATCAACTAGACTACACCACTGGTTATAATCTATGAAATTTTGTGTAGGAATCAACATACATTGTCCTGTCAACATGCAGATATTTTGATATCTAAAGGGATGGACATGGTCAGCAACAATACTCAGGTAGGCCGTGGTGGTTAAACTGCCACGTTGGTACTCAGGGGCCCAAAGTGGGCCAAGAAAATCTCCACCACACCATCACACCAGCAGCAGCCTGAAGCCTTGATCCAAGGCAGGATGGATCCGTGCTTTCATGATGTTTCCAGCACTGTGAATGAATCGATGCAGAAGCTGTTAAACTGGAATGCGTAGATGCAAAAACTCTGTTGAAGAATAAAAGAATGGTTCAAATTTGCATCACATCTTTCAAGCAGAAAGTGTCTTTTTCTGGGTTTTCACACAGCTGAGAACAATTGAGCTCAATCAGGTAGTATATTATCTAAATTGTGAAAGCAGAACACTACTCGAAAGCTTTCTGTGGGATTTGAACCCACCCCTTGACAGCTGTTCCAATTACATAGCTCATGAACTATCCACTTGTGCCACCAAAGTACACTGAAAACAACCGGCAGAATAAAAGGAAAGTTCGCTGGGCTGAATTCTTTTTGTGCGACACTTGCGGGCCACCGCTACTGCTGATCCAGGGGCGGGGGGCCGGCTTTGAACTTGTGACTTACTGACTGTTAAGAGGCACCATTGGCATTACTTGAGTTAGACTTACACCACCAAATCACACTGGTAGCATGAAGCAAAAAGGTTAAAATGTGATCATGGGCTATGCTAAGCTTGGTATTGTGTTCCTGTTTCTCTTTATTCTGAAAACTTTGGGACACTTCTCCTCCTGCTCCCTCTGTGCTACTGCAGCCATTCAGATATTAAAATGTTCAGCTCATTCTGGAGATGTGTGCTATATTTCATGGTATTTGTAGCCTTCATACTTTTTGAATTATTTAGACTTTTTAAATGCAACCATTTGATTGGATGAGTGGGATTGTGACTGTAGAGCTGGCCAATGGTGGCACAGCTTGTGGCAATGAGTGCAATCATGAAGCAGAGTAAAATTTTAAGAAAGCTGTATGATGAACAGGGACGTGCTCAGGGCAGGGCTTAGGTTGCCCGGGCAACTGCCCGTTTGCCCTCCTTGGTTAAAATTGCCCATCAATGCCAAGGAAAAAATGAATTAAAGAATATAATTTGAACTAATGTTATTAGTTCAGAATTTAACTTAAAGGTAGAGTCCGAAGTTTCCCACATGAAAAAATAAACGTTAGACTAGTCTTGTGCAAGCGAAATCTGTCTCAAAGTGCACCTTTCAGCCTTTTCTTGGGTGCCATGTTGAGTTTGAAAGCAACTCTCCCTCCCCCTGTCTGTAATTCGCTCTTTTGCTTTGTTTTGTTGTGGTCGGGACGTTTCTGGGTGGAGATTTCTGTTTATATTGCAAACCAATGACAGAGCTAAGGACATGATGCTGTGTGGGAATGGGGGATCTCCTCTCTCTCTGAAGACAGAGGAGGGTAAACTGTGATCTGCGTCCGGTCCCGTTTTCTGAACTGCGGTTTGATGACCCGCTGTGCCGATGGGATGCAATGGGCTTATAATGGTTTGTTAAACTGGGCCAGATCAAACAGCTGAAAGCGGCCCAAGTCAGCATGCAGCGCCTGGAGTAAATGAATCGTCTGGGGAACCCAGACATGGAGCAGAGATGCCTGACGATGTTACCTAGCTCTGTTTATCACATAAATCTGAGCCCCTCTCTCCGCATCTGCCATGGTGCAAACAGACCGGTGAAAGGAAAATGGAAAAAAGGAGAGGCTCCTCCCGATGCATGTCGCGTGCACCTTGACGCTGGAAATCAAGCGTTTGACTTTTTAGTGACCCATCGTCCAACTTTGGGTGTCAGGTGCATTTTTGACGCCCAAATCGCGTTTGGTGTGTAAACAGCGTAATCATTTTATTAAATTGGGAGTCAAATGCAATATCAGACTCAATTATTGGCAAGTTGTATCGGCCATCATCTGATGAGAAAATATCGGTATCAGCCTTAAACAAAAATCTGTATCGGTCGATCCCTAATTATATGTAAGTGGGGAAATTTTATTTACAGAAAATAACACTTTTCAATAGCAGATGCTGCAGTTTTTCACAAATAAAACGCAAAAAAATACAAGAATATAAGAACTCAGAAATAAAATACAATTTTAAAATGCTATTAAATTATAGAATTATGACTTTAAAATTAAGTATTAATGTGAAAATGTATTTAAAATTCAGCTAAACGTTAAATATTCTATATGATACATTTGTTCATTACAAGCCTCCATGAATGCTTAACATTCTGGATATTTGCTTTCCTGCCACCACGGAAACATCTCTGCCAAGAATTTCTGCTGATCCAAGCTGCCGTGTTTTTGTTTTGAAGAAGCACTTTTATTGCACACGAGAGAGGACGTTTGCTTTACAAACTGGAATGATTTGTAATTACTGTTGTCTGTGTGACAGACGGCTAGAACACAGGAAGTGAGTTGAAAATGATCCAAAGGGTCATTTTTTTCCACCCAGAAGGTTCACATACATGAATGAGGTCAGTTTCTATTTAAATCCTTCAGAGAAGTAACTTCACAGATGCTTCTGCTGTTTCCTTTTGGTCCTTTCCCCCTTATTTAGTAAAAAAGGATCTGAAAACTTTATTTCCTTCTGCTCAATCACATTAAAACGCGGTGATGCACGATCCATTTAAAGTTATTTTTACAGATTAAGTTTGCATCCAAAACTTCCCACACGACGGCAGCTTATCTGATACTGACGCTCTGTGAACGTCTGCCACATTTTCTTTTATTGCTGTCATCCTTCCTGTTTATGTGGTTCCAGAAACAACATGGCAACGTCCCTCGCCGTCAGCTGAGGCCCCGCAGAGACCGCTGGCACCACAAAACTCCTCACCATATGGTAAGGCACTTCTCAGCACGTTTCAGAGCCAGAAACACAAAGTAAACAACAAACAGCAACACAAAAAGACAAAAACTGTAAATAAAGATGGAAAAAAACAACAAAAGTTGATTTAAAGGGGTTTATTTGGTGAGAAAAACTAAAGAAAAGTGGAAGAGGGCTGATAATTGGGGTTATTTCTGCAGTTAGTTTATAAATTGCTCCATTCATGAAGGCTGTTTTCTTTGGAGCGACTTAACTTTTCCACATTAAAGCAGTCAGTCAGATTCAGGCTTTTCTAACAGTCATTCATCATCAGCACTAATCTGCTTATTATGCTCAGACCGGTTTCCTTCAGCTGCTCTCGTACTGTATTTCCAAGAGACTCGGAAACATTCACCTCATTTTTTTCCCAAACAAAACCTTTGACAAATCCCTGCTAATGCATCTCTGCTACATAATGATGAAGATCTGTAAGCACAACTGGAGGAAATCCTACTTTCTTAATGAGAGGCTTATTATGCTTCATCACTGCCAGCATCCTCACTGACTCCACGCCATCGCGGCAGATAGCAGATGGTTTTCCTCTTCCTGCTGGCATGTGGCCCAAACACACTTAGAGGAAGAATGAGCAGGGAGGCAGTCAGCTGCAGGGGAGTTTGTCAGCATTTAACCAGACAAGTGCAGTCCTCCTCAGAGAGGAAGACGTAGTGATGAAGGCCAGGTTCAGACATGAGCTGTTTCAACCAGGAAACGTGGGATCTGACCGGCTGGGCCGGACAGAAGGGACGTGGATGCTGTTGGACGGAGTCGCTGAGCAAATGCTGCGACAACATGCAGCTCCTGGGAGAGAAGCCGGTCTTCTTACCTGCTCGCATGTTTACTGGCTTTTCTGTTATTTTCCTTTTAAAGCTGCATTTAAGTTGCCGTCGTGGAGGCAGAGAACATCCAGCTTTGGGTGACCTGGAAGTACAGATCTGTCTCTTTCTGTTTCTTTGTTTTTAACAGTGAATGTTGTCCTCGAAATTATTCACACTCTCAAATTAAAGAGGCAAAGAAATCAGCTGTGAGCTAAATAAGTTGAAATTGACAAAAGTAATGATAAAAAAAAAAAAAAAATTCAAAGAAAATCATGACATTGATTTTGAATTATGTTTTTGAAAGAAATATTAAAAATGAACACAAAAAATAAAACAATAAACAAGCATGATGGGGCTACGAGGCTAAAATTTTGTTGAGCAACACTTTGAGGCAATCGGATGTTTTGTGTAACGTCCAATCAGACGTCTGCAGCTGTTGCCATGTATGTTGGTCCACTGTTCATGGGAACGGTGCTGTAATTTGTCTGGGACAGTTTGTTTTTCCAACAATCCCCAAAATATTGTTTCCTCGCAGCAGCGTCAACTAGGGCTGCCACAATTAGTCGACTAATCAACTAATCGTTGACTCTCAAAAGAGTCAGTAACTAATTTCATAATCGACTAATTGTTTATTTTTTAAGCTCAGTTATTCCTCTGTTTACCACTGTACCTTCTGCTGCCTTGTCTGCCTTTCTGTATAGTCAGCTTTTCTTGGATTTTTTATTGACATAAACAAGCTTCAAGTCAAAAGTTTGGACATGTTTCCATTAGATTCAATGAGAACGTGTCCAAACTTTTGACTGGTTCTATCAATATACTACAATTTTTGTATAATCCGATTAGTCGACTCATCACTAAAATAATCGGTGACTAGTCAATTATCAAAATAACTGTTTGTGGCAGCCCTAACATCAAGCCAGGTTATGCTCATACGGGTATCAGAAATAGTGAGGGAGGGTGTGTGTATGTCTGTGTGGGAGAGACAATATGAAATTATTTGTCTAATTGTTATTTTATTGAAACATTGTTGATTTTGATATGAAAAGCACTTTGTGCTACCCACGTATGAAAAGTGCTTTATAAATAAAATGTGTTTCGTGGTCTTGTTCAATAAAATGCACCTGTGCGTTTAGAAAATTCTGACTTTATTATTCTTAATTTGACAGTGTGAGCACATGCACTCCCCGAACTATTAATATCAGATATGCCTCTTATTCATTTTAAAAGCAAAAAAGTCAGGCCTCCTTAAATAAAATCTTGCATCTGTACTTAAATTCAAAAACTCAAAAAATTAGAATATTGTATGAAATCAATTTAAAAAGGACTTTAAATGCAAAAAAGTCAGGCCTCCTAAAATAAAATCTTGCATCTGTACTGAGTACTTGGTTTGGGCCCTTTTGCATGAATGACTGCCTTAACCCGGCGTGGCATGGATGCTTCCAGCTTCTATCTCAGGTGTTATGGAAGAAAAAACATGCTTCCATCACAGCCTTGAGCTCTTCTTTATTGTTTGGTCTCTTCCCGTTCAGCTTTCTCTTGACGATGCCCCACAGATTTTCGATGGGGTTCGGGTCAGGCGAGTTTGCGGGCCAATCCAGCATGGTGATCTCATGGTTGTTAAACCAGGATTTTGTACGTTTGGCAGTGTGGGCAGGTGCCAAGTCCTGCTGGAAGATGAAGTCTGCATCCTCATACAGCTGGTCCACTGAAGCAAGCATGAAGTGCTCCAAAATGTCCTGGTAGACGGCTGCATTTATGCTGGACTTAATGAAACTCAGAGGACCAACATCAGCAGCTGACATGGACCCCAGGTCATCAAAGACTGGGAAACGTAACACTGACCATCGTCTCCAGGCTGCTGTCAGCCCTCCGGCTTCTCCACAGTTTTCTTCCACACTTCTTCCTTCCACTTAACTGCCATTAATGTGCTTTGAGACAGCACTCTGAGAACATCCAGTTTCTTTTCTATCACTTTTTGTGTCTTTCCCACCTTGTGCAGGGAGTCAATGATGGTTTTCTGCACAAAGGTCAGATCAGCAGTCTTCCCCATGATTATGAATTCTTCTAAACCAAGACAGAGACTTTTTAAAGGCTCAGGGTACTTATGGAGGTGTTTTGGATTATTTACCTGACTATAATGTGTCACTCTGAGCTACAATACTGGAGCTTTTAAGTATTTATTTTTAGGTTTTAAATTAGGTTTTAAGGGAAAGTGTAATCAGAAACAAAAAAAAAAAAAAAAAAAAAAAAAAAAATATATATATTAATATCTAAAAAAAAAAAAATGAATTTATAATAAAAAAAAAAAAAAATAATAAAAAATTTTGTGGGGGATGTATATAAAATAAACCCCCCCCCCCCCCCCTAAGAGCTTATGGCCCTTCTCACAAAGATGTGAGCAGGGCCATATGATGATAATGATGGACACAGAAATGAGTTGGTGGAAGATGAGGAAGGGAAAGTTACTTGGGCTGAAGTGAGTAAATGTTAGCGGGTCAGTTTGTGTTGCTGTTAGGCTTTATGTAAAAATAAATCATGGTTGCAGTCGTTAAAGCTTAAAGTTAAGACATTTTATCTGTGAAATACCACACGAACTACTCTTTTCTGTAGAAGAATTTAACTGGATGTGTCAGAAATCCATCAATATTCATTTCTGTTGACAGAGGTTAACAGAGGTGATAAATTTCTTAATGCCCCCTGTAAGCGAAGCGATGATCTATTTTTGGAGTGGTCTGTTTGTGCTGAAGGCGGCGAGCTCTGACCAGCGTCCCTGGCTGTGACGTGTGGCCTTCAGGGTCGCGCTCTGCCGGGCTCACGTGTTTACCTTCAGCTGGAGACGAGCCGGTTTGATATGCAAGGAGCAGACAGCTCATGAATCACAGGCGATGAAGAACCATTATGGGGCCTGTAGGATGAGGCCAGGGATGTTATCACAGAGCTGTGAACCCTCCAGGGTCAGGGTTATAAATAACATTTCTCAATATGGGTTATGTGGATGTAGGGACAGGAAGTACAGTGTATAAACCTGAAATGAGAGCAGAATTTTGCTATTTAGTCCAGCGGTTTTAACAACTGCTGATGTTTGTGAATTTGACTTTGTTTGGTCTCCTTGAGATGCTAATCCCCCAAAGATAAGAGTGTAAATATAATGAAGATACCATCATTAAATCAAGGCAGTTAAATATTGTTCATGTGGAGCAAAAACACACTAAAACCAAAGCGTTTGTTGTTTAAAGACCCATTCAGATAAAAAATCATGTGTTTCATGTCTACATACAGCAGGGAAATTTCTAGTAAAGGTATTGACATGAAATTTTTACCAGATGACGGCAACAACCAAAGTAATGCACACATACAAAGAAATCCTAACATTTATGTCCATAAATTATGTGTGATATAGTGAAATGGCACGGGGAATAAGTATTGAATACACTTATTGAAATTTCTTTAGTACTTAGTGCAAAAACCTTCATTGGTGGTTCCAGCCTCCAGACGCCTCCTGTATGGAGAAACCCGTGGAATACGTTGCTCAGGTGTGATTTTGGTCCATTCTTCCACACAAACTGCCTTCAAATCTTCTGTGAACTCAGATGTTCATTTCCTTTCAAAGATTTTCAATTAACTGGGCCGTTCTAGCAGCTTTATTTTCTTTTTCTAAACCAGGTGAGTGTTTCTTGGCTGTGTGGGATGGTCGTCTTGCTGAAAGATCCAGCCTCTTTTCATCTTCAGCAGCTGCAGATGCAGCAGATTCTGGTCCAGAATGTCTCTCTACTTTTCTCCATTCATTCTTCCTTCAATGATATGAAGTCTGCCAGTACCACATGCTGAAAAACAGCCCCCACCATGATGTTCCCACCTCCAAACTTCACTGTTGCTATGGTGTTTTTTGGCTCCAGTGTGGTGCAATTTTCTCCTCCAAACATGTCTGAAATGGGGTCTCATCTGACCAGATTTTGTTTCCCAGAATGTCATGGGTTTGTCCAGATGTTGTGTTGCAAACTTCAAACCAGCATCAACATGCTTTTTCTTCAGAAATGGAGTCTTGCGTGGTGTGCGTGCATGAAGGCCATGGCGGTTGAGTGCATCCCTTCTTGTTTTCTCTGAAACAACTGTAGCTGCTGATTCCAGGTCTTTCTGAAGCTCTCCACGAGTGGTCCTGGGCTGCTGGAGAACCTTTCTGATTATTGTTCTGACTCCTCTGTCTGAAATCTTGTGAGGAGCACCTGGCCGTGGCCGCTTTATGACCATGCCGTGTTCTTTCCACTTCCGGATGATGGTCCCAACGGTGCTCACTGGAGCTTTCAGAAGTTTAGAAATGCACCTGGAACCAATGCCTTCAGTGTGTTTGCAATAATAAGGTTGCGTAGATCATTAGACAGCTCTTTGCTTTTACCCATCATGCAATGCTTCTTGTCTGACACCTTGATGATGAGAAACTTTTTAAAGGCATCAGTCAGGATTAAACCAGCTGATATTACTTTGCACTGATAGGAGACAGGATTACTTTCTAAATACTGACAGACTCCAGCTGTTTTCTTGGCTTTCCAGATATTTTTGTCCTCCATTTTTTCATGTGATCAATACTTATTCCCTGTGTCATTTCACTATGTTAGACATAACTTTGTATGTGTGCATTACTTGGGTTGTTGTCGACATCTGATGAAAATTTCATGTCAGTAGCTCTACTAGAAATATATTTCCTGAGAAAAATGTTGACAAGTTCAATACTTCTTTTCTCCGTTGTATTTGTGATATTCTGCTTTTGTTAGAGGACATATGTTTAGAAAACTAAACTGGAAAGAGGAAGCCCGCCCCCCGGGAAAAAAAATGGGAAGGGAGATGGGAGAGAAGGAAGAAAAAAGGGGAGAAGGGGAAAAGAAAAAAAAAAAAAAAAAAAAAAAAAAAAAAAAAAGAAGGGGAGAAGGGGGGGAGGGGAAAAAAAAGGGGGAGGGGGGGGGGGGGGGGGGGGAAGCAAAAAAAAGAAGGGAAAAGGAAAATAAAAAAAGAAGATAAAAATAGAGGAAAACAGCAGGATGGAAAAAAAAAAAAAAAAAAAAAAAAAAAAAAGGGGAATTGCATTTCTGAGTCTTTCTGCATTTAAATGATCATGAACCGATGGCCGGCCCTAAAAAGCAGGCTCAGACAAACTGGTTTTCATTTGTCACAAAGCTACTGGGCGGGTCTGTTCTGCCCATTCAGACTGAGGAGTAAGCAACACGTATGTGCTGTAGCAGGTAGATATTTTTGTCTGCCTGCCTGTGCTCTGCTCACATTATGAGACTGGAATTATTGTTTTTTTAAAAATGCACCATTTACATGGACAAGTATAACCTGTCGGTCATTATAGTTTTTGTTTTTTTAAATAAACGTTTTCATAATTTTTTCCAGAGCCTTATTTTTGTATCAGCAAGCAATGCACCCTCTTTAAGCTGATGTGCATTTGAGATATCAAATATTTTTGTTTGATATCTTTTAGAAAATGTTTGAGAGCCCTGCTGATATTTTTTTCACTTGAAAAAAATTGCTTAATTTAAAGAGTCAAAAGTCTTTTTGGTTTTGTTAATACTATTGATTAGGTAAGTATGTGTGTTATTGTTATCGGTTATCGGTATCGGCCGATAGGAACTGAAATTTACCATTTATCTGTACCTTTTTTTTTAAAGAAATGTTATCGTGCATCCCTAGCTCTTTAAATGAACATCACACCGTTTAGTTTTTAATCATTCATCTAATTTACATGCTCTCACAAACACCTGCCTGTGACCACAGGTGACACGAGGGCATGTCAGAAAACCTGTCAGCAAAATAAAAAGACAAAATTGAGAGCATTTTTTTTAAATCTCTACCAGGATGAATTCACAGCGTGTTGCTGTCACATGATGTTTGAATTGTTTTGTCATGTGTCATCTTCCCACTGCAAAGATGATCTGTCACAGAGTTCATGACTACATGATGCAGCAGAGCTGATTTTAAAGTCCATGATATTTACATCCTGTGTATAAACCTGTCTGAAAGTTACAGCGTGAAAGCAACACTGAAAAGCAAAACAGTCCTATTATTATTGTTATAACTATTATTACTATTATTATTATACAGAATGGTGCATCTCTGTTTCAGCATAGAGGGTCATCACCCCGCAGTCCTTATAAGTGTTTATGTGGGTCATCAACAAGAAGAATCTTGTAGAAAAATCTTTAAAAAATTATAAATTATCAAAATGTTTGTAGTTAAAATAAAGTACAAATCGCAAGCATGAAATAATCTGTCAGTTGTTGCCTGTTAACCACTTAATTAACACTTCATTAATGCTGGAATGCTGATTAGTAATCTGTATTACAAAATGAGTATTTCATATTGTTCAAAGCAAACATTATAAACATACATTATAAAATGTAGATATTCACATTTTAATGAGTCATTTCATTGTTATACAAGTTAATAGAATATTACTGTGTTTTTCTTGGAGACATGTTCTGAATTGTCAGTTGTTTGTTCACCATCTGCTCGTTTTTCCTGCTGCTGCTGTAAAGTACGACTCCAGCTGTTATTTTCATCTGTGGCGTGCAGCTAATTGCCTGTTTTTCTTGCAGCCAATGGATGCAGCAGCACAAAAACCAGCCAGCCTCCAGAGACCGCTAATGTTTCTCTGAGGAAACCTTTATTATACAAGCAGGTAAGTGAAAAGAAGCTTTCTTTTGGAAAGCAGAAATCATTCATTCAGTCATTGTTGATAAATGTGTGGAGGGTTTTTCAGGTAAGTCCGGATTAGTGCTCCCTGAAGTCTAGAATTAGCTTGCATGTGTCACAAATGGCTTATTGAGTGAAATGCACATTAAAGCTTATAACAGATTTTTTTGGTGCCATGCATGAGTTGTAATTTATAAAAGCATCCCTACTGATGTGCTTCATGTTTTGTGCCTGAGAGGTCAACAAAACATTTATTTTTCCATCAAAAAGTGTTTTACTTACATAGCAACCCTGGACAAAGATATTCATCCCTCCGGATTTAGCAGCGCATCTTACTGAGTTTAATCCGTTAACCCCTCTGGTTTATAATGTTTACATGAGGAGTTGATGAGAATCACACCGCAGTCTGGGTGAGTTTGTGTCCATAAATCTGCTTTAACAGACACCTGCTGTGTAACTCCAACCCAGTGGCTTGTACAACTTTTTAAATGACCAGCCTTGATCATTGATGTCTGGTGGCTGCTCACGCTTCAGCCGCAGAAATAAATCAGATGTTATTTACAACACCCAGCATCGTCCTTCATCTTCTCAACTCCTCGGGATGTTGACTCCTGTTTACTCCTCAGCTCGCCATTTCAGGCTGCAGGCAACAGCATGTGATGGATTTAGCTGAACAGGAAGTCTTATTGTTTAACATATTCTAATATTTCACTCTTTCTCAGTTGTACATACAGTAATGCCCATTTCTTTCAGCCCTGCTATGATTGTTTTATTCATCAAAAGTTAGTTTGACAAAAACAAAAGTATGCAAGAAATAATCCCAGTATTCTGATCATTTTATGGTCGATACATAATCAAACTTTTATGCAAAAAATCTCTAGATAACGATAAAAATAAGGTAACATATCAGTTCGTATTGGGAAAGCTCTCGATTTGGGATGGGCTATACCTAAATTTCTCCTGTCAACACGATACCGGTAGTTTATGGCACTTTTCCATCGATACCAATACTATTTGTCCATTAAAAGAAAATCCAGATTGTACATTTACATTTTGAATACAAGGGCGGTATTAGATAAGTATAATTTGAGAACAGAAGCACTGGGAAGAAATACTTTTAAAAGAATAATTATATTGATGAGAAAATTGAACAAAAATAAGATTAAAAACTTCTTTCAATATCAAATAACTTAAGGACAGTTTATATTTTTTTCTATTTATTTATTCAGTGGAAAATATTCAAATATAAAGATTTTATAATATTATGAATTTACAAAAAAACAATGTGAAATAATCTGTATTAAAGCACTGAAAAATACGAAATCATCATCATCACTAAGAGCAGCAGCATCATCATGACATCTGATTGGCTACCAACATCATGTGACACAGAAGTCAGAATGTGTGACAGTTTTATTGTCTAAAACTCAGAAGTGGGAACAGATTGCATGTTTTGTATCTGTACAGTCGTATCGTGATGTTCAAAGTATCGATTCCAATATTTGGTCTGGCTGGTATCAAAGTATCAACTCTAGGGTATCGATATGCCCATCCCCACTCTCCATGTGATATTTCATAGGGAGCCTAGTGGTTACAGGGTGGACTTGGGTCTGGATAACATGAGTTCAAGTCCTCATGCTGGTAACTGAGGTGAACCAGGCGCTTTCGAACTGTAGGAACCTTTTGGACTTCCTATAACCTTTTTGGGAACCAGGCCGTTTTTTGGCGCATTCAGACACATAGGAACTATGTGGCCTCGGCCTGGCAAGCCCCGCCCCTTGCTTGATCGCCGGTTTTTCCGGGCCCACCATATTTAAAAAGTCCCACAGCTGTTTAACTGTTTACTGAGATTGTTATAACAAGAACTATTACAATTGGAGTGTACCGATTCATCATTAAATCAACGCATCACAATGGTACACGTCCCGAATCGATAACTATTTTGAAATGTCCAAAAGCAATTATTTTCAAACTAATGACACAAATACACAGTAGAATAACAGCAGAATCTGCAGCATCCCTCTGTTTGAAAAAAATATTCCTGATTTCTTTTTATTTTAAATGTTTTGGAAAAAAGTCCGAATTTTGAGATTGAAGTCAGAATTCTGACTTTTTCCGAAATTGAAAAAAATATTTCTGATTTTTTTTTGTTTGTTTGTTAATTTGTTTTTTCCCAATGTTTTGGAAAAGTCAGAATTTTGACTTTTTCCGAAATTGGAAAAAAAAAATCTCATGAAATATTTTTTTTCAAATGTTCAGATTTTTTTTTTGCAGTGGCCCTCTTCCGTATCTTTGTGCTCTGCTGCTGTTACCATCGTGTAGTCAGAAATGCCAGTTTTAGACTTTGAATGAGGTCACACATTCGTACAACATGAACAAACGACCCGTGGAGGACAACCTCAGGGAAACATTCGATGTTTTGGGAAATTTCTGCAAACATCAGTTCATATTTGGAGAATTTCTCTATGAATGTAGCTTCACGGTCACAGTCTCTGCTCCTTCGCCTCGTCTTACTGCAAAATTCATCAGCAACTTTTCATCTAACACAAGCAACACTTTCAGATCACAGTAGCATCTCTTCCCGCTGCACGCAGGGCCGCTCCCGCAGCTCTGATGAACCCGGGCCAACACCGCTCGCTTGCCAACCCACGTGACTAATTACGAGTCAGATGAGGGCATACCGAGTCATGATCACAAAGGACAGGATCGATGGACAGACAGTCGGGCCATATGGACGGCTGATATCCCGGCTCCACGTGTCAGAGTTTGTCAGAAAAGGAGCCAGCCAGATAAGTCAGAACTCACGCGGGGAGCGCCGGGGCGAAAGATCCCAAATCCTGGGCTGGGATAGTCGGGGCTGGAGCCGCTCGCCGCCATGTTTTGCACAGCGAAGGTGAGAACGCGGGCGCTTCTCCATGTTCAGGCGGTGATGTTGTCAGAGCAGCGCAGGTATGAAAAGGTGTGAGGCGATCACGTGAAGCGCTGCTCGGTGTGATGCTTGTGTTTGATGCTGCCACGTGAGGATGATGATGATTGCTCAACTGTAAACAGTCGGGGAGATGCATTTATCAGAGGTTGCACCTGATTGGCTGCTCCCCCCCCTCACACCTTCCCCAGCATCGTTTTTGTAATTAGTGTTGTAAAGATCTGTTCATGGCCATTTTCAGCAACCCAACCCCCACCCTCAACACCTCCACCACTGCTGCTCCCTCCTCCCTCTCCATCCTCCCTGGGGAGGGAGGTGTGGCGAGCCTCATGTAAATAATCCCCCTCCTCCTTTTCCTTTCACTCTCTCTTAACCCCGTCCTTTTTCCCTACACTTGTTTTCCATCCCAACCTCGCCTCCAGTATCTTCACCCACGACTAGGCTCAGTGTGTCTCCGGTGGGAGGGGGGGTGAAGGGGTGGTGGTGGGGGGGGGGGCAGGCGGCCTTCTCGCAGCCTCCAACCTTTAAACTTGTGCGACAGCAGCAACCGGAGGCTAGACTTCGTCACGCTCCCACAGCCGCCACTGATTTCCCTCTGCAGCTCCCCCCTCCTCTTTCTCCTCTTCATCTTCCTCACCCCTCCGCTACCTTCCCTCCCTCCCTCCCTCCCTCCCCCTCCCGCAACGCGCCTCCTCTCCACTCACGCTGCAGCTTGCGAGACTGAAGGCAGCCTCAGTGTGTGGAGGGAAAGAGAGGAGAGAGGCTTTCCCAGAATAGAGAAGCAGCAGGAGGAGGTGAGAGGGATGATGATGGAAGCCAGCTTTGACACTGAGGAGAGTTTTGACGATCCCTCCTGTCTCGCCCCGCAGCCCCCCGGCTCCGTGTCGCCGGCCAAAAGGCAGATCAAGGAGGTCAAGGAGACCAAAACCACTGTGAGTATCCTGAAACTTCCTCCTCTCGCACTCTATTTCCCGGTTTCTCTTTGTCTTCTCCCATCTGTTGACAATGTTCAAGCTTGCAGCTCAAGTCATGATGGGTCCTCGTGGAGCACGGAGGGGGATCCCTGCATATCTGCTACTCATTTATCTCTCTCCATCCATACTGTTGAATCAAAGCCTGTCAAAGATGCTCCGAGAACCTTGTTTCATTGCAGAGGCTGAGCTCCTGCTGGTATTTTTAGAACCGTCTGTCAGTCAGATACAGTGGTCTCTGAGTGTTTCTGTCATCCAGTTGTTGTTCAGCCTGGAACTGCATCTCCCTTGTTTTCCCTTCTCAAAGGGCTCTGCGTGAAATCTGCAGGGGCAGCGCAGGTCAAACAGAAACTGGGACTCGAGCTCCTGCGCGGCTCACCGTGGATTTCCAGGAGGAAGAATCCACTCTTGAAGTATACTGTAGCTTTCTGTCAAGATGCCCAGACAGTAGCTGTGGTTATGTAACCTCTCAGGCCATAATGATGGCTGCAGGGGGGGTGGAAGGTGTGTGTGTGTGTGTGGGGGGAGGTGTGATGGTGATGAAGAAGGCAAACAGAGGTGCATTTGTGTCTCGCATTCATCGGGCTCGCTGACCTGCTGCAACCACGGGAGCCATCAGTCTGGCTATTGTTAAAAAAAATCCCACTAGACCTGGAGAGATGCAGCAAGTCCAGTTTCCATGGTGACAAAGGCAATAGCTCTGATTAACGGGTGTTGAAATGGAAAACACAGCCACAGGAGAAGAGGGGAAAGCCATTCAGATATTCACTGAAAGCACTGTTTAGCCAAAAAAAAGGAGATCATTTCACGGTTTTCCAGCCTTTGAAAGGGCTCCAGCGCTCATAGATCTGCTTCTCCTCGTAAAGCTTAGAAAGTTTCGCATTTTTAAGATCTGGAAACTGGATCGCAGAAGTTTTAAGTTGCAGCACCGTAAACAAGCTCCAACCCGTACGAAACATCTCCCCCGCTGCTGTGAAAGCACAGGTGAGAACGCCTGACTCCGAGGTGTCTTTTTGTTCACCACCGTGCACCTTATGTTACACAACCCCTCCACAGTTGTCATGGAGACACACGTATCTATGACTGTAGGCAAAATGGAGCCTTCCAGGACGGCGATTCCGCTCAGATCGGAGGGAAACGGCTGCCGTACAACCTTGTTTTCACCTTCAACGTGTGCGTGACCAATCTGACCAAATTCCACCGCCGCGCCTTTTTAATCAAACGCTGCCTCACGTGCGCTCGGACTTGTTGCTATGCTGCGTGCGCTCAGCAGAGCCTCGTCCGGCTTTGTTGGTGAGAGTTTTGATTGGTCCGTGAAGATAAAGTGAGAATAAAGAGGAAGTATGAGATTGTTTTGTCATTTGAAGGTGTATGTGTGGAGGAAAGGGGGGAGGAAGAGGGTTTTTTTTCTTTACAGCAAAAGTAATTTGTTGCTTAGCAACAGTGGCAGTGCATTCTACAGTTTCGCCTGCTGAAATATGCTGCTCACAAATGGATGTTGGTTGTTTGACTGAAAATCTATTATTTTTTACATCTCATGGGCTGTTTGATCTGCAAATGCCTCGTGATTTTTTCTTTTCTTTTATTCAGCAAAGAAAAGAAGCAGAAGGAAAATATAAACAGCACAATATGTAATGACATAAGCGCTGCCTGTCGCCTGGATACAAACCCTCATGAGGATGAATGTTTATGAAAGCTGAGTGATGACAAAATGTCCCAATTCACTCAACAAATCTTCTTGTGTGTTGCTCTCAGCTTTGTTTTGTGCTAAATTCAAACGTTCAAAGGCTCTGCAGCATCCAGGGTCTGATGGCGCGGCTTCAAACATTCCCCAGAATGGCCTCAGATCCCTCAGAGAGAGATTTATTCCACACCGGGTCACAAAGGTAATCTCTATTAATATTTAATTCCCAACCTCGGAGAAGCTCACTAAACGGCCATAAAGGAGGAGTAAGTTAGCCGGACAAGCTTCCTCTAGATGAATGGTCTCATTCCGAGCGGGATGTGAGAGGCAGATAAACAACAGTCATGATAGATGTGAAGCCACTGTAATGGAAAATCTGGTGCCCATGACAATCACTGCAGCCTCTGAGGCAGAAAATGAACAAAGTGACTGGTCGGGACACAGAGTAACTCACACCACCGCTCATTCGGATTCCAGCGTGCTGCTCTGAGTTAATGCATGCCTTGTTTATGCGAAATGTTGTTTGCTATCAGTGAACTTTGTTTTTGATCATAGGGAAGGAAACGGATTACTCATCTGTTTTTTAAAGTAGCTTTCTGAAGATGTTCGGGTGAAGCGTTGCTGCAGCAGAGTGGAAGATGATGAGGTCAGCATCGAGCGTCCACTAGAACTTTTCATGCCCAGTGTTGGAGATGTTAACGCTCCACAAAACAAACAAGCACGCCAAAGGGACGAGCCGGTGGCAGAGCTGCTGCACACATGTTGTTTTAGAGAAAGCAAACTTGTTAGAGCAGTAAATGCTTACTGTAAGAACATCTACTGTTGGCTTGTGTGGCAGCTAATGGACTCAACTACTTCCTGAACTTAAAGGGGAAGTTCAGAATTTTTGACATAGGGCCTCATTTAAAAGTGAGCCAGAATACCACTTATCACTGAAGACGGTTTCAACATATTTCATCCCGACATTCTAGTTCCAGGAGGTTGCTGATGCTAATGCTAGTGGAAGTCAATAGGAATCTGCTAGCCTGTCATTAAAACCAATCTTCTCCACTCCACAGAACATTCGAGGCAAATTAGCAAGCCTATCTGTATAAATGTCGTGTTAAAGTAGTAAACTCGGGTGTTAAAAAAATAAAACTAGCCTTGTATGACCAATTTTGTATTACATATTGAGGAACTAGTTTCTTACCAGCTTACTACCTTTGTCAGTGTATTTCAGTTCATAGAGACATGGTGACAGTTAGTTTGATGAAAAAAGTTCGAAATCATCTTTAAAAATCCGACATATCCTCATGCCTTTCAGACGCGGCCGTATTTTAGACTTTATATTTGTGTAATCAAATTCCTTCATGCATGTAGCAACAGATGACATCACTGCTGCCAAATACAGGAAGTAAAACTTTATAAAGTTTCTCAGCAGCAACAATCAAAATGCAACAAAACACAGGTTAGTTTTATTTGTAACATTATTCTGTTAACATGGCATTTACACAGATAGTCTGAAGTTAGAAATGATTTGCCTCTGATGTTTTGTGGAGTGGATAAGATTGTTATTAATGACAGGCTAGCAGATTCCTATTGACTTGCACTAGCATTAGCATCAGCAACCTCCTGGAACTAGAATTTCGGGATGAAATATGTTGAAACTGTCTTCAGTGATAAGTAATATTCTGGCTCACTTTTAAATGAGGCCCTATGTCAAAAATACTGAACTTCCCCTTTAAGGTAGCTCCTTTGTTTCCTGTCTGTCATTATTGGACAAACTGATTAATCCAGGTGTGTCTGGCCAGTTACTGAGGTCAGACCAAGGGACAAACTCTGTTGGAGAACAGTGAGCCTACTGCTAGGTTGCCCGAAAATTGTAATTCTTTAATTCTTTCTTCAATCAGCTATAAGCTGGCTCCAAAACAGAGCAAACCCCCATAGACTCCCATGTTAAAAAGACCAGCTTCTCAGCAGAAACAAACATGTTTACAGCAGAAATAAACATATTTACAGCCTGGTTCAAAAAATCATTTTAGGTTTAATAGGTCAAGTTTACCTTCATGTCAACTGTGACGGGGGTGAATTTTTTTTATAACTCATTCATTTAAATGTTATTAAATCTTGAAATTACACATGATTAGGGACGTGTCCTTTTGATTGACAAGCGGAAGACCAGATGCCGTTTTTAGCCGTGGAGGCTAATGGTTAGCTTCCTGCTTGCTCCTAGCCTGTAGCAGAGTTGCACAACAGCGGTTTTTAGCTGGTTAACAGCAGGTTTGAGCGTGTCTTACCTTTAAACCTTCTATCCTGTTCACTTTGAATTAGCTTGGTTAGCGTTAGCTTGGCTGTCAGTCATTTTCCCCACGGCTTGAAGTGGCCTTGCTTTTGCCCATTTTAGGATTTTCCAGTAGTAACGACTCACGCAACACGGCAAGATGGCGACGGTGGAAAACGCCCAACTGGCTTCACCTTCCTCAACCAAAAACTATATCCCTGTCTTTTACAGTCTTCGGGTCAGACACACCTGGATTAATCAGTTCATCCATGTCTATTTTTTTTCCCTGAGTTGGTGCAACTGGAACCCAAAATACCTGGTAATGGCGTCACCGGATCGCATCTGCTCGGAATCCCGAGACAACTGGAACGCACCATTATATCTTTAAGGAGAACTTAGTTTTTTTCAATCTGGACCTATTTTCTAACATGAAATACGTTCATTTACTCACCCAGACAGTTTTGGTGCAACTGCAATTCCATCGGGAGATATTTAGATCCACACCAGATCAGCGAATGTCCGATATAATGGAAGTGATGGGGCAACTGCGTGCAGCCTCGAAATAAGGCATTATCACAAACTCTTTCATTTCACAAATGTTTTGTTACAAAACATTAGTCAGACCCCCCTTCGTTCTTATTTACAGACATTTACTGGTTATGGTGTCGCATAATAGTGACGTCATCAAAGCCGCAGCAGCAAAGTCTGTACGAATCACCACAAAAAAGCTGCTTCGAGTTCACCGGGGGGGGTCTGATTAATGTTTCGTAACAAAACATTGGTGAAATGAAGGAGTTTGTGGCAGATAATGCCTTATTTAGAGGCTGCACGAGGTTGTCCCATCACTTCCATTAAATCGGACATTCGCTGATCTGGAGTGGATCTAAATATCTCCTGATGGAATTGCAGTTGCACCAAAACTGTCTGGGTGAGTAAATGAACGTATTGCATGTTAGAAAATAGGTCCAAATTTTTAAAAAAACTGAGTTCCCCCTTAAAGGATAATTTCTTTTTTTCCAACCGGGACCTTATTTCTCAGAGTATATACGTGCATTTACTCACCAGTAAAGTTTCTGCATCACTTTGACTCCTTGGGAAGATATCACGTTGAGTCGCTTTTCGGTGAACGTCCAGTATCATGGGGGAGAAGGGGCAGCCACTATAAAAGACATTATCTGCAGCAAAACTCCTCGATATTCGCCAATACTTTAAGTTGAATGAACGAACAAACGAGTACTATTGTCCTTTGAGTGTCCTGTGAGCTTTCTGTTAGTTATCAGGGAGTTCTTTACTCTTTTCGGGGCCGCGCATTCACGGTGCGCGCTTCCGTAGTACAGCTGAGACGAGCAGCTCGTTACCCAGACAACAACAAAAACACAATTTGCGAAACTCTGACCTCACGGGACAATAGTACTCATTCGTTCGTTCATTCTGCTTGAAGCATTGATGAAATGAAGGAGTTTTGCTGCAGATAATGTCTTATTTAGTGGCTGCCCCGTCTCCGCCATGACACCGAAGACCAACTCAACGTAATATCTTCCAAAGGACTCAGTGATGCAGAAATTTTACCGGTAGGTAAATGCACGTATAAACTCCTAGAAATAAGGTCCAGGTTGAAAAAAAAGAAAGATATCCTTTAAAGGTAGAGTCCAAAGTCCCCCCACCGTTTACGTTTGCAAACCGCAATATTCAAACTGAGCCCCTCCCTCTCAGGCTAATGGCCGCCTCATTCTTCAAACTGTTCAACTGTTCAGCTTCAAGCCTCATCTTTAGAGCTCGGACGCAGCTAAAAGCCAAACCAAAATTAACCCTGGTTTTATAAAGTGCACTATCTCAAGCGCTTACCTTTTCTTCGGTGCATCCTCCATTTTTTATTTCTTTATTTTTCCTTAGAGTTCAAGTGACTGGCATCTGCTCCAATCATGAGTTTATTCCCACGCACCATCATGCTCTTAGTTCTGTCATTGGCTGCTGATATAAACAGAAATCTCCACCCAGAAACGTCCCGACCAGACCAGAACAATACAAAAGAGCGAATTACAGACAGGGGAGAGAGAGATGCATTCAAGCGCACAACGGTACGCGAGTAGAGGCCCAAAGGTGCGGTTTGAGATGGATTTCACTTGCCTTAAAGGGACATTGTGTAACAATTGTATATCGCGAGCAGCTTCCTCGTACTTTTCATGCTGCGTTCGCGTGAAACCGGGCAGATGGACGACAGCCGCTGCATGTAAAGGTATAAACAAGCCTCTATGTGAAGACGTGGTTTGTCAGTTACAGAGACTTCAGTCCACATCTGATATGTTGTCATGGCGATGTCGTATTGTTTTCCCTGACCCATGTTTTACCGTCTTTCGCTCGGCTTCATTGATTAAAATTACAGCTGTTTGTTACCGACGGCCGCTTCTACTGAACGTAAAAATATGGCGACATGACATGGTAGCCACCACCGAGCCGACCCACTCGATATATATGAATGATACAAACGGCAAATTCAGAGCTTAGAGGAGCACTTCAGTTTGCTGATGGGAGTGATTACTGATTAATGAAAAAACACTTTTGAACGAAATTATCAGTTTTTGTGAATAGATAACAGGAGAAATTACACAATATTCCTTTAAGTCTAACGTTTATTTTAACGGGGGAACTTCGGACTCTACCTTTAAGTTCAGGAACTAGTGGAGTCGTAGTAGATATCCAGGCAAGATGGGGGTTTTTTATGCCTCCCTGCTCCAACACACTTGACTGAAATTAATGAGTCATTGTGCAGAACTTCATAGGCTGTTAGATTCATTCAGTTTGAGCCAGGTGTGTTGGAGCAGGAAGGACAAGGAAACTTGCAGGACTAAATTCAAACACCCCTGATTTAGTCTCTTTTTTAATGTAAGGAAATTTCTTCTTGTTTGTTTTTTTTAATTAATGAAAAATAAAGGTTTTGAGTCATGTAGGTCTGACATTTGATTAATAAAGGCCTTAAAAAGTCTTTAAAAGTTCTTAAATTTAACTTGCTGAAACCCTGTGCCATACACAACCAAGCATTCTGAAACTCATGCATTTTTTACCACTTTTTACATTAAGTGGTAAAAAAAAAAAAGCAGAAAAATAAATAATTAAACATGAGTTAAAAATTCAAAAGCTGAAATCAATAGCAATAACAAAGTTCATGTTATCAGTGATCAATATTAAATGATCTGCTGAGCACAGTAGCTCTTAATTAACTACACACAAAGCAGGAGAAGGCCAAAGCACCACTGACCACCTCAGATAGAGACAAGCAGGTAAGTATAGTGCAGAAGTATCAGCTTTAAAGTGGATTCTTCTTGTTTATCTGCTGAAAGTGGGCTTTTATAAAGCACTTATAGGTAGTTAAGGTCTTAAAGCAGCATACAGCCATCATGGTGCTCATGTTTGGAAACGAGAGGGAGTTTTATGGAGGAGCAAAGTTAACAGCTGCTGCATCTAAAACAACAACAGTCTGGAAATGAGGACTGAACTGTGTTTTTGCACCAGGTTTCATCAGTTATTTGTCATTACACTTTCTTAGCCAAAGGATGCACATGTTGCAACACGGTTTGTGTAAAACTGTGTTTTCCAACAGTCTGAGTATCTGCCAAGCAACGTGAACCAAGTAAAAAACTGTCTGATGCACACGTGTAAAAATCCACAATTCAAGCTCCTGGTCCAAGACTTGATTTTCTTTTTTTTTTTTAATTGTTACGTTGTTTGAGATGGGGGGAGATGCTCTTCTTGTGGACTCATTCTGAGCAGTTTCTTCCTGCAGAGTCCTCTGACTGTTACTTAATGTTCTCACTGATTCGAACTACTGAACGCGACCCCACGTCAAAATTTATTTTAAAAAAAAAAAAGAATGGAAAATGTAGAATCCATATCAGAGACATATATTAATGCAAGAGTAGGCAGAGACCAAAAACAGACCTAAAACCAACATTCCTCCTGGATTAATAGAAATCTTAAGCCCTGTTTCCACTTATGGGTCTGGTTCGGATCAGTACACGTTTTTTTTGTGCGTTTCTAAAGGCAAAAATTTGGAAAGTTGTCAGAACGTTCTTCCTTTGGTGTACCAATCTTATCTCTGACCAAGAAAGATGGACATTGATAAGCTATAGTCTAGAGCTGGGCAATATGGACCAAAAGCAATATCCCGATATATTTAGGCTGAATATCGATATACGGTATACAGTATGTCTTGATATTTTTATTGTGAAGTGAGAGCAAATGTTTAGTCACAATCAAAGCCAAATATGACGTCACCAACAGTTTATTTGAACTGTCCGGATGAAATAATAGTCAGCTGTCCAAAGAACAATAAAATGTAAGCATGAATACTGGACAACAAATCCACAGATACAAATAAGGAATATTATGAAAGAATTAAATATGACAAACCCTAATAAGGGCAGCATTTATATATAAAGACAAAACAAACACCAAAAGTATTGTCTCACCTGCCTTGACTCACATATGAGTTTCAGTAACATCCCATTCCTAATCCATAGGGTTCAATATGATGTTGGTCCACCTTTGCAGCTAGAACAGCTTCATCTCTTCTGGAAGGCTGTCCACAAGGTTTAGGAGTGTTTATGGGAATCTTTGCCCATTCTTCCAAAAGCACATTTGTGAGGTCACACTGATGTTGGACCAGAAGGCCTGGCTCTCAGTCTCCGCTCTAATTCATCCCAAATGTGTTCTGTGGGGTTGAGGTCAGGACTCTGTGCAGGTCAGTCCAGTTCCTCCACACCAGACTCTGCATCCAGGTCTGGTCGGAGGGGCCGTAGGCGCGAAATGGCTGCCACGCTTCCGTCAGTCTGCCCCAGGGCAGCTGTGGCTACATACGTAGTTTACCACCACCAAGTACGACTGAGGAGTGAAAGAATAATGGATCTACTGTAAAGCGCTTTGAGTGCCTTGAAAAGCGCTGTAGAAATCTAATCCATTATTATTATTATTATTTATGGACCTGCTTTGTGCACTGGTGCACAGTCATGTTGGAAGAGGAAGGGGCCAGCTCCAAACTGTTCCCACAAAGTTGGGAACATGGAATTGTCCAGAATGTCTTGGTATGCTGAAGCATTCAGAGTTCCTTTCACTGGAACTAAGGGGCCAAGCCCAGCTCCTGAAAAACACCCCCACACCATAATCCCCCCTCCACCAAACTTTACACTTGGCACAATGCAGTCAGACAAGTACTGTTGTCCTGGCAACCGCCAAACCCAGACTCCTCCATCAGAATGCCAGAAGAGAAGTGCGATTTGTCCAGTGGCGGCTGCTTTCCACCACTGCATCCATGCTTTGCATTGCACTTGGTGATGTATGGATGGATGGATGCAGCTGATCGCCATGGAAACCCATTCCATGAAGCTCTCTGTCACTGTTCTTGAGCTGATCTGAAGGCTACATGAAGTTTGGAGGTCCGCAGTGATTGACTCTGCAGAAAGTTGGCCACCTCTTCCCACTATGTGCTTCATCATCCGCTGACCCACTCCGTCAGTTTACGTGGCCGACCACTTTGTGGCTGAGTTGCTGTCGTTCCCAAACACTTCCATTTTCTTATAATACAGCTGACAGTTGACTGTGGAATATTTAGGAGTGAGGAAATTTCATGACTGGATTTGTTGCACAGGTGGCATCCTATCACAGTTCCACGCTGGAGTTCACTGAGCTCCTGAGAGCGACACATTCTTTCACTAATGTTTGTAGAAACAGTCTGCATGTCGAGCTGCTTCATGTTACACACCTGTGGCCATGGAGGTGATTGGAACACCTGATTCCCATAATTTGGATGGGTGAGCAAGTACTTTTGGCAATATAGTGTATGCACAGTATATCGATATATGCGATAAGGTCCAATTTTTCTCATGTTAAATATATTGATATATTTTTATATCAGTATATCGCCCAGTCCTGCTGTCGTACACTGATGGGTCGAAAGAGTTGTTACTTCGTGTTTGAATTGATACCGAGAACAAAGCAGCAATAGCTCCATGTTTAAATATATAGGGTGGATTTCTTTGTTTGAAGCTACACGTGAAGAAGAAATGATCCAAACTGCTGCTGCAAGTACACAATTTTCTCCTCCTTTGCTTCTGTGTTGTATTCTTCTTAGTTATGATTCACATGGCGTCACGCCACCATGACATCATGCTATCATGTAGCTGACGCATCCATCGCTATCCAGCCTATTCACTGCCAACCCAGGGAGAGTACGGTTGCTGTGGAAACACAATCCGGATTTACATACAAACCCCCACCTTACCGTCCTGTAGCAACCCGGACCTGCTGGTGCAAACGGGGCTAACATCCTCATCTGTATCAGCCTGATGAGGTGGCAGAATATCATCTTCCTCACAGTTTTAGTTATTTTATCCTGTTTTGCTAACAGGAGATGTTGTCAGCTTGTTAAAAAAAATTAAGTTATAAAATGATTGTGACTTGATTTCAACCATATTTGATTATACAAAAAAGTCTTTTATTTTTCAGTTGATTCAATTTCTGTTGATTTAACTCATTTTATTATTTTTTTACATAATTTGTTTATTTGATTTGATTTAATTTAATTCTGTTTTATATTCTTATCAAACTTTTTTATTAGATATCTGCACACAAGAATGAAGGCTGCACCAGCGTTGAATATGTTGTATGTGATTAAGGCAGTGCAATAATAGTTTAGAAGCTGCATGTTCTGTCATTCATACGAGCCTTTTTTTGGGAAAACTTCATTTATTTAAGCAAAACCAGCCACATTCTGCCGGTACCAATCGTACAAACGACCTAAAGTCGTCCTGAACCGCAGAGCTGCCGTATCCCATCAAGCAAGAATGAGAGAGCTCATATTTTCAGCTCTGCAGTCGTCAGTAAGAAGAGCTGATTCAACACACAGTTAAATATAACCCTCTGCCAAGTTTTGTGAAAAGCATGGCGTGAATTTCCATCCAGAATCTGATATGTCGTCTTCACAAGGGTTTAAATCATTTGCAAATAAAGACGTGCTTTCATTTAGGATTTACAGGCTGGTTTCTGAACCAGTGTTGCCAGCGTGCAGCTCCAAAGGTGACATGAGACGAATCAATACATGTTTAACTGTAAAATCTATGAGGGGAAGTTAGAGAAGAACATTTCTCACCAGGCTGAGCGTCTGGATGATGCATCCACCTGTGCAGGGACACGTTAGCTGAATAACCAGCTCTCTGCTTCTCCTGATGATACTTTAATGAATTTTAGGCGAAGCACTTCTGAAACCATCTTCTGCACATCACCTGAATGGTTTGCTTTGATGATGATGATGATGTTTTGTTTGGAAATGTGAGAGAAGCAGCTCGGTGGCGTCAGCTGGTAGATGTTTGTGGTCCGTCTCCGTGACAGCAGCGCTGTGCTGCTGTAAACACCGTGAGTCAGTTTCTGTGTGTTTGTGGGTGAAGCATCCAGTCTGGATGTCCATGCAGATGACATGGCACAGAGGGTATCTCGCCATGCCAGGAGGGAGGGCTCACAGATGGCGAACATTACATAATTGAAGCTACGGGAATAATTGAGGACGCCACGGAGCGCTGAGTCTGTTTTCAGGATGAGTGCTGGGTGTTTATCTGCTGCAACACATAGTTTCCAGTGTGTAATGTGTGTTTAATCTGGGGGACGTAATGGTGAAAAGGTTTGTCTTTGGTTTTGAGTGGACAGGGTTGGCTGCTTTCTCTCCCTCCCCCGAGGCTCCATGGGTCACCTTCTGGGTCACCACGTTCATGTGTTGAGTCACATCTGACCTTTTTCCTCTCATCTGCATGATCCAGATCAAACTCAGGCCTGCGGCCTCGCTCGCTTCAACATTTTACCTCCCTTCTGACTCTGTTCTTCCTGTCTTCTCTCACATGCTCCTCATCTTTGTGTTTTTATTCTCTTCTGTTGCCTCAGATCAACTGCGTTACTTTCCCGCTTCCTGGAGAAGGTCCGGAGCAGCAGCTCCTCAAACCCGACGAATGGAGCTACTGCGATTACTTCTGGGTGAGTTCAGATAAAACACATCAGTGCTGTCATAGCTACAGCAAAGTGATGTGTACCTTTATATGACACATGGCCAGGGCCGGTTTTTGCGATGGGCAATGTAGACGGCCGCCCAGGGTGCATCTGTGATGAGGGCGCACGCACACGAGCACCCTCAGAAAAGAAAGAAAGAAAAAAGAACTTGCCAGACTACCGCCACCATTTCCAGTGGCGTTGGCACCTCAGCTTGCTGCTGACCACCCGCTTCTGGGGAAGACTCTTGGAGACCATCAGTCTGTTTTAAGGTCTTTGCTTGAACTCTGGCAGCGCGCACATATGTAGCGGCCCAGCGCTCCTCGTGGTTTTTTTCTTCTTCTCCCATTCTAGCCACAGAGCTGCTGTCTCAGCCGTAACTCACGCTCTTCAAAAGCATCGCTTGTCTTTCACCACGCACCTGTGCACCCCCGTTTTACCTCCCAAACCCACAGAAAAACAGCACTTACACATCAGGACATTGGAACCATCACAGTATTAATGCACACCAAGCAAGACGCTGTTTTCTTTTTTTTTCTTTTTTTTTAGTTCTTACAGTAATTTAATGTGACTCTGACAATTTGAGTAGATTTGCCTACTTATGAATTTTTTTATTTTATTTTATTCTAGGCTTATTCTTTTGTCATATGGCCCAACTAATATAATGATTCTAAAAACGGAGCCTATTTTATTTATTTATAATCTGGGTCATCTGGATCCACTGTATAAAATGGCGAAAGTAAGTCACACCTTGACTCCTCAATTTGTTATTTGTGTGATGAAGGATTTGTTACATTTAGAATATTTATTCTATATCTTATTTGTATAATATTCTAAATATTTTATATTATTTTTGTTTTATGTGATCTAATTGTAAACAGTTTTGCCACATTTATGCATTCTTTAGTGATTTTTTACTTTTTTTAGTTCTGATAACTTCCACTGTTTCGTGCCGTATTATGTTACATTGTCTTTTGTCTCCTGTTGTAATTGCAGCAGAGGAATAACTGGGCTCTCCTAATGTTCCGATTAAGGATTTGAGCAATACAGAATAATCTGTTTCAGTTGGGGGGTGGCCTCAGAGGGTGTCTCGCCCAAATCAATGTAGAACTGCCACCGCATATGGCTGTGCAGCAGCTTCCCGCAGAGCTGGGTCAAGTTGTTTATTTATTTTGATTTAAAGTACAAAGGGGTCAACAACAGGTAAATGGGTGCATTTTATTATTTATGTTGCATTTGATGGTGAATTTAAGAAAGAGAAGGCAGCACACATGCACAGCATCCCCAACTTCCGTAAACAGGGTTGCCACCGGGTGCTGTGCATACCTGCTGCCTTTATCCGCGGACTTTGCCTGTGATTGGCCAAAGGAGGGAACCCAGACTGACCTGCCTGTTTCTCTTACATGGCGATTGTCAGGTTGGTGTACCAGGTTAGGGCAGGAGAGTCAAACAAAGAAAAACTGGTCACATTTTTTACTTAAAAAGTAATTTGGTGTTGATTTTACTATAATTTAAGACCCCAAATAGACTTTTAGTGGTTATAACCTGGAGCCTTCCCATTTCTATTTGTTTTTTGTTTTGTTTTGTTTTTTTCAATGTATTAAAAAGTCACCTAAATGAATCACTTTCTTTTGATGACGTATCTGAAAACTTGATGGCTGCATCGCTACTCACGCATCTGCAAGTTAAATCCATATCAGTGCGCCGTAAACAAAGCTGGAAATGTAACCAAAACATCACATCAACCTTTGATTTTCCAACTTCTGTTCACCCTTAAAACAAGTTTTTGTTGGAAAATCTGCAAAGCAGATTAAAGTGAAATGTCTGTATTGGATTGTGTGCATTAGAAAATCGATTAATGTACTTTTAATTCGTGTAAACACAAAGATGATCTGGCGTAATGTCTCCCCGGTGGCTCCTGAGATTGTCATTTTCTCATACACGTCCATCCTAATGAGATTAGAATTGAAAAGCTCTTGAGTGTTTGTAATTGACTGAAATCTGATCCAGGCTTCGTCCTGGTGTGTGATGCTGTGATGTTGTGATGCTGTGATGTGTTCGTTTACTGACCCGCATGCTGGAAGCTGCTGCTGAGACACTTCTGTCCCACGTTTGCTGTCAGACTCAAGAGCCACACTTGACATTTGTGTGCTAGAAAACACACATAACGCACGTCCACCCATCAGTGACTGACGCATAAACTCCAACGTGCACCCCCCTCAACATGCGAGTGGGAATCATGCAGTTTCTGACTCACTACGATGAGCTCATTCTCAGCAACCTCTGCAGAGCCTCACATGTAAACAACACACAGGTGTCCCTGGGCTTCCTGCTTTATTTACCCCAACGATGCGCTCCTCTTCCTCAGGCCGACAAGAAGGACCCGCAGGGGACCACCTCGGTGGCGGGCTTCGAGGTTCTCCTGCAGAAGCAGCTGAAGGGGAAGCAGATGCAGAAAGAGATGGCCGAGTTCATCCATGAGAGGTAAAAGCTTCAAAGACTCGGCTCCACTCCAGAAAATCAGTTTGCTGCCAGCAGATTTAATTAACTGACTCGAGTGTGAGACGCTGAGCTGAAGGAAAACCTCCACAAGAGGAGGCAGAAAATGACGTTTTTCTTTAGAAACCTGCATCATGAAGCAGGCTGGGGATCATTAAGCTTATTGATCAACAACCTCCGCTTTTAGGGGAAATGGATGATGACATTCTGTATTTGTGTGATTGCAGACCATTGCGATGCTACTGATCAGCATTTTGCATCCACACGAGCCAGCCCTCATATTTAGAGATATTTCACACAGTTTATACGTGACATTTTGCTTTTGCACTGTATTGTATTCATACCTGGTTAGGTGCTTGCTTCTGGACATGCAGAGTTTCCTAAGCTGCCAGTTATGTAACACAGTGGTGGGGAACCCTGGCCCTCACCCTGCAGGTTTTCCATGTGTATATACGGTATATACATATATATATATATATATATATATATATACAGTCATTCTCAAAATTATTCATATCTTGGAATTAAAGTAAAAAGGCTAAATTCACAATAGTAATTCAAATAACAAGTCCAGTTAAATTTATTTATAAACAACACATGTTGACGAGTTGACAAACAGTCACAACAATAAAGACAGACAAATACAGTTAAAGCGTCTTTGAGCTTCTGTAAAAGCGCTCTATAAATAAAATGTATTATTATTATTATTAAAGGGACTGGAGGCAAGATTAAGAAATGAAACTCGCAACTGGCGCTTCACGTAACTGCAGCCACGAGCCGTCACGGGAGCACAAACTGAAGCTATAATGTTTTTTACTACGCTTTTTCTTCGTAGTTACACTTTTTAGTGTCTTTCAGTTGATCTGGATCGTTTGCTGATGACAGAAGAATCCATAACTATCGCTTACAGTGTTTGAATTTACCGCGACCGGCTCCTTCCTGTATCAAAACTGTGGATGTAGCATCATTTGACGTCACGTCAACAGGGCAGCGCAGGAAATTTGGCCACCGAATTGCAGCGCATTTTGCAGCACACAGCCTGTTCAAGGCAACGGAGAGAAACATGGGTGGGCTCGTTCTAATGGGCACTTCATCACCTATTAGTATTAAAAAAAATGAAAATGAAACAGTTCAGGACTGTGGCATCGATTCCAATTCCCTGTCGTAGATGGTCTATTAATATGTTGTGATCTATTGTGTCGAAAGCTGCACTGAGGTGAAGGAGAATAAGGATGGCACAGTTGTCAGAGTGGGTAGAGAGGAGGAGATCATTGTGAGCTTTTAGCAGAGCAGATTCTGTGTTATGATGAGCCTTAAAGGGAGATTGAAATTTTTCCAAGATGTTGTGGTGAAGATAAGGGAGCAGTTGATTGAGGATGACCTTTTTGAGAACTTTAGACAGAAATGGAAGTTTGGAAATGAGTCTATAGTTTCTGGGTAGTGTGGGATCAGTGCTGGAGTTCTTCAGGAGTGGCTGGACTACTGCATGCTTAAGACAGATGGGAACAGTACCATGAGTGATAGAGCTGTTAATGATGGAAAGGATGCTTGGACCTATGGTGTTGAAGACCTCTTTTAGGAGAGGAGTGGGCATGATGTCCAAACAAGAAACTAATAATAGATAAAAATGTACTAAATTATATTTTAGTGAAATAAAATATTGCCTTTTAATTGTGGTTGAAAATAATAATAATTTTAAAAAAAAAAACTGTCCCAGACACATTAGAGCATCTTTCCCATGAACAGTGGACTAAAATACCTGTCAGCAGGTGCAGACATCTGATTGGATGATATAGAAAACACCTAATTGCAGACATTGGCCATGTCTCAAACAGCACACTTGAGCACTTCAAACACTCTCTTTGAGTGTGTAGTGCGTTCATGGTGTCATTAAAGTGAAAATTCAGTGCACTGAAAGTACCAGGATGTTGCCCTAATAATGGCCAAAAACAAAGTGCAAACCAAGTGCAAAATGAAATTAACGAAGGGAACCCTGTGCACTAAAAACTGGTGTGAAGGGTTCCTGATAAAACAGGACGAGCTGGGACTAAGGATATATGTGTATTTAAACTATGACGTACCTCTGAGTCGCAGAGTTCCATCACTACTGAAAAACAATGAGCAAC